>OW240923.1:40467420-40608220 GCA_933207985.1 Pelobates cultripes
CTTACACGGATACTAGGAAATCCTGTCCACCGACCTTAACCCCATGAATTTGACCCTATCTGACCCTATCAAATGCCTTTTCTCCTTCCAGCGACACTACCAGTGTAGGGGTGCTGTTGGCGGTTTGACTCCAAATAATGTCAATGTTTCGACGGGTATTCTTGAACCATATATACTTTTTAAATGAGAAATTTTGGGCTCTTTTTTTAAACTGTATATCTATACATAGCATAATATGAATTATGAGTAAAATTTAAAAAAAAATAAAAAAAATTTAAAAATCCCCTTCAGTTTTACATTTAATTAGCCAGTGAAACTAAAGAAAACAAACTTAAAATAGATTCACTAATTTGTCCTGATTGTTCAAAAGCCAAATATGATTTAAATTAATTTTTAGAAGTTATAGATCAAATATTGCAAGAAGTGAATTATGGTTTTAAAGCTAAAACTTTGTACAATTTAGCATGCAGAGATTACAACTTTTAGTAGTCACAGATTCTAAAGCCACTACACAAAAGTATTTATCCCCCAAGCGATTTAAGTTTTATCATGAACCTCAAAATATTAAATGTTTTAACACACGTCTTTTATTTTATAGAAATTCACAGACCATGTGTGTCCCACTACTGTAGACACCCCATCTTTATGTTCTGCTACTGTTTTCAGTACAATGATACCACATGTGTATATCTTTTCCACTTATTCTGCCCATAATCCTACCCTTAATCTTACTCTTACTCTACAATCCTATCCCCTAATCCCTTTGCTTACATCAGTACTTGCATCAGCAGAGGAATATCCCAGCTCACACAGTACAGAATGTTCTGTGTGCACTCTGTACTGTGTGATTGCAGAATGAGATGGAGATCCCCCTCTCATGCTGCATCTCCTGAAATTGTAATTGATGCTGGGCAGCTGGAAAAGATTAGCACCGATCACTGGGGAGAGGGGCTTGCAGGGAGATCTCACCACGGGCTTTTATGACTATGGGAGTCTCCCTTATACTGTAGCAGACTCAGAATAATTTGGGCTAGGTTGCCTTCTCTTTAATCACCTTCAAGAAATCAGAGTTATACATTTAAATGGATTTGAGAACAAAGGAAAAATTGTTTCAGTCAAATCATTTCTGCCATAAAAAATAAAAATAAAAAGGTTTGGGACAGACAAATTTTGGCCTTATTGCAGAAATTCTTGGGTACAGCCTTATCAGTTCAACTGACTTATTAATTGATGACATCATATTTAACATATTATTTCTATAGACATAGGTAATATTAGTCATAACACTTACATAGAAACATAGAAACATAGAATGAATAAGAACCATTCGGCCCATCTAGTCTGCCCAATTTTCTAAATACTTTCATTAGTCCCTAGCCTTATGCCTATCCCACGCATGCTTAAACTCCTTTACTGTGTTAACCTCTACCACTTCAGCTGGAAGGCTATTCCATGCATCCACTACCCTCTCAGTAAGTAATACTTCCTGATATTATTTTTAAACCTTTGTCCCTCTAATTTAAGACTATGTCCTCTTGTTGTGGTAGTTTTTCTTCTTTTAAATATAGTCTCCTCCTTTTACTGTGTTGATTCCCTTTATGTATTTAAATGTTTCTATCATATCCCCCCTGTCTCGTCTTTCCTCCAAGCTATACATGTTAAGATCCTTTAACCTTTCCTGGTAAGTTTTATCCCGCAATCCATGAACCGGTTTAGTAGCCCTTCTCTGAACCCTCTCTAAGGTATCAATATCCTTCTGAAGATACGGTCTCCAGTACTGTGTACAATACTCCCAAGTGAGGTCTCACCAGTGTTCTGTACAATGGCATGAGCACTTCCCTCTTTCTACTGCTAATACCTCTCCCTATACAACCAAGCATTCTGCTAGCATTTCCTGCTGCTCTATTACATTGTCTGCCTATCTTTAAGTCATCAGAAATAATCACCCCTAAATCCCTTTCCTCATATGTTGAGGTTAGAACTCTATCAAATATTCTGTACTCTGCCCTTGGGTTTTTATGTCCAAGATTAAATGTCCACATTAAATGTCAGTTGCCACAATTCTGACCATTTTTCTAGTTTACCTAAATCATTTGTCATTTGGCTTATCCCTCTTGGAACATCAACCCTGTTACATATCTTAGTATCATCAGCAAAAAGACATACCTTACCATCAAGACCTTCTGCAATATCACTAATAAAAATATTAAAGAGAATGGGTCCAAGTACAGATCCCTGAGGTACCCCACTGGTGACAAGTCCAAGGTTCGAATATATTCCATTAACTACAACCCTCTGTTGCCTGTTACTCAGCCACTGCCTTACCCACTCAACAATATTTGAATCCAAACTTAAAGATTGCAGTTTATTGATAAGCCTTCTATGTGCAACAGTGTCAAAAGCCTTACTGAAATCTAGGTAAGCAATGTCTACTGCACCACCCTGATCTATAATTTTAGTTACCCAATCAAAAATCAATAAGATTAGTTTGGCATGATCTCCCTGAAGTAAACCCATGTTGTCTCTGATCTTGAAATCCATGTGTTTTTAGATGTTCAACAATCCTATCCTTTAACATGGTTTCCATCACTTTCCCCACTACTGAAGTAAGGCTTACTGGCCTATAGTTGCCCGACTCCTCCCTATTACCTTTCTTGTAAATGGGCACAACATTCGCTAACTTCCAATCTTCTGGGACTACTCCTGTTAACAATGATTGGTTAAATAAATCTGTTAATGGTTTTGCTAGTACACCACTAAGCTCTTTTAATAGCTTTGGGTGTATTCCATCAGGTCCCATTGACTTATTTGTCTTTACTTTTGACAGTTGAAATAGAACCTCTTCCTCTGTAAACTCACGTGTAATAAATGACTCATTTATCCTTTTTCTCAACTGAGGTCCCTTTCCTTCATTTTCTTCTGTAAATACAGAACAAAAATATTCATTGAGGCAGTCAGCCTGACCTTTATCCTCTTCTACATACCTTCCTTCTTTTGTTTTTAATCTAACTAATCCTTGTTTTACTTTTCTTTTCTCATTTATGTATCTAAAAAATGTTTTATCCCCCTTTTTTACTGACTGTGCTATTTTCTCTTCTGTGTGTGATTTGGAAGCTCTTATAACTTGCTTAGCCTCTTTCTGCCTAATCTTATAGATCATTTTGTCTCCCTCACTCTGGGTTTTTTATAATTCCTAAATGCTAACTTTTTGTTTTTAACTATTTTGGCCACATCTGCGGAGTACCACAGTGGTTTCTTGAATTTTTTGCTTTCCCTTGTGAAGACTACGTGACATTTGTAAGTTGTATTTAGTCTCTGCCTTAAATTAAAATGGGATTTATGAATGAAATTATGAATTGTAAAGAACTAAAAGCTCAATTACAAAATTAAGAATGAAAGTGCCAAGTTGTATTTATAACGGAGTTGAAGAATTCTTCTATATCGGTCATTTTTGCCTAATTTTTCAATTCTACATAATTCATTGTTGAGAGTAAACAGTAATGTGTTTAACTATATTTTCCAATCCTCATAGACTGAGATAAGAGATCAGAGATTCTATTTTAAGTTTTTAGTAAAAAAAAAAAAAAAATAGAAAACATTATGCATATTACATATGAAGGATTATTTATACTATTTTCACATTTTCATTTCATCATCAATTTAAACAAAAAAAATGTAGCTTATTTTTTGTGGGGTTTTTTTTGCTCAAGAATGCATTTTAGGTTATAAATTTCATATGTAACACTCAAGTGTGAACTAAAATGCACTTATTAGTGATATTATTGTAGAGGTTGATATAATATATGTAAGAAAAAATACAAGAGCACACAATAGTGTATTCTTGTACAAATATAGGAAAAAAAACATAGTAAGGTGTGTGAAATAAAACTCACTTTGCTTTAAGGCAGCAAACAATACATTCTTTAGATTAGTCTTCAGTATAATTCTCCCAATTATATATAGGGATAAAACACAGAAAAAGAGTAATCTAGGTGTAGCGTTTTAAATATTAGAGTACCTATTATAAAGTGAGTGCTCACCTTTTTTTGCATTTTATATATTTCTAATACTAGGTATGTACTAGTGAAGGCTACATCCTTCGTTTACAGCAGAAGGATGTAAAAAAGACAGTTTACTTATTTTCTCAAGTGATTTGTTCTAAGATGAAACATATGCATTATATATTAGGTAGGGGTAAAAAATGTATTTATATACAAAGTTTACGGATACAATTGTTTATCTAGGAAAAAAATAACCAAACACAGTGTAATATTGTTAAACAATACATTTATACTCAGGGCCGTCTTTAAGGAGGGGCAAACGGGCAGCTGCCCTGGGCCCAGTTACTCATGGGGGGCCCAAAGCAGCTGCCCCGTGGGCCCCGTCGCCTGCAATAAAAATTTATTTTTTTAAAATATTTCCCTACCTAATGGGCCCGCGGTGCTAGTATTGCGGCTGCACCGGGGACCGCACAATAAAGGGGCCCACCGGGTGGCCCATACCTTTAGGGCCACCCAGTGAGCATGTTCCAGCAGGGGTCCGGTCGGCGCTGTGGCCCTTTAACAGCGCGACCGGGCTCCTTGCTTAACGGCTGCATGGGAGGAAGTGACGTCCGCGAATCACTTCCTCCCACCTCAAAGACATCGGGCCGCCCGGGAGGCTGCTGAGCCAGCATCCAGTGAGGAGGGGGAGCAAGAAGAGCCAGACCACCAACTCCCAACTACCCCAGCCAGCACACTGGACCCCAGTGAAGGAAGCCTCTTTCAAAGGTAGGAAACTGAAGAGTGTCTGTCTGTGTGTGTGTCAGTTTGTATGTCTGTCTGTGTGTCAGTATGTATGTCTTTGTGTATGTCAATATGTATGTATGTCTGTGTGAGTGTCAGTATGTATGTGTCAGTTTGTATGTCTGTGTGTGTGTCAGTTTGTATGTCTATGTGTGTGTCAGTATGTATGTGTGTGTCAGTTTGTGTGTCTGTATGTATGTCGGTGCGCCAGTCAGTATGTCTGTGTATGTGTCAGTATGTATGTCTGTAACAGTGTCAGTATGTCTGTCACAGTGTGTGTGTGTGTGTGTGTCAGTGTGTATCTGTATGTTGTCAGTATGCATGTATCTGTGTGTGTGTGCCAGTGTGTCTACCTGTGCATGTATCTGTATGTAGCCAATGTGTGTATCTGCATGTGTGTCAGTGTTTGTATCTGCATTTGTCAGGTTATGTATCTGTGTGTCTGTATGTTGTCATTGTGTGTGTGTGTATCTGTATGTTGTCAGTGTATCTGCGTGTGTGTGCGTGTGTGCATCTGTGTGTCTGCATGTGTGCCAGGTTGTATGTCTGTATGTGTGTGTGTCAGTGTGTGTAAATGTGTCTGTATAGCTGCATCTGTATGATTGTGTATATCTGTGTATCTGCAAGTGTTTCTGTGTGTGTATGTGTATCACAGTGTGTGTGTGTGTTTGTGACAGTGCATGTGTATTTGTGCATACATCTCAGCATTCAACACTACACGCAAATACACACCTGCATTCAAACTTCAACACTACATATAAACACACCTCTTTTTTTAAACAACAAAATTATATATAAACACACCAGTGTATTCATAAACCAACACTACACATAAATGCATACTTGCATTTAAATGCCATCTCCACATACAAACACACCTCTACATTCACACAAACATACTCCATACAAAAACATGCTTACACTCAAACACACAAATACTGCTCAGTGCTAAATATAACCCTGCATGCATAGGAAAATGGTAGCGCCCCAGCTGTCAAAGCATTGTTGGAGTTGCATGACAGATGGGGATCTACCTTTTGCCCCCTCTTGCCCAAAATAATTCATGCACCAGAGCCCTCTCTACTTTACGTCCGCCTCTGCGTTGGGTTGGGGGCATGATTGCATGCCAGGGAGGGGATGACCGGGTTCAGGGGGCCCAAGCAAATGTTTGCCCAGGGTCCAATCCATATTAAAGACGGCCCTGTTTATACTACTTCTGTTTTTTGAAGCACTCACCAAATAGTAATGTATTCAATCACCTTAAGGGTGTCTCCCCTGATGATGCGGGGGGGTCAAAAATTCTCTCCTTCCCTTAGGTTACTTCATCCAGGAAGTTGACTTGGAAACCAGGTAGGTAAAAAAAAATATTTATTGGCAGAAATCTTGTATGCAAGACAAGTTCAAATTAAAATCATAAACAAATAAAATAACAATAATGGTCCTACGCGTTTCGTTCATATACAACATCCTCAGAGACCAAAATTTGTTAAAAACAATAATCAGTGCCAA
This sequence comes from Pelobates cultripes, assembly GCA_933207985.1. Taxonomy (NCBI): domain Eukaryota; kingdom Metazoa; phylum Chordata; class Amphibia; order Anura; family Pelobatidae; genus Pelobates; species Pelobates cultripes. Next base: position 40,473,714 of record OW240923.1, read on the forward strand.
AAGAATCAATCCTATATTTATATAAATTTATCTACATAATCACATTGCACGAAGGGGTAAAAACAACAGTTTTCCAATTCACTCATCTAAATTGCTAGATTTTTGTAATTGTACAAATCTAGAAGATTAATATTAACAGATAATATTTTCTATGTGGCCAAAAAGTAGGTAATGGGGGTGGGTATAGGGCACATCTCCATCACAATTCTGAACGACAAATTTACCTATGATTGGAGTCAAGACTTTTTACATTTTTAGAAATTGGTCTCAGCAAAGCCTCACTCAACATGTTTAAAGGGATCCTATAGTGCTGGGAAAACAAAGCCGTTTTCCTGGCACAATAGGCTCCTGGAGTGCCCCCTTCCCTCGCGACCCCCCATCTGCGGGGGTTGAAGCGGTTAAAACCCCTTCAGCCACTTACCTGAATCCAGCGCCAATGTCCATAGGCACTGAGTCAGGTTCTGCCCACGCTCCTCCCCCGCCCACTTCAGCGCATTAGACCTCCTCATAGGAAAGCAATATTCAATGCTTTCTTATGTGGAAAATCTGACGCTGGAGGTCCGTGAGGACGTCCAGCATCAGATAACGGACCAAAAGTCAGCTTGGATTCCGGAAGCCCTCTTGTGGCTGTCTGTCAGACAGCCACAGAGGGCAGACTTAGAGCTGCAGTGTAAACATTACAGTACTCTGGAACTGCAATGTTTTACATTGCAGCACTAAGGGCAAAAGGGTCACAGCACCCAGACCACTTCAATGAGCTGAAGTGATCTGGGTGCCTTCAGTGTACTTTTAAACAGTGATATGCTAAACAGCAAATTCAAAGGGAATTCAAAGTGAATGTCAAATTTAAGGGCAGTGTAGCTGAACTGAAAGCACAATTGATGCAGACAGGGTAATTCACTAAACGCCAGATTTTGTTTAAAAAATAACTGGTGAAAATGGCCAAATTCCGAATGGAATGGTAATTCTCAGATTTACTAAAACTCATTCCGGTAAGAATTCCGCTAGCCAATCTGTACCAAGCAAACAATTATTTGAAGTGATATTTGCCCACTGGCAGTGCTAGCAGCTGGTAGGCAAATTAGGTAAATAACCCTTGGCAGCATGAAGGTTAATCACATGGTGGCTAGCTAGCACTTGCTAATCAGCCAATTCATACAGTGAGATCCTCTTGAAAAAGGCTGAAACATTGGGGTGTTTTGGTCTCCAGCCTTTGGTAAGTAGCTACACTTGTGGGTTTAACATTTATGCACTTTGTCTTAATTTATGCGTTTCTTATATTGTCTTTTTTCTTTATTTATTTATAGTTATTGTAGACATTTATACTTGCATTATGAACTTTATTTGTACTATTTCTTGCTACAGGATGTATAAATAAAATATTTTTTGCATTAGTAGTGCGGTGTACAATGGATCTCTTTTTTCTTATTTAAGCTTTTCCTAATTTGGTAATAGAATTTCCCTTAACAATTTTTGCAGTGAGGCAGAGTGCATTATCCTACTGAAAGAGGCCACTGCCACCAGGGAACACCATTGTCATGAAGGGGTGTAAGTGGTCTGCAACAATCTCTATGTAGGTGGGACGTGTCAAAGTAACATCCACATGAATGCCAGGGCCCAAGGTTTCCTAGCAGAACAGAGCTTAGAACATAACACTGCCTCCACTGGCCTGCCTTTTTCCCATAGTGCATCTTGCTGCCATCTCCTCCCCAGGTAATCGATGCATCATTATTTGGCCCTTGTCAACATCAATCGGATCTTTTCGCTTGCTCATTTTTCCTGCTTCCAACAGATTAAATTCAGGAACTTGCTGCCTAATATACCCTACCCCTTGACAGGTGCCACTGAAAAGATATAATCAATGTTATTCACTTCACATGCCAGTGGTTTTAATGTTGTGGTTGATCCGTGTATGGTTTAATGCACCATATGATATGACTCACGGTTAGCAGACTGCTTCTGTTATGGTCTGTCTATTTCTGAAGATATTGCAAAACGAATAAACTGTCTCCTCCACAGTCATTCCACATGGAAGTATCAGAACAAACAGTAAAAGCTTGACTCCAAATGGTAATGGTGAAATGCCATACAACTTGCTTGTAATCCAGTGTTGGGCTGTTCTCGAGTCTTCATTGCAGCTCAATACGCTCGGGTGAATAGAAACCCCGTCAGGTCAAGGAAACAGGACACCCAAATACACTGCTCAAAAAAATAGGGAACACAAAAATAACACATTCTAGATCTGAATGAATTAAATATTCTTCTGAAATACTTTGTTCTTTACATAATTGAATGTGCTGACAACAAAATTACACAAAAATAAAAAAATGGAAATCTAATTTTTCAACCCATGGAGGTCTGGATTGGGAGTCACACTCAAAATTAAAGTGGAAAAACACACTACAGGCTGATCCAACTTTGATGTAATGTCTTTAAGCAAGTCAAAATGAGGCTCAGTAGTGTGTGTGGCCTCCACGTGCCTGTATGACCTCCCTACAACGCCTGTGCATGCTCCTGATGTCAGGATTACATAATGATCCAGCACGTAGAATTGTGTAACACAGAGGACTGACAGGTAACGTATACCGGACCTTAGAATGGCCAGACTAACATACCAAAGAATAGTCAGGGATAGCCGAGGTCAAGGGATACAGAAAGAGACACAACGATAAGGAAAAGCCAGGAGTCAGGGATGCCAGCAAACAGGGAAGTCAAAAACAATGCCAAAGTCAAAAAAACAGAATAACCAGAATCAGTAACGCTCTCTCGGACAACCACAAGGGAAACCACGACAGGGCACTGAGCAGGATGAGAACTGGGCCTAAATACCCCTCCTCTAGATCTGATAGGCTGTAACCAGTCTTTGACCCCAAATGGAGTTACCAGGTTTCCATTTGCATAATTGCTGCTCAGCATTAACCCTTCTGTGGATTTGGTTGTTGCTCGGCAACTTTTCACGTGTGAACATTAAATGACATTAACCACATTCTTATAAGCAGATGAATACGTGACACCTGATGAGGTGGCGGATGGTTTCCTGAGGGACCTCCCTCAGACCTGGACTAAAGCATCTGCCAAACTCCTGGACAGTCTGTGGTGTAACGTCGTGACGTTGGTGGATGGAGCGAGACATGATGTTCCATATGTGCTCAATTGGATTCAGGTCTGGGGAACGGGCGGGCCAGCCTTCATCTTGCAGGAACTGCTGACACACTCCAGCCACATGAGGTCTAGCATTGTCTTGCATTAGGAGGAACCCAGGGCCAACCGCAGCAGCATATGGTCTCACAAGGGGTCTGAGGATCTCATCTCGGTACCTAATAGCAGTCAGGCTACCTCTGGCGAGCACATGGAGAGCTGTGTGGCCCCCCAAAGAAATGCCACCCCACACCATTACTGACCCACTGCCACATGTGTCTCACAAGGGGTCTGAGGATCTCATCTCGGTACCTAATAGCAGTCAGGCTACCTCTGGCGAGCACATGGAGAGCTGTGTGGCCCCCCAAAGAAATGCCACCCCACACCATTACTGACCCACTGCCACATGTGCTCAGTGTGAACCTGCTTTCATCTGTGAAGAGCACAGGGCACCAGTGGCGAATTTGCCAATCTTGGTGTTCTCTGGCAAATGCCAAACATCCTGCACGGTGTTGGGCTGTAAGCACAACCCCCACCTGTGGACGTCGGGCCCTCATACCACCCTCATGGAGTCTGTTTCTGACCATTTGAGCAGACATATGCACATTTGCGGCCTGCTGGAGGTCATTTTGCAGGGCTCTGGCAGTGCTCCTTCTGTTCCTCCTTGCACAAAGGCGGAGGTAGCGGTCCTGCTGCTGGGTTGTTGGCCTCCTCCACGTCTCCTGATGTACTGGCCTGTCTCCTGGTAGCACCTCCATGCTCTGTACACTACGCTGACAGACACAGCAAACCTTCTTGCCACAGCTCGCATTGATGTGCCATCCTGGATGAGCTGCACTACCTGAGCCACTTGTGTGGGTTGTAGACTCCGTCTCATGCTACCACTAGAGTGAAAGCACCGCCAGCATTCAAAAGTGACCAAAACATCAGCCAGGAAGCATAGGAACTATGAAGTGGTCTGTGGTCACCACTTACAGATCCACTCCTTTATTGGGGGTGTCTTGCTAATTGCCTATAATTTCCACCTGTTGTCTATCCCATTTGCACAACAGCATGTGAAATTGATTGTCACTCAGTGTTGCTTCCTAAGTGGACAGTTTGATTTCACAGAAGTGTGATTGACTTGGAGTTACATTGTGTTGTTTAAGTGTTCCCTTTATTTTTTTTTATTTGAGCAGTGTATATATACCCTATACTGGGTTGTGATTGGTTACAGAGGGCCTTGATGTCACAACTGTGTACACATCATCAAAAAGCACCACATAGAGTCATAGACTGTCATTATAAAAGGAGACCAATGGGAGGGTTTCATGTCATATATGAAGGAAGCTAGGGACAAGTGGGTGTGCATCAGAACAGAGACATGACTTCTTTAATTGCACAGTGCCTAAAGGGACAGGTATTGTGGCAACATGCTCCTTGACTGAACCACCAGGGATCCTACCAGCACCCACTGGGCTACCTACAATCCTGCCAGCACCTATTGAACTACCAACGCATAATCTCCCTACCTGCATGCAAGGAAATCAGAAGGGGGAGTTTAACAGTAAAAAACAGTCATGCTCCCACACAATCACACTCAGTTAATCACACACACAAATCACACTCAATTCACCATTAGCCAATCCTACATACAAACACACTCATTTACCTCACACACACAATCACACTGAGCCAACCCACACACAAAATTGCACTCAACCAACCGCAACTTACAGTCACACTCAGCCAGTCAACAATCATATTCTGCCAAACCCACACACAGTCAGACTCGGGTAACCACCACACAGTCAATACGTGAGTGGTCTGTGAAAGAGTGGGCTGAGCTGAGGCCTTCACTGGTTCTTGCACTGGGGTGCTGCAGTTTATTGTTATGCCCCTGTATTAAATCATATGTGTATCCAGGTATTTATTAGCACAACAATATGTTCTTGCATCTATTGATCTCAACATATAATTAATAATAATTGAGTTTAGTTTAAGCAAAACTAATTTCATTTGACTATAGAAGGAACCTTTATACTCTCACCTGGTACTTACTTTCAATGCATGAAAAGTTTGTGTTTTGAACTTTTATCTGACTGTCTCCCAGGAGTAACTATACTGTGAAATTGTGAGGTGTGGCAATGTAGGTGTAATCTTAAATTAATTTGCCCAATTTCATTTTGTTTGATTTCATTAACACCTGTGTTTGGAGAAAGCAGGGGAAGAGAACAGGTTTTAAGTATAATCTAATGATTAGCACTTCTCTTTCCCACAGTTTACAGAGTGTCAAATGTCAAGACAGATCACAATCTGCTCGTCTCTGGCCTGCAATGCTTATTTCATGAAGGCAGAGTAAAAGGATACATAAATTTATGTTGAAAGAGAAACACGATACGGCAATTTATGTAATGAAAATGGAAATTGAAACTGAATGCAGTTTGACAGGGCGATAATTAGATATGCTAAAATAGGCCGCTGAGAGTTGAGGCTGGCTAATGTTTTGCAACCTTGGTCTTCTAAATTTTGATTTGTCTGTTGTTTTACTCTTTTGATTCAGTTCCTTCAATTGACAAAATATTTCTACTGTAAATTATATACTTGTATAAGCAGGTATTGAACTCAGAAGTATATTTACCGCTCACATTACAGATGCAAAGGATCATGGGAAACATTGTATACAAAAGTAAAATGTAAAACTTAGATGAAAGGACAACTTATAATAGAGACTACATCATCCATTACACTCAGTGATACCTAGTCCATGCAAAAACATAATTCAGAACTTAATACTAAATGAACATAAGATGCTTACTAGCCAATTCTAAGAGAAGATATCATGCATAGTTCCAGGTGAATGCTTAAAGCATAAAACAGGCAATTGGTGAAGCAAGTTCAGTCCAACTCCAGCTTCCATGATGTGCAGCTATTCTATAGTTTGAAAAACCATAAAGAAAGCTGTAGTCAACTCCTGCTTTTATACCTTCTGCCTTCCCTAGCCATGAATATGACCTTCATGGACTCTTAAATTGCAAGATGATGTCACAACCTACAACCCCTGATTCTCCGTCTAGTCGGTCATCCGATCATTCTTTAAGCTTAAGAAAATTGAGTCAAAACATAATATCCTAAAACTATATGGTCAATATTATCATTAAAGACTAATTGTTGTTTTTCAAATATTAACAGTTCCTCTTTGACTCACCCAAGAAATGACTTAAATATAAACTTAAATGAGAGTGCTGTATCCTACAGTTCCATTGTGACAATTCACAACACCTTTCTGGACTGGAAGGTTATCCTGCTCAAATGCTTTTTTCTCCTTGTCATCTGTGTCCTGGGATTGAGTCCAGGAGACTTTTTTAATCCGCAGCTGCAGATGGTAGAACTTTGAGGATTGCGAGAGCCTGTTGAAACACATGACAGGGAAACACTCTGAGACTTTGTGGAGCCGTTAACCAGATCAGAATTGTACCACAATCTAGCTAACCTTTGAACAGGTGTCACATGGTTCCCTGAACACCTATCACAGCACTCTTCAGGCAGGATGTCAGGGAGATGAGGAGGCATCTGGGGATACCCAGGAGTTATGTGTTGCTACCTTCCTCAGGGCTCCAGAGATACCTCGAAACCAGACCCAGTGTAACCACAATACTGCATGGCTGTGCTAGATTTAAGGATGGGGAAACTTTAAAGTATGGTGACTCCAGCAGGGTAACTTTGATCTTGGAGCTTTTTGACAGTGGGTAGGCAAGCTACCTAATGATGTATGTTTTGTGGGGATGTTGTGTTGGGAAAAAAAAGTTTGGGGGCTTGGAATCTCTAGTGCTCTATCTAGAGAGAACACCACAGTGGGAAAATATCATTATCTCTGAACTGCTAAAATTAACAGTCAGACAGAATGGCATCATTGAGGGGTCTGTGTGGGATTGCATTGAGTTGCATGGATCATTCCCTGTAGGATGAATTCACATCTGGGTAGTATAAATATATGTGGTGTGTGCGCAATGAAGTGTGTTCTGTTTTATAAAGTCTTGACTAATGTTTGTGGAAAAGGGCTATAATCTCTCTGTCAAAGACTGATAGGATTCTAAAAATATCAAATCCACCTAAAGCGACCAAAGTAAGTCCTCTAATCAGGGGGACTGCAGCAGGATCCAAATCGCATCAGATCCTCCCATTAGCACCAAAGTAGCTGACCTTGTGGAGATACTCATTTTGAGTACGGGAGCTCCATCACAATCTTATTGTCCTGTCACTCATTATACAATTAAGCAGAGTGTAGACACCAATGAGGACATAAACAAAAAAATATAATGATACAGAGCATAGGCGTGCGCAGCCTATTGCATTAGGGTGTGCACCCTAAAGCACAAGCCGCATATATATATGTATGTGTGTGTGTGTGTATATATATATATATATATATATATATATATACACACATACACATATATACACACATACACACACTGCTGTGTGTGTGTGTGTGTGCTGTGTGAGGGTGCTGTTAGTGTGATGTGTGTGTGACGATGCTGATAGTGTGCTATGTGGGTGAGGGTGTTTGTGTGTGCGTGCTTGTGAGGATGCTGTTAATGTACTGTGTGTGAGGGTGCTGTTTGTGTGTGTGTGTGCGCTTGTGAGGGTGCTGTTAATGTACTGTGTGTGAGGGTGCTGTTTGTGTGTGAGGGTACTGGTAGTGTGCTGTGTGTGTGTTTGTTAGGGTCCTGTTTGTGTTTGTGAGGGTACTGTTAGTGTGTTGTGTGTGTGTGAGGGTGCTGTTTGTGTGCTGTGTGTGTTTGTGAGGGTGCTGTATGTGTGTGGGTGCTGTATGTGTGTTGGTGCTGTGTATGTCTGTGGTTGCTGTATGTGTGTGGGTGCTGTGTATGTCTGTGGTTGCTGTATGTGTGTGGGTGCTGTGTGTGTCTGTGGGTGCTGTGTATGTCTGTGGGTGCTGTGTATGTCTGTGGGTGCTGTATGTCTGTGGGTGCTGTGTATGTCTGTGGGTGCTGTATGTGTGTGGGTGCTGTATGTGTGTGGGTGCTGTATATGTCCGTGGGTGCTGTATATGTCTGTGCGTGCTGTGTATGTCTGTGGGTGCTGTGTATGTTTGTGAGGGTGCTGTATGTGTGTGGGTGCTGTATGTGTGTTGGTGCTGTGTATGTCTGTGGTTGCTGTATGTGTGTGGGTGCTGTGTATGTCTGTGGGTGCTGTGTGTGTCTGTGGGTGCTGTATGTGTGTGGGTGCTGTGTATGTCTGTGGGTGCTGTATGTGTGTGGGTGCTGTGTATGTCTGTGGGTGCTGTATGCCTGTGGGTGCTGTGTATGTCTGTGGGTGCTGAATGTGTGTGGGTGCTGTATGTGTGTGTGCTGTATGTCTGTGGGTGCCGTGTATGTCTGTGGGCGCTGTGTATGTCTGTGGGTGCTGTATGTCTGTGGGTGCTGAATGTGTGTAGGTGCTGAATGTGTGTGGGTGCTGAATGTGTGTCTGTGGGTGCTGAATGTGTGTGGGTGCTGTATGTGTGTGTGCTGTATGTCTGTGGGTACCGTGTATGTCTGTGGGTGCTGTGTATGTCTGTGGGTGCTGTGTATGTCAGTGGGTGCTGTGTGTCTGTGGGTGCTGTATGTGTGTGGGTGCTGTATGTGTGTGGGTGCTGTATGTGTGTGGGTACTGTGTATGTCTGTGGGTGCTGTATGTCTGTGGGTGCTGTATGTCTGTAGGTGCTGTGTGTCTGTGGGTGCTGTGTGTCTGTGGGTACTGTGTATGTCTGTGGGTGCTGTATGTCTGTGGGTGCTGTATGTGTGTGGGTGCTGTGTATGTCTGTAGGTGCTGTGTGTCTGTGGGTGCTGTGTGTCTGTGGGTGCTGTATGTCTGTGGGTGCTGAATGTGTGTGTGCTGTGTGTGTTGTATGTGTGTGGGTGGGTTATTGTGGGGGGTGGAGGTGGGGGTACATTAATTGCTATCCCCCCTCCCTTCTTACCTTTTGTAGGGAGGGGGGATCGTGGTCCTGGTGGTCCAGTGGAGGAGGGGATCCTTGCTGCTGTGATCCCTGGTGGTCCAGTGGAGGAGGGGATCCTTGCTGCTGTGATCCCTGGTGGTCCAGTGGAGAGTGAACTCTAACCCCTGTGGGGCTAGAGTTCACTCTCGCGAGATTTGAGCGTTGCCGTGGCAACGCTCATATCTCGCGAGAGGAACCCGGCGGAGCTGCCGGCAATAGCTCCGCCGGGTCCTCTCCTGCCTCCCTCCCTGCATGCGGGTCAGTGGGGAGGGAGGCTGAGAGCAGAGCCGGCGCTCGGATAGCGCCGGCTCTGCATGAGCCGACAGGGGAGATCCTGAGATCTCCCCTGCCGGTCTTAATACACATAGGCGTGCGCTGGATTAGGGTGTGCCCAGGCACACCCGGCACAACCCGTGCGCACGCCTATGATACAGAGCTAACTTAAAAGGCAGCAAGCTCTGATGTTTGAGTCCCCCTAACTCAAGCTAAATGTTGAAGATAGAGCCAAAAAAGATAGGTTGCCCCTAGCTGGTTATGATACAATTAACAGAGATCTCACTACATTTATGTCAAACAGATATATGATCAAGACCCACAAATTTCAGTGTTGATAAATAACAGTGCAAATGACAAAATAGATAGAATGTTACTTCCAAACAGTATGTGGATGTGAAAAAGTTATTTTATAATGGCAGAAAGTTCACAACCACAGTCTGATTATTTTCTCCAAATCCACACCTTAAGGTATATATATTGATAATAATACACCCAAAGTGACCAAACTGTGTGATATTGTATAACCGTAGTAATATTATTAAATAATAAGAAATACACTCACAAATATAGATCTACCAATTAGCTCACTTATAACACCTTCTGACAAAACAATCCTTGTCTCGGATATATGGTAGGTAGTGGTTGTTGGGTCTCAGCACAAATGGTAGCTTGATGCAGATGTTCTCAATGATAATATAAAATGAATAAGCAGAAAACAGGGAGCACCAATAGTGCAAATCAATTGTACCAAAATGGTGGTGTATAAAGATATAAAAACACACTCACAAATAAAGATTCTTCATATTGGCTCTTAGTTGACAGCCTGAAGCTGTATAATCATCGCTCAAAGGATATAGCTAATGGTTTTCCTTGTGGATCCCCGTTGTAATATATGCGTATGAAGCAAAATGAAACTAGTGCCCTCTGTATGCAATAGTATATGATAAAATAGATTAAATAAAAAATGTACTTACATTCTCGGGAGCACCAGTATGCTCAATTAAATCAGCCTCTGTCGATATATCCCCACCTAGGATATATGAGGTGCTGTAGTGCTGGTGTAGTTCTTCAATGTAACCAGTTTAGCCAAGACTAAAAGCAGATTGAAATAAAAGCAAGTATAATAGTTGTTGGAAAAATAAAGTGAATTTAATATCAGACTATAAAAGTAAATCCATAAATAAAAACCGTAGTATAGTCACAACGCGTTTTGCCAATAAGGCTTTTTCACGTGACAGTGTAAACCGATGAAGGACATGACTCTTCTGGTTGTTCTGTGCTGCAATAAAAAAAAAGTAAATATTAGTTCAAATATTGGATTGCTATTTTTGATTTTCTTGTCTTGTCTACAATTGATTCACCTTGCTGGCTTGATAATATAAAGTTTTAACTAATTGAATTAAGCCTTTTGTACCTCTTCCATGGTTTTACAATTTTTCTACTATTTCTTGCATTGTTATTTATTTCTCTGTAGTCCTTTATACGATGCACCTTGCATATTATTACCATCGCTGAGATAAATTGGCTTACTTTTACGTGTGTACAGACATAATGTCAAGCATTTATTTTAATAACAACAATGGTAAAAATAAATGCTTTGAGCAGTGTTTCGCTGTAAGAACTGAAATAGCACATGCTTTTCAATGCAGTTCCTGTTCAGCATAAATTTAGTATATTTTTTACTGTTTGTTTTTAATTTTTCCACTATGCTAAGGCTATCGTATGATGTTGTATCATGTTTCATTTTGTGTTTAAATAAAATTGATGTTTTAACAACTGCTACATTTATTACTATGGATATGACTGGTTAACTTTTTTCTCTACGTGTTAATTGCAATAAAGCTCAACATTTACAATGAACAATTTTGATAGCAGCATTTCTCATAGATACCAAATTTATCTTGTAGATAATTTTATAGTTTTTCAGTCGATTTTTAATCATGATTATTCTTCTCCATACTACTCACCATATTCATCACCACTCTGTTTACATATACTGTTGCCTGCTCTAATCATTCACTGTAGCAAAGTCGTCCAGGTTATAAAGAAATATATAAAATAAGTCAATTAAAACTTTTTCTAAATTAGATATTTTTGTAACATTTTGGGATGCTACAATACATCTTACAAGACTAAGGAAACCAGATAAAAATGAGAGATTTAGTAAATGCAAACCTGCGAACAGACAGACCTATCAGTAGGACAAGTTTGCCACGTTGTTTAAAAAAAATACTACAAAATAACTTCTCATACACGAGAATAAATTATTTCAATCATAATTCCGAAGATATTGATTCATATAAACCTCTTAAAAACAAAAAGGCTTATAAAATATGATTGGGTTTCAATTTGAGGTCATATTTCATACGAGGATATGAGTTATAATCCATTCTTAACCTTACTCTATTGTAAAGGGGGGATCAGAGTGATTATACTTTAACTGTGGATTATAAAATGGATAAATAATGTTATGAAAAATAGGATATCAACCGAATATACTTTGTCTCCACAGATAACAAATACATATATATTCAAAATAACGAAACATAACTGTTTTTATAATAATGTTATATTAAAAACTATTTATTTTTAGTATTTGATAACTATGGATAATATTCATTTGTGTATTTTATTCTTTGAAAATATCAATCTGATGAAAGCATTTTATTTACAAATTTGGCAATCATCCCAAAAACTCATAATTGTCGGTTTAATACAGATTTTTGTTATATACAGATTGATTTTCTGTATGAAAACAAAATAATGCTTTTCGATTTGCAAAAGTTTCCAATCTTTTGAAAAATTAAATATGGTTTATATGTCAGGATTGTCAGTGATTTATAATGTCAGCTGTTCTATAATTTTGGTCTAACACATCAAGTCTAAAGAGGTATTTGAGGCATAATACGTTGTCCAACCACTAGTAGCACAGAAATGCAAGGCAATGATATAGATGCAGAATGCCTATGTAGGGTTTCCTTACTTGTTTAATGGAAAATATAAACTAAATCAATGCTTTACAAAGCACACATGGAATGATTTATAGACAAACACTTTTAACAAAAAGCGTAGACATATAAACTAGACCTGTGCTCAAACTCTAGCTATATCTAAACTGCAACAATGGCTATAGTAGTCATCATTCCAACAGTACAAACAACAAAACCCAAAAGGTTACCTGTGCACAGCAGGGTACTGATAAAGGGAACAGGGGTGCGTTTGCCCCCTGGGCCACTACTATAGAGTGGTTTGTGGTCTGCTGCCTCACAGCACAGTTCTACATTTAAATGTAACAATATTCTTTGTTTTTATTGTTATAGTTTAGTCATTGCAGTTTAAGTATAAAACATTTAATATAAAATTGTAAGGATGCATACTCTTGAGGCTACACCACTCACTTGGTTCTTCTACCTCTCCGAGTAGGAACCACATCAGTTTTAAGCTGTAGCTTTACCCCTTTTATGATGTCATTAAACAACACCTACTTCATGACGTCATAAATTCAAAATCATGTCATTGCCAATGCCCACTCATATTCTGGGGGAGTGCTATCAAGGAAATGCCCCAGGCCTCTAAATACTTGAGCTTTACGTGTGTTTCGCGCCCTGTTGTGGTTTCCTCCTGCCTATCCCAGTGGGTTTTATCCTGTTTGTTGCCTGGCTTTTCCTGACTGCTCTGATTTCTGAATCCCTGACTTTGCCTTGCCTAAACAAGTTACTGTACCTATGTTATCCTTGACCTTGAAGTGTTTATTAATAATGCTATTGTGTTCTTTATGTTAAGTCTGGCCACTCTAAAGTCTGCTAGTACATACCTATCCTTTTCCTTGTCTTATTCTGCATGCTAGGTTATGTTCTATCCTGTCTGCTTGCACTCTATCACAAATCTAAATATAAAAATAACTTTTTTTCATGCTAATGTGCTTGTAGCGTTACTTACCTTAACCGGGGGCCGGTCGCGGTCCTCTCTTCAAGCCGCGCGCGGTCCTGCGGCTGCACGAGCCGCGCGCGGCTCATCCGACTGCTTCAGATGGAAGGCGGGCAGTGACCGCGTGAAGCGGTCACGTGTCCCGCCTGAAACTAAGAGCGCGCCGCGAGTCTCGGGCGCGCTCTTAAAGAGACAGTGGGAGCCTAATTGCCAAAAGGCTCCCATTGGCTCCTGTCATACCACACTCCCTATACAATTACCTATGGGGGGTGTGGAAGTGACAGGAGCCAATCACTTTGGTTTAAAAGCTATTTAACTTACCTTTTTCCCTTAGCTCGTTGCCCTATCGTGGTTTCTGTTTCAGTTCCCTTTAGCGCTTGTGGTGTTCAGTTGTGTTTTCTCGTATTGACTTTGGCTTCGTATTCTGACTTCGTTTTCGCTTTATCCTTATCTGTACTGTTTGCCGGCTTGCTGTTTTCCGTGTACCAGACCCCGGCTTGTCCTAGTTTACGCTGTCTCTCTGTGCCCTTGACCTCGGTTTGTTCCTGGCTCTGTCTCCTCTCATATACGTCGAGTCCGGCCATTCTAAGGTCCGGTAGACGTATCTCTCCTCTGTATTTGCCTCTGTTTAGCTGGATCCTGCGTGTAGGGGTATATTCTCGTTACATTACGATAGGGCCATGGACCCCGCAGATTTAGCTCAACAGATGGCGTCCCATGAGGCAAGATTTGTAGAGCAGGATCACCGTATGGATCAGATAGCTCAGGCTCTCCAGACGCTCCTAGCTAGAACCATTCCAGCAACCACACCTAACCCTCCTACGCCCCTTCTCCCTGAAGTATCTACTTTGCCTAATACTTCGGCCCATTTAACACCTCCTCCTAGGTATGGAGGGGACTCTAAGACTTGCAGAGGGTTTATTAATCAAATTGAATTCCACTTCGAAATGTATCCACGTTCATTTCCCACAGAGAGGTCTAAGGTTGGGTTCTTTATGCACCAACTTACCGATAAGGCACTTGAGTGGGCAAATCCTATTTGGGAAGCTAATGGACCTATGGTACATGATTTCAACAGTTTTCTTACGGCTTTTCGTAGAACTTTTGACACAATGAAAAGGTCAAAGAATGCCGCGAGAGCATTAATGAGAATTAAACAGGGTTCTAGGTCTGTGGCTGATTATGCTATTCAGTTTCGCACTCTTGCTTCGCAGGTAGATTGGACCAACAATGGGTTAACTACTGCCTTTATGGAAGGTTTGTCAGATACGATATTGGATGAGGTAGCAGCTAAGGAGCTTCCTATTGCCTTAGAGGACCTTATCGATTACCTCATTGATATAGATAATAGAATTCGTGACAGGCTCTATACCAAGAACAGGAATAGATGTTTTGTTACACCCATTAACCCCAGAGTTAATATACCAGAGAGTGTTAAAGTGTCTGAGGAGGAACCTATGCAATTAGGGGTTGCCAAACTCTCTGATACTGAGAAATTACATAGGAGAAGGGAGGGACTCTGCCTATACTGTGGTAGGAGAGACCATATGGTAAAGGAATGTCCTTTACTCCCGGAAAACTCTCGCACCTAAGACCTTATAGGGGACTGGCCTTGGGTGTGATATCTAAGTCTCCTAAATTGCCTCCTAACCGCTTGCTTCTCCCGGTTTCTTTATATATGGGAGAGATTTGTATAGTTGACAACATATATGCTCTGGTTGACTCTGGGGCAGCTGAAAATTTTATAGACTCTGGCTTTATAAAGAGAAACAACATTCCCATCAGAGAGAAGGAGATACCCTTGGCCGTTGAGGCCATAGATGGTAGACCATTAAGTTCTCCAGTTGTTACTCATGAGACTGTACCATTACACATGTACACAGGGGTTTTACACTATGAAACCATTCGATTCCAGGTCATCACCTCTCCCTCTTCACAGTTAGTATTAGGGTATCCATGGTTACGTGCTCACAATCCCATTTTTGACTGGGAGACAGGGCAAATAAAATCATGGAGTGAGGCCTGCCACGAGTCTTGTACGTTGGAAGTCACACCTTTGAATTCTATTGAGGTACCTACCAGTCCTCCTTTGTCTACGGTTATACCCCCTCAGTATTTATCTCTAAAGACTGTTTTCGATAAAAGGGAGGCTGAGAAATTACCGCCTCACAGACCCTATGATTGCGCTATTGACTTGTTGCCTGGCACTATACCTCCAAAGGGCAGGGTGTACCCCTTATCGGTTCAAGAAAACCGTGTCATGGAGGAGTATATTAAGGAATCACTAGAAAAGGGGTTTATTAGGAGATCCTCTTCTCCAGCTGGAGCAGGGTTCTTCTTTGTATCGAAGAAAGAAGGTGATTTAAGACCGTGTATAGATTATAGAGGTCTAAACAAAATCACTATCAAAATGCATACCCTATACCTTTAATTACAGAATTATTTGACAGGCTGAAACATGCCACTGTGTTTACTAAATTAGACCTTAGGAGTGCATACAATTTGATACGTATAAAGGAAAATCACGAATGGAAGACTGCATTCAACACTAGATCCGGTCATTACGAATATACTGTTATGCCATTTGGGCTTTGCAATGCCCCAGCAGTATTCCAAGAATTTATTAATGATGTCTTAAGAGATTTTATTCACACATTTGTTATCGTATACTTGGACGACATTTTAATATATTCTACAGATATACACACTCATCACAGACATGTTACGACAGTTTTGAAGACCCTTCTTGCTAATGGTCTTTATTGCAAGCTAGAAAAATGTCTGTTTGACCAAACCGAAGTTCAGTTCTTGGGGTATTTGATTTCCGCTAAAGGTTTTCGTATGGATCCCCAGAAGCTTGCTGCTGTAATAGAATGGCCTCTACCGCAAGGTCTGAAAGCTATTCAGCGTTTTCTTGGGTTCTCCAATTATTATAGACGTTTTATCAAAGGTTTCTCGTCCATTGTAGCACCTATTACCCGTATGACTAAAAAGGATGGCAATACTCGTGTTTGGTCTACCGAGGCACTTCAGGCTTTTGAATTTCTTAAAACTACGTTCGCCTCTGCACCTATTTTACAGCATCCTGTCCCCTCACTGCCCTATATTCTTGAAGTTGATGCTTCGGATATTGGGGTAGGTGCTGTCTTATCCCAAAGAGAGTCGCCTGAAAAGCCATTGCATCCATGCGGCTTCTTTTCTAAACAAATGTCCAAAGCAGAGAAAAATTATGATGTGGGTAATCGCGAACTCCTTGCTATTATTTTAGCACTTAAAGAGTGGAGACATTTGTTAGAAGGAACTAAGGATCCTATCCTCATTTTTACGGATCACAAGAACCTATCCTACCTTAGCGAAGCCAAAAGATTGTCTTCCAGGCAGGCTAGGTGGTCACTATTTTTGTCCCGTTTCAATTTTATTATCACCTATAGGCCAGGTGATCGCAACACTAAAGCAGACGCTCTGTCGAGACAGTTCGAAACTACTGACAAACAGGAGATTGATGTTACTCCTGTCATTTCCCCAGACAGGATAATAGCTACTACTATTTTGTCTATTTCCTCGTCCCTCTTGCAGGCCATACAAGCGAAACAAAGCATGGCACCTAGCGAGAGGCCTAATGATAAACTGTTCGTTGATGTTCCTGAGAGACGGGATATTATGTCATTATATCATGATACTAAGACTGCTGGACATCCTGGTATTTCCAAAACGGTGTCAGCTGTTTCTCGGTATTTTTGGTGGGATTCCTTACGAAAGGATGTCACTGACTATATAAGTGCTTGTACTACTTGTGCCTGTATGAAATCCTCCCGTAGAGTTCCTTGTGGGCTGTTGCATCCGTTACCCGTTCCCGAGAGACCTTGGTCTAACCTGTCCATGGATTTTATTGTTGAATTACCCCCTTCAAATGGTAACACAGTAATCCTGATGATAGTGGATCGGTTCTCCAAAATGGCTCACTTCGTGTCTCTTCACAAGTTGCCCACATCCAAGGAACTGGCTCATATCTTCGCTAGAGAAGTATTTCGATTACATGGGATTCCCGTATCTATTGTATCCGATAGGGGTAGCCAATTTATTTCCAGGTTCTGGAGGGCCTTTTGTTCAGAAATGGGTATTTCTCTCTCATTTTCTTCCGCTTATCATCCCCAGTCTAATGGGGCTGCTGAACGTGCCAACCAGTCTCTGGAGCAATACCTCCGTTGTTTTGTGTCTCACCATCAGGACAATTGGTCTGACCTGCTTCCTTGGGCTGAATTTGCTCGGAATAACGCCACTCATGATTCTTCCGGCAAGAGCCCTTTTTACGTTGTCTATGGCCTGCATCCCGTTGTTCTTCCGGCTGCATTCTCCTCACAGGGCATGCCAGTTCTGGATGAGCATTTGGCTGGTTTGCGTAATACTTGGGAGCAGGTTCAGCGTTCTTTGGTGGACTCTGCTACTCGCCAGAAGGCTCAGGCTGACAAGCATCGCAGAGCAGCTCCGTCCTATGTTGTGGGGGACAGGGTTTTGCTTTCCACGCGGAATATTCGTCTCCGGGTGCCTTCTATGAAATTGGCTCCCCGCTTCATTGGACCTTATCGTATTATACATAAGGTTAATCCTGTTTCTTATGCCTTAGGCCTGCCTAAGAATCTACGTATTCCTAATGTTTTTCACACCTCATTGTTGAAACCTTTCGTACGCAACCGCTATACCCGGCATACTCCTCCTCCCCCTCCTATCTCGGTGGAGGGTCATGAGGAGTTTGAAGTGTCTGCTGTTCTTGACTCTCGTTTCCTTAGGGGTCGACTTCAGTACTTGGTACATTGGAAGGGTTATGGGCCTGAGGAGCACAGTTGGATTTCGGCTGATGCTGTCCATGCTCCCCGTCTTGTGCGCTCTTTCCATTCTCGTTTTCCTGCCAGGCCTGGTCCTACCCGCCCGGGGGGCGTGTCCTCAGGGGGGGGTACTGTAGCGTTACTTACCTTAACCGGGGGCCGGTCGCGGTCCTCTCTTCAAGCCGCGCGCGGTCCTGCGGCTGCACGAGCCGCGCGCGGCTCATCCGACTGCTTCAGATGGAAGGCGGGCAGTGACCGCGTGAAGCGGTCACGTGTCCCGCCTGAAACTAAGAGCGCGCCGCGAGTCTCGGGCGCGCTCTTAAAGAGACAGTGGGAGCCTAATTGCCAAAAGGCTCCCATTGGCTCCTGTCATACCACACTCCCTATACAATTACCTATGGGGGGTGTGGAAGTGACAGGAGCCAATCACTTTGGTTTAAAAGCTATTTAACTTACCTTTTTCCCTTAGCTCGTTGCCCTATCGTGGTTTCTGTTTCAGTTCCCTTTAGCGCTTGTGGTGTTCAGTTGTGTTTTCTCGTATTGACTTTGGCTTCGTATTCTGACTTCGTTTTCGCTTTATCCTTATCTGTACTGTTTGCCGGCTTGCTGTTTTCCGTGTACCAGACCCCGGCTTGTCCTAGTTTACGCTGTCTCTCTGTGCCCTTGACCTCGGTTTGTTCCTGGCTCTGTCTCCTCTCATATACGTCGAGTCCGGCCATTCTAAGGTCCGGTAGACGTATCTCTCCTCTGTATTTGCCTCTGTTTAGCTGGATCCTGCGTGTAGGGGTATATTCTCGTTACAGTGCTGAAGTATGAACATCTGATGATAATGAACCATTAAATACTCTGACAAATTCACTGCACATTATTAGAGTAAAGCTAGAACCTTTCTTTACTGAAACACAGGTGTGACAAAAATCATATTTGCCAACATGTTGACAGCTTCGATTTAAGGACTAGTATGGTGGCTGAGTACAACTATTTCATTCGGTGATCACATCCCTTGTTATGTGGCTGCTAACTTCACCATCACCCATACTAGTCAAATTATCCCTTTACCACTGACTTTCTCTTGCACAATTGATTGGGGGAAACTGAGACGTTGGTTGAGACAACTCTCTTGAAGGCAGAATATAGATCTTACTTCCTATATAACAGAGTCCTGTCTAACACATATAGTTACATATATAGTTACATAGCGGAAAAGACAAGAAGTTCAGCCTTTCTCACATCTCTTTTTCCTGTTGATCCAAAAAAGGTAAAAACCTCAGTTTGAAGCACCTCCAATTTTGCAACAAACTAGGAAAAAAATCCTTCTTTACCCCAGAATGGAAGTCACATCTCTTCATGGATCAAGAAGGTATTACACACTAATTAAAATTATATTCTTGTATATTGTGTTTTTGCAAGTATTTATCCATTTCCTGTTTAAACATCTATGTAGACTCTGATAAAAACACCTCTTCAGGCAGACAATTCCACAACCTTATTGTTATTACTGTAAATAAACTTTGTTTTTTTTTAACCTTAGACTAAATCTCCTTTCTTCCAGTCTAAATACGTAATCTCATGTTCTATGTACAGTTACAAAGGTAAACTGTGAATATGGGGAAATGTCATCAATAGGCTGTACAGACATCATAATCAACTGCAAGACTGAAAGATGTCATCAACCACTTTGCAGTAGAGGAGCTAGAAAACACAGTGTGCCTGCTGAAATAATGGACACATAATGCAATATATTCCTATGTGTATGCATATAGAGAGTTTATATTTTAGTGCACGCAGCAATGTCCAGAGATATATTCTATGGCAGTGTTTTATAATTTTTTTGTTGTGTCCATTTGCAGCTAAACTGCTGCTAGAATACTACATTTGTAAAAAAATAACTCTATCAAATACAGGAACCTACCATGTTTATTTGCTTGCAAACGTGCGGGCCACCCTGCTGAACGCTCACTGCATTTATTTGCTGTGTTGATTCCTATTAGATATCATTAGGTACACAATAATTATAATAATTATGTGCATTGCTTAGGCTACCCTGCGAAACAACAATCCCCCTTTTATTCACAACTCATAATTGCTCTGGCTTCACGTGAAAACAAAATCTAATTAGATTTGAAAATTATGCCTGCATTTTTTTGTTTTGAGGAAAATATATTTCTTTCTAACCTTTTCTTATATATTTTTATTTTATTTTAACCCTTGCATTACAAGATAGATTCTGCCCCTCTTCATTATAAGAAGAGCCATATAGAGCGAAACTAGGGTACACTGAATACAAAACATAACTTGGATGTATAACTTTCCAATTCTGGAAATATTTCCATTTGAGTGTTGCTTGCCTGAATTTATATATATGTATATATCAGTTCTTATGTTGGTTTCTATGTTTGAACCTTTAAAGTTGCTGCATGATTACATACAAAAGTGAGATTTTGGCTTTTTTGCTATTGTGTTACTACTAAATGTTTTTTTCACATTAATTATTTAATGGCATATATATATCACCATTCTAACTGCCATATGGAAGCCAAAAGAACTTGACATACATTTTACTATCCAATTGCTTATATTGTTTTGGTATGAAATGCCTTTTTGTGTGCTTTTACAGCAGACTTTTTTTTATGGGGTTTTCTGTCTAAAATCATCCTAAGTCCAAGTCTAAACAATTATCACATGTGAAAACAAAATGGAACCACATCCATATGCCTGCTGGTTAAATTGCCTTGAATGGATTCATGTCAACATTAGCCCATTTAATATGCTGGTGATAATCCCACATTACACCTATCACACAATATGCATAACAAATGCCATTATAAACAAGAACATAGAGACAAAGGCAACAAGAGTTTAAGTTACAATAATTTAGATTAATGTTATATGATTTACCAGCCAATCGTTCTTTTAGAAGAACATATAAACTATGATATTTTAGGGGTGTGTTTTTTTCAGAACTTTCCATAGCAAGACATCTGTTATCTTAAACATGTTATACATAGTAGAGTAACAGAAGGATACTGTCCATGATAAATAGTAGAAGAAAATAAAATAAATAAATCAATCAACAGCAACACCAACTGCGTGTAAAACTGAAGGGATGCTGAAGCAGCACATTGTGGAATTAAGTCCCAAGCTTGTGTGATGACAAACAATAGTGCATCAATCTCTATGAAAAGTGGAATGTTGGAGTCAGTCGATGTATGTTCCAAGCTGTGCATCTGCTGTAAGTTTAAAAACTCAGCACATCTGAAAAGAGTACAAAGCTCTAGCCAGCTGCTCAAGAAACAGAGTAGAAAAGATAAAGGCAGATGTTCAAGGGAGAACACACACACATCTCTGCGTCCCCCCCCAACCCATGGCATTGCGTACAACCCGGCAGCTGGTGATGTGACCAAGCACACAGCTCTGCAGTCACTTAGTACAAGGCTCAATAGCTACTACAAAGACATAACTTGGAGCTCTTAAACTACAGAACTTTACTTTAAACATATTGTAGCTAAATTAAATGTCTTATTCAGGGGATCAGAAAAAAATATATAACCACAGTGGTAGAGATTGTTCTTTTAAGATTCTAGAGCGAACCAGTGGCATATGTAACCGTGCAATGGATTTATTAAATAGACATGAATCCATAAACATGCATTGCACTTTTCACAAACATAAACAGGGAACAACCAAAAGAAATACTAAAGTCAGGTTAGCACTGATTTTCTATCTCCCCACAGAGATATTGAAACATCAGCCACTCACACACCAATTGCTACACACATTCATTTATTTATAAAATATTTTACCAGGATGTATACATTGAGATTTCTCATTTTCAAGTTTGTTTGCACTTTCAGCTGGTACAGACCACTTAAAAATGCTCCATCGCAGTGCAGTTCCTGCACTCAGTAAATAGATCAAAGCACGGCCACTGGGTCACCGTGGGAATACTCTGACTCATTCACTGAGCACAGACCAGAAGAGTGTTTACTATAGTTGGCACAAGCCAAAGGTGAGGACCACAGGCTCCCCCACTGGACCACTATGGATAATATAGGAGCCCAAACTATACAACCAGAAATGAATGGATTATACCCTTCTCCATGCAAAAAAGGTAAGCGTAAGGGAGTTTTCCCCATTATCAACTAACACCCTCGAATTAACGCCGGAATCTGGAGGAGAGCTCCATGATGCCAGTGACATCACACCCGGTAGGATGAGCAATCGATGAACCACTTAACACCTAACCAATTATTGATGTATTTTCTTCTGTTATCTATAATTATGCATATGGTATATTTCTGCTTTATAAGAGGAATACTGGCCCCCCGGAATATAGATTCCTGAATTTTTCATCAACCTGAAAACTTGTGTCTGGTGTGAATTACTTTAGGAAGCGTGCACGCAACATTTAACTAATTTGGACAGGGGCAGATATACAAATTTATCAAACACTTGATTTGATCCCTGACAGTACTAATGATGGAGTTACTAACTATAGCTATACCCCATTGTGTGCACTTCACCATAGATTTATGGAGTGCTCCTAGCTTGTATGCTTGTCCTTGATGGCACACTGTTGGCAGCTCTCAGTGCCTGGGAAGGGTGGTGGCAGTGAAGGAGGTCCAACATTATCAGCATGTCAACTGTGCATGGATCTACACAGTAGCAAGGCTATCAACCTCTCCTGCTACATGCTGCAGCGATGGATGAAAATCAGACTTCAGCAAACATATATTGCAGGTAAAGAAACAATAATGCAGGTAATGAAACAAATTGTGTCAAATTGGTTGGGAGAGCAGGCACGCATGCATCAATCAGCACGTTGGGTTCGTGGTCACTAATGTAGCTGATAGCATGGTCAAAGCTCTTCAAAGTGGTTCCCTTGTAGGTGTGCACTGTTCTACACACATCCTAAATATTGTAGTGGAGGATGCAATTCTGGAAATCAGCACAAAGGTACAAACCATACTTTAGCATTGCTGGAGGATTACCAGGCATTTCCCCAGTGCGAGGTATAGACAACTCTTGAGGCAGGAGCAAGAACAAAGAGGGCATCCCACACAACGTCTACGACAGGATGTCAGGACATGATGGAAATAATTTATTAAAAGGGCAATCCATAGTCTAACTTCTCACCACTCCATTGGCATTAACTCCCCGCTGGGGCATAAGGATTGTACAATAATAGGTCATTTAGTTTTGAGATATTTTTATTATTATTATTGCCAGGACATACTTGAACATGAGAGAAATCTCAATGTATCTTTCCTGGTAAAATATTTTATAAATAAATTTATATAGCACCAACCGATTCCATAGCGCTTTACAATATCACGACAAACAATTTGCACCACAGAAATAGTAGTTTGGGACAGGTCATCCCAGTGCTCACCAACCTCATAAACCTCATAATTCTTGGTGGCACACTACAGATCGATGTATCAGCAGTGGTAAAGAATCTGAAAGATCTATTCAATGCTCGTTTGACCAAACTAGACGTGTGGGAAAGCCAGGGTGGATATTTAAGCCTCTAGGTTTTAGGGTAACTTATTCCAAAAAGCTTTTATGGGTCTTAATTTTAATTCCACATGTCCACCTCTTCTATATTCTGGAATATATTGAATTATTTAAAATTTAAACTGCAAAATATTATGTTTCTATTGGTGAAGATAGGCTGAAATCGGTATCTCGTAAGCAGTAAATTGCTATATATTGAATTATTTTAAATTTAAACTTATAATTAAATGAAATTGGTAACTTGTAATTTGGTACATATTGTTGTGGATCAGTGTTTGGAGAAACTTGACTCCTTTTTAAATTTTTTTATTTTAATTCATAATCCACAGATAACTAAACTATTGCCCTGGTACTTCTTACCAGTCTGGGGATGATAAAAAATTATATATTAGAGCCATTAGATCTATTTCCTCATCATATGCTGCAGAAAGAACATTGCTAGGGAAAGACTTAGCATAAGCTGAAAATATCAAAACCAGACCAAAAAATAATCCATGTGAGCCTATGACTCCACACAAACTGAGCACCCAACACAGGAAACATTTTGAATGTTCTGTCAGAGCACTGTGATTTGTTTGCTTGGAAGCCAACCAATCACACCATTCTGATGGGCAAGTCTCTCTTCTTATGGTAATTTAGATGGATAGCTGGAAAACTTTATTATGATTACACAGCAGCATAGTTTCTTTAGAAGGCACTAAATACTAAAGAGAATATTCATTTTGAATATCAAGTCTGTCTATGACCCCTACCTGGATCGGGCAGTCATCATAAGAAACCAGAAGGCATTTCCTGGGACCTTTAAGGGGACTGCTTATAGTTAATAGGTTAGAAGACTGGACATTTCTTAGGCCCTGTTTAACATGATACGCTCCACCATGTTCCAATGGGGTGTAGAAAGAGGAGGAGCTACTAGTCGGGCCTCTCCTGATATTATTTATGGGATCTAGAGGACCACATTTTTTGTTTATTAATTTACTTATTTTTATGGAGAGACCCCACAGGCTTTCAGTAACATGCTCAGTGTGAATAACTTTATTATATATTATACTTATTATTATACTTTCATTTCCAGTCCCCCAAGGGAAAGCACTGCATCATACTGCTCTCTATTGTGTTCATGAAAAAGGTAATTGGATTGGCATACTTTATCTAGTGAAACGTTGGAGCCTGGTATTAGTAGGTATAGCATTAATGCCATTAAAAATGTTTTTTGAGCCCATGAAACAGCAACACAATATAGTTAATAGCATATAGTGTCACAGTTGATTTTCCATGGAGTGGAACTTACCCTTTGGCCAGAACCTTCAACTATTGGTGTTGCAGCATAATTACACTAGTTCATAAATAATAATAGTAATTCCAAAAAAAAGGTGTTGGTCGCTAGTAAATCAAATTGTAAGTCTAAAGCTTTTTTGATTGTTTATTTTACAGGTTTTGTTGAAATATTGATATTTAATTATGAATGGAAAAATCTGTGTGAGCCTTTTCTAACAATAACTACATTCGTGTGAACAACATGATGTTTGGATCTATTCAGATACTGATAATGCATTGTACCTCTAAATAATCTTTACCATGACAAAACATAGTATTATGTGTCAGCCCAACCCTATTTGCCTCTTCAATTTTACTTAGGGGGAGATCTTTAAAGTAAAGATAAAAGAAACATTAACAAATATACTTACAATAAAATAAACAAAGTGGCCTCTTAAGTCACTAGAATTTTTTTTTAATTTTTGTTACACTCCAGTGCAGTTTCTTATAGTGACACTCACTGAAATATTAATTGTAATGTCTCGTCGATCTAGAGCACGAGTAGGCGACCTTCAGCACGCCAGATTTTGTGAAGTACATCTCCCCTGATGCTTTGCCAGCATTCTAACCACAAGAGCATAATAGGAGATGTAGTACAAAACATCTGGAGATCCAAAGGTTCCCTGCCCCTGGTCTAGAAATTCAAAATTTACAGAATTACATTATCTCCAAAGCAAACTGTTGTAACATCTAGAGGGCAGAACAGTGAGGAAAGATGTAGTCAATTACATGCTGCAGAGCCTGTAAGCCTAATCATCAGCCTGTATTTCAATGTAATATACAGAGTTTGGCAGTGTTGGCTTGCCCATAAGGTAACTTGAGGCAGCAAACCGCTAGATAATTGCAATAATAAAAAAATATGATTTCTAAGTGACCCAACACGCAGAAAGGAAATGTTAACAGACGTAAGTAAACATATACTAGTCCTTAGTGTGGCCAGCTTTACGTTTAATGAATAGAGAATGGTCAGGGACAACTCGAGTCAGGGAAATCAGAAATCAGGGAAGCGAGGAACAATAGCCAAGTCACAGGATTACAGAATGGAGAATAGTCAGAACAGCCGAGAACAATATACCAGAATTACACAGAAAATACAAGCACTATTGGGAACCAAAAATTAGAACCACAACAGGGCAATGATCCATGCCTTATGGAGCCTTTTTATAGTCTGTATCTCTAATTATATAGCCACACTACCAAAACTTTTGATTTCATGACATTGGCGCATATGTGTTGCGTCAAAAAAGGATATGAAGATACAGTGCCCGGCATCAGAACCATTGGGGAGAGGGTCCATAGGCTGTGTCAGATGTCCATAGGCTGTGTCACAGCCTGGTCAACAAGAGGTTTTTCCCACGCTGTGTAATTTGACTCATAACACTTTGGTGGATAAGGTAACCAATCAGAGTGTTATGAGTCAAATTACACAGCGTGGGAAAATTCCAAAGAACTTTCCCACACTGTGTAAAATGACACAGAGCACTCTGATTGGTGGATTTCAAACCAACTTACCTGTCAGTCTCAACATTTACCTGTCAGAGCACTCTAATTTGATGGCTTAAACCCACCAAACAGAGTGCTCTGAGCCTAATTGCAGGGCGGGGCAAGGCTTTATAAGCCTTCCCCCACCCTGCAGAGCTCAGTCTGCGTGGAGCCCTCCATGGGTGAAGATGGATAAAAAAAATTTTGCGCTCTTTTTTTTTGTTGTTGTTTTTTTTAAAGTGCGTCGGTTATTACGGCTTTTATTTGGCCTTTTTTGGAGCTGAAAAAATAAGATTTTAGAAGAAAACATCAAATGGTAAGTTTTATTTTTTTACAGGTACAGGTTAAATGGTCCCCCTCATTATTTTTAGGGTGAGCGGGGTAGGTAGGAGTTAATTTTTAGGGGGAGGGGGGTGACTAGGGGTTTGGGGACCCCTAGTCACCTGGTGGAGGGGGTTTAATTTTTTAATTAGGGCCCCCACCCGCCGCTCAGGGGTGGGGTCCAGAGGGGAGGGCATTAGGTCCCCCCTAATTATTATGTAGGGCGCCCACCCACCGCTCAAGGGTGGGGGCCAGGGGGAGGACATTAGGTCCACCCCCTCATTCTAATTTAGGGCCTCCACCCACCACTTAGGGGTGGGGGCCAGGGGGGAGGACATTAGGTCCCCCCTAATTAATATTTAGGGCCCCCACCCACCGCTCATTCTAATTTATGTCCCCCTCATTCTAATTTAGGGCCCCCACCCACTGCTCAGGGGTGGGGGCCAAGGGGGAGGACATTAGGTCCCCCCTAATTAGTATTTAGGGCCCCCACCCACCGCTCAGGGGTGGGGACCAGGGAGCCAGGGGGAGGACATTAGGTCCCCCCCAATTAGTATTTAGGGCCCCCACCCACCGCTCAGGGGTGGGGGCCAGGGGGGAGGACATTAGGTCCACCCCCTCATTCTAATTTAGGGCCTCCACCCACCACTCAGGGGTGGGGGCCAGGGGGAGGACATTAGGTCCCCCCCTAATTAATATTTCTAATTTAGGGCCCCCACCCACCGCTCAGGGGTGGGGGCCAGGGGGGAGGACATTATGTCCCCCTCATTCTAATATAGGGCCCCCACCCACTACTCAGGGGTGGGGGCCAGGGGGAAGGACATTAGGTCCCCCCTAATTAGTATTTAGGGCTCCACCCACTGCTCAGGGGTGTGGGCCAGGGGGGAGGACATTAGGTCCCCCACTTATTCTAATTTAGGGCCCCCACCCACCGCTCAGGGGTGGGGGTCATGGGGGAGGACACTAGGTCCTCCCATTATTTTACATTTATGACTCCCACCCGCTGCTCAGGGGTGGGGGCCGGGGGGGCAATAGGTCCCCCCATTAATTTACTTTAGAGCCCCCACCCGCAGCTCAGGAGTGGGGTCTGGGGGGGGCAATAGGTCCCCCTCTTATTCTAATTTAGGGCCTCCACCCACCACTCAGGGGTGGGGGCTGGGGGGACAATGTGCCCCCCCTTTAGTTTAAAAGCCCCCACTCGCTTTTTCAGGCTGCTCACTGTTTACTAGACATGCCCCTACTCACGGTATAGCGAGTAGGGGAATAATTTACTAATACTAATCTTTACTAAGTATTAGTAAATTTGGCTGAAAGACCAATTTAGGTCTTTCAGCCTTTTGGTAGATAACTCCCTAATACCGTGGGAATTTGGGAGTTATCTACCAAGCGGCTGCAATAGAAGTTCCGAAATTCCGAAGTTCCGAAATTCCGAAGTTCCGAAGTGCCGACGTTCCGAAGTGCCGTAGTTCCGAAGTGCCGAAGTCCCGGATTTCGGAATGCTGAACCGAACCAAAAATTTTTCCCATGAAGATGCCTACTTGCTGTAACCATGCCTATATTCCACTTCTAACTTCATGTTCCTGTAAGTAAAGTTCAACAGTTTTGCACTACTTTGGCCTTTCCATTTTAAGAGATAACTATTTTGATTCAGTTTCTACCATACATTATTTCCGCAGGTTGTATTGTTTATAAATTTTTATACCACTTTATTGGTGGTTTACATGTTTGGAATCCCCTCCATGTTCCTATATACTTTCCTGATTGGTGGTGTTTTTGAGGGAACAAGTTTTTGGACGTATACCTATTTTAACACTTATTGTTATTACATAATACTTTTATTGTGGTTATTACTTTTATTACACTATGGTTTATGTTTGGAAAATCTATTGTAAGCATATGGGCAAGTCATGATCTTGGGTCACTGGGTCATTGGTGGAAATGCCCAATATGAGTATATACCCCAGGTATGCTCGATATTTTTCTACAAATTATTTCTGATGCCACCCATATGGTTTAACCTGCGCTTTTTTAATCAGTCACCTTAAAAGTGAGGTATGCAAATTGCCTTTCCTTCTATGGCTCTGATTGGTCCACACTAGCTGCCAAGGTGGTGCATGTAGAGCATCTTACAACTTAAAACAAAAAGGAAATGTTGTACACTTCAGAGAGATTTTCACTGACGTTTACTTGACATGCCCAGCACAGCACTGTGCCCAGCTGTAGAACTGCCTGGTGGATTAGGCTTGCAAATTTTTCAGAAGTTGGTTGACTTGAGATGGGTTAGATTGGCCAGCCATTTCTTGCAGTGAACAAACTAGCCTTTTTTTTTATTATTCAAAATTACACCTACTGTAAGTATTATAACTTATCTCCAATATGTCTACAAAAACAGAACTAAACATCTAAAAAAATACATGTTTTTAAAATATCTATAATATTATATTCTAATTATTTTTCTACATCCAAATAGATGTAGTTTACGCACCTCCACATACATCTTTACGTTTTACTCTTTGATTTTTGTGTACGCTCTATGGCAGGCTTCCCCAAGCTCCGGCCCTCCAGATGTTGCTGAACTACAACTCCCATGATTCTATGAATGAAATAGATAGGCTGGGAATCATGGGAGTTGTAGTTCAGCAACATCTGGAGGGCCCGAGTTTGGGGAAGCCTGCTCTATGGAGTCACCAGATACTGCAAACTTAATGTACACTGGCTTCTTGCAGCTACAGAGATATCTGAACATTACGCAATCAAAAACTGTGATGTTACTTTGACGTGGCTATTAAAGAAAATCATAAAAACAGCATGATACATGCACTATGGCACTTCTTTTTTTTTTTTTGTTTAAGGGACACTATCCTGGAAAAGCAGATGTGTGAATACATGTATTTCTGAATTAATCTGCAAATATTAATTTAGGAACAAATGACTTGCTTGATTCTCTAGGTGAACTCATTCTGAGTATCTGTTCTTCCTTTGTAAGGTTTGTGAGTTTTTAGTTTGCTTTATAAACATTTCATTGTTTTATTATTAAACATTGGTTTTAGTTTTTTTTCTTTGAAATATATGTTTGTTTTTTTCTTTAACTTAAGCAATTCATAAAGGGAGAACTAGACTCAACTTCTTATTGGGGCAATCACGTGTATGTTTTCAGCTGCATCAAGATATCATAATCCAGACAAATCTGATAACACCTGATCTTATCAGATGTTATCATATTTGTCTAGATTATAAAATCAATTTCAGGCTGAAAGAAATAAACTACTTTTCTCTAATGTTTCCAGGATTTAGCGATCTTCATCATGGTTATAGTGTAATGTAAAAGCACATTATAGGATAGGGCCAGAATCCAAGTGTTTGACTTACTTGAATGTCAATAATCCTCTTCTGGGAATGTTTAGTAAACAGAAAAAAGATTAATATACATACAGATCCCTCTACTAATATTGGCAACCATGACAAAAATTAGCAAAGAAGACAAAACATTGGCTTTATTGTTTAACCTAATGAGATTTTGTTTAAATATATATATATGTATATGTATATATGTAAATATATATATATTCTGTCCTCGTGGTATCTAACAATTGCAAATGCAACATAGGTTTATCTACCCCCCCCCCCAAAAAAAAAAACAACCAAAAACAATATATATATGAGGAACACTATTGGCACCATTTTAATCAATACTTTATGCTGCTTTTTCCAAGATAACACCTCTGGCTCTTTTTTTATAATGAGATTGAATAATACATGGCAAGGTTTCTAAGGCCATTCCTCCATACAGAATCTCTCCAGAGCCTTCATATTTGAGGTCGACACTGGCAGACTCTTCGTAAACCCCACAGAATTTCTGGGGTGCAAGTCAGGGGATTGGGATGGCTGTGGCAGGACCTTGATATTGTAATCAATAAACCATTTTTGTGTTAATTTTGATGTATGTTTTGGATCATTGTCATGCTGGAAGATCCACCCATTGCCCATTTTAAGCTTTCTGGCAGAGACAGTCAGGTGTTTATTTAATATCTGTTAATATTTGATAGAGTTCATGATGCCATGTATCTTCACAAAATGCCTAGGTCATCTTACAGAAAAACAGCCCCAAAAACATTAAAGAGCTACCATGGGCTCTATTTTAGTTTTATCTGACCATATAACCAGATTCCATTTGAAGCTCCAGTAATGTCTGACAAACTGAGGACATTTCAATTTGTTTTGGGATGAATTTTTTTTTTCTTAAAACCCTTCCAAACAACTTGTGGTGATGTAATTGATGGCGGATTGTAGTTTTGGAGATGTTCTGACCACAAGACACAACTAACTAAAGCAATTCCCCCAGCTGTGATTTTTTGGCTACTCGAACCATCCACTTCACAATGTGTTGAGACAATACAGACACACATCTATTTCCAGGTTGATTCATAATCTATTTCCAGGTTTATTCATAACTTTTTCAGTTGACTGAAACTGCATCAAAACACCTTTAGCTTAATGAAGCAGTTTTGGTGTATGGATCATACCACTGCAGTCTCACTGCTCAATTCTCTGCCATTTAGGAGTCAAATCACAAATATAATTTTAATCACACACAGGAGGCTTCTGCATACTCTAGAAGATGTTTAACAGAGCAAGAGAAAATACATTCCAATGTAAACAAACTGTGCAAAAAAGTACGTTTAAACATTGGATGCATCTTTACAGTATGTGTTTAGGGAGGCTGTGTAAGTCACATGCAGGGAGGTGTGGCTTGGACTGCATAACCAAACTGTTTTAACTCCTAAATGGCAGAGTATTGAGCAGTGAGACTGCAGGTGCATGATCTATGCACCATAACTGCTTCAATAAACTAAAGTTGTTTTGATGCCTTTAGTGTCCCTTTAATCATTGCCCTGATGGTGGAAATGGGCATTTTTAAGGCCTTTGCCATTGTGTTATAGCCATTTTGCATTTTGTGAAGCTCAAATACCTTTTTCCGCACATCACAGCTATATTCCTTGTTCTTAACCATTGTGATGAATGATGTAAGAGAATTTGTATTTATACCCATGGGAAACAGAAAGACATAGTTGAACAATTTCCTGTTCCTAGTCTCCCAAGGTGTGCTAAAAATGTCAAATTTCAATGGAAATATACCTAAAATATGTTTTTTTTCAGATGAATTCATAGACTTGTGTTGTATTTGCAATCGTTTGATATCCATGAAAGCAGAGTTAAATAATAAAGACAGTTTTTTACAGCCTTCTTTGCTATTTACCAAAGGTGCCAATATACGTTAAGGGCACTGTACATAGAAATACATATACACACACACACACACACAAAAAGCAAAAAGATTAGAGCACTCACTAGATTTAGTAAAAAAAATTTTAAAAAAAAATCAATGCATTAATTTCACATAGAACAAATCAACGTTTTTTTTATGAAGGTCTTATCCAGATGCTGAATATCATAAAGTACAATAAATGTGTAAACTTTTACAAATAGTGTAAGTGTACTTACCAAGTGCAGGTATGTCTACAAGCCACCAGTCCCACATGTCGACAAACTGATCGGAAAACACCAAACATGCGTAGTGACGTACGTGTTTGATAATGTAAAGCGTCGGACGTTGGGACATCCAAAAACAGATAGCGCCCCGTTACCGAAGTGACGCTAAAACATTGTGAAATGGCGTGGAAAATGAGAGAGTTTATGATTAAAATCATGCACGGAGGAGATATAATTAAAAGAAAATGCTAAATATATTGTGAAAGACCAAGATAATCTAAACATAGAAACATAGAATGTGACGGCAGATAAGAACCATTCGGCCCATCTAGTCTGCCCAATTTTCTAAATACTTTCATTAGTCCCTGGCCTTATCTTATAGTTAGGATAGCCTTATGCCTATCCCACGCATGCTTAAACTCCTTTACTATGTTAACCTCTACCACTTCAGCTGGAAGGCTATTCCATGCATCCACTACCCTCTCAGTAAAGTAATACTTCCTGATATTATTTTTAAACCTTTGTCCCTCTAATCTAAGACTATGTCCTCTTGTTGTGGTAGTTTTTCTTCTTTTAAATATAGTCTCCTCCTTTACTGTGTTGATTCCCTTTATATATTTAAATGTTTCTATCATATCCCCCCTGTCTCGTCTTTCCTCCAAGCTATACATGTTAAGATCCTTTAACCTTTCCTGGTAAGTTTTATCCCGCAATCCATGAACCAGTTTAGTAGCCCTTCTCTGAACCCTCTCTAAGGTATCAATATCCTTCTGAAGATACGGTCTCCAGTACTGTGTACAATACTCCAAGTGAGGTCTCACCAGTGTTCTGTACAATGGCATGAGCACTTCCCTCTTTCTACTGCTAATACCTCTCCCTATACAACCAAGCATTCTGCTAGCATTTCCTGCTGATCTATTACATTGTCTGCCTACCTTTAAGTCATCAGAAATAATCACCCCTAAATCCCTTTCCTCATATGTTGAGGTTAGGACTCTATCAAATATTCTGTACTCTGCCCTTGGGTTTTTACGTCCAAGATGCATTATCTTGCACTTATCCACATTAAATGTCAGTTGCCACAATTCTGACCATTTTTCTAGTTTACCTAAATCATTTGTCATTTGGCTTATCCCTCCTGGAACATCAACCCTGTTACATATCTTAGTATCATCAGCAAAAAGACATACCTTACCATCAAGACCTTCTGCAATATCACTAATAAAAATATTAAAGAGAATGGGTCCAAGTACAGATCCCTGAGGTACCCCACTGGTGACAAGTCCAAGCTTCGAATATATTCCATTAACTACAACCCTCTGTTGCCTGTCACTCAGCCACTGCCTTACCCATTCAACAATATTGGAATCCAAACTTAAAGAATGCAGTTTATTGATAAGCCTTCTATGTGCAACAGTGTCAAAAGCCTTACTGAAATCTAGGTAAGCAATGTCTACTGCACCACCCTGATCTATAATTTTAGGTACCTAATCAAAAAAATCAATAATATTAGTTTGGCATGATCTCCCTGAAGTAAACCCATGCTGTCACTGATCTTGAAATCCATGTGTTTTTAGATGTTCATCAATCCTATCCTTTAACATGGTTTCCATCACTTTCCCCACTACTGAAGTAAGGCTTACTGGCCTATAGTTGCCCGACTCCTCCCTATTACCTTTCTTGTAAATGGGCACAACATTTGCTAACTTCCAATCTTCTGGGACTACTCCTGTTTACCATGATTGGTTAAATAAATCTGTTAATGGTTTTGCTAGTACACCACTAAGCTCTTTTAATAGCTTTGGGTGCATTCCATCAGGTCCCATTGACTTATTTGTCTAGGAATTGCAATCAACTAGAGATATGAGAGAAGCTGTTATACAAGGAGATGCAGAACAAAGAAAGGAAAGACATAGAAAAGCGAGGACATAGAAAAGTGTGCATAAATCCATAGATGAAAAGTAAGAACAAGAGCAGGCAAGAAAAAGGCAAGAAAAAAGAAGAAAGCAGGAGGGAAAAGTGTGATATAGGCAAAACAAGAGCATATATAGAATAAATAAAGAAGTGTAAACGAGACTGAATCACAACTATCCCAAAATCTATGCAAAAATATATACCACAATATTGTATACAAACATTTTCTGTAATATGCAATCTAGTTCAAATAGGAAAATTTAAAGTATAAAATATATTTAAACAAAAATTAGACCTAACAAGAAAAGAAACAAAAACCTATAGTTGAAAGAAAAAAAGGCACAAACTATATTCATATTGCTAGTCTTAAAGATACTGCCAAAATACAAAATAAATAAAAATAATTGTTTAGTAGATATACCCCAAATGAAAACTTGCATGCATTTAATTATGTATTTTTTTATTGGGACATATGTAAAATTAGCTTGCAAAACCTGCAGTTCTTTTGTCTGCTGCCTTTGCAAGCTCTCCTTCTAACCCCTAATGGACTTTCTGTGGCTGTCCAATCACAGACTTCCCAATACAACTCAATGTGAAGTTTTTGCAACACAGGTGATCTCTGGAATTGCTGTCTCTTGAGGTCAGCTGTAGTGAGCTAACAAAACCAGGAAGTAACATTACCTATTGTCTGATTTAGAGTCAAGGGGGTGTAACCAGATTAATTTATAAAAGTGTCAATTTCTATTAAAATCAAACTTTTTGCAAAATGAAAAAAAAGAGGACTCACCTTTCACACATAAAGCTTTTAACCAAGTTGCATAGAAGTCTGAAGTGACCCTTTAATGGGAAAAAAATAATAAGACATAAATAAACAAACAATGTCAAATATGAAGACTAAAAAGAGTAAAAACCAGTCACAATATTTAAATATTCATCCTGAAATATTTGAAAAAATCTGTCCAAATAAGTAAATATTAGCAAAAGTTAATCTGAAAAAAACTTGGAAAAAAATATATCTATGTGGGTATTAAATGTATATACTAGAGCCAAACAGTAAAATATTCAGCAAAAAAGTTAGATCAAGTTCTAAAGGATGTTTGTATTTACCCACAGACTCAAAAAAATAATAATATATACAGTATATAATGTTGATTCCAAACGATATATAAATTAAGAACTCAACGAACACTTAAAAAGGCATTGAAGGAGACATATTCATTGAGACCTCTGGGTTGCACTGTGTCTAAAGTTTTAATCCTAAAGGTCTCCCTTTGTAACAATAGCCTATTTTGCTCCCCTCCTCTAGTCAGAGCTGGTACATGGTCTATGGCTATAAATTTAAGCATAGGCATGTGCTGAAGTTCCAAAAAGTGTTTTGCTACTGGCTTGTCCATTTTTTCATCTCTGTATGCAGTCATAATGCCAGATATGTGTCTGTGTATACGATCACGAAGAGTTAAGTCAGTCGTGCCCACGTTTAATGTAAATCTGTTGTCCTTAAAGGACCACTCTAGGCATCCAGACCACTTCAGCTTAATGAAGTGGTCTGGGTGCCAGGTCCCTCTAGGATTAACCCTCTTTTTTATAAACATAGAAGTTTCAGAGAAACTGCTATGTTTATAATAGGGTTAATCCAGCCTCTAAAGCCTATAGTGGCTGTCTCATTGACAGCCGCTAGAGGCATTTGCATGCTTCTCACTGTGAAAATCACAGTGAGAAGACGCAAGCGTCCATAGGAAAGCATTATGAATGCTTTCCTATGAGACAGGCTGAATGCGCGCAAAGCTCCTGCCGCGCATGCGCATTCAGCCGAAGAGGCGGAGAGGAGGAGGAGAGCTCCCCGCCCGGCGCTGGAAAAAAGGTAAGATTTAACCCTTTCCTTGCCATCCAGCCCGGCGGGAGGGGGTCCCTGAGGGTGGGGGCACCCTCAGGGCACTATAGTGCCAGGAAAACGAGTATGTTTTCCTGGCACCATAGTGGTCCTTTAATGTGGATGTGCAAATTAAGGTCCCGTTACCATGTGTCTACATGTAACAAAGCCTGAGCATTTAGCCGTCAAAGCTCTGTGAATATAGAATTAAGAGTACCATCCGAGGAGAGAAGAGCCAATCTTTTTTTTATAGCAAATGTGATTCTACCACTTTCTGAGGGATATAATGGAGGTACTGTAATTCCAGGACTGATATTATTCTTCATTCTTTCCACTGAGTTCCCGATATCCAATTTTTTAAAGCTTTCTCGAGGAATTCCTGTAATGATACCGTTTTTATATCTGCGTCCAAAAAGGACTCTTTCATCAATTCAATTCAGCATGTATATTCACACCTGAATTATTCGTTAAAACCCTAAGGAATTGTAAGATTGGTAGGGAGTTTTTGAGAGATGTGGGGTGGCAACTATCAACATGAAGTAGCGTGTTTCGATCTTATGGATCTTTTTGGGCAATTTGTAACCCATGTTGTTGTTAATGCAGTAAATCTCTATCTCCAAAAATTATACGTTGGAAGATTCTACCTCATTCAATTCTTCGACTATTTTTTCTCAATGCTGAACCTGACCACATAATAAAAATATAATCTACAAACCTATGGTACTGAATTAGGTAAGTACCATATTTAGAAAGGATATATGATTTCTCATAGGAATACTTATAACAATTGCCATATATTGGATCTATGGCAGATTACATCGTTGTACTGTTCTCTTGCATTTGGAAGAATTTTTCAAAACAAAAATAATTGTACGATGGTGTTGTCTCCGAGCATTCTAATAAATATTTAATGGGTGGTCCACTGTACTGATCTGATGCTGGTAATAAATTGTGCATAGTTTCAATGCCAGCCCTATGTAGTATTATGTTATATAGATTTTGTTTGTGTATATATATACATATATATATATATATATACATCTTGTTCATCTGAGGTTGCATTTACCTAATTTTAAGACCTGCTAAGGAACAAATGATTGTTAGTGTCCTGATATGTAAAGCCATAGAATTCAAAGATAGTGTACTTTCGTTTTCCCATGACTGTGTGTGTATATATATATACATACATATACACAGACACACACTATTATTATTATTATGATATTTATAGAGTGCCGTCAAATTCCGCAGCGCTTTACAATGGGTGGACGAACAGACATGTAGTTGTAACCAGACAAGTAGAGATTTGAAAGCAAGAACCAGAATTTTAAATTGAGCTCTATATTTTATAGGAAGCCATTGTAGGGATTGACAGAAGGGTGAGGCATGGGAGGTGCGGGCGGACAGGAAGATGAGCCTCGCCGCCGCATTCATTATGGACTGTAACGGCGCAAGTTGGGAGCACGTAAGACCACTGAGAAGCGGATTACAGTAGTCAAGGCAAGAAAGGACAGTGGACTGGACCAGCACCTTAGTCGCATCTGGCGTTAAGTAGGGGCGGATGCGCGCAATGTTTTTGAGATGGAAATGACAGGATTTGGCGATATGAACACTACATCAATAATACATTAAAATAGCTTTGACATCATATTGTTGTTTTAAAAAAAATCAGATTTCTCAACTTGTATTGTTTAATAATATACATAATAATTTTATCTTGGGATCAAGTTTTCATTTTTTTTTTTGAAACTGTATGCAATAACTATATATTTTACAAATACTGCTGAACAACAAACCTATTTCATAGAAAGGGAGGCTCTTAATCGTTAGAGCTTATTTTTGGATAGCTCATTTCAGCTCCTAACACTTACCTGTGCAGGTGTAGCAACTTTAGTTATTTTCCGAGTAAGATTTTTATTTTATTTTTCTAACAACGTTTAATATATTTTCTATTGAATGCATAGTCAGTGCTGCTCAGTCGGTTTGCAGGTTGTATTTGCTTGTTTAACTTCAACAGTTGTACTCTTTATCAGAGTAGTGTTAGTGTGTCCTCCTCCATTCGGACAGTAATTATTGTTTACATTATAAAACCCTTCTCAACCAGCAAGACCTGCTTACCTACAATGACAAGCTTAGACCACGCTACGCTGGGACAGAGCATGGAATATTTGTTATTTCACTCTAACAACATATAGAACCCTCAAAATTACAGACTTACATTTTTATTTTGAGTTACCCTTTATTGCATGATTTCCTTTAAAAAATCATGCCTATTTCATTCTAAATCTGACCTTCCTCCAGATCTGTTTTTTCAGTCTACCCTTTGACCTTTAGCCAAAGTGTTGCTGGTTCTTCCAAACCGTTCTGCACCCCAACAGGACAGTCAGATGTGCAAAGGTGCCTAGTCACCCCAGTGCCCAGTATTACGGAACTCACTGGGCAGGGTGCCACATCATGGGTGCAAATTGTCCTGTTTGCAAGGCATAAGAGATGTTAAAGTGAAGAGAGATAGGTTATTCACGTTTTGTAATGAATAAATTACAAGTAAATAGCATTTCTAATTACT
The DNA here is from genome assembly GCA_933207985.1 of Pelobates cultripes. Lineage (NCBI taxonomy): Eukaryota > Metazoa > Chordata > Amphibia > Anura > Pelobatidae > Pelobates > Pelobates cultripes. The sequence goes on from OW240923.1 coordinate 40,512,335, forward strand.
GTACAGGAGTCCCAAAATGTTCTCCAGTGTGCCCTCATGTTAGTGTAACAGAACTCTCCACTGACACATCTCAGTCTAGAAACTGTACACTTTTAGAAGTAACCAACATGCTTTGTTTGTAAGGATAACCAGTCTGTGCGGTTGCTTTATTAATGCATGTATTTGATCGATGTAAGCGCACCTTTTTACCATAACATTGACTCATACTGAGCTGAAATTCACACCACTCTTTCCACCAATCCTCCCCGAACTCCCCCTTCTGCTCTGTTAACTGCTGCAAACAACATGATAAACTAAAACAATTTGTCCCATGCTGCCACATAGTGGCAACCATGGTCAACTGCATCCCTATTTCTCAAAGATATAATTATAAGTGCATGTTCTTTTATTCCTCTAATAATTAACAGAGCATTTATACCCGTGGTAAATGTTTATTTTTTGATCAAGTATGATGGATGCTTTGTGGCTGCAAATTCAGTTTAGCATGCAACCATTATCAAGGGATACAGGAATAGGTTCAATTACAGAGCAATCTCATTAATACAAGGCTTGTTACATTAATAGACAGAGGGACGAGCCTACAGGCTCAGATTATCAGATATGTATACATATGCTTGTAAAATAATTAGCTGAGAAGTAATTCCTAATAGAAGAATCAGTCACTTGATTACATAATTAGATTTTCCGGAATTAATAACGCCTCATGTTTAATAATCTGACACACATGTAAGTGTAGTATAGCATTTTGAAAGAAAAAAATTTAAAGTCCCGGATAGATAATAATAGTGACAAAGCTATTAACTTAATACGTACCAACTAAATTAAGATAAGACAAAAAAACAGATCACAGTTAATCATTTCAATAATATCAGACACAATATATATGCAATTTTTTTGTACTATCCGTACTCATTTACATAGTCGTATTTGTAAACACGCACACATACACTGCACACACACACACATATATACACATATAAACATATACACACATGCACTTACATATTTTCCAAATACAGCTTTCTACTCATTATAGAACTACAATACTTATGGTACACCATAACCACAGTTGGACTTCCCTGTGCTCAGATATGAAAAATGACTTTTTTTCTATACTTTAAGGACTCACTAGCAGACTCTACAGCCTACTCATTCAAGTTGAGTCCTGCTGTGTTTGTTAGTCTAACGCTTTCACTAATGAGTACGAGCTCTTCAAGTTTAAGGGGCTCTATTTCCGTATTAGTTCCCATCATTGTTTTGCTTGTACAGAATGTGAAGTACCATTTTTGATGTTGTACATGATCCTCTAGAGAGGTTCCAGTTTCACAAATTACACCTAACTGTGAAATAATTTGGTTAAAAAAAATGGTTGTCTTGTTGAGATCTTGTGCCTTTAGAGCTAATTACAGCCCTTGTCTCTCATCCTAAACATGATGCAGATTTGTAGCCGTATTGGCTTTAGGTTATGTCCGGGGGTTGGTGTTGACATTGGCTGTAATCCCGTTGACCTCACAACGTGACCCCAATCAGCTTTTCCACAACTGTCATGTTCCCCACCGGGCCTCCAGATGGAGAGAGGAAAATAGTGTTAGCAAGATATGCATGTGCAAGACAAGTCAAACAAAATATGCACCGTGCCACACGTCAGATCACTTTGCATTAATGTCTGTTAAAAGACAAGCTTGTCCCGTCCAGGACAGAAAGGGTTTTCGATGCTTGTTCGCTTTAACAAATGCAAGGAGGAATTTATGTTTTTCTTAAAGAATAAAGAACGATTTCGTATAAAAAAATATGTGATTAAATGGGAGTGAATAAGAGGCAATCAGAGGTACGCTACTCGTCTGTGACGATATCCTAAATCCAGAAACACGTCTTTACTGTAGTCTTCATTTTATAATTTTCAAGAAGAAATACTTTGTATTATATTTTAAATTAAATATATTAAAGAAGAAGCATTAAAACATTCAAAATTATTGATTTTTGAGAGATCACAGCATAACTGCTAGAATTATACAATAAACAGACAAAAGGGTTAAGATTATCAAGGATTTAAAAGGCCTTTTTCTCATCGCATTCATCAGCTTATTAATCTCCTTCAATACGAGTAAAAAATTGTAAATATTGTATCACAGGTGCAATGCTGAAACAATTATGCATTTCAAATATGCGACTGTATTTCTATAAAGCTTCAGCAACAATGAAAATAACTTGAGATAGGTAAAAAAAAAACTTTCTTAAAAGTTCTTCAATAATTCATAGTTTTTCGATAAAATCTTATATACAAATTAATAAAGTTGAAAAATTATTTTCTCTTCCTAGGGAAACGCAATGTTTACATTTGCTATTAGAGTCACTTTTTAATGCAGACCCAAAAATCAAAGGTTTTCTCATTCTGTGTCATCACACCCAGCATGAGTGCAAGTAGTGTGGAATTGTGTGTAGTGCCCGTTTATTAAACCCTCTTTACATTCCAATAATAGGACACGAGACATGGTGAAAATAGGCCACAGTTTTTTTATTAAAATATTTCACCAAACAATATTATCAATATTAACTTTGTATCAAATATATATATATATGTATAATCCTTTAATAATTTGAACATCAAACAATATAACTTAACAATATAATTTAACAATGTTCCATAAACATACCCGTCCTTGCCAATCAATTATCCATAACCTCTAAACTCACCTGGGCACTTGCCCTCCCCCCTCGTCCCAACCAACACTGACCACATAACCTGGCCTTCCACCAACACCATGCTAACCACTAGCTGACCTTTGGCTCAGTGGGCACGTTCGGAATAAACCATACCTTAATTTCATCAAGGCTAAGGGAGGGATCAATCCCACTTTCCTTCACACCAGTTGGACTCCCCCACTCCAACCAATGATAGGCAAGGACAACCACCCGTCTGCTGTGAGGAAAGGCAGGTGAGAAAAACAGCGAAACATAAACTTAAGAAAGAACCTAACTAATGAGAATGGAACAATTCCTAGCTGATTATAAAATGGTAGGGGGAAGCACAGAACATGTCTCCTATTTATACCCCCCTACCCTGCCAATCACTCACTGCTGACCACACCCATCCCCACCCTATCACTCTTTCCTACACACCCCCCACACTCACACATGCTCCTTGATCCAAATGGCTTTGCTTGCCTCCTTGGGTTCTTGACGATGTCTAATGCATCTCATAGAGAAGTACTAGATTCACTGCTTCTCTATTTGATTGATAGAGCACAGCATTCACTGTTAGTCTCCAGAGCTATTCTATGATGATATCAGATGATATAGAGTAGCTGCAGCAAAAAAAAATGTTCCTGTATTTAATTAAAGGTATAATCAATGGTGTTTTGCTTTCGTTGTTTTTTTATTTTATTTTTATTATAAAAGCGGGGATGCATAATGTAAATGAATAAAGCAACACACATAATTAAAAATATATTTTACTTTTAACCTAAATATGTTCCTTTAGCAGCTGTTTACCCTGCTCTAATTGTCTGCCTTCTGGGGAAATAACTTACACCGCTTCTGTATCTCCGGAAAGCAGACAGTTTGCAAATTACCTGGTACACATATTTCACAGGGTGCCATTTAAAAAAAAAAAAAAAAGTTGATCTATTCAACATTGCAGATCAATACAGTGAATATAACACAGTTTTAACAGCATATTTAGCTAATCTTTTATGCTAATTACTAGTAGTACTAGTTTTTATTTTTGTATTTTACATTTAACATTAGTTCAATTACCACTTGTTATTGTTTTCCCAAAAATTTGGTACAAGAAATGGCTCCCCATTGCTCTGAGAGTACAAACTTAGGTTTGCAAAAAGAGCATCTAAATAGTTGATCATATACACTGAGTAAGTTAAATGTACAATGAAGGACTGAATAATCTATACAGTTATGACTTTTGACAGTTATGTGTAAAGCCAACGTATTCTTCAATTAGTAACCAAAATACATAAACAATATATGCAGATGAAACGATAAATTGCCAGATGTACATATTATATTACTAAATGAGAAATATGTAGAATGAAAAGGATTCATTTGGTTAAAGTATACAGCAGAAGGTGAGACAGCATGTGTTTGTCGTACGAAGAAGAATTACTAGGTATATTAATACACTTACCTAAAAAATTGCTTTTAGAGATTTCTTAAATGAATGGAGAATGTAGAAGCCTTATAGGGCAAGATTAGGCATTCCTTAAAAATGAATGTTAGAAATGAGGTTGTAATCAGACATAAAAAGGAAAATTATATAGTGGCAGAACCCTGATTATTTGAACTTATTAATTAGAGAGTGTATGTAGTTGGCCTACAATAAATATATACCAGGATTTTAATTTAAATCCTAAACAGGCCCATGTAAGGACTAATATTAGGGTCAGGAGTGAGAATATTAGGATATAAGACTGAGATCAGAAGCAGAATTAATTATGATTTTTTTTTGGGGGGGGGGTAAGGTGATTATTTTCGAGACTGATGGAGAATAGATTGCAGTAGTCAAGCCAGGAAATAACGGGGTGTCTTAAAAAGCATGTTGTTTGTGTTTTGTTATAGAAAATGGCAAATTTAAAGTATATTTTAAGATGAACGCAACGTTATTTGCAGATTAAATATATACATATAATAAATGTAAAGACAGAATAGGAAATGATGCTACGGAAGAGAACTTGTGGGAAAAAGTTAACGGCAACATATCTGGATTGATCCTAGAATTGAAGAAGAATTAGTGGTGAGATAACTGGCAGGAAGCATTCTAAATTATTCTTGTTTAAACGCAAATTAAAAGACTTATTCTAATATCTTTGTCTGTACTCCGAACCAGTCACTTCCTAAATGTTGTCACTTTCTGCCTAACCAACTAAAAATGCCAATTTAAGCGCTCATCATCTATCAACGTGATTACCATAAAATAATGTTTATCAATTTTAAATGTCTTTCTTTCGCTTTTTCTCTACTATATCTATTCATTTTATTATTTTAACTATACCATGCACACATAAACAGCTTAATGAGTATATGTATGATGTACTATAAGATGCATCTCAAATTCCAGTGTCTGAATAGACCCTTTAAACAAGTGGTTAAGTTTGTAACAGAGTCATCTTAACATATTTAGTCTAAGAAGTAAATTAAAATCATTGAAAAAGATAACATGGGTGTAATTTACTCAGTACAAGAAATTCTGTTCCGGTCTCTATCTAAGGAGACTCTTTATTGATTCGACTGAATCAAAATCTGCTGGCATTAGAGACATGGCATTAGAGCAGGATTTGTATTGATCCACAGTGGATTTTCTAGTCATATTTGTATTAAAAAATACATTTTTAACTCAGCTGGATACCTAAGAACTCACACAAGAAAATGTCAAGGCAAATTTAACAGTATGACCAATTAATGGATAAAACATTTCTTAGATGTTTTAACTCTTCTGGAACATTTTTATTTGTTTCTGTTTTTTTTTTCTTATTGATTCTAGTTTGTAAATATGGCATTTTATGGTTTGAAATATTTTAAATCCAGGGTGCACTGGAAAAACATAGGACTAATTATAAATTCTGGACTGCATAAAGGGTTCACCAAACAGGTGTTAATATGAAGACAATGATTTTTTTATTGTTGGTATACCAGCAAGTTAAAAGAGATAAGTATGTAATTTAATAGCTGCATCACTTACAAGATAATTCTTCATCAAAAATTGGGACCATGTTAATGTTTCTCAGTTCCTATTGGTTGTATGGTAAGTTGAAAAGAGAGGTACAACACAACCAGAAAGGCAATACCAGCAAAACCATACCACATACACACAAAAATTGGGCAGAGGAGTAGACTAAAGGGATCACATGCTGTTGTCTATTTACCAGATGCATGGTCCCGGCCCTGCAATCAAGTCCTTTTTGGATTTGTGCATTATGTCTCTTTAAACTATATGACACATAAACCCTAGCGTAAAAACAGAATGGCAAAGAAACACACATTTACAATAGATCCTCTTTGGAGTTTCTATGGTTTTGTGAGATAAAGTGCATGATGGATAATGCTATTTCCCGGTGAGACCACTCATTGGCTCATAGGACCACAGCTCCATACCATCTAGAATCCTAATGTCCCTAAAGTGTTTTCCAGTATTTCATTTACATAAAGAGTAATTATAAATCCTGACAATGAATTGATAGTTAAACCACTAAGTCCTTTAAAAAAGTGCCACATAAGCAGAACGTCGCATGCCACCAAAAACCAACAAATACGGTTTTATAGGTTATTGTTTTATACTAATTAACATGGACATTCCTGGCAACCTAAAAATTCGATTAGAATTTCTTTGAAAATATCCAATCGAGTTGAGTGGGGAAATGAAAACAGATCATGTTACGACAAACGAATGCCCTCTATTTTGTTTTACTGACCTTTTTCATCCCTTTTACAGCCACACGTTAGTAAAGAAAAGAACTACAATTATCCTTGTGACCTTGCCCTAAAAATTGGATGTGACACTTTATTAGAGGATAACCACAAAGCCTTGCCATTCATTGAAGCAGTGGACATTTGAAAGTTGTCCCTAAGGTAAGGTCACATATATAAATATCTTACAGCAGCTAAAAAGATAGATAGAGTGCAATAATGGGAAAGATGAAATAGGTTGGAAAACAGTGCCCAGACCTTGGTACATAAGATATATATGTCAGTTCTGCTTTTTTTATGCTTCAATTTCACTTCTCGCAAAAAGAGAAGTTGTTTATTTATATTTGCTTGTGTTCTAAGCAAACTGTTACTACTCACAGGTTTTTGTAAATGCTCTTGTAATTTTGCTTAATTCTCTCCAAAATATAGCTTTTCTATATTTTCTTTTCTATATTTTCTTTTCTTACTGGATTTTAAGGGAACAATGTACATTTACATTAATGCAAATAGGTGGCATAATATGATAAAATTTGCTTATCTTCCTGTTTTTCTTTTTTTTTTCCAGGTGTGTGAGGTTTTTTTAAAATATTTTTTTAAGAACCAAGTCCACATGTCACTGGTTCTTTATTAGTGTCATTTTTCATCCTTCTTACAGCTTCTGTGTATTACACAATTTTTGATGCAATATAGCATTTTAGTATATATTTTGTGACAGAACACAAAGGGCTGTGATTGTCTTATGAACTGTTGTTTTGAGGTATAGCTGGCTGGCTGGGGACCCATCCCACATTTAATAATAATTAGGTCTAGCTGCTCATAAACAGTTTAGGCACCATAACAACATAATTGAAATTAAGTTGTTATGGTGCCGGGCAGTCCCTGGAGCTGTAACCCGTGAGGGTTTTTGTTCCAGTTCCGAATCTTCCTGCCCTTACAGTTTCGGGGCTGCTGATAGGCTGAGAGAAGTCATGTGATGCTCTCAACCAATCAATGAATTCCCATTCATGAAACTGGCTTGAAAAATGTATGTTTCTTTCAAGCCAGTTTTATGAATGGGGATTCACTGTTTGCCTGATCCATAAAGTCACATCACAACAATTAAATGAAAAAAAAAACAATCGTAAAAGAAAGTCAACCAATCAGAGTGCTCTGACAGGTAAATCTTGTTACTGACAGGAGGGTCTCAAGATTTACCTGCCCGAGCACTCTGATTTGTTACTTGTCAGAGCATTCTAATCAGAGTGCTCTGACAGGTAAATCTTAAGACTGACAGGTGAGTCAGAGCGCTCTGACTCAAATTTCATGGTGTGGAAAAGCTTTGAAAGGTTTTCCCAGGCCTGCAAGCTGAGTCTGCGCAGAGCCCTCGCGGAGTGAAGATGGATTGGGGGTTTTTTTAGCACATTTTTTGTGATCAGATTTTTTTTATTTTAATAGTTGTAATGTGACTTTATGGATTTTTATTTTACCTTTTTTGGGGCAAAGACATCCAATGATAATATATATTTGTTTATTTTACAGGTATTTAGTTTATTGACCCCCGTCATTATTAATGTGAGGGGAATAGTTAGGATATCTTTTTTATGGTGGGTGGCTAGGGGCTTGAGGATCCCGAGGCACTAGGGGAGTCATTTTTATGGGGGGGCAATACTACTTTATTACATAGGGCCTCCACTCACTGCCATTGGGTGGGGACTGGAAGGACAATAGGTCCACCCTCCCTTATTAATTAGGGTCCCCATCCACTGCCAATTGGTGGTAGCTGAGGGCAACAATTTGTCCACTCCTCCACTTTATTATTTAGGTCCCCCAACTGACGCCAATGTGTGGGAGCCGGGGGGGGGGGATAGACCTACTCATTATTTAGGGCACTTATTCGCATCCATAATTATGCCATAATTAGGGGGACGTCCCTAATTATTAGAGCCCCCACTTGTCGACAATTTTAATAGCTGCCCCACCATGGGGAATGCGGGGACCTGTGTCAGGTCTCTCTTTATTAGATTAGGAAATGGACAGCTATAGCAATAGATGCCCCTACTCAGTGCATTGTGGGTAGGTGCAGAAGGGAGTATTTAACCTCATATTGACCATCACAGGCCATGGGGAGGGGGAGTAGGGGGTATTTAGAAAGCAGTGGAGAGCTGTGCTTCTGTTTTTAAATATTACAAGGATAGAGCCACTAGTCCATATAAAGAACAAATTGCATGGATGACATTTTGACCAACAAGCAATTTGCTCTTGGGTTCGTTCTTTGTAATTTGCGTTTTCCATTCGATTTTCAGACTGCTGGACGAATTGTCAAAAATTTGTACGAAAACGTGTTTGTACGAAAACAAATGCCCAAGTCTATTAGAAACCCATGAGTTCAAATGAAACCCTAGAAGTGGATACTACTCTATCATCATTTAAGCCTGCAAAACTAAAGTTGCAACAAGTTACACAGTCAGTATTGCTATTATTAGACCATCTTCAAATCTAAGGTTTTCATTGGATTCCACAGTCAGTATTGCAGTGACCAACTGAGATAACTCATTAGGTTCTAGCATTAGTCTATATTATATTCTTATTTATCATACTTGCCTGTTTTACTTTTTGTGCCATAAATGTGTTTTTTTTAACTTGGTTTTCAGTTGTTTGATATGATGAAATCTTGGATAACAAAAAAAAAATATCAAGTTCATTTAACTCCACCACTTGCAGTACAGTAAACTATCACACCAATTTACCCAGACATACTGCACACAGATCTTGTATAGACAGACACTTTCCTGGAAGATATTTTGTACAACCAGTAGACTTAGATGCCCCAGAAGGAGTCTCATTTGTATGCATTAACTGGAGTGGGAGGTTTAGTGTCAGATTGATGTCTATTTAAAAGATGATTGATGATCTGCAGGCAATAAATAGTCTATGAGGACAGCTGGAAAGAATCGTACCTGCCACAGAATCATGCTTTTACATTAGTTATTACATAATTACACTGATGTTCTTGCTTCTACATGAAATGTTTTGGACAGTGAAATGTTTGTGAGCATCTTACAGTGGATATATTACTGTTATGTAGACATGACGACAAGTGACTATACTGTGAGTCATACATTGTCATTTTAGTTATAAGAAACCATTGTAATTAAACACTGTTGGTGTTGGAACCTTATAGTTAACTCAATGTGAATACATTTTAGTTAGTTTTATTTTGTCATGACCTATGCAATATATGCTTTCAGTAGAATAAAATGAATGTACTTATGGAACACTCTTAGCCGCAAATAGCTATAATTATTTACATTTATTCATTTTAACCAAACACGCCACATACTGTTTTATATCATCTTTGTACTTAAGAGAAGCTCACATGAAAAATTATTTGTCTAATAAATGTATTCACTGAGTAAATATATTATACTTTTTTTTTTACAAAACCATTGCCCCAAATCCAGCTCTTGTTGCATAATAAAGATGTTTCAGTTAGGTTTACAGAACTGTCATGATCTTGAGCAGGTCGAATATGAGACTTTGGCCAGAGTTAACATTAGGTTCTTTATTGCTGAGTCCAGGTTGGTGTTATGCAGGTTGGTATGGAGCAGATAGGTTGTATGGATCAGGTTGGTATAAATCAGGTAGACATGATAAAGCTGGATTGTCAAGTAGTTCAGGCTGGTATGAGCTGGTTGGTATCAAAAGGAAGATAATGAAGAAGGTAAGTCCATCCTTATAATTACAGGAGCCAGGATCTGAAGTCCTTCAGGCAAACCAACAACTTCAATGTAAAGGCCCCATCTTGAGCAGAGTGTAGCCTTTTGTAGGAATGTCATTAGTTCGGGCTGGTGAGGATACTGAAGGAGAGTTCAGAGTTAGTGTTTAGGGAAGCCACTAATGGTGGAGAGCAGGTATTGTAGTAAGGATCCTGACAGGAACACTTATATCGATGGACTATATTAAAACAATGTCTGCCCTGTAGGCTGCCAGTTCTATTATAATTCAAAGATGTATATCTAGTCCCTAACACTCTTCTATGAGAAGCAATGAATTGCACCATTGACAAAGGGGTCCATGCCTCCTCAATGATGTTGTGGGAGGCAGAGAGATTGAGCTGCGTAAAGGGAACCTCGGCACTGGAAAAAGGTAAGTAATATCTTTTATTTTCTTAATTAGGGACAGGGGCACTATAGCGTTATTTATACAGCTTTGTAGTAGTAACATTAATTAGAAGTTCAGGTTTAGTGGTTTGAAATCAAATTCGTAGCTACCATGATACATTTCTCTCAAAAAGGCATGAGTGGTTGAAAACCAATTGCTTAGGTCAATAACTATGCTACACTGCATTCCTTTCTAGTCTCTTTTATGGTGCCATTTGCATTTGTTAAAGGGACACTATAGGCACCCAGCTCACATCATCTCAATGAAGTGATCTGGGTGCAGTGTCCCTGGGCTCTTAACCCTGCAATGTAAAACACCTAACATACTGCAGGCGCTTCCTGCAGTTTCACGAAGGATGCCCAGTTTCTTCTAAATTCATCCCCATAGGAAAGCAATTATTTAATGCATGGCCTATTAGGTTCCCAGATCGCCATGACGTCAGCGAAAGAGGAGCCCGATCCAGCACTGAGGGACCTCGGCGCTGGAATCAGTTAAGTGTTTAAAGGGTTTTTTACTCCTTTATTTTCTGCGTGGCGGCACTGGGGCAGAGGGACACTATAGTATTAAAAATACAGTTTTACTATAGTGTTCCTTTAAGATTATAGCATGGTAATTAGCAGTCATGTTAAACAACTAACATAATGTCCTGAATATGGTTATTAGTTCTCAAATATGCGTTAACACCATAGGAATTATTTTTATATATTACTCGGTTTACTTACCTTTTTTCCTGTTTTCTACCCACTGTTAGTTAATATTATTATGTGAAATTCCACTGGATTTTTGAAAGGGAACAAACAGGGCACAAAGAGTTCATCAAATTTTCCCTAGCATTTTCTCCATTGAAGACAAAGACGAATCAACAATGGTAAACTAATACAACAAGTCGGCATGAACTCTGTCAATATTTCATCGTACAAGAGATTAACTGAACAAATATTTAATTCAATTGCTGCACACAACTGTAAAAAACTGCAAACTGTGGAGCTGCAAAGAAGCTGACAGCAGATGTGATGGCAACTACATAGTATAAACCCCTATTGGACAGAATTATTAGATAACCAAAAACCTGAATAAGAATTTTAATTTATTTTTTTATTTGTGAAAACCTCTGTCTTTTGAGGTGTGTATATATATATATATATATATATATATATATATATATATATTTTATATATATATAATTTATTTATTTATTTTTTTCTTCATATTTTTAATACATTGTCTTTATAATGTATTAATATTTAGGTATTTTCCAGTTGATGGTGATCTTTTACTGTAAAAACCCTCCTTTAAGAATGGTTCTAAAAAACAAACGTTCGGAATATGTACCTAAGAGAGAATGTACAAGAGGCAGAACAGTAAAAGCCCAAGAGACAAAGACAGCAACGCTATGTATTGTATTTCCATGAAATCTTTTTCTCACAATAACTATATAATTATTTATTGAGGCAAACTATCAAAGGAAATTGCCTTACAACCTCTTTGCTACATGTAGTAATTGATGTGAAGTGAGGCATCAAATCCCCTCCTGACCCATGCTTGCTAAAGTCAGATAGATGACATCTTTCTCTATTATAATTGATATCATCAAATCCGGGGACGCACAATAGACCATATCAGTACTACAGGACTGTGAATTGATTTGTTTCTCAGTTTGAATGGGTCTCTAGATAGAGTTTTATGCATTAAAGATTGTCTTGTTCACAAATCCCAGATCTCCTGCCCTCTCTTCAGATATGATACATCCCTGCAGAGGTTTTCTATTGACTGAACTTTGTCAGAGGAACATGCAGGGAGATTGAGAAAGAATACATAGGATTTTTATTATATTATGTTTCGTGAATGGCTTTTATTTTCTTTACCTTCTAAAAATATCATAGAATAATCCACTGTATAATATATTTCAAACCCCCAGTTTATATGATCTCCCTATGATTCATGTAATATTGACAGGTAATTTCAATACTTATTAAGTCAGCGGAATGGAAATATGGGGATATTGTCATGTTTTATTAACACTTGATTGTCCGAATAGTAAGAAGGTGATGTAAACAATTTTTTTTAAAGCTTTACACAGTTTATGTAGAAGTAGTATCAAATAAAACAAAAATAAAAATAGTATCAACATGACACGTGAACTCTGTAACAATACATATAAAAAAATCTGCAAAATATTTAAAAATAAAAATACAGTAATAAAACGAGGTGAAAACCATCCTTCAAGGAAATAACCTGTGAAACACGAACGATAACAAGCTAATCGAATGAATAGAGACTAACGGTAGGACTCAAAAAGTACCACTGCCACTTTAGAACAGTCTTCTTAGTTAATAATTATTTGCGATATTGGTGGCAATATTTAAAGTACTCAGAGGGTTTCTTTTCTGTTCATTGTCAATCGGCAATCTTTCGTAAAGGACAAATATTTACTATGTGTCCAGAATGAATACTAAGCTAATAAATTTTAGAATATGAGAGGGCATACTTTTTTGGGTACAATGCACGCTTGTTAGTAATATAGCAGTAAAAATGAAGTGATTTTTTTTTTTTTTACAAAAGTGAATCAATATTTCATAATGTATGTGTACATTGATGGAATCAGCAAGTTCTTTCAAAGTATTGAGTTTTTGTATGATATCGATTTTCTGTCACAATCTGTTAACTATGTGCAAAGTATGGGGTAAACTTGTGAAAATACATAAAGGGTTTTTTTTAAATTCACTTACTTAGTAAATAGGGAAATTGTTAATTGACAACCAAATTGCACACAATTAGGCCAATTAAGCTAGGGAATAATATTTTTTTTTAATATATTTTTTTTATATTTGGACATTTTTTGATACATTTTGCAGTGTGATCTTCTTGAGTAAGTTTACTTAATGGAAAACACAGGATACTGCTGTGTTTTATACATATACCCACAAATAGATCAATAACGTATGTTTGGCTTAACCTTTCTTTATAGATCTGTTCCAAGTATCTATTTTCTTGTTTTGTATTTTTTTTTCTACACATTTCTATATATACATTCAGAGATAAGATACTTAATGGCCATAACTTTTAGATACATGTAATCTAGACTTCCTATTCAGATTATCCAGAACCTGTGTAGATAATTTGTGGTTTGCATCCTCATTTGTCTATAAAGTTTTCAATTATAAAAAGTATAAAAAGTATTAAAAAAAATGAATAGACTTACATTTTTGAAAATTAAGATGAAAAAACAAATATATCTTTTAAACTTAACATACTGCAAGGCAAAACAGAAATGTTATTATTATTTGGGGATATTCATAGAAAATTGTTCATAGAACATTGTAAATTCATGCAATAGCTTTCCTGTTGATGTGTACAGCTAGCAAGTTGAAGAATATCTGACATAGGCAGTTTACAGTCGAGAATCTTCCCTAGGAAACATGGGGCAGTGACCCAGTAGTTTTTATAAACCACTATGTTGTTGTTGTTATTTTGGTGGGGGGTTAGTTTAACAGTATAGAAAATATATATTTGTATACTCCATTCATTAACTATGTGTGTGCGTGTCAGATTAATAAAAAAATAATAACATTTCTCTTTCTCATTTTGTCATAGATTTCACTACTACAGGGCCCTCCTCCTCAGATTGGTTGCTGTCTGAAGAAGCTCTCTTGAAAGCATCTGGGTATGTAAAAATGGTTTTGTATGGACCACAGCTTATGCCAACACACTTTTTTTCGTACAGAAAAGAAAGTACACGGGGTCGACATAAGTATTGGGACACACCACTTTATTACTGAATTGAGGTGTTTCAGTGGGGCCATTGCCACAGGTTTGTAAAATCAAGAACCTAGACATGCAGTCTTCCAAAGAGCTCAGTGAATTTAAGCATGGTAATGTAATAGGATGACACCTTTGCAATAAGTCAGTTCATGGAATTTAATCTCTGCTAGATATTCCATGGTCAATCGTTAGTGGTACTTTTGGAAAACAGAAGCATTTGGGTACAACAGCAACTCAGCCAAGAAGCAGAAGACCACGTAAACTCACAGAGCGGGGTCACCGAGTGCTGAGACGAATTTTGCGCAAAAGTCATCATATCTGAGGAGTTCCAAACTTCACTGGCATTAATATCACCACAAAAACTGGGCACCATAAGCTTCATGGAATGGGTTTCCATGGACAAGCATCTGCATGCAAGTCTCACATAACCAAGTACAATGCCAAGAATCTAATCGAGTGGAGCACACCACCACTGGACTCTACAGCAGTGGAATGGTGTTCCGTGGAGTGTTGAATTATGTTTCTCTGTTTGGCAGTCTGATGGGCAAGTCTGGGTTTGGCAGATGCTAGGAGAACTTTACCTGCTTGACTGCTTTGTGTCAACTGTAAAGTTTGGTGGAGGAAGGATAATGGCATGGTATTGTTTTTCCTATCCTGACAACTCAAATAATGTTTCTTTTCTTCTTTTTTATTTTTCTTCAATACCAGTTTCTCGTCACTAGTGGCCTCCCTAACCACTAGTCTAAGCTCAGTCTCTCAAACCTGCCTAAACTGATCTTCTGAATGTGCTTTAAAAGGCCACACCCAACTAAAGGAGTTGCCTTTATGTTGAGAGAAGTTGTTGTTCTGAACCTGACAAGTCTCCTGCTCCTGGTTCTTATTGAAGAAAACCTGCTCTACTCTTATTACTTTGAACCATCCTGATTTATTCCAAACAACCTGCTTCATTTAATTCTGGACTTTGATACCTTTATTTATTTGTTACTACCTACGGTTCTCCTACCAAAAAAAAAACAACCTACCTGGATATTACAGACTTTCTTATTGTTTGCAAGTATCCTAAATGACCCTAATTATAACTATCTGAAACTGTAGTTCTGATATCAAACCAAAGAGGCTGATCACCTCAATTGCCAACTTAACCTGTACTACTTTATCCTTTATATTTCTGTTTAGTTCTATCTAATTGTATTCTGATTACCTGTCACCTATTATTTCATTTATAGGTTTTCATTATTTTGTTGCACCTATAATCTCACTTATAGGTTTCCCTGTTTCCTTAAACCTGTCTGGAGCTTATAGCCTAAACTATCTTTATTTTATAACTCACAATATACTTACGTGCAACTCTGTTTATAGCTTCTACCTTCTCTCTTCAATTTAAGTCCTGCTACTCATATTGTTTTTCTTGTCTAACCATGTCAAAACTCTCAAATAAAGAACATAATGTTAACCCCGGTATAAGTCTCCTGTCTGACCTGATCAGAATCATGACAGTTGGGCTAAACACATCACTTCCAGAGAAGGGAAATCTTGGATGGATTTAGTATGGAAGAACTTGACTGGCCCACACAAAGCCCAGATGAACTAGAATGGCGATTGCGAGCCAGGCCTTCTTGTCCAACATCAGTGTCTGACCTCACAAATACTCTACTGGAGGCATGGGAAAACTTCCTACAGAAATATTGTGGAAAGCCTGCCCCGAATAGTGGAAGCTGTTATAGCTACAAAGGTGGGGACCAACTGCTTTTTAATGTCTAGGTATTTAGAATTCAGTCACTGTTGGTGTATATGAAATCTAAAATATAAAGTAAATGTAGTACTTCCAAGTAAATCAAAGACGTGTCTGCATAAACAAATAGTAATCAATACCTTATATTTTGTTTAAAAGGCAAAATATTGGCATCATTAATACAATATGCAAATTAAGAGGATAAAAGAGTACAGTATGCTAATATGTAATGGATCAACAAACAAATGCCAACTCACATTCATGGGATCATTGTGTGTTTTTATAAACAAAATAAATATACTTTCTAATTACTTCCTACTCCTTTCTAGATGTAAAGGTAATTACTGTTGGGTTGGTACCATAAGCAGTATCAGTTGCTCTGCACAAGAGGATATCCATTTGTCTCTGGAAGATATCTGTCCATAATACATTACATATTTGAAAATATTTTGTCTCTTTGTTTTGCATAGTACATCCAGAAGGGTTTTTTTTTTTTCTGCAGAACAGTTTAATCAATATTGGTTCCAATTGTTTCACGTCAACATTCTGCCTTACTTCCAAGTAATGCAAAGATTAAGAACTATTAAAAGATAGTAATGCAAAGATTAAAAACTATTAAAGATTGAGTACTGAGACATCATAGTGGTTTTGTAGCTGTGCCATCACTTAGACATCATTATGGAGTAACATTGATTGAGTATGCCATGTTATGGCTATTTTCATTAACAATGGTATGGTCGCCTATAATAATAATATTAAAAAAACTTAATAAATGACTCTAGGTATTGGTATTTCATTACAGGTGTACAAAATGCAGAACTTCCACCAGATATACCAGTGGCATATTTAGTACCACTCCATTAGCTTGGAAAACCTCCCTTTAAGCAAACAGACTATAAATGTCTTCCATTGCTTTTAGCCTATCAATGCAATCCAAAGTTGGATGGGATAATGCAGAAGTCCACTTCTGTATAAGCCAAGGCACAGCAGGGGTTTGACTTCAGGCATCGGCAGAGTATTTATTTTTGTTTTAATTTAAATGTGAAAAACACTGTGTTAATAACTGGAAGACGTATAGTTGTCTAGGTTGAAAAAAAAGGCAAAAGTTCTTCAAGTTCAACCTTGAAACCTATTATTTAATGCTGTTGATTCAAATGAAGGCAAAAAACTATTGTAGCCATTTCCAATTATGCCACAAAAAAGGGAAACAATTCCATCTTGTCTCCATATACACATAAGCACTTAAAAGTGTTTGCATTTATTCCAAAATGCATGATTTTATATTTATCTTTATTGAATCTCATCTTCCATTTACCTGCCTTGTCCACCAATTTATCCAAATCCCTCTGTAGTGAAGTTATATCTTGTTCAGACTTTCTTTATCTTATCTAGTTTTGTGTCAGCTGTGAACACTGAAAAATGAATTTTAATGCCTATTTCAACAGATTAAAGAGAAGTGGACCCAGGACAGAACCCTTAGAAACTCAACGTATCACTTTTGTCCAATTTGAAACTTTTCCATTTAAAACTTCTCTCTGCACTCTATATTTAAGCCACTATTCTATGCAAGTATATGATATTTTGTCTAAACCAACTGATTTCAGCTTTATTGGTAACAATTGCTATGTAAGTGTAACAAATTCCTTAGCAAACTCCAAGTAGATCACATCCACTGGATCATCCTGATCTATATTTCTGCTAGTTTCTTCATAGAATGCACTTTAGTTAGTTTGGTGTTACCTGTCTTTCATAAAACCCTGTTAATTCCTGCTGAAATTTATGTACAAAATGAATTCTTGAATATTATCCCATAACAGCCCTTCAAATAATTTTCCAACCACAGATATTAAGCTCACGAGTCTGTAGTTTCCAGGTTGAGCTTTTGATCCCTTTTTAAATATAAGCACCAAATCATCTGCTTTTCTCCAATCCTCTAGTACAATTTCTGAAAGAAAAGAATCCAGAAAAATGTAAAACAGTGGTGTGGATATTTCTACACTAAGCTCCCGAATCACATAAGGGTGAATACCATATAAGGGTTAATACCATCTGGCCCTGGGTTTTCTTTTTACATTAACTTTATTGAATTTCTGTAGCAGTTTTTCCCTTGTTAACTAATCACTGTTTACTGAAATGCTTTTGTAACATGGATTTCCAATCTACAGCCATAGATTCTTCTTCCATATATAATGAAGAAAAATTATTATTCAGAATATCTGTCTTGTCCTGAACCTCCTTGATTAACTCAACCATCTCAGTTTCCAATGGACTAACATTGTCAATCATAACCTTTTTGGCATTAATGTACTTAGCAAGGAAAAAAAAAAATGATTTTTTTTTTCTCTTTGAGTCTTTCATTTTCAAGCTTAACCCTATCTAAACATTATTTTGCAAGCTATATTGGCTATATATGTTTATATTTGTTATAGGATGCAATCGACCACTCTAATTTAAATGTTTTAATTGCCATTTTCTTATCTTTTATCATTTGACTTACACTTATTCAGCCACATTGGTTTTAATTTGGTTCTTTTATATTTGTTTCCCAATTGTATGTATTGAGAAAAAGTACTTTTGTAGAATTTGTTTAAAGACATTTGTGCTTTTGCTAGTGAATCATTTCCTCCCAGTTAATTTATGTAAAGATGCCCTTATTCTATTGAATAGACCAAGTCTCAACCATGTAAGAATTATTAACCAAACCTGAAATTGTGGAGAAATGACAAATGACTGCAAAGTGTTAATTTTGGATTACACTTTTCAATTCCCTTGACAATTCTTCACAATTCCTGCGCACTAACAATAGAAGTTAAACTCATTCACAACCACACAGCCCACGGACAAATGCAAAATACTATATGGTTTTTATATGGAGCTGTCAAAGAAAATCTCTCCTTGGAAAAATATAGATGGATTTGTAGTCCTACCATAAGCCATGGCCCCTGTCAATTTAATAATGTCATTATAGTGACAACATAATATATCTATATTAAAATGAAAGCAGCATTATTACATATGCTTATATAATAAATTGTCTTATTAAAGCACTTTACGGATATGGTATAGCAGTGTACTCCTTGCAGTAGGCTTTGTGGTATTTAGATTTAGGATTATGTGTTGTAGGGCCAATTGGAGACTTAAAGGCAGAATCAAACAGACAGTGTTTTCATAAAACAGGTTTTGGTTAGAGTATGTATGGAGGGGTGTGTTTGGATGTAGTGTTGATGCTTGAATTTGAATGCTGGGATGTATGCACACATACACATATTAGGCTACACACTAACATACAGATACACACTGACACACACACATACACACATACACACATGGTGACACACAAATACACTGACACACACACACACTGACACACATAGACACAAGTTGCAATTTACATATTATATTTTTAGCCACCCCTCTGCTTCCATACATTTTGGATGCAGGAGGGTGACTTCCTTGGCTGGCTGAGTATGATGGGAGTCTGATTCTGTCTGCAGTACTCTTCCTCCTCCCCTGTCTGTGCCTCCTCTGTCCTCCCAGCCTCCACGTCTGTCATAAGCTGCGAGGAGGTGACAGGTAATCATTCCTTCCCAGTACTGGGTGTTAAATTTAAAGGGGCCCGGTCGCACTGCTAATGGGTGGCAGCATCTGACCGGAACCAACGACACCCAATGATCCTTTAAGGATGGGGAGACCTCTATTATAGTAGTAAACCCTCTCTGTCTGACATCTCTATAATTTTGATGACAACATTTTAAACACACAGCAATCTGTCTAATATTGGGCTTTGGTATATTACAGCAGTTTATACAATGGTATTTCTGTCAATAAGACTTGACTTCACTGTCCTGTACTTCAACAGCTACATATGTACTAAAATAACAAAAATATACCTTCATTAACTTTTAGTATTGAATTCTGATAAACAAAATGACATGTTCTTCTTCATCACATAATTAGCTAGAGGTTTAAACAAAAGAAATCACTAAAACACTACATTTCTATTAATTTTTTTCTTATTCATTCTCTATTTTCAGGGACCTTCCCGTTTTGTTGTGTCACATGTACTAACAGTGAAATACAAAGAAGTATCTCTTCTATGTTCTTTTTTTTCACATGTATTTTGTATGACTAGGTAATTGAAAAAGATGATGATAACATTGTCTTTTTTTTTATTCTGTTATCACGTTACATGATTTATTGAACAATTTTATATTCAGTAACGCATTATAAAATAACCATGATCATTGTTCGGTAGATGAAACATTATCCATATACAAAAATTTAACTTTAGCCATATCACATTAAAGGGTGTCCCCAAGATCTGGATTTCTTATTTTGAGACTCAAAGCAAACTTTCTATCCATTAAATGACAGCACAATGTCTGTTACTGGAATTTAATGAGATCTTGCTGAGGAGTACAACCAGATTAAAATGAAAAACGGACCACATTACAATCTGTTTCGACAATTATTATCAGTTGCTTGTAATATAAATATGCAAATTCCTCAGCATGAACTTTAGCTTCCTTTGTAGAGGCAATTCATCTCTTTAAGGTATTAATTTAAGTTGTAAAAAGGATCCATACATCACTGTGTGTCATTTTGAAAACAAATATTAATCAATTTTACACACGGAATCAACACTATGCAGCTGTAATGTGCATTATTTGTGAAGTGGCAAGAAATTTACATATTCACCCTAATCATATGATAAAGAAGGAACAAGACTCAGATGTGAAGACCTTATCATGTCTTGTGCAACAGTATTAAAGCATAGCATTAGATTTCCAGTATGCTGCTATGCAGATGAGGTATATGTATTTGTTGCCCCTATCACAATAACCTTGAATAGAGTGATAGTGGGGACGCAAAAGTATTTTATTTTACTTTATTTTTTAACAACTCAACTTAAAGTTTAGTGAAATAAAATTGTTTCATTTATTCTTGATCTTTAAAAGATTTTGTCAATTTTTTATTTTTTATTTTAGAGGTTTATCGGGGATTTAAATGTGTTGTTACACATCTGCTCTGTAGTATCTAATTTTAGAACTGGACGATTCACTTCGGCCTGAAATGTAGACGAGCCCCTAACCAAATTTCGCAATGGACATGCATGTTCGTTTTAATTCATGATTTGGAATTCAGCCAACTTCACAAAAAAAAAAAAATAGGTGATTGAAGGAAAATAAGATGAGTGATGGCTCAAAACAGCCCTTAACTATTGAATTTATTCACAGACCAAATGAGAAGTAACCAATATGGGAGTGGGTGGGGGAGGTGAGACAAGAGCAGTTTTTTTTTTACTTTTTCTCCTCTATTGGTTACTTTTTCACACTTGAAATAAATATATATATATATATATATTGCGCAGTACATGGATTGGCCCATTTTTGGTTGTCCTAATCAGTTTTCCAGAATTTTTTCGGAAATTTCTTTTTAGTTAACAAAATGCGGACAAGCTGAATTGCCATAAAACAGAATTTTGGCTGTTCTGCAATTTTTGAAAAAATTTTTTAGAACAAAGTGGTTTAGACAAAAACATTTTTGCACAATTTTAGTTAAAAGGTATATTTTAACACAAAACATAAAAAATTATATTTTTTTCCATTTTTTATTACTATGATTACATGTTCCTCGTAAGGTTTAGTACTGCAAGTATAATATAACATTTTCTTTGTTTTCCTATAGTAGTTGCCCACACTCTGCAGCAGCAGTCGCTACTAGTAGAATGCAGATTGTACTAACAGACAATCCAAGCACCTAAACCAAACACACAAAATTAAGCCCTGAGCTCAGACTTCCACTACTCCTGGGCTGCAGAAATGCAAATAAATGCAAATCCAAATACATAGAACAAAAGCAAAAAATAAATAAATGAAAAATAAATTAATTCTTTGTTTGTCTCTGTACTAGAGGTCTTTTGGCTGTTTGCCTGGCTGAACCTTGCTGCCTGGATATTGACTACTGGACTGTCTGGCCTTGCTTTTTCCTTGCTGGATTTGTTTGCTCTGGACGTTTGTTTATTTTTTGCTAGATTGCTAGTACTAGTCTGCACTTTGAGTTTCATATCACGCAACCTGACATAGAGTGTCCATGTTGACCCATGTATGTACAATGCCAAAAGTACCTTCAATGGGGGCATGAGCAATACAACTGGACCATGGAGCAATGGAAGAAGGTTGTCTGTCCATCCGCATTCTTTTAGATCAGGTGGATGGCCAGGTCCTTGATTTACCAGTGGAAAATATGGCAAGAGGATCCACTATGGGAAAAAGGCAAGCTAACAGAGACAGTATTCTGCACACCTCTTTATGGCAGTGGCCTATTTTAGCAGGATAATGCACCCTGTCAGACTGCAAAGTGTGCAGCAATGGTTTGAGAAGCAAAGAGTTTAAGGTGTTGCCTGGGCCTCCAACTTCCCCAGAACTCAATCATGGCCAACAAAAAATATTTCAGAAGTTTGAGCTATAGTAGCTCTTCTGTGTGATCAGATCAGATGCATGTGCCACCACATGCATAAATGAGCCTTGGGCTCCCATGATCTTGACACCGGTTCACTGGTTGTCCTTCTTTGCACTACTTTTGGTAGGTACTAACCACTGCAAACTTGGAACATCCCACAAGACTTGCTGTTTTGGAGTTGCACTGACCCTTTCGTCATACCTTCACTATTTGACCCTTGCTAATCTATTTGACCAGATTGATGTGCTGGAACAAAAAATCTGATCCATGGAGGCCCCTCCTCACAATGTCTTGGTGCCAGATAGCACAGGACATAGTTAGGGATCTTCAGAGCTGTTTTGGCAGCACAAGGGGGCCCTTGATGATAATGTGCAGGTGTTTTTATGTTGTATCTGATCAGTGTATTGTTAAATATATTTCAAACCAGTAAACACATAAAAGATTACTGAAGAATCTTATGCATGAGTAGTTGCCAGCTCATGATCATGACATTTATTAATGTATTTATAAAATATTTACTTAAGAAGGGGTGTATTAGATAAAATGCAGATACGAAGCATTTACTATTTAAGTTCAAATGGTTTTATTGAGCATATTTTGTTAAATTGCAAGCTCATTTCTTTGCATTAAGTATATATGTACATATGTATATAACACTGGATAATTATTGAATAAACATTTAAAAAATATATTTTTCTTATTTTAAATTACATTCTTCTTTAGTTTAATATTACAGTTTACAATCTAATGCAATTTATTAACTGGTATTCAATAAAATAAAATAAATGACAATGAAAATGAATGAAAATGTAGATGTACAGTATACTTTCCCTTGGGTCTGGTTATTGGAAATACTCTGAATGTGACTTTTGTCTGTACAAATATGTCTTCTCTTATTACAAGTCTCCCACCGGCTATTCATTCTTTTATTGTGATTATCCACTAATCTGAAATGTATTATGAGCATCAATGAGTTTAGTCCAAAAACATTGAAGCCTTTGAAACCAGTCCATCAACTTGTACCCAATCCTCATGTATGTAATTAGCATTTTGGAGTGTATACAATTCCAACCTATTATACAATTACCTAAGGGAACTTGAAAACCAGAGCTTAGGCTCCAAAGACAATGAAGTTATGACAGCTCAGACCCAAGAGGAATCAAAGCCGTACACAAACTGTCTCAGCAGCAGATAAATGATGATAAAGTGATTTCTTCAGCTTGCAGTCAATGGAAATTGACACGGTCAAACCTCCCTCTAAATAAGCGCCCAAACCTTTGCTACTGAAGCAATATGATGACGTTTTTAATTCAATCTTTATGTACATCAGAGTATATTTGCCAAATATTTTTTTTTCTTAAATAAATTAATTAATTAAATATTGCGGCTGTAGACGTTTACATTGCACCAAAATGTCTTTACTTAAAATAATTTTACTTTCTATAAACTGTGACTTTTTTTTTTTTTTTACTTCCCGCAAACACTTAAAAAATGGAGAACAAAACATGGAGGTTTGAAAGATCCATGTTAAAAGGATTGCTTGGTTTCTTAAAATAAATAAATAAAATCAGCATTTCACTGACAGCATCAATGTAAAGTCTCCAAAGATGCTTCTACAATAGGACAGCTGCACATTAATAAATATGGCAAGTTTGATTAAAAATATGGATAGTCATTTTTTCTTTCTTTCTTCCTAAAACGTATGTTCAGACAGAAGATGTGATCTGGCTTTCGCTCATGTTTATTGCTTGCAAAATACAGAGTAAAATGTGTGTCTTGCCCAGCTGTTAGCTATTGTTCCTGTTTATCAGCTCTAAGGGCTGAGAAGCCGAATGAAAAGATACGCTTGAGTTTGAAATGTGCCAGTCACTCTATTGTTAAGTCAACAAAGGCTAATTGTCTGTGCTGGCAAAACTCTGCTTTTGGTAAAAGTCCAGTTTTTTGTTAAGAAAAGCTATTGAGGCATGCAATTTATTTAATATGTGCAAAGAAAAGAATTTGATTTCACCCTAAAAAAAAAAAAAAATGGTACACCATTCATACACGCTGGTCAGGCTTTGGATTCATTGCTCGGTAAAGAGAAGAAACAATTATTTAAGGCTAATTCAATGCTTGTCACTCATTAAATATGGCCAGGGTAGCACAGATGTAGACCAGATCTTGTTGGCAAGACATTTCTCACTTTGATATGATGACTTATTATGTGAAGGACAACACGTTCACTATCACATTTCCTATGATGCATAAGAAACGTCCTAATGTTACAATTTCTCTATTTCCTCTTTTCCAGGATCCAAGTGCTATTGAATTTACCGTATCAAAAAAAACAACCACTTTTTTTGAAAAATTTAAAGAAAAAATATATTAAAGTACAATAAAACAGCAAGCTCTTTAGAACAATCTTGTTACAAGAGTGAACAAAATAGTTCTGTTCTATATTGTAGGTCTTAGAGTATGCTCTAAAGAGTTTTCTTCGATACAGAAGAAGTTTGCATATAGCTATTATAGCAGTACATAGAGGTGTTTTACAGATATATGTTTTCATGATTTCTAATTCTTCTTCTAATATGTGTGAATTATGTTCATGTGTCATAGTGTTCCTTTGGCATTAACAAATTTAGCTTGGTAAACATTATCTGCAAGGGTGTTATATCGTGAGCCTCTGAAAGCACATCTATGGGGCTTGGTTGTTTCGATGGTTGTGCCATTGGTTTTAGTCTGATGGGTAAAAGAGGGTGAAGATTTTCAGGGCAAGGCTAAGTGAATGGGAATTGGTAAAGTGGTTTTAATGTTATTAATCCCACCAACGAATATTGTTACATAGTAAGCCAGGTTAAAAAAAAGACTCAAGTCCTTCAAGCTCAACCTTTAAAACACATCCCTCTATTCCATTGATCCAAAATAAAAAAAAACCTTCTTGACTCAATAATGACAATCAGATATCTCCTTGGATCAACACCTTGGTCACATATATATTAATTATACAATTAAATATTGTTTTGAGAAAAAATAAGTCTTCTTCAAATACTGCAAAACACATAACTAACAGTGTTCTGTTAAATTCTTTGCCTTGTATCTTTTTATTCTACTTAAGTTTATATATTTTTTTCTCTTTTTTCCAAACTTGTCCCCTTTTATAGTACTGTTACCAACGTGCATTTAAGGAACATGTGACAGACCGCCTGGCACCCCAACCAGCTTTCTACATATGTATAGTTTGGTATTCTTTATCACAGTGTATTTAAACTGAAAGTACACATTTTGTATTAAACATGACCCAAGATCCATGTTTAACCCCTTAAGGATACATGACATGTTTGACATGTCATGATTCCCTTTTATTCCAGAAGTATGGCCCTTAAGGGGTTAAAGAGTAAATACTTACACCTTTGTACGATTCATCAGTTTGAAGTCAGTTTTGAGCAACCTTGAAAAGTGCTGTAATTGTTTATGTTCAACTTATTTTCCATCTAAAGCTGTGAATTTCCTTTCTAAAATTCATGAGATGACTTTGTGAAAAAATCCTTAAATGTCTGAATATTTTAGTAACTGATTCAGTTATCATTCCTCTAAGAAAATACAAACAAAATTATGTTAAACATTATAAATGACTATAATGTCTCCAACCATTTATAAGAAACATATAGCAACCTTGAAGGTAGATCTGATGAACATTTGTGGATCCATGGGGGAGGACATTGGGATAAGTGCCAACAAGCTGCCAGGAAGGAATGATCATGTCATTAGCTCCACCCATATTTACCCAATTTATTTTCCTTTATCTATATCTTGCCACCAAATCCATTCATTGGGAGTTAATGTTAATTGTAACAAGTTTCAAAGTATAGGAAAACAATTGACCATTTCCAGGTTTGCTTTCAACCTCCTGTGTCAACACCTCACGTGGGAACCCATTGATCTTTCCAGTCTCCCCTTCTTGCTTAAACTTAAGATTACATTCCCTCACTAAGTGTATAATACTATTTTTGTACTACTTATGTACTACTGAAAATTCTCAATAAATATGATATATTGAAAAAAACATGGAGCATAAATGTAATATATTTAAACAAATATTAGAAAAGTAATTGGGCAATGAATACAAAAGAAACACATTTAAAGTAATGTGGCTTAGTAGGAAAGTCAGTCAAGAAATAAGAATAAAAAAAAATAATAACAAGAAAAGAGTATTTAAAGCGTTTAAATCCAAAAGATTGGGAGCAGAGTCTGCTTATATACCTAATCTGACACCATTTCTCTCAGCTCTTCAAGGAAAATGTACAATCTGTATATTATAGGCGAACCAAAATGCAAATATAGCCTTCTAAATCTGATACCTGGATTCTACTACCCAGGCTGCATCGATTGATGGCTTTTTTTCTGACCTAAAAACTGCCTGAACTGTGACGCAGATCTGGAGCCTACCACACTCTGGAATTCTCTGGCCTCAAAGCCCTCCTTAAAGGAAACTCTGCAGAAAGAGCAGGTGCAGCTTCGCCTCTCACACCTTTCATTTCACAAGCTTGTATGGCGGGTATGGATCGCATATCGCAAAAACCTACCTCCGTGACAGACAGCAGAGACAAGTCCAGACATTATCCGGTAGAGGATAAGCATGAGGCAGACCCCGTACCGGAAGGTGAGGAACTGGAGGTACTGTTAAACTCTCAGGCCCTACAAACCACAACCTCAGAATCCTCCCACGACTCGGCTCCGACCACAAAACACGATCTGAAAGTCCTACTAGCAGACATCCACAAGCTACTGGCAGCTGACTCTGCCATACTCAAAACGTAGCTGCAAGCCATCACAGAAAGAGTAAGGGCCATGGAGGAGGACATTGTGGACATATAAACTAACCTGACCACAGTACAGCACTCAATGCACCAACTCCAGACGCACCAGAGGATCCTGTCGGCTAAAATGATGGCCATAGAGTACCGTCAACGTCGTACACATCCTTGCTGCTGTTTCTGCAGAGGAGCTGCCACATTATATAAGGCATCTTCTAGCCACTGACCATAGATGGACTCTACCATGTTCCCAGTACCATCCACACAAAAGCAAACATGAACCGGGATGTCATGCTACGCTGTCTCACAGTTCAGGAAAAGATCCAAATAATGACAGCTCTTAAAGGCAAAACCTGTTTTCCTTTTTTCGATATCTAACTAGAGCCACACTAAAAGTCCTATGGACCTGTAATAACTACGATCAGCAGGATCACCCTACTGGTGGGGGGGTTGATAGCTCTCTGGTGGTGACGCACTCTGGAAATATGTTCTCAACTCCATGGCTGACGCATCAGCCTTCATGGAGAAATTGGGACTGCCTCTTCAAACCACAACCCCAACCGTAAGACCACACAAAAAAATCTTGGGATCTGGCTAATGTCACCCTCTTTGTCCCAAGTGCCCAAGGTGCACAAGCACCAGTACCATGACTGTGAAAGAAGATAACAGGTATGGTGGTTCACAGGCTATCAACGGTGGATCCAATCTTCCATATCCTAAATGTGCTAATGTCATAGATTATTACCTCACAGCACATTTTACTTGTTTTCTTTTGTTTTATTGTTCTATTATGGTTTGTTTCTTTTGAATAACATTTGTTGTCAAATGTTATTCAAAAGAAACAAAATGCACCTTACCTATAATTCCTTAGGAGCATAATAGATAACAACTTATTCACTTTTCAGGGAGCATTCGATATCCTGCACTCAACATGTAGTGTATATATCACTTCCCCTCATCCCCCCTCCCCCTCCCCACTGCCCCATTGGTTTGGGGTACTACACCCAATTGCATCTCCCTCCACCACACTAGCTTGTTTCTGAGATTACGAGTTTAATCTCCAGCATCTTGCCCAGGCTTCCAGGGTAACCTGTCCCTAGTGCTCTCTCATAATATGCATTAACTGTCCTAATTGTACGCTAGCATGTACGCTAGACCACATGGTCTATTCTCTCTATCCTAGAGATGCCCTCCAAGACCTATCAACATCACTACCTATGGGGCTTAACGTAATATTCTTGTTTCCTCTACTCTTTACCTTACCACGGTGATGTCCTTGATACCTAGTTACCTTGCTACTACAAAAAAGTGCATAATTCAAGCTATGTATGACATGTATTTTAATTTATGTCTATTGTTCAGATAGATCTGATCAATTCTGTGTATACAATGCACTACCAAAATAGAAAATTACAAAAATAAAAATAATCAGAAATGCATCATATAAGGAGTAGAGTTGAGCAAACACCTGGATGTTCGGGTCCGGGGGGGTTCGGCCAAACTTTGAAAAAAAGTCCGGGTTCGTGATCGAACTTGACCCCGAACCCCATTGAAGTCAATGAGGACCCGAACTTTTGGCCACAAAAATGCCTCTAAAAAAGTCCTGGAAAGGGCTAGAGGGCTGCAAAATGAAGTAAAATGGGGCTAAGAGTAGGACAAGTGCCCTGCAAACAAATGTGGATAGGGAAATCACTTAAAATAACATAAAAATTAAAAATACAGCTGAGCCATAAAATACCATAAGTACAGCTGAGCCATAAAATAAGGAGTTTAAGCATGCGTGGGATAGGCATAAGGCTATCCTAACTATAAGATAAGGCTAGGGACTAATGAAAGTATTTAGAAAATTGGGCAGACTAGATGGGCCGAATGGTTCTTATCTGCCGTCACATTCTATGTTTCTATGTTTCTATGTTACCACTAGATGGAATCTTTGATTTTAGCTTTGGAAGAACATAAACAAAATCTAAAGCATGACTGTCAGGAGGATCAACAGAATTATCCATTTGAGAGAGGGTTGGAGTGCAGGGTATTCTCTTTCATTGTTCAAACTGAGCTCAACTCCTGATGCATGGAGAAAAGGCCTCTCTGCTATTGTGTACATAGTTTATACTAAGTGACCCAAAGGTTGAGGAGGCGGTGACCGTGGCGGTGTAGGTGGAAGCGGCGGTGGAGGAGGAGGAGGTAGCCAACACTGTTTTTTTATATATATATTTTTTATTTTAATTGGGACATATAAAAAAAGAAACATTTGCGGCCTGCGGTGCATTTCTTGCAGTCCTGATGCATGGAGAAATGCTCAAGTCCTGATGCATGGAGAAAAGGCCTTCACAAGCCTCTGCTATTGTGTACAAACTCTTATTTGGCACTCACAGTATGAATGTAAGGGATTTGTATCTAAATGTAGATATTTAGATATTGATTACAGTGTGTGTCACCCAGCAGTAGGAGAGCCTAAATGTTTTGATTAGTGATGTCGCGAACATAAAATTTTCGGTTCACGAACGGCGAACGCATACTTCCGCAAATGTTCGCGAACTGGCGAACCGCCATAGACTTCAATAGGCAGGCGCATTTTAAAACCCACAGGGACTCTTTCTGGCCACAATAGTGATGGAAAAGTTGTTTCAAGGGGACTAACACCTGGACTGTGGCATGCTCTGGAGGGGGATCCATGGCAAAACTCCCATGGAAAATTACATAGTTGATGCAGAGTCTGGTTTTAATCCATAAAGGGCATAAATCACCTAACATTCCTAAATTGTTTGGAATAACGTGCTTTAAAACATCAGGTATGATGATGTATAAATCAGGTAGTGTAAGGGTTACGCCTGCTTCACAGTGACGGACCAAACTCCCCATTTAACACACCGCAAACAACCGCAAACAGTCCATTTGCACAACCGCAAACTCCCCATTTGCACAAGGTTGGATAACAAGCTAGCCATGTCCCGTTCCTTGTCCTCACTGATGTCATTGAAGGTCTCTTCCTCCACCCAGCCACGTACAACACCAAGGGTCCCCAAAAGGTTAAAAACAAGCCCCCTGGGATGCCTGCTGTGTTTGGTCTTCCACCTCCTCAAAGCCACCTTCCTCCTCTGACTCCTCTTCATCAGACTCCTCTCTCTGCATTATTATAAGGTGTGTTAAGTAGTACTATTCCTATCTGTTTGATCCCTCTTAGGGGACATCCCTGATAGGGGACGTGTATATGGCATCGATTTTAGGAATTTGGGGCACTGCGCATGCAATCTAATGTGCCACCAGATAGGAGTGGTGTGTTAAGTAGTACTATTCTTATCAGTTTAATCCCTGTTACGTCCCCTATCAGGGGACGTGTATATGGCATCGATTTTAGGAACCGGGAGATGGAAAAAGATGCTTGGTCGGTCCTCCATCTTCAAATTTGGGGCACTGCACGTGCAATCTAATGTGCCACCAGATAGGAGTGGTGTGTTAAGTAATACTATTCTTATCAGTTTAATCCCAATGTCACGACTACTAGTGTGGTCCAGCACGCAGAAACTATGTAAACATATACATAGGCAAGAAAAGGAAAATAAAAGGACAGAGCGTAAACCGGACCTTAGAATGGCCGGACTAATACGCTAGAGACAGAGAATGGTCAAAGGGAAAGCCGAGGTCAAGGAAGCCAGAAAATACACAATACCGTTTACACAAGCCAAGTCAGGGAAACCAGAATTCAGAATAACCAGGGAAAAGCCAAGATCAGGATACCAGGAAATCAGGAAATCAGATTCACAATGATAAAGCAATCTCAGGAAACCAGGAACAGGAAACCACGACAGGGCAAGGTACTGGGGTGAGCTAGAGATTTAAAAATCACGCGGCTGGCTGGCAGCCGCAACACCCTGTTACGTCCCCCTCATCAGGCCTTTTTTAGTCTAATGTATCGCCCACTGTCAGTCCCTTAGGGATCCATCCCTCATTCATCTTAATAAAGGTGAGGTAATCTAGACTTTTTTGACCTAGGCGACTTCTCTGACAGGACACTTGAAGCAGGGCAGTCCAGAAGTTTGATCGCAAATTGGGATAGCTCAGTCCACAGGTCAAGCCTGCACACCCAATAGTCAAGGGGTTCATCGCTCCTCAGAGTGTCGATATCTGCAGTTAAGGCGAGGTAGTCTGCTACCTGTCGGTCGAGTCGTTCTCTGAGGGTGGACCCCGAAGGGCTGTGGCGATCGTAGGACTTAAAAAGCTCTGCATGTCCTCCATCAACAACACGTCTGTAAAGCGCCCTGTCCTTGCCGGCGTGGTCGTGGGAGGAGGATGATTACTTTCACCTCTTCCCCTGTTAGATTCCCGTTGTGCTGTGACATCACCCTTATACGCTGTGTAAAGCATACTTTTTAATTGATTTTGGAACTGCTGCATCCTTTCCGACTTGCCGTAATTCGGTAACATTTCAGGCACTTTCTGCTTATACCGGGGGTCTAGTAGCGTGGACACCCAGTACAGGTCATTCTCCTTCAGCCTTTTTATACGAGGGTCCCTCAACAGGCACGACAGCATGAAAGACCCCATTTGCACAAGGTTGGATGCCGAGCTACTCATTTCCCGTTCCTCCTCCTCAGTGATCTCACTGAAGATATGTTCTTCCCCCCCAGCCACGTACACCACTATGGGTACCAGATAGGTGACAATGAGCACCCTGGGATGCCTGTTGTGGTTGGTCTTCCTCCTCCTCCTCAAAGCCCCATTCCTCCTCTGACTCCTCTTCCTCACAATCCTCTTCCAGCGTTGCCGCAGGTCCAGCAAGCGATGCTGATAAGGCTGTTTCTGGTGGTGATGGTGACCACAACTCTTCCTCTTCACGCTCATCTACGGCCTGATCCAGCACTCTTCGCAGGGCACACTGCAGGAAGAAAACAAATGGTATGATGTCGCTGATGGTGCCTTCGGTGCGACTGACTAGGTTTGTCACCTTCTCAAAAGGATGCATGAGCCTACAGGCATTGCGCATGAGCGTCCAGTAACGTGGCAAAAAAATTCCCAGCTCCGCAGAGGCTGTCCTAGCACCCCGGTCATACAAATACTCGTTAACGGCTTTTTCTTGTTGGAGCAGGCGGTCGAATATTAGGAGTGTTGAACTCCAACGTGTCGGGCTGTCGCAAATCAAGCGCCTCACTGGCATGTTTTTTCGCCACTGGATATCTGAAAAGTGCGCCATGGCCGTGTAGGAACGCCTGAAATGGCCACACACCTTCCTGGCCTGCTTCAGGACGTCCTGTAAGCCTGGGTACTTATGCACAAAGCGTTGTACGATCAGATTACACACATGTGCCATGCACGGCACATGTGTCAACTTGCCCAAATGCAATGCCGCCAACAAATTTCTTCCGTTGTCACAAACCACTTTGCCGATCTCCAGTTGGTGCGGAGTCAGCCACTGATCCACCTGTGCGTTCAGGGCGGACAGGAGTGCTGGTCGGTGTGACTCTCTGCTTTCAGGCAAGTCAACCCCAAGACGGCGTGACACTGCCGTATCCGGGATGTGGAATAGTACCTGGGGAGCTGGGGGGTTGCCGTTGATGTGGAGCAAGACGCAGCAGCAGAAGAGGACTCAGCCGAGGAGGTTATGGAAGAGGATGGAGTAGGAGGAGTAGAGGAGGTGGCAGCAGGCCTGCCTGCAAGTCGTGGCGGTGTCACCAACTCCTCTGCAGAGCCACGCATTCCATGCTTGGCAGCCGTCAGCAGGTTTACCCAATGCGCAGTGTAGGTGATATACCTGCCCTGACCATGCTTTGCAGACCAGGTATCAGTGGTCAGATGGACCCTTGCCCCAACACTGTGTGCCAGACATGCCATTACTTCATTTTGCACAATCGAGTACAGGTTGGGGATTACCTTTTGTGCAAAGAAATTTCGGCCGGGTACCGTCCACTGCAGTGTCCCAATAGCTAAAAAAATTTTGAACGCCTCAGACTCCACCAGCTTGTATGGTAAAAGCTGGAGGGCTAAGGGTTCATTCAAGCCAGCTGTCAGACGCCGGACAAGGGGGTGACTTTGTGACATTGGCTTCTTACGCTCAAACATGTCCTTGACAGACACCTGACTGTGGGCAGATGAGCAGGAACTGCTCAAGGCGAGAGACAGAGGGGCGGATGGTTGAGAGGGGGCAAGGAGGACAGCAGTGGTTAACATGGCTGAAGATGCTGGAGCAGGAGGAGGATGGCGGCTTTGAGTTTGTCTGCTGCTTGTACTCATGTGTTGATCCCATAGGCGTTTGTGATGTGCGATCGTGTGCCTTCGCAAAGCAGTTGTACCTAGGTGGGTGTTGGACTTCCCACGACTCACTTTCTTTTGGCACAGGTTGCAAATGGCATCGCTGTTGACAGAGGCAGACACACACAAAAAATGCCACACTGCTGAGCTCTGCAATGACAGCATTCTGGTGGTGGCAACAGCATGCGTTGATTGGCGTGCTGTCTGGCTGACCCAGGGTGCCGATGCATGCTGTCTGAATGTGCCACTAGCTCCTTGTGACGACCTCCCCCTGCTTCCAACTCGTCTCCTCCTCCTCCTCTCTGCCCCCCCATCTGAACTTTCCCCCTGTTCTTCTTCTCTTCTAGCAGGCACCCACGTGACATCCACGGACGCATCGTCATCATCAACCGCTTCAATTGTATCTGACAACTCAGCAAAGGAAGCAGCAGCGGGTACAACATCATCATCACACCGTACGTTCATGTGTGTAATGCTGCCTGACTGAGACATATCCCTGTTATCTACATCCTCTGGCAATAATGGTTGCGCATCACTTATTTCTTCCAACTGATGTGTAAGTAACTCCTCTGACATACCAAGTGAAGCTGCTGTGGTGCTAGTGTTGGTGGTGGCGGCAGGCGGGCGAGTGGTAACTTGAGAGGTGCCGAAGCTAAGCTGGAGGAGGATGGTGCGTCAAGGTTCCGAGCGGAAGCTGTAGAAGATTGGGTGTCCTGTGTTAGCCAGTCAACTATGTCCTCAGAACTTTTTGAGTTCAGGGTACGTGGCCTCTGAACACTTGGCATTATTCTAGGGCCAAAGGGAATCACAGCACCACGACCACGACGGCCCCTGAGGGGTGGCCTGCCACTGCCTGTCATTTTTTCAATTAGTGGTAATATGCGTGCAAGCTACTGTGACAACAGATATGAGTGGCACTGAGCAGTGGCAGAAGTTGGCAGAGTAGACGCTGTAGGCCTGACACACACGCTTGCAGACAACTAACTGCTATTCAATCTATTACAGTCAAAATGTTTTTGTTTTTTTTAATGTACACTACTGTTACACCAGATATGAGTTGCACTGGTGTGACACTGTGCCCTGGCAGGCCCTGAAATGCACACGTGTGAAGGAAACTGACTGCTATTATATTACAGTCAAAAAGGTTTTGTTTTTTTTAAATGCAAGCTATTGTGACACCAGATATGAGTGGTGGCACTAGGCAAGTGGGCACAGTATATGCTGTGAGCCTGACACACACACTGGCAGACAACTAACTGCTATTCAATCTATTACAGTCAAAAAATGTTTTATTTTTTTTAAATGTACACTACTGTTACACCAGATATGAGTTGCACTGGTGTGACACTGTGCTCTGGCAGGCCCTGAAACGCACACGCGTGAAGGAAACTGACTGCTATTATATTACAGTCCAAAAAGTTGGGTTTTTTTTAAATGCAAGCTATTGTGACACCAGTCAGTGAGTGGTGGCAGTGGGCAGGCCCTGAAACGCACACTCGTGAAGGAAACTGACTGCTATTATATTACAGTCCAAAAAGTTTTGGTTTTTTTAAATGCAAGCTATTGGGACACCAGTGAGTGAGTGGTGGCACTGGGCAAGTGGGCACAGTATATGCTGTGAGCCTGACACACAGGCTGGCAGGCAGGCAACTGCAATTACATTACACAGAAGAAAAAAAAAAGCAGTCTGATGTTCTAGCCCTAAAAAGGGCTTTTTGGGGTGCTGTCCTTACAGCAGAGATCAGATGAGTCCTTCAGGACTGTATACACTGAATACACTAGCCTAGCTATCAATTTCCCTATCAAATCAGCAGCAGCTACACTGTCCCTCCTCTCACTAAGAATGCAGCTTCACAATGAATGTAAAATTGATGCTGTCCAGGAGGTGGGACGGTCTGGGGGGGAAGGTCTGCTGCTGATTGGCTGGAATGTGTCTGCTGACTGTGAGGTACAGGGTCAAAGTTTACTCAATGATGACGATTAGGGGGCGGACCGAACAGCGCGTATGTTCGCCGTCCGCGGCAAACGCGAACAAGCGATGTTCGCCAGGAACTATTAGCCAGCGAACCATTCGGGACATCACTAGTTTTGATCCCCAGTTCCAACCCCATACAATTTGGTTGGCAATTCGGAATAGTAACTCTCAGGGGACCTTGATAAATAGGACGGTGATAAATACCATACATTCTACGGGTATTCTACTATTTGATGCATGTAAGGCGATCTCGGGTAGTGGAAAACCTTGGAATGTATGTGGTAATCTAAAGTGGGAACAAACTTATGGGTTCAATGACAAATATTTATATCCCAGTAAAAGATCTACTGATCCCGATTGCCCAAATAGAGATTTTAATTTCTGTCCATATTGGTCTTGTGTGGGGTGGGCAACCTGGGGTAAAACAGTAGACCAAGATATGATTATGCAAAGGTTGCCTACTGTGGTGTATCACCAAATTAATATATATATTACACAAGGTTCGTCTACATTAAAAGGTATTTATTAGAAGGCAACAACACAATACTATAAATGTATCACAAACACACAGCCCAGACCCACGGAGCAACAACCCTTTTTAAATCTATCTATCTATATAGTAACCCCTTCCACACACGTTTGATCTCACCCACGGTTAGGCCTTCACATCTAGTAATGGCTCACTGCTGCAAGTTCAACATCACATCCACCAAGGAAGAAAGGAAGCAACAGAGAGTAACATGGTTCACCAAGATAGCACATGTCATCTGCACATCTGCTCTGCAGCACAGCCAAGAAGGAACAGAGAGGAATTGAGGTAGGGGTTAGTGGTTATCTCTTTCCTGACTTGTAAAGGTATTGAATTACCCAATTACCATATCAAAAGGTAAAGCTTATCCCACTGTAAGAAAGGCATACATGAGCTTGGTCACATGATCCCTGTTCACCATATTAGTTTGATGACTGAATGTCACCACATTCCCTCACTTTTTCTTCTCTTATGTTGAGCACATTTAAAAATAATAATAATTTATCCCTTCTATCTAAACTATGAGATCTGAAGTAGGAAAGGGGAGCACAGGAATTATAGTGAGTGATATAAGCAGGGTGAAAGAAAACAGTCAAATAGGGGTTGCATCACCCCACATTCCCCCACTTTTTCTTCTTTTATGTTGCTCCATTATCTAGTTATCCCTCTAGTACAAGAGAACCTAGTGGGAGCAAAAACCTGATATACAGGAGAAATTCAACCCACCGTCCCTCCAGGAATAGTTCCCTCAGCAACATAAGTTCTCCTGTACTTTCCTATGGCTGTCAATTCACATATTATACAAAGTGTCACATAAAGACAGAACTTATAGAATTTAGGTGAGTGTGTGTGTGCAATGTAAAACTTTATTGAAGAATGTATGAGAGAAAGAGAGAAAAACAAAAACAAACAAAAAATATATCCCCTTTTCAAGTTTCTTCCTCATCTATTTCATTTCCACACAAAAGTATAGTATAATTATGAGCATGAGTACTAGCGGCAAAATTTGTAGGACTGGGTGTAATATTTGCAGAATTCCATACTCTCAATCCAGTTCCGACTCCTCCCAGTAGAGCTGCAAATATGTCCTGTTTTTCCTGACTCCCTGCTTTGTCTAAAACACTGCCGCAGTTGTTCTGGACACCTTGGAGGAATAGAAGGATTATTAAAATTGAAACTCTAATCTTCTCCCTTATTTGGAGTATCTTCTGGCCGTATTGCCTGTCTCCCATCCCTACTGTGATACAGCTTATACTTATCCATCCTGTAACAAGGATCCACTACGATCTTCTGTTGACACACATCATCATCCTAATACAGCTTTGCCTTGCTCTGTGGGAACACTAGATCTCATCATTAGAAAGGTATAGCTAAATGGGAGACTGGAAGACTGAGAGAAAGAACACAACAAAAGAAAAACAAACATACATACAGATGTAGAGAGCAACACAAAATTATGAGTGTTATTGATTGCTGAGTACCCCCAATTGATCAATCTTTTCCTCCTCTCTCAACTGTTCCCTCAGCGCTTTCACGTCTGCCTCCAATCTTTCAGTCTGTCTCTTTAGGTCCCAGTAGTCTCTATTCCCTTTTTTATTCCTCCAATTATCCCAATTCCGTCTATTGGTCTGATGCTCATCCCATCTATGGTTCCTTCTCCAATTATTCTCCCAATAACTGTTCCTGTTGTTTCTCCGTTTTTCTCCCCAATTGTGATTTTCCCAGTTAATATCTGTCCTTTTTAGCCTCTCCCAGGTGTTTTTAGTATTCCAATTATTATTGATTACCTTAGGCCCCTCCCATCTATTCCTCCAATTATCTCCCATTACATTTCTATGGTCCCTCTGTGGATCTCTCCATCTTTTGTCAAAGTCCTGTTTTGGTCTCCAGTTCTCATTATCCCTCTTGTTCTGGGGTACATCCCACCTCTGGCTTCTCCATTTACCATCTATATCTCTACCAGAGTCGACTTTGAATGTTCTTATGGCTGAAACAGAAAAGGCCTGTTCTGAGGAAGGATGCTTGATCCACCAATTGTCAGCTCTAGTTAGTACCATTTCGAAGTCTGCTGGTATTGGATCAAAAAGCCTCACAAATTCTTGACACTCCCAGGGAAGGGCTTCCATTACTTTAGCAATGTGTTCTGGTGAGCCCAAGACCAGAGGCTGTTGAGGTTGGCGTAGCGTATACCAGAACAATATCCTTTGAGCTACCTCTCTAGGACCATCTACTGGCCTCATCATAATATTAACTATTTCTTTCTCTATGCTGAGTAGATAGAAAATTGTTGCAGCAATTCTTCCTGCCTGATCAGACACACTGTTATTAAATCCAAATAGTCTGCTAGGCAAAGGACCCATAGCATATTCTAACAGTTCTGTCCATTCTTCTAAGTTAAGACCTCCTTTTTTTGCTCTATTTGCTCCCCTCATAAACCAATGTGTAAAGGTGTTAAAGTCGTCAGTTGGCATACTTCCCCACCATTTCTGGAAATTATCTTTGTCTGTGATTGACATAGTCCTTGTCTGTCTAGAGAAGCTTGTAGGCATTTCTCTTACATTAAAATGTTCAATTATTATAGGGGCTTGTGGGACACAATTTACAATTGGCACATTTCCCTTGTGTTTTGTTCCCAGCACTGGTTCTTTACTTTCAGATAGAAAATAAGACTGGTCTGGTCATACTCTAGGAATCTCCTTATCCCATTTATTTGTGTTTTCTTTAATTTTCATTTTATATTCCATGACTAGGTCTTGGAGTTCAGTGATCTTAGCACTATATGCATCTCTCCGTTGTTCTATTTCTCTTAACTTCTTTTCTAGTTCCCCAACAATTGTAGCTGTTCTCAAAGCTGCAATTTTTAAACAATCCATTTTGTCCATTGCTTAGTCCATTTTATTTGTTGTTTCCAAATTATGCTGACGTAATTCTACAACTATGTCTATTAGGCCTCCTATTGTGGCTACAACAGCTTGTGTGACCAAACTTTTTCTTTTCTTTGTTCTATACTTTTTGTTATTTACAATTTGTGTTAGTACATCCATTAATCTCTCCTCTTTTTCACTGTCTGGGTTTGCTGGCTATGGAAGCTCATATGGACCATCATGTTTTTGAATATGTTTCCTAAAGTACTCACGAACTTCTGTGGAAAAGTATTTGGCCCCTTGAAAAGACATTCCTACTCTTTTACTCACCCAAGTAAGAATCCAAATCAATTTGCGACTAAAGTAGCACGCTTCTGAGTAGCCAACAATAGTTGATGACTATTCAGTAGGCCAGGTGTAATATGTAGAAAAATAGACTAGTACCCACAATGCAAATTATACTTACCTTAGTATGGTGAAGGTAATACTTGCTAATTAACTTCAACACCAGTAGTGCCTATTAAAATATAATAGCAAGGCCTGCATGGTAGGAGTTATACCTGAACTAGGATATGCAAGACACCCAAAAAGTAAAAAGTATAAGGTATGGAAGCCTATAGTGTATTAAAATGCAAGCCTGAAATAATATATATTAAAAAAAATTTAAATTATTTATTTATTTTTCTCTAGGCATGTAAAAGGATAAAGAAAAAAAAAATAAAGGATTAGAGAAAGAAAAAACAAAAAATAAATAAAAAAACAAACACACAAAAACAAAACAAAAATAATAGTATTAAAATGGAGGTCTGCACTAGGATACAAAAGAATCAAATCAGCATTCAAATACAAAAAGAAGCCACATGGCAGCCTACTATAGTGTATTCAAATGCAGGGCTAGGCCTGTACTCTGATAACTCAACTCAGATATTTGAAGCACACAAAAACAACCTGTATGATACCTTTGTTTTTATGTAGCAAAATAAGCTAGTACGATATAAAGGATTAAAAACAATGATATATTCAAAATTGAGGCCTATGCTGGTAGTCTATTCAAATAAAATAAAAATGAAGGCCTGAAAAACTACTAGGCCTGAACTATGGTAGGCAAAACACTATAAACTCAGGTATTTGAAACACACAAAAAAAACGAATATATTCAAAATTGAGGCCTGATGCCCAAGCTTGTATATTAAAATGGATGTCTGCACTAGGATACAAAGGAATCAAATTAGCATTCAAATACAAAAAGAAGCCGCATGGAAGCCTACTTTAGTGTATTAAAATGCAGTGCTAGGCCTGTACTCTGATAGTCAAAGCACAACAAAACTCAACTCAGATATTTGAAACACACAAAAACAAACTGTATGATACCTTTGTTTTATGCAGCAAAATAAGCTAGTATAATATAAAGGATTAGAGAAGAAAAAAAAATTTAAAATAATAGTAATATATTCAAAATTGCCCAAGCTTGTATATATGGAGGTCTGCACTAGGATACAAAGGAATCAAATCAGCATTCAAATACAAAAAGAAGCCGCATGGCAGCCTACTATAGTGTATTCAAATGCAGGGCTGAGGCCTGATGCCCAAGCTTGTATATTAAAATGGAGGCCCAAACTAGACTCCACACACAATCAGCCCTTGATTTTCCATGCAGAGGATAATTAAACAAAGTAT
This sequence comes from Pelobates cultripes, assembly GCA_933207985.1. Taxonomy (NCBI): domain Eukaryota; kingdom Metazoa; phylum Chordata; class Amphibia; order Anura; family Pelobatidae; genus Pelobates; species Pelobates cultripes. The sequence continues at coordinate 40,552,932 of OW240923.1, forward strand.
TTTTTTTTCCAAAAAATAAATCTGACTATCTATTAATGTGTTATTACCTCATAAATAACCTTTGTAGAAGTCTAAAATTTGTGGTCGCCAAATGTGGTGTATCACCAAATTAATATATATATTACACAATGTTCGTCTACATTAAAAGGTATTTATTAGAAGGCAACAACACAATACTATAAATGTATCACAAACACACAGCCCAGACCCACGGAGCAACAACCCTTTTTAAATCTATCTATATAGTAACCCCTTCCCCACACGTTTGATCTCACCCACGGTTAGGCCTTCACATCTAGTAATGGCTCACTGCTGCAAGTTCAACATCACATCCACCAAGGAAGAAAGGAAGAAAGCAACAGAGAGTAACATGGATCACCAAGATAGCACATGTCACCTGCACATCTGCTCTGCAACACAGCCAAGAAGGAACAGAGAGGAATGGAGATAGGGGGAAGTGTTTATCTCTTTCCTGACTTGTAAAGGTATTGAATTACCCAATTCCCATATCAAAAGGTAAAGCTTATCCCACTGTAAGAAAGGCATACATGAGCTTTGATGACAGAATGTCACCACACCTACCACACCACATTGTAAATCTATGGAGTGTAATCCGGTCCATATGACCATTTCTAATCCGCAACACTTCAAAGACAAGTTCGGAAATCTATTTGAGTTCCAAATATACGGAACAGGGTTGGATCCTGGAGCTATTATATATGTAGGCATTGAAACGGAGACAGTAGCAACCCAGACTCATCAGGTTTTTCATTCCCTCTATGAGGAGATGAGTATTGAGGATAAAATTCCCCATAATGTTAAGAACCTATTTGTAGATTTAGCTGAGAGTATTGCGGGTAGTCTTAATGTAACTAACTGTTTTGTATGTGGAGGTACTAATATGGGAGCCCAGTGGCCATGGGAAGCAAAGGAAGCATGGTACCCTGGTTCTGAGACAGATGAACAACAGATACTTTCTCAGTCTGATCATCAAGTAAGTACTAGAGGTAAATCAGAATGGTGGTTAAAAACCTCTATTATAGGTCATGTTTGTGTAGCTAGGAAAGGGACAATGTATAACACGTCTGTTGGTGAGTTAACATGTTTGAGACAACAGACTTATAATGATAATACAAAAGATACTATTTGGTGGTCAGCTTCAAATGTTTCGGAACCTGCTAATCCGTTTGCCAATTACACTAATTTGAAAGAGGTGTGGTTTGATTTATCTGCTACATTCAATTGGAAAGCCCCAGCAAATCTATACTGGATCTGTGATAAGAAGACATATTCAGAGTTACCACAAGACTGGGAAGGGGCATGTGTACTAGGTATGCTCAAACCATCCTTCTTCTTGTTGCCAATCGAAACAGGAGAGACCTTGGCGTTAAGGTTTACGATGTAAATCATAAAAAGAAGTGAGCATCTTTGAATATAGGTAGCTGGGAAGATGATGAGTGGCCTCCCCAACGTATTATTAATTATTATGGACCGGCTACTTGAGCAGAAGATGGTACTTATGGATATAGAACACCAATATATATGCTCAACCGTATTATAAGACTACAGACGGTGGTTGAGATTATCACCAATGAGACAGCACAAGCGCTCAATCTCCTAGCTAAACATAATACTCGAATTAGATCAGCCATCTATCAAAATAGATTAGCTCTGGACTACTTATTAGCAGTAGAGGGAGGTGAATGCGGGAAGTTTAATCTAAGTAACTGTTGTCTGCACATAGACGATGAAGGGCAGGCAGTGGCTGAACTTACCAATCACATGGTTAAACTTGCGCATGTACCTACTCAGGTCTGGAGTGGGTATAACTCAAGTAGTTGGTTTGGAAGTTGGTATGAGCAGCTTGGAGGGATTAAGGCACTAGTAGGAGGAGTAGTATTTATTATATTTCTATGTCTCTTTCTGCCCTGCTTAAATCCATTAGTGGTTAGGTCCATACGAAGTGTTATAGATAGCACTATTGAGAGGAAGACAACTGCCCATGTAATGGCTGTCTGTAGATATGAACCTTTAGCCCAAAGTGAGCATATTCAGGATGGGGAATGCTGAAAGAATATGCTAAAGATGCTTGCGAGGTCTGTTCTGGTTCATGGCTACTTGAGAGGTGTTGGCAAACTATGATTGATGATGCATCTGGAATTGTTTTTATCAGAAGCATCAACGGGGGGAATGTGATGGAATTCCAGTAAAATAGAAGTTTAGTAGGCCAAGATTGCCATGTGGCATATGCAGGTACATGTTTTTGTAGTATCAGTTAGTTAGCTACACGTAGCTAAGATACTGTCATCAATGTACTGAGCATGTGCAGGAATGTAGGAACTGAAATCACACTCCTTTCTCCTTTGTTTTGGATGAGCCATGTGGTCAAACCAGACTCTGTTTATTCATTGGTTAAGGGTATGTGTGGGTGTAGCTATTTATGGGAGGAGCTATATTGCTATATAAGGAATGTACTCCATGTGTTCTGGGCTCAGATCTGTTGTGGAACGTTAGTCCATCTGAGACCCAATCGGTACGTGAATAAAGGCCTCTTACTTCCTGAATACCTGTGTCCATCTCTCTGTGTTTGGCTTCTGCACACTTCCACGGTTACACAACTGCGCAGTAAGCGCACTATTTGACTCTCAGATATGAAGTGCACCCCAAAAATGTACTATTTAGCAGTTTAGCAGCAAAACAATTAGAATGTTTACAATTGCGCTATAACCGCAGTATTTCACGCTTCTTTTTGACTCTTAGATATGAAGTGCACCCACAAAATGTACTATTTAGCAGTTAAGCACCAAAACAATTAGAATGTTTACAACTGCGCAGTAAGCGCACTTTTAGGCGCTTGTATGTATGTAGTGGGGAATCGCAATGCTGCCTAGAACAAAACTAACCCCATTCAACCCCCCAATAACGACAGACCACTTAGTATGGATGAAACAGGCCACAGCAGTTATTATCACAAACTAAATTACTGCATAACACAAACATAACTTTATGTATTAAATCTCTTCTTTTTCCAAAAACTTTAGACATAAATAAGCATAAATTAACATATATACATAAATAACTCCACACATAGTGTTATACAGTGACCCAACCGTCCTTGCCAATAAACATACAGTGGTTCCTAATCACCACTTCCTCTCACCTCCCCCCTTGTCATAAAAATCATATCTTTCCAATGCCCGCCATCAGCCGACCTTATCCACGCTCGATGGGCACGACACCTCAGGCAACCTATTGTTAACCGTTTGAAGCAGGGGAGGTTGAGACCTTAAAAACTTGTTCATCTCATTCCATATACTTAAACGTAACCCCTCAAACTCAATTGGCAAGGACATACCCCCGCCACAACCCCGCTGTTTTACACCTAAAATCAGCGGGGGACCCCGCCACAACCAGCCATGGCCTGTTCCACCACTTCTTGCAGCGCTAGATTAACATAGGCCTAGTCCGATCTCCAGCAAGCGCACCCATCCCCTCGAGATAACCAGGCCACATCCGGCCAAACCCTAAGGTGAACTGGAAACCCCCAAGCCCCCAAGACAAACCTAGAACCCCATCTCTTCTGAATTTCGACGGCAGCACTGAGCGCACTGCCAACAGGAACCAGCGATAGCCTCAGCCTAGCCCCTGAGAACCTCTGGAAGAAACAGAATGCGTAACATGTCCAGATTTAAGAGCACCCAAATCCTAAATCATCACTGAACCCATGTCATTCCACCCAGAGATGACAAAACCCCTGGTACCCCCATGAGCTGACCCCGTACGAGGAGGATCCACACCCCCTTCATGTATCTGGTGCCAAACCACCGAACCTCCGCTCCCGAAGGCGTAGGATCCAACCGCTCACCCCCCGCCTCCTGGCCCAAATTACATATGAGCATCCCACCATCCCTATTCCGGGGGTGGGGTGGAGACCGTAACCGCGGAGAGAAATCCATTCGGAGACCGGCAGGGTGAACCCAAGGAACCTACCACCCTGACCCCCACCATTCAAGCCCTTTGAACCAGTGGCACAAGCACGCCATGCCTGGCGGCATCTGTAGCCGCCCCTAACCGGACCGAATGCCCCCTGAACTCTCTACCATCCTTATCCTGAAATACGAGCCCCATTGGAGCACCACAACGACATGGTATAACCCAGGGGCGGAATAGCCCTCACCCAAGGAAAACAGGACACATGTCGGAACCCGGCGCTCCACCCAATCGGAACGGTATAAATCCAACTATCCTGGGAACCTAGTACATCCAGTTAGGAGCTCAACCATCACCCTGTGCATTCCATCTACCTCAAGAGAAAGCAGAAAGGGCCCAGTTATTTCAACCCTGCAACGTCCAAGAATGGAACAGATTCCATTGATGAATCAGCCAACAGCTACCAACTTACCTTTCCCAAATACAACAGCCGTCGAGTGGCGAAAGCCTGAAGGAAGACCATTCCAATGCTTACTCGATCCACCGAAACCCCTGCCCACCTGCAGATGACCGAAACATGAACAGGAAGCCACCAAGGAAATGCACTCATCTGGCACGATCGCTCCCACTTTACTGTAGCGGGCCCCACACCGCCTCAGAGAACGACCCATGGACCAGCTTCATCAGCCGCTAGACCAAGCGACCATGACTCCACTGCCTTATAATGTGGCCCCGCGGAGCCCCCGTCTGAAGTTCGTCCTTCAGTGAACCAGATAGAGCACCTGCCATTACCTTGTGAACCACCGGGAAAACCCCGCCAGGCCAGACACTTCCAGGCTCAAACGCCGCCGAGTGAGGCGCCGCAACCAGAGTACCTCCGGGGTAACGGGGACTGTCACATGATATAGACAGCCTGCACCACCGCACGTGTCTTACCGGGAGAACTACCCACCTGTCCATGAGCTGGGTACCCCACGCCTACCATGCAAACCGAATGGGAAGCTCCAAGACAGCCAGAGTCTGCAAGAGCCCCGATGCTTGCCAGCTTACTGGGCAAGAGTCAGCACCATGGAAAACCCAAAATGGCCCCAAAAACTCCCAAATCCACTGCATCGGCAACAGGTAGAAGTCAGTGGAAAGGACTTAGGGGGCCTGATTGCACAAGCCACCATTAATGGAGGCCCAAAAGGAAACCCCATACAGCCCCAAGGGCAACACCGACAGGCAAAGCCCAGCTTACTCAGGAGAGCCCACAGGTAGCGCAGTTGAAACCCCCAACACCCCAGAACCACCAACACCTCCCACCGGATGTCCTAATCCGCAGTCCGGGGCAATCGACGTTCCCCGGGTGGAATCGATCCCACTATCCAGGAGACTACCGCACGTATCCCGACCAACAGAACTCCGAAACGCTGAAACACTACCCCAAGAAAAACACCACAGCAGCCGAGCGCGACGTGCGACACAGTCGGCCCCACACATAAGCGACATTAAGAGCCACCCATGTGGAGACACATAGCCACATAACAACGAGCGTCAGAAATACGGCCCGGAAAACAATAACCTGCCGGGCGCATCGGCAGTAGCCGGAAAGCCGATTCTAGTGCTGCCTTTGTCAGCAAGGCCCCAGAGCCCTGCAGCCCCAACCACGCGGACCGTTGTGTCATGCCCTCCCATACCTAACCCCTTGGAGGGAACGACAACTGAGTAAATAAGAAATCATGCGATTTCTTATTGGTCGAGCTTTCTTGGTAAGCTGCTCCCGCAACACCCGATGGAAGTCTCATATGGGCCGAAAGATCCTGCTCGGAGAGCATCCACGTCTCCTATCCCGACAGACTGCCCACATGAAAAACCATGGGGGATGGGATGGGTGCCCCTGCGACCGGAGCCCTCGTGCTGGAATGCACAAGGACCCCATTGTCTTTTTTTTTTTTATGCCACCAACCCAGCTCACCCTAGGAACGACATGCGTCACAGAGAGTGCCCGGACCGCAGAACAACGTGGAGCATACCCGGGGAGACCTCTCCCAGACAATGCTATCAAGAACATACGATGCCCTGACACACTTCCCGTGCATCATGGGGTGCAACCAATTACGGTATTTCCCCCACCATGCCCCTCCTGGAGTCCCTCCCAAGTACGGGGCCACCCGCAGCATGAGGGAACATATCACCAATAAACAACCCCCTCACCACTGCTCCCCCAGTATTTCGCGACATGCGCAAGTCAATCAGGCCATACTAGTGCCCCGCAGCAGCGTCCTGCACCACCCTAACTGCCCGCCTCCTGGGAGGCAACGTCAGTGCTATTAGCTGCAGGAAACTGTACTATAACATATGATATATACAGATAAAGGGGGGGTGGCGTAAATAACCGGAGTGGACTGTTTTTTTGTTTTTTCTACTTTTTTTGTGTGTGTGTGTGTGTGTATCTTTAATTTCTCATTCTATTCAGGGCTTTTTTTTTTTTTATCTTTTACTTCACATTCTAGTTATGTATTAATTCATTCAGTTTTATTTATGAAGAAATTTCCAAATGTTTAATTTATTCTTTTTTTTTTTTTTTTGCGCGCGCACGCACGCTAAGACCCCCTCTCAGCTGTAAAGGGACCCGACCAGATACAAGAAGGAACAACATACTCACCAGCTAATGCCCGGCGTACCGCCCGCGGCATAACAAGTGTAGACAGTCCAGGCAGAAGACAAAGAATTCAGTGTCCACTGTGTCCTTCTAAGGTGTTCCAGGCGCCCCCTGAAGGGCGTTCTGAGGAACTGCAGGCAGGACCTGTGAGGAGAGCACGTGTAGGTGAGCCCACGCTCCACCAGAAGGCAGCCGAGGTAAGTAACCGGCAGAGAGAAGAGGAGACCCAAAGAGTGAAGAGCCGAAGGCAGAGAAGACCCAGAAGAGACGGGAACCGGTAAGAGCAGGGGAGGAAAGGGGGAGGACACCGGAGAGGAACAGAGCAAGAGGGAAGGAGAGAACAGAGAGAGGGGGAGAAAGAACAGAGAGAGCGGGAGAAAGAACAGAGAGAGTGGGAGAAAGAACAGAGAGAGGGGGAGACAGAACAGAGAGAGGGGGAGACAGAACAGAGAGAGGGGGAGAAAGAACAGAGAGAGGGGGAGAAAGAACAGCAGAGACAATAGGAAAACCCAGGGGGACACTGGGAGAGGATATGGGGGCCCCCCAGGGAAGCAAAAAGGAGGGCCCCTGGTACCAGAACATGAGAAGGGGAGGGAGGAAAATTGAAATGGGGTGGGGGCAGGGGAGAGAGACCCCCGGGTGCCATCCTCACCGGCAGAGGAGGCCCCCCCAGGAGAGGTCCCCCCCTAACGGCAGTACCGTAGTACCCCGCAGGGCCCAACGGTCCAGCCGCCGCGCCAGCCATGCAGTGGTCGGGAAGGCCTCTGGCCGGCCACACAGTGTGCGGGACGCACCACCCGCCTCCTAACAGCCCCCGGCGAACAGGCCGTAGGAGAGGGAGGCCACAAATCCCGCGCGGCGGTAGTAGGCTGCGCATCCTCTGCGGCAGTTGAAGGCCGCGTGTCTGGAGCCTCATCCAGACGTGGACCCCTTGCTCACGGTGCCTAGGGAGATATCAGCTATGCCTCACTGATGATGCCTAACAAGGCTGAAACGATCGTCTGGGGTTGCTGTATCTCTCGTGCAGAGAGAACTTACTGGCATTTCGGATCTGGACTACCCGTATGGGTGGGACCAGTCTGGTATGCTTCAGATATGTTCTCTCTGTAATGGCACTAGATGAGCAAAAATCAGCTTGAGAACTGAGCGGGGACCGACCGAAGAGCAGGCTATTTCAGCTGCTGCCCGTTCTCAGTATTCTCTTGCGACCCATTTTTGATGCTCCACAAGTTTAAAGGGATAATCCAGACGTGGACCCCTTGCTCACGGTGCCTAGGGAGATGTCAGTTATGCCTCACTGATGATGCCTAACAAGGCTGAAACAATCGTCTGGGGTTGCTGTATCTCTCGTGCAGAGAGAACTTGCTGGCATTTCGGATCTAGACTGCCCGTATGGGTGGGACCAGTCTGATATGTTCTCTCTGTAATGGCACTAGATGAGCAAAAATCAGCTTGAGAACTGAGCAGGGACCGACCGAAGGGCAGGCTATTTCAGCTGCTGCCCATTCTCAGTATTCTCTTGCAACCCATTTTTGACTCTCCACAAGTTTAAAGGGATAATCCAGACGTGGACCCCTTGCTCACGGTGCCCTGGGAGATATCAGCTATGCCTCACTGATGATGCCTAACAAGGCTGAAATGATCGTCTGGGGTTGCTGTATCTCTCGTGCAGAGAGAACTTGCTGGCATTTCGGTTTTGGACTGCCCGTATGGGTGGGACCAGTCTGATATGCTTCAGATATGTTCTCTCTGTAATGGCACTAGATGAGCAAAAATCAGCTTGAGAACTGAGCGGGGACCTACCGACGGGCAGGCTATTTCAGCTGCTGCCCGTTCTCAGTATTCTCTTGTGACCCATTTTTGACTCTCCACCTATTTGACTCTCAGATATGCAGAGCAGGGCCCAAAATGTACTATTTAGCAGTTTAGCACCAAAACAATTAGAATGTTTACAACTGCGCAGTAAGTGCACTATTTGACGCTTTTATTTGACTCTCAGATATGAAGTGCACCCTACTAATGTACTTTTTAGCACCCAAAACATTTTAAGTTTTAAAACTGCAATGTGACAGTAGTATTTGACGCTTCTATTTGACTCTCAGATATGAAGTGCACCCTACTAATGTACTTTTTAGCACCCTAAACATTTTAAGTTTTAAAACTGCAATGTGACAGCAGTATTTGATGCTTCTATTTGACTCTCAGATATGAAGTGCACCCCAATAATATACTATTTAGCACCAAAACAAATTGACTTTTTAAAACTCTGATGTAACCGCAGTATTTGACGCCTCTATTTGACTCTCAGATATGAAGTTAACCCCACTAATGTACTAGTTTGCAGAATTCTTTCCTAAGCTGTCCCTCACAGCGGCAGCATTCTCTCCATACACTAATAAGACCTTATGTGCGTGCGGCGCTACGCAACTCCAGCTTATATATAGAAGCTGCTTCACATGCTGCACTGGCCAATCACAGCCATGCCATTAGTAGTCAATGCTGTGATGGCTTCTACGGGCACACGAGTCAAACGCTTGTTGGTGTGCTGCCCTGCAGTGATATATCCGTGTTCGGGTCCGGGGTCCAAAAAACGTAATGTTCGGTACGAACCCGAACTTTACAGTCCAGGTTTGCTCAACTATAATAAGCAGGCCATATATAAAATATAAAAATGCCAACAATGCTTGTAAAGTGGCAGTTAGATGGGCTAAACTACAAAATAAAAAAACTAGAAGAAGAAAATAGAGTGAGACCAACTTTAAAAAATATGTAAAACATAACTTCTGAAAGTTTTGGTTCACTGAAATGAAAAATGTGTGTGTAAGTAAATGAGGACCAAAAAAGGCAGAAATATATATATTTTTTTAATTCTTCAACAGATAACAATTAAGAACCTACAGCATTAGATATGCCTGCTACAAGGAATACAAATATACATATAAAAAAAAAGTCTATGTCCTTTCAAAACTTGATGAAAAAATTGTAGTTGAGGTGACAGATGTCCTTTAAGTGTTGTGATACTGAAATCTCTGTTTTTAATCTTTCAGTATTCTTTTCATTCAGGAATTTTATCCAAGGATTGGTTAAAATTAAATGTATTGCCCATATTTAAGAACGGATCAAAATCTCTGCCAGGAAATTAAAGACCTGCGAGTTGGTGTGTTTACAAAATAATTTGAAGAAATGCATTGTGAACAATGTCATTAGTAATCATCAACATGGGTTTATGAAAGTATAAAACAGTAAATAAAGTGCAAAGATACTTAAAATGATCTATCTAATAAAAGAAATGGTGAAAAATAAACACATGGGAATAAGTGGGAATGATTAACCTTTAATAATATTAAATAGTAAATGGATTTATGAATAATTCCTCATAAACATCAGGAAAAAACAAAAATAAATTAACATTAAATGTACTGTTTCAAAATCAATGTTAAGACCATTAGGGGTTACAGTGTCCAAGTTATTTCACTCTTACTTACACTTAATTCTTTATTACCGGCCCTCTTGTAGGTGTTGACTTGTCATTCCCCCAAAAAAGTTTGTATGGTTACAAAATAATTTGAAAAAAGACATTGTGAACAATGTTATTAGTAAACATCAACATGGTTTAATGAAAGACTGATCACGTCAAAATAACTTAATTGCATTTTGTGAGGATATCAGTAGTAGTATAAATTTTTACAGTGTATGCAATATATTTTGATTTAGCTAAGGCATGTAATATGTACAATTACTGTACAATTAAAAGCAATTGGTTTACATAAAAAAATATTGTGCTTCGTTTGCATATTGACTTAAAGATGGCATCCACTAATTTGTTATACACTTTAATATAATACACAAATATTCATAATGCGTGTAAGTGTTTATGCACTGTGTGTATACATATAGATATACTTACACGCATATTTACATATTATTACATATCACATGAATTGAGTGACAATCATTAGTACACACTGTTTAACAAACACACACTTTCACAGACATACATACTTGCAAATACAGATGCACTGACAGACACACACGCTCACTGATTTGACACACTCTGACAGACATACACACTTACTGACAGATACACACACTCAAAGACACACACTCACAAACACTAATAGACACACACACTCTGACTCACTTACTGACACACTCACTGATTTGACACACACTGACAGACACACACACTCAAAGACACACTCACAAACACTAATAGACAAATGCACTGACATACAAACACTCAATGACAGACACACATTTTCACTGACTTGACATACACTGAGACACTCATAGACACACACATTCACTGACAATCACACACTCACAGACACATAAACTGACAAACACACACATTTACTGAGTCACATACATATTCTCTCATACACTCACAAATTATGTATTTATTTTTTTAAGTACATCCGGCTTCCCTACCTTTGAGAGAGTGGATTGTGTCCCTTGGGTCCAGTGGGGATCCTTTCCCTGGGGTCCAGTATGGGGCTGCGGTTTCTGTCATATTCTTGCTCTGCTCCCTTGTGCGCCATTTATTGATGCTGTGGCTGGAGTCACTAAATAATCCAGCTCCCAGTATCACTGCAGGTGCACAAGGGGATAGAGCAAGAGATCAGTGGCCACCCTTCCGGGGGCCCTAAGGTGGCCAGCCTACCCATGACAGGTTAAACACAGGGGACCCATTCACACTTGTGACTTCAGCAACCCCTATATTTCACAAACAACTTACGATATAAATTGTTATTTCTCAACCAGTGGTACTCGTACTCCTTGGCACCAAAGGAAGGGGTACACCAAGAGCTGGCTGTCCACCTTAGTGTCCCCCTGGAGGTGGCTGGCTGTGCAGTGAGGCAGAGTAGATACTTCCTTACCCATTCAGCCGGGGCCTACTCTGCCCAAATACAGTGTCCTAGGGGAGATCGGAGGCGGAAGCAGCAAGAGAGCTGTAATCTTCATGATCTTCCAGCACCGCTCCCTCAAGTGCCCTGCAGTGATGCCGGGAGCCGGGTTATGACGTGACTTTGGCCCCGGCATCACTAAACCGTGCACAAGGAAGCAATGCTAGAAAAGCACAAATATTACACTAGCCCCACAATGGACTCCAGGGAAAGGCTCCCAGTGGACACCAGGAAAGGATCCACTCCAGCTCCCCCAAAGATAGGGAGACTGGGTGGACTTAAATAAAAATAGAAAAAAGTCATAATTTGTGTGTAAATGTGAATGTGTGGGTCAAATCATTGAGAGTGTGTTTCAGTGAGTGTGTATGTCAGTGTGTGGAAGATTAGTGAGTGTATCAGTGAGTGCGTCTATCAGTGAGTGTGTATCTGTCAGTGAGCGTGTGTGTCCGTGTGTCTCAAATCAGTGAGAGTGTGTTTGTCAGTTTCCTCTGTGTGTAAATGTGCCAGTTTCCTATGTGTGTGTGTCAGTGTCATCTGTGTGTAGCTCTGTGTGTTAGTGGTAAGTGTCATCTGTTTGGAACTTTGTTTGTGTCTGTCAGTGAATGTATGTGTGTCAGTAATGTGCCTGTCTGTGTGTGACAAATCAGTGAGTGTGTCCTCTGTGTGCAAGTGTGTGTGTAATTCACAAATGGAGGATACTGCACTCACATTTAGGAATCCAGGGGCTTATCAGGCTCAGGGTTGGCAAAACCCAGTTTAGTAGATAAAATAAACTAGGTCTAGGCACTCAGGATTGCTGCAGAAACGCAGGTTTATTGGAACAAAAACTGCAACATTTCGGCTTACACAGAGGCCTTTATAAAGCGTGATAAGGCCTCTGTGTAAGCCAAAACGTTGCACTTTTTTGTTCCAATAAACCTGCCTTTCTGCAGCAATCCTGAGTGCCTGGACCTAATCTATTTTATCTACTAAATGTGTGTGTGTGTGCCAGTGTCCTCTGTGTGTAAGTGTGGGTGTATCAGTGTCTTCTGTGTGTAAGTATGGGTGTGCCAGTGTTCTCTGTGTGTAACTCTTAAAGGACCACTATAGTGCCAGGAAAACAAACTCATTTTCCTGGCACTATAGTGCCCTGAGGGTTCCCCCACCCTAAGGGTCCCGCCCCCCTGCCGGGCTGAAGGGGGAGGAAGAGGGTTAAATACTTACCTTTCTCCAGCACCGGGCTCCCTCAGTGCTGGGGACTCTCCACTTCCTTCGGTCATCATCCGTTGAATGCGCATGTACGGCAAGAGCCGTGCGCGCATTCAGCCAGTCCATAGGAAAGCATTCTCAATGCTTTCCTATGGACGCTGGCATCTTCTCACTATGAAAATCACAGTGAGAAGCGCGGAAGCACCTCTAGCGGCTGTCAATGAGACAGCCACTAGAGGCTGGATTAACCCATACATAAACATAGCCGTTTCTCTGAAACGGCTAGGTTTACAGCAGGCAGGGATAATCCTAGATGGACCTGTCTCCCAGACCACTTCATTGAGCTGAAGTGATCTGGGTGCCTATAGTGGTCCTTTAAGTGTGTATTATATTTTCATTTTGGAACTTTTACACATATACACACACAATATTCACATTATGTTATATTTATTTCAAAAATATTGTTTACTACTTTTAATCAGGATTATTCTCCAACATGGGATCAATTTAAATATCAGTGTCTACACGTTTAATTTGGAATTTTAATCAAAAGAAATTACTTTCTCAAGGCGGGGTACATAGGATTTTTTTTAGACCTGCAGGGGTACTTCTCTATTAAAGGTTGAAAAACACTGCCCTAAATTACACTGAGTTGAGAAAATAGTACACAGGAAGGGTTTGGAACTGGTTACACACAACACACTGTTTTAGACATGGAGTTTGGTATAAATAACCGTAGACACCTTTGATAATCTCCCCAAAATATATCCATAAATACTACATTAATAAAAAAAAATGTGAAGGTAGTGGTCAAACTAATGTTCAAACTAATGCTGCAAAAAACATGCAACTTCCATATGTTATCCTGAAATGATGGTTGTAGAGGGCCTAAAAGTGATTGAAGATCAATTTCACAGCTTTAAAGTTAAATAATTTTTTCTGCTGTGGGAGGAATATAGCCTACTCCACTCATCTTTTTAGGTGCATTCACTTTTTAGACAACATGATATTTTTATTAAGCCCGAGTCAAGATGTTTAACCTCTTGAAATAATAGTCTTAAGACCTCCTGAGGCAGAGCTCTATTAAATACCCAGAGTAAATTACTCTGTGGTCCGTCACAATAATTATTGCAATAAAGATGTTCTGGTGCGAGAAAGTTCTGTGTGCAGTCTTACCTTAAAAGTGAAACTGTTAATGAATGCTTTAACTCCAAACTCTAGAACACAGTACCAGTTATCTGCCCCTCTGCTTGCTCTGATGGTCTGAGACTTCACTCCGGAAGAATCGGACACGGTGCACCAGATGACGCTCTCAACCTATCACTAGCTCTCCATTTAGAAAACAGAGTGAAAGGATACTTTTTTTATATACCTAACTTTTTCACTCCATGTTCTGAATGGGGAGCTAGTAATAAGCTGTATTCTCATTGCAGAAATGCCTGCTCCAAGGCTTTAAAGATTTCATCTATAATTTAATTTTTATATACAGTTGTGCTCAAATGTTTGTATTGTAAGGATTATACCTGAACCAAGGCTCAAGCTACTGATGACTCTATGACCAGTCTGTTTAAAACTGGAACTTGGATGCTTTATATGTTGATGAACTTTACCCTAGTTTTAGTGCCTAAAACTTATGCACAATCTCTTTTACTTGTGACATCCTGTGGCTTCTGGGGAGAAGATTTCAGCTGTCACCCTCTGCCCCCCTTTCTTATTTCCTCAGTAACTTCATGTTTTTTTTTATATATATATATATATATATATATATAAAAATATAAAACCGTTTAAATATGCTTAGTTCTGTAAATTCCTTTTATGGTAAAAAAAAGTGCCTTCAAGGATTCTGTGTTTGTGGCGCAAGTCACAAAGCTATTTACTATATAACCTTGTATGCTCTCTCATTAAAAAGCAGAAGCATCTTTTGATTACACAAACAATGGTGTGTGTGTCTGATTGCTTCTCCGAGTGCTCAAATTTACAAACTGGTTTACTGTGAACATACTTTGGGTTATTTATTGACAAAAATTTGATGCCGAAACCCGGGAATGACGGTTCACTTTATCCGGAACTAGAGAGCAGAATAAGTGTCTCTCACTGTGAACGAGTGCTGCAGCAAGGTAAGAAAAAATGTGTTTATTTTTCTACCTATTACCTTCACTCTCAGAGATGTGCTTATTCTGTGTGTCCGGGTAAGTGTGAACTTAAAAATTGTCATTTCCAAGAACACATTTAATGGGACATACTATGTTCTGGTGGAATGTCTTGTGAACGCAGTTTAGTAACTGTAGAATACGTCTGTGGAGTCCAAGTTATTCTTATTATCTACAAAATACATAGTCCAGCACACTCGCTTATTCACTAAACAATGATTTCAAATCTTACAGATTGTAATAGTTTTTAACGTCAATGTACCCCTTTCTTGGCAGGTCTTACTCTAGCAGCCTAATGCTTGCTCTTATGAGATTAATCCACTTACTTGGGAAATACTTCCTCCTGGGACTCCTGGGACATTGCAGGGTTAATCCATCCTCTAGTGGCGGTCTTCCTGATGGCTGCTAGAGACGCATCTGCAATGAAAATCGCATTCAGCGTGCAGAACGTCCATAGGAAAGCATTGAGAAATGCTTTCCTATGGGAGTTTATGATGTGTGCGGGGCTCTGGCCGAGCATGCGCATTCAACTCCACTCGGGAGCTGACGTTGGAGTGGGAGGAAATGTCACTAGCGCCAAGGGAGCGGAAGGGGGCCCTGAGGGTGGGGGGGACCTAAGGGTTATAAAGTGTCAGGAAAACAAGTTTGTTTTCCTGACACTATAGTGATCCTTTAACCTGTGTGAGTCACCTTGTGCGTCTATAACAAGGGCAAACATTTGATCAGGGCCATTTGGGTGATTTATATTATCATTATTATTTAAAAAGTCAAACAACGATTTGATAACAAATGGTTTCATATGATAACCATCCTTCAGAGAGACTTGTTTTTTGCATGATCAGTCATTTTCAAAATCAATAACAAATAATTTCACAATTTCTGCCAGAGTATGCAAACTTTTGAGCACAGCTGTATATGTACTGTTTTAATCTCTATATATAGATTTTTTATATATATCAATAAGTCTAATATCTATAATATATATTTTTTATATTTTTCATTTTTTGTTTTTATATTTTTCCTCATTTTATGATGCTGTTCCCTTTTATACAAAAATAATAAAAAAGAGGTATGCAAGGACACCAAAGGTGACTATGCCTCCCCTGCCTGGAGGTAATGGTAGTAGTCATTTAACAATTATATAGAGGATATATAGCTAAAAAGAAAACAGAAAATTATAAAAAAAAAAGGTATATAGCTATATGTATCTAGAGAATTGCAAGCTATAAAACACACCCGGTCTGTGTAGTCATAACCCTATAGGGCTAATTCCTATGTCCATATAAGAAAATCAGATAGTGTTCTCAATATAGTTCCTGAATAGGTAAAAATAGCTTTATTGGTATGGCTCCAATGAAATATATAAACCAGACGTATTAGAGTTAATATCGGAGTATATTATTTAGATGAGTCTGAGTAATCCTAAAGTGCAGCTTCCGGTTAAAAGTTAAAAAAAAACAATTTAAAAATTGCCAAGGTACTCCTTCTGAATAATAGTGGCTTATTAGGTTGTATAGATATATATCAACAGGTTATGGTGATTATAACAACTTGTCTAACAAGCTGTCCAATGGAACTATGCGGTCTATAGCCAAAAATTGTACTCAGATGTATGATAGTGGGTGTTGAATAGCCCGGAATGCAAACAGGTGACAGCTGGGCAGGGGTTTGTTCCCTAGTTTCTTCCAACCTTTGATGATGCATCTGTGTCTCTAAGTAGTACTCGAAGGGTGCAGAGTGTCAAAGGGTGAGTCATGCACCTGGTTTGCATATTGTCTCACCATCGCGGTATGTGCTTGTCTGTGTTTTAACTTTAGCCAGAACTCTCTGAAGTGGATATCCAGTCGCATCAGGATTGTGTCCGACAGATTCCTTGAGGCAGCAGTCGACTTTCCATCCCCCATCTTGGCCCATTCAGTGAGGCAGATCACAAGCACTAGAGGCGTGCTTAGAGGCCTGGCTCCACCAGCAATATGACGTGTAGCCAGTAATGAGAGTGTGAGCCGGGATGACACCCACTAGCAAGAGGGGAGATCGAGGTGCCTGACCGTGTCCACATGAGTCAGCAAGATTGTAAGCAGGGAGATCAGTTCTTTCTCTTACGCCTGCACCCAATGGTTGGCCACAAGTATTCGTCGGGTTCTGGCTGCCCATCAAGCAACAAGAAGTTGTAACATAGACCTTGTGTGTATTCTGACCACTTCCAGAGCCAAGATTATATTAGTATTATCGTATTTTAGCAGTAAAATAGCTTAATTTTAGGATTCTTGCATGGAGCACAAGCTGAATGCGACTATTCAGTATGGCGGACAGGCCTCTCCCCCTGTTTTTGTTCTTTAATTATTGAGGCATTGAACGAAGAAAGTAAGATGATGGGCAGAGCCCACTTTAAGGGTTATGAGGCCAGGAGTACATTGGCCCCATTTTCCAGTAATTGGGCAAACCATTTTTGCAATGGTTTGAAGAGCACTGCCTGTCTTTAGTAAATTATGTTTATTTCTAATGTATACATTATGTACATTAATAACAGAATGGAAAAAAGGACTTTTACAGAAACTAATGCTTTTCACCCAAATTTCAGGAACATCAGATACCAGACCACATCATGCTACTGTTGATTGGTGCCACCATGAATGGTGTCCATCCCCAAACTACAAGACTTAACACTTAAGCTGGAAACTGAAATACTAAACATAAATAATGAAATCCTACCGTACAATCCTAATAGTATTACAAGTACGACCAAAATGAACATTCGGAAAGGTCTCTACCATTCACCAGCTCCGTGATGTCGTCATGGAGGAGTGGATGAGGACTCCAGTGGCAATCTGTGAAGCTCTGGTGAACTCCATGCTCATGAGGGTTAAGGCAGTGCTGGAAAATAATGGTGGCCACACAAAATATTGACACTTTGGGCCCAATTTGGACATTTCCACTTAGGGGTGTACTCACTTTTGTTGCCAGTGGTTTAGACATTAATGGTTTTGCATTGATTTATTTTGAGGGGACAGCAAATTTACACTGTTATACAGGCTGTACACTTAACTACTTTACATTGTAGCAGAGTGTCATTGCTTCAGTGTTAAATTACTTATTATCTTGTGGTCACCTACAACCCAACTCTTGAGGAAATACGGAATAGCATTAAACACCTACAACCAAGAATATGAGACTCAGAAAAACAATTTCTCTAAAACACACATTTTGGCCTTCAGACAACCACCAAACCTCCAACAAAAATAAATCAACAGGAAGCTACCCACTGATGGGAAGAATAAAGAAAACGGGACCAGTCAATGCAAAAAAACTCACTGCAAACTGTGTCAGCACATATGCATAGACAACACAGCCACACACAACAATAAAACTTACAGCATTAAAGGTTCATACTCCTGCACATCCAGCAATGTGGTATACATGATTCAATGCACCAAATGCCACCTAGGATGCTACATTGCTACATTGGGGAAACCAATCAGCAATTAAATGGCAGAATGAATATACACAGCCACTCCATTAAACACCACAAAGAAGAATCCTACTGCACTCCTGTTGGACACCACTTTACCCAGCCTGGCCACTCAATCAAGGACCTAAAAATCAAAGTACTGAAAGGGGGTTTTAAAAATACACATGAAAGAAAAACTTTTGAAGCCAGAATGATCAAATTGTTTAGCAGCAAGAATAGAGGACTAAATATTGATTTGAGTTTCCTGACCCAGTACCAACACTTTACATGAACACTACCCCAGCATTATCTTACTGTTTTGTCATATGTATCAACATTTTAAAATGCATTCCATTATGTCTATTCTATCTATACAAAGTATTATGTGTAGACCTATGTTTTGCCATATGTTTGCTTATATATGTGACTGTGCATTTATATTTGTTCATGTGTATGTGTATGCATATACATATATCTGTGTGTGTTTGTGTATAAAGTGTGTATATACAGGCATGCATGTATGTATATGTGAATAGGTGTATGTATACATATATATGGGTCTATGTATGTGTAGGCACATTGGTACATGTGTAGGTACATGTATTGGTGCTTGTGTGTTGCTTTATGTGTAGGTGTGCATGTACATATATTTCAACATTTGGTTGTATTTATATGTATATTGTTGTATGTACTTGTGTATAGTGTGTATGTACTTGTGTATACTTGTACATATACACTACTCATGTATATGTAGATATGTGTGAGTGTATGTGTGTGTCTGTGTATGCTGGATATAGGCCTTCTTATCTGCACTCATGACGCTTTAACCTCTGTATCACAACTCATCTTTGAATGCTATGTGTTATCTTGCTCAGAAATGCTTTCGACTTGAGAAAGGGAGGTTCTCCTGAAAGCTTGTCATTTAAAAAATTCTGTTAGTCCAATAACAAATGTATTACAAGATATAAATTATATTCTTAAATATATATATAAAAAGTCTGTTTTTAGTCCCGGATAATCTCTTGCTTAAATTCTATAGATGAATGTGTTTTTTTAACCAAACATTGATCAAAATTGGGACCTCATGAAAGTTTGTTGCTCCCCAATGGTTGAAGCAAGAATATTGCATTTATCAGACCCCAGGCAACATTCAAAAATATATTATACATACTTTCTGGCACTTAAGCTGCTCCTGTTCCATGTCCTTGAGCCGAGTTTTGTGTGGTTGTGTATTATTTGTGAGATATTTTTGATGGTAGATGCTGAAATCTGTTATAATTACATATTATAGCGAGTAGAGCTGTGAGTAGAGGATTGGACCATGGCAGAAACCACCTGTAGAGGAACCAAATATGTCACTATTAATAGGGGATTCTAAGGTATGGAGGGATTACGGAGATTTATTCGTTTTTACCGGTCATTAATTGTTTTTATACTTTATGGTCCATGGGGAATCCCGAGGTGGAGGAAAACGCATTGGACCTACTTTGCATTATTTTATTTTTATTTTTTTAATAAGATCTTTCCAATTCTTACCTGCCTGGCTGGAGTACCTGTCATGAATGAAAAGTCACCGGAGGTGTGAGCAGTGGCCCTCTAGGGGTCAGGGTAAGCACCCATTGAGCGCTACAGTTTTACAATATCATGTAAGTGCAACTATTAAGCAGTGACTTTATTATTCTTGTACCTACCACACTATGCTTTTTGTTCAGTGTTTATGTTTCACATTTCAGTTGTATCCCTAATAGTTAGCTTTCAAAGAGCTATTAATGTTTGGGCTTCTTCTTTTTCCCTCTAACATAAATGAATGGATTTGGCTATTAAGGGATAATATTCAGGAATTCATTGGGAAGAACTTTGTTATTAGCAATAATCAGCATGGTTTTATGAAACATCGGTCATGTCAAACTAACCTAATTGCATTCTACGAAGAAGTAAGTAGAAGTATAGATCAGAGTGTTGTAGTGGATGTGATCTACTTGGATTTTGCCAAGGCATTTGATACGGTTCCTCACAATAGGCTAGTCTTCAAACTAAAAGAAATTGGTCTAGATTAATATTCTTGTTCTTGGGTAGAACATTGGCTTAAGGATAGAGTACAACGAGTTGTAATTAATGGTAAATTTTCAGGCTGGACAAAAGTGGTAAGTGGTGTCCCTCAGGGTTCTGTTTTGGGACCACTTCTATTTAACATATTTATAAATGATCTTGATATAGGCATTGAAAGCCATGTATCAGTGTTTGCAGATGACACAAAACTTTGTAAAGTAATAAAATGTGAGCAGGGTATTGCTTTGCTGCAGAGAGATTTGGATAGATTGGGGGACTGGGCACTAAAATGGCAGATGAAATTTAACATAGAGAAATGCAAAGTTATGCACTTCGGGGTTAAGAATGCACAAGCAACTTACACACTAAATGGTAGTGAATTAGGGATAACCACACACGAGAAGGATTTGGGAATTGTTATAGACAACAAATTAGGCAGCAATATGCAATGTCAATCTGCAGTTACTAAGGCCAGTAAGATTTTGTCATGTATAAATAGGGGCATAAATTCTCGGGATGAAAATATAATTCTGCCTCTTTATAAATCGCTGGTAAGACCACACCTTGAATATGCTGTGCAATTTTGGGCGCCTGTTCTAAAGAAGGATATCATGGCACTAGAGAGGGTCCAGAGACGAGCTACAAAAGTGATAAAATGAATGGAGCATTTTAGTTATGAAGAAAGGTTAAAAAAATTAAATCTGTTTAGTTTGGAAAAACGGAGCCTGAGAGGGGATATGATAACTTTATACAAATATATTCGGGGCCAGTACAATCCTTTATCTGGAAATCTATTCATAAACAGGGCTATACATAGGACACGAGGTCACACATCTAAGGCAAAGAAAAGTTTTTTTTTACAGTAAGAACAATAAGGATATGGAATTCACTGCCTGAAGAGGTGGTTTTGTCAGAGTCTATACAGATGTTTAAACTGAAATTGGATAAATACTTACAAAAACATAACATACAGGGATATAATTTCTAATAAATGGGGTAATAGCTGCTTGATCCAAGGAGACATCTGACTGCTATTTTGGGGTCAGGAAGGAATTTTTTTCCTAGTTTGTGGCAAAATTGGAAGCGCTTCAGACCAGGTTTTTTACCTTCTTTTGGATCAACAGCAACCACATTTGTGAGGAAGGCTGAACTTGATGGACGCAAGTCTCTTTTCAGCTATGTAACTATGTAACTATGTAACTATGTTAAATCCGTAACCCCGATTACTTAGAATAATGTCAGATCCATGTTTAACCCATTACCCTGATTCCTTAGAATAATGTCAGATCCATGTTAAATCCGTAACCCCAATTCCTTAGAATAATGCCAGATCCATGTTTAACTCGTAACCCCAATTCCTCAGAATAATGTCAGATCCATGTTTAACTCGTAACCCAGATTCCTTAGAATAATGTCAGATCCATGTTTAACCCGTAACCCCGATTCCTTAGAATAATGTCAGATCCATGTTTAACCCATAACCCTGATTCCTTAGAATAATGTCAGATCCATGTTTAACCCGTAACCCTGATTCCTTAGAATAATGTCAGATCCATGTTAACCCGTAACCCTGATTCCTTAGAATAATATCAGATCCATGTTAAATCCGTAACCCTGATTCCTTAGAATAATGTCAGATCCATGTTTAACCCATTACCCCGATTCCTTAGAATAATGTCAGATCTATGTTAAATCCGTAACCCTGATTCCTTAGAATAATGCTAGATCCATGTTTAACCATTTTCCCCTGATTCCTTAGAAGAATGCCAGGACCATGTTTAACCCATAAACCCGATTCCTTTGAATAATGTCAGATCCATGTTTAACCCGTAACCCCGATTCCTTAGAATAATGTCAGATCCATGTTTAACCTGTAAACCCGGTTCCTTAGAATAATGTCAGATCCATGTTTAACCCGTAACCCAGATTCCTTAGAATTATGTCAGATCCATGTTTAACCATTTACCCTGATTCCTTAGAATAATGCCAGGTTGATGTTTAACCCGTAACTCCGATTCCTTAGAATAATGCCAGGACCATGTTTAACCCGTCAACCCAGATTCCTTAGAATAATGCCAGATCCATGTTTAACCCATAACCCAGATTCCTTAGAATAATGCCAGGATCATGTTTAACCAGTAACCCCAATTCCTTAGAATAATGTCAGATCCATGTTAACCCGTAACCCTGATTCCTTAGAATAATATCAGATCCATGTTAAATCTGTAACCCCGATTCCTTAGAATAATGTCAGATCCATGTTTAACCCATTACCCCGATTCCTTAGAATAATGCCAGGACCATGTTTAACCCGTAAACCGGATTCCTTATGATAATGCCAGGACCGTGCTGAACCCGTAACTCCATCTCCTTAGAATAATGTCAGATCCATGTTTAACCCGTAAACCTGGTTCCTTGGAATAATGTCAGATCCATGTTTAACCCGTAACCCCGATTCCTTAGAATAATGTCAGATCCATGTTTACCCGTAACTCTGACTCCTTAGAATAATGTCAGATCCATGTTTAACCCATAACCCAGATTCCTTAGAATTATGTCAGATCCATATTTAACCCATAACCCGATTCCTTAGAATCAGGGCCGGTGCAAGGATTTTTGCCGCCCTAGGCAAAAGTAAAGTTTGCCGCCCCCCCCCCATGTGACATCACAATGCTCCACCCATATGATCTGCCAGGTTAACTAACGCCAGTGCTGCAGTGCCGCCGTGTTTACATTATAAGGTATGCAGGGACAGGCTATAGACACCAGAACAACTACATTAAACTGCAGTGGTTCTGGGGGCTATAGTGTTTCTTTAATGTGAGGTAAATTAGAGATTAGTGCAACAAATAATATACTAGATTGCCTACTTACAACGAGATGAGGATGATGATGGGCTCTAGCTGCAGTCTGTGTCCACTGGTCTGGTGTAGAACAGGCTCTCTGGAGGCTGTTTGTAACTTTGGTCACAAAAATCAATATTCTGGGAGAACGGGAAGCAGCTCCATTTTTGGGGGGCCCTTTACACAGCTCGAGGTCTGGGTCCCAGGGTCCACCTTCATGTTTCACCAATGAGTTTGTTCACAGGGGGTGGAGTGTGTAGGGGATGTCCTGATATGTGTGTAAGGGATGCATTGTGTGAATCTGTGTTTGTATGTGTAAGGGCTGCAAGGTGTGTTTCTGTGTATGTACAGGATGCAGTGTGTGCGTGTGTAAGGAATGCATTGTGTGTTTCTGTGTGTGTAAGGGATGCATTGTGTGTAAGGGTTGCATTGTTTGTGTGTGTGTGTGTGTGTCTGTGTGTGTAATGCATTGTGTGTTTTTCTGTGTGCAAGGGGTGCATTGCATGTGTGTGTGATGGATGTCACTCTCTTCCCCCTCCCTTGTCACTCTCTTCTCCCCCCTCTCCCTTGTCACTCTCTTCTCCCCACCCCCTTCCCACTCTCATTGCCCCTCCCTCCCCTGTCACTCTCACCACCCGTCAATTTCTTCTCCCCCCCACCAATTTCTTCTCCCCCCTATCAATTTCTTCTTCTCCCCCCTCCCCTACCAATTTCTTTTTCTCCCACCCTCCCCATTTCTTCTCCCCCTTCCCCTACCAATTTCTTCGCCCCCTCCCCTCCCAATTTCTTCTCCACCTCCCCTGCCAATTTCTTCTCCCTCCTCCCCTCCCAATTTCTTCTCCCCCCCCTCCCTCACAATTTCTTCTTACCCCTCCCCTCCCAATTTCTTCTCCCCCTACCCTGCCAATTTCTTCTCCCCCCTCCCCTCCCAACAGTGGTGTACACATGACCCATGGGGCCCCGGTGCAAAAATTGATCCGTGGGCCCCCCCCGCGCGCTTACTCGGCGCGGGTCGGGGTCGCAACACATGATGGCGGGCACCTGGTCACAGGGCTGCGACCCCGCGACCGCGGTATGCACACACACTTAAAGGACCGCTACAGACACCCAGATCACATCAGCTCAATGAAGTGGTCTGTGTGCCAGGTCCCTCTAGTTTTAACCCTGCAGCTGAAAACATGTTTCACTGAGGGTTAATCCAGCCTCTGGTGGCTGTCTCATTGACAGCTGCTAGAGGAGCTTCCGCGATTCTCACTGTGAAAATCACAGTGAGAAGACACTGAACGTCCATGGGAAAGCATTGAGTAATGCTTTCCTATGGGCGGTTTAAATGCGCGCGCGCCTCTTGCCGCGCATTTGCATTCGGAGCTGAGAGGCGGACACTGGGGAGACCGACGCTGGAGAAAGGTAAATGCTGAAGAGACACACACACACTCTCACGAACAGACGCATACACATTAGCTAACAGACACACACATTTACTGACAGAGACACACTCAGCGACAGACATACATACACACTCACTTACAAAACATACACTTTCACTGACAAACACACACTCACTAACAGACATCAAACACACTCAGTAACAGACACACACAGTAACACACTCACTAGCAGACACACACACAATAACAGACACATTCACTGACACACACACTAACACACGCACTAACACAAACACTGACACACTAACACACACACACACATACACTAACACACACAGTAACACACATACACTAACACACACATACTCTAACACACACACACACACACTAACACACACACACATACTAACACACACACACACACACACACCAACACCCAACACAAACACACACTAACACACATACACTAACACACACATACACTAACACACAGTAACACACACATACACTAACACACACATACACTAACACACACTAACACACACACACACTAACACACAGTAACACACATACACTAACACACACTAACACACACATACACTAACACACACATACACACACTAACACACACATACACTAACACACACACACACTAACATACACTAACACACACTAACACACACACACACTAACACACACATCCACTAACACACACATACACTAACACACACTAACACTAGCATACACTAACACACACTAACACACACTAATACACACATACACTAACACACATACACTAACACACACTAACATACACTAACACTAACACACACACACATACATACACTAACACACACATACACTAACACACACATACACTTTTTTTTCTCAAATTTAATCCCCCAGCCTCGTTACCTTTTGGAGTGCTGGGGGGATTCCCTGGGGTCCAGTGGTGCTGCTGGGCGGCAGGTCACTGGGTGGGCGGGCTGCCTGGCGGGCCGGCGCGCGAGGGAGCACTTTCCCCTGTGTGCTCCCTCTTCAGCTCCCTTGCGCGCCGATTAGGGATGCCGGCGCCGGAAGATGACATCATCTTCCGGCGCCGGTATCAGTGCGGTGCGCGAGGGAGCTGAAGAGGGAGCACACAGGGGAAAGTGCTCCCTCGCGCGCCCGCCTGCCCGACCGGCCACTCGCCCGCCGGGGTCAGCAGGGCCAGCCTCGGGGGGCCCTGGGGTGGTCGGCTCCTGGGCCCCCCAGGAGAAGAGGCTGGCCCTGTGGCTACATACCGGGTCGCAGGGGCGGCCGGGCCCCCTGGTGGGCCGGGCCCGGTCGCAGCCGCGACCCCTGCGACCCTGGTATGTACGCCACTGCTGTCAGGCAGGGACCAGGACTGCCACCCACCCTGCACTTTCTCCAGTCTCCTGCCAGCTGCTCATTATGTTTCACTTGCGAATGGATAAAGTAAAATGTCAGCCTAGAGCTGACAGAGAACCTTCACTCCTCAGGTCCCCAATGTGAGTGTGTACTTGGTGAGGGGAGAAGAGACTGCTGCACTGTGCAGCCTCAAGGGCCCCGGCCCACCGGGAAATTTCCCGGTATCTCGGTGGGACAGTTCGGCCCTGCTGCAATAGATGCATTTGATGCATCTGAGATGGACACACAGATAAATCTGTGGCTCAACATTTTTTTAGAGCATAAACATCCTTTGGCTTCCCTTAAATGCATCGCGATAGATCATATTCCCATTTCATAAAGGGCTGGAAATCAAGCCAATCTGTAACTTCAGAGAGAGACATTTTGGATATGAGAATTACTCCATCAGGGCTAAATGAAAAAAAATGATTCTTAGGCCACCCTGGATTTCTGATAAAGATTTCATAAAAAGTTGTTTCATATTGTATGTGTTATTTTAATTCTCATTCTATATTATATTACCAAATAGCCCCATATATACAGATTTCTCATAAAAGAGATATTTAATCCAATACTTGATTAAATACCTGATCTGTAATTTCAGATCCCTGATCTAGAAGTGCACTAGGTTTAGTATTTGCTGACATGAGTATTTTTTAACAATGTTAGATTTTATTTTGATGATTAGATACATTGTACTTTTGTTACAATGTATAATTGTAATATATTCCTCTACAGAGCAATATATCTATTCGAATAAAAAACAGAAACAAAGATAGGTTGCGCCAAAATAGACAAGTAAAAATATAAATATATATATATATATATATATATATATATATATATATATATATAAAAAAGTCTTAGCTGAGAGGATCTTCTTAAGAACAAATAGTCTATAAGACTTTTATATATATATTTAGATTTTTACTTGTCTATTTTGGCGCAACCTTTATCTTTGTTTCTGTTTTTTATTCTTATTGTATTTGAAGGGTTTTTTTAGGGATCCCCTTTAAAGGTTGCAGCCTTATTGTTATTTAGCGCTTACTCTCTTTTTTGATTTTATCCAATATATCTATTCCCCTGACCTCCCAGTTAAAAGAATAAGAGACAGACACATCGATATCTTTTGAAACAATTTTTTTTTATGGTAGACATTGTATATATTTACACTTAATTATGTGATTATGCTGCACTTTACTCACAGATTCAAAAGAATATTTGCAGTTTTTTCATTTGCACGATTATGATTGGACACTTCGTCACTTTTCCCATTAGTTGGCACTTTAAAGATATACATCTTTGTACCTTTATATATACTGCATAATCACTTTAGCTCTAGTAGATCACTATTCACTTTATGATTGGACACTTTGTCACTTTTTCCATTACTTGGCACTTTAAAGATATACAGCTCTGGGCCTTAACATACACTGCATAAGCAATTTACTTCTAGTAGATCATAGTGCTCATCAGCACCCTTCTAGATATGTTTATTTGTAACATTAATCTCACGGCAGTATTATTATTCACTATGAACCATTTTTCACTTTCATTCACTAAATTAATAGATGCTGTCTTTAGAAACACAATATAGATGTGATTGTTATTTATCTGGATAACGATGATAACTCTGTCTAAATAGATCTCCCCTCATGAACCCCGTAAGTCCTTACATCACAAAGGGGTGGGACTTAGTGTAATGCATGCGTACGGAGGAAGTGGGGATGCTTACACACAGGTGATGGGAATAAGGTAGGTTAGTCTTTATTATATAAAATCAGTGTTTGTACAGTTATGTTATGATGCTCTGATGAAAGTTCTAATGTGAGAACTGAAACGTCGACCTTTGGATTGTGAGCTGAGCTTATCTTTAGATTAAATCTTAGCAGAAGTATCATCTCTAAACTACTTTCAATTACTAACTCCCTCTGGCTATCACAGTGGACCTCTCCCCTGCAACATGTCACTGCTTGCCTTTCTTCCATCGCTGACTGGATGTCCTCCTGCTTTCTGAAACTCAATCTCTCTAAAACTGAGCTCCTTGTCTTTCCTAATACTGATCCTCCTCTTTCGCTCTCCCTTCAAGTTTGTTGTTCTCACATCAGCCCATCCTTGCAAGCGCGCTGTCTTGGGGTCATACTTGATTCTGGCCTCACCTTTGAGCCTCACATCCAGCATGTTGCCAAATCCTGTAGATTCCATCTTAAAAACATAGCCCGCATCCGCCCCTTTCTTGCACCAGATAGTACCAAGGAGTAGTCCATGCTCTAGTAATTTCCAGCATGGATTATTGTAACCCTCTCCTGATCGGTCTTCCCAAAAGCCATACTGCACCCCTACTGTCCGTAATGAACGCTGCTGCCAGACTGATTTTCCTCTCTAGTCGTTTCTCTCACACCTCACACCTCTGCGAGTCCTTACATTGGCTTCCTGTATGCTATAGGAGTCAATTCAAGGTACTAACTCACACCTATAAAGCTCTGAACAACTCTAGTCCCTCTTATATCTCCTCACAGATCCATAGGTATGTCCCTTCTCAGTCTCTCCGCTCTGCCCGTGACCACCTCCTGTCCATTGTCCGCACCCGTACGGCCAACTCACGCTTGCAGGACTTCTAGCGGGCGGCTCCCTTCCTATGGAATAGCCTGCCTACCGCCTACCTAGCCTTGCATCTTTTATGAAGTGCCTTAAAACCCATCTTTTTAGGAAAGCTTATGGCCTCCCAGAGTAACCTCTACCTCACATACCTGTCTCTTGCTCTCTCCTAAAGGGCAGCCCACCTTATTTGACTGAAAATTCCTGTCCTAATGTGTTTTACACCCCACCTCCTATAGAATGTAAGCTCGATTGAGCAGGGTCCTCTTCAACCTATTGTTCCTGTAAGTTTATTTGTAATTGTCCTATTTATAGTTATATCCCCCTCATAATTTTGTAAAGTGCTACGGAATCTGTTGGCACTATATAAATGGTAATAATAATAATAATATGGTTCCACCTGTGAATTGCTATACCATACATATACCTTAATGGGACACTATAGTCACCGAAACAAGCTTAATGAAGCAGTTTTGGTGAGTAGATCATGCCCCTGTAGTCTAACTGCTCAATCTTTTTCCATTTAGGCATTAATCAATTTAGTTTCTGTTTATGCAGCCCTAGCCACACCTTCCCTGACTGTAAGACAGCCTGCATGAAAACAAAAGGATTTCATATTCAATCAGATGTAACTTACTTTAAAAGTTTTTATCTCCTGCTCTGGTATTTGAACTTTAATGACATACAGGAGGCTCCTGCATGGCCTATCAAGCTATTTACAGTGCAGGAGATAAGAAATTCTAAACCAAACAGACTATGCAATAAAAGGAGTATAAACATTAGATCTCACTTTACAGTAAATGTTAAGCAAGACTGTGTAAGACACATGCAGGAATGTGTGACTAGGCTGCATAAGCAAAATTATTTAACTCCTAAATGACAGAGAATTGAGCAGTAAGATTACAGGGATATGATCTATACACCAAAAACTGATCCTTTGAGATAAACCTTTCTTACACTATACATGATTTGTGGATGTTGAGACACTACAATACCCAGTTATGACTACACCAAGCATAGTCTTAAATAATCAAATTAAGAAATTAAAAATAAGAAAAGGGCATTCAAAGCCTTTAAATTGGACACATCAGAGGCATCCTAAAAAAGATATGTCAATAAAGCGTGCAAAAAGGCGATTAGATTCGCTAAACTTCAAAATAAAAAAGTGATAGTCAAAGAGGGCAAAACTAAAGCAGTTTTTTAAGTACATAAGTGCTAAAAAAATAATAGTGTGGGTACACCAAGAACCAGGATGGGGGTGTTCGTTAATGAAGACCAGAAAAAAGGCAGACATTTTAAATAACTTTTTCTCCTCCATATATATTAAGGAAGAACCTATGGCAATAGATATGCAAATAATTGCTGCAAAAAACTTGCAGAAAAATTGTAATTGGATGACTCAAGACAAGGTGCTGCAGCAACTAAAGAAAGTTAATCTAAACAAAGCTCCAGGGCCTTATGGTATTCAACCATGAGTACTTAAGGCACTAAGTGTGGAAATAAGTGAAAATCTGGTTTTAATCTTTCAAGATTATTTTCTTTCAGGAAGCGTACCGGAGGATTGGAGAAAGGCAGATGTGGTTCCTATATTCAAAAAGGGTTCAAAATCCTTGCCTGGAAATTATAACCCTGTGAGCTTAACTTCTGTGGCTGGGAAAGTATTTAAAAGGTTATTAAAGAGATATTTGTCAAGAATTCTATGAGAAGAACTTGGTTATAAGCAAAAATTAGCGTGGTTTTACGAAGCATAGGCCACTGACTTGGCATTTAATACAGTTCCACACAATAGATTAGTGTTCAAACTCCACAAAATTTGTCTAGATGGAAATTGTTGTTCTTGGGTAGAACATGGTCCAAAAAAATAGAGTGCAGAGGGTTGCCATAAATGGTAAATGTTCAAGATGGACAAAGGTGGCAAGTGGTGTCCCTCAGGGTTCTGTTCTGGGACCCCTTCTATTTAACATGTTTATAAATGATCTCGAAAAAAAGCATTGAAAGTCATGTTTCAGTGTTTGCAGATGACACAAAACTCTGTAAAATAATACAATGTGAGCAAGACATTACTTTGCTGCAGAGAGATTTAGATAGATGGGGGACTGGACACTCAAATGGCAGATGAAATTTAATGTAGAAAAATTTAAAGTTCTGCACTTCGGCATTAAGAATGCGCAAGCAACTTATGCCCTTAATGGAAGCGAATTAGAGATAACACACGTGAAGGATTTGGGAATTGTTACAGACAACAAACTATGCAACAATGTGCAATGTCAATCAGCAGTGGCTAAGGCCAGTAAGGTATTGTCATGCATTGAAAAGGGCATTAATTCTCGGAATAAAATATAATTTTGCCTCTTTTTAAATCGCTAGCAAAACTA
This sequence comes from Pelobates cultripes, assembly GCA_933207985.1. Taxonomy (NCBI): domain Eukaryota; kingdom Metazoa; phylum Chordata; class Amphibia; order Anura; family Pelobatidae; genus Pelobates; species Pelobates cultripes. The sequence continues at coordinate 40,583,862 of OW240923.1, forward strand.
CATCTTGAATATGCTGTGCAATTTTGGGCACCTGTTCTAAAGAAGGATATTATGGCACTAGAAAAAGTGCAGAGGCAGGCTACAAAATTAATAAAAGGAATGAAACATTTAAGCTATGAAAAAAGGTTAACAAATTTAAACCTCTTTAGTTTAGAAAAATTTCACCTCTGAAGGGATATATTATACAAATACACTGCGTAAACGATTACCTTTCAGCCTGTAACAAGTTATTTAACCCCAACCGATGAGTAGCTTCTGATTTCTTAAACAACTATGTCGAAAGACACATCCTGTGGTCTGTTTGAGAAGGGTCATTGGCATGCATCAAGCAGAAAAAACACCTAAGGAGATTGCAGAAACTACTAAAATTGGGTTAAGAACTGTCCAACGCATTATTAAAAACTGGAAGGATAGTGGGGATTTATCCTGTTCCAGAGTGATGGGGGAATTAGGGTAAGAAAAGAGGCAGATGAAGTGATGCACCCATCATGCCTAGTGCCTACTGTACAAGCCTGTGCTGTGATCTGGGGTTGCTGCAGTTGTTCAGGTCTAGATTCAGCAACATTAGGTGCCCAAAGAATGAGGTCAGCTGACTACCTGAATATACTAAATGACCAGGTTATTCCATCAATGGATTTTTTTCTTCCAGGATGGCACAGGCATATTCCAAGATGACAATGTCAAAATATATCGGCTCAAATTGTGAAAGAGTGGTTCAGGAAGCATGAGACATCATTTTCATACATGGATTAGACACCACAGAGTCCAGAACTTAACCCCATTGAGAATCTTTGGGATATGCTGGAGAAGGCTTTGTGCAGTGGTCTGACTCTCCAATCATCAATTCAAGATCTTGGTGAAAAATTAATGCAACACTGGATGGAAATAAATCTTGTGACATTGCAGAAGCTTATCAAAACAATGACACAGTGAATGTGTGCCGTAATCGAAGCTAGAGGCAGTACAACAAAATATTAGAATGTGTGACCTTGTTTTTTTGGTAGCAACTTTTTTTTGGCCAGGCAATTTATATCCAGTTCCCATACAAACCATTGTGTGGAAATCTATTTACAAACAGGACTATACATAGGACACAAGGTCATGCGTTTAGACTGGTAGAAGAAGATTTAGTCTACGCCAAAGAATTTTTTTTTGTACCATAAGCACAATAAGAATGTGGAATTCTCTACCTGAAGAGGTGGTTTTATCAGAGTTTGTACAGATGTTTAAACAGCAACTAGATGCATACTTGCAAAAACATAATATTTAATTATATAATTTTTCAACTGTACAGTAATAGCTTCTTGATCCAAGGGTAAATCTGACCTGCTATTCTGAGGTCAAAAGGGATTTTTTTCCTAGTTTGTTACATAATTGGTGCTTCAAACTAGTTTTTTTTTTTTTGCCTTCTTTTGGATCAACAGCAAAAAACAAATGTGAGGAAGGCTGAACTTGATGGATACATGTTTCTTTTCAGCCTATGTAACTATGTAATATCTACAACAAATATATTAAAACGATTTCCGCCACTTACTGTTTGGTAAGAAAACTCTCTGATGTCTCTTTCTGTTCACCTACCTACACCCACTCCCAGAGTTGAGTTATAGCATCTTAATAAATGTTTACTTTATTACATCTCAATAATTGTGTGTTCTGGAGAACTCCTTATTAATTTCTTAGATATTACCTCCGTAAGGTATTCAGTGAACTGACAGTGGTAAAAGTATTGCCAACAAATTTCATAACAGTGCTGTTATTTTAACTTTGACATTGTTAAAGGACCACTATAGGCACCCAGACCACTTCAGCTTAATGAAGTGGTCTGGGTGCCTGGTCCAGCTAGGTTTAACCCTTTTTTCTATAAACATAGCAGTTTCAGAGAATGGGTTAATCAAGCCTCCAGTGGCTGTCTCTTGACAGCCGCTAGAGGCGCTTGCGTGCTTCTCACTGTGATTTTCACAGTGAGAAGACACCAGCGTCCATAGGAAAGCATTGTGAATGTTTTCCTATGAGACTGGCTGAATGCGCGCGCAGCTCCTGCCGCGCATGCGCATTCAGCCGGAGAGGAGGTGGAGAGCTCCCCGCCCGGCGCTAGAGAAAGAGGTAAGTTTAACCCCTTCCTCCCCCCAGAGCCCGGCGGGAGGGGGACCCTGAGGGTGGGGGCACCCTCAGGGCACTATAGTGCCAGGAAAATGAGTATGTTTTCGTGGCACTAAAGTTGTCCTTTAACAACTCCTTCTCAATCTTTAACGTGTATAATAATCAATGAATATATTGGAATGCAACCCTTAGAAAGTTACAATAAACCACAAGTAAAAAAATAATGGTGCCCCAAAAAAATAAAAAGATGTAAGAAAATGTAAGAAAATGTAAACAAGACCTCTCTAATATAAAGGTCAACAAGTCTAAACTTTTGCTAACTTTGCTTCATAAACACTCAAAAAAAGATTGTATTTCTTCGTTGTCCTGAATGTTCTTCTAGGAATATCTATGAGGGTCAGTATTTACCAGTAGTAGGAATATAATATTAAGAAAATTGCACTTGTGTGTTTGACACCGACAGAATGAAACCAGAAAAAAAGGAATGTTGAGAAAAAAATATGAGGTTTTTGTAATTCTAGCAAGACGTGGAAAAAGAAAAGAGTCATTCAGATCATTAATCGCAGGCTTTTAAGTACCAGTATTTGATTTGTAATAAATGCAGACCCTTCAATAAGATCAGTGCAGCAAACTTACAGCATTATACAGCAGCCAGTAAAATGTCTGCTGTGTTTTTTTTTCCTTCCTCCACACAGAACAGATTCCTTTGTTAATTACAGTTAGAGCACGCTGAGATATTGAAGTTCTCTGTTCACCAACATATGCGTAGCTTTTTTTTTTTTTTCTATTTCAGGTAATGAAATGTCAGCACAGTTCTCTTTCTGGTTATGTAGCATGTTGATCAAAATGACCTTTATTTTTATACCAGACACAGATCAATAAGCAACTCTGCTGTGTTTGACAGAAAAAAAAGGTCCAATATACAGGAGATGACAGGGGAGACACTACGAAAAGCAAGCAAGTTCATTTTTACAGACTATTTTCAGACAATGCAGCATGTTGCACTCAGGATGAAAATTCATTTTATCCGTCTAATACCAGGTGAAGATATTAAAAGAGTCCGTTTTGTTAAATAAATGCTTCAGGTTGTTGAAATAATTCACTGAGCAGTCACTATCAGTGTTGATGGTAAATTTATTAAATTTTGATAAGATGTTAAAATTCATCACAATATAATTGATTTCCTTGCGGTTTTCTTTTTTTCAATAAACTCTTACACATTGTTGTTTTTTTTTTCTTTTGCTTCCCCAGCCTTACACGAGTTTGAGGACAATGAGAGGAAATTGTTTTGGTGTGTCTGAATCTAGCCAAGTTCACATTGCACAAATGGGAATTTATCATAAAAAAAAAAAAAAAAATTCTTAGTCTAAGATCTAATAACATGATGTCCTATCGTTATTCTACTCTTGTATTTAGGGGTCTGACATAGCCACACTGGAATATCTTGCAATCAGTTGGACAATTGGTCTTGGGGAACTTTGAGGTTTTGTACAATTGATAGAATATGTTTTTGCATCCACAAGTCCCTGTCCCTCTTAGTAATGCAATGTAATGTTTCAAAGAAACTGCAAAGTTCATATTGCAGGTTTAAGACTGCCTCTAGTGGAGCCACTAGAGGCACTTCCTTCTGTCTCATCGAGTTTGCCTTCATGAAACGGCGCTGGACGTCATCATGCTTTGCATGAGCATGTACAGGGTCCTCCCTCACAATTCCCATAGAAAAGCATTGATCCAGTGCTTTCCTAAGGCACTCGTAGCTCTCGCCACACATGTGCATTAGGTTCTCCCTTTGTGCTGACGTCGGAGGAGGCGGAGATTGAGCCAGCGCAAAGGTACCTCAATGCTGGAGTCAGATGACTGAAAGTGTCTGCAAGTTCCCTGTTACATATTGTATTTGTAAGCCAGAAGGCAGGTTATACAGATGAGAAACACAAATTAAGTAGAGGGGCAAGGTCACAAAATAGTTTGTGAATAAAACAATTTTATTTAACCCTTTAAGTGCTTCAAGAGAGGTGCGAGGGAGGGGGGAGTAGAGGAACATGTTAGTGTTAGGAATACAGCTTTATATTCACGTTAGAATATATTTAATTAATGGACATCTCAGGTAAAAGCCTGTAAACATGAGACCTGAATAACTTATTCAGCTCTCAACTATAAGGACCTACCAATATTTTGACATGTAAAATCTCTTTGTCATTCGCTCTACTATTAGAAGCCTTTGGAGCAGGTGTACCTTTTTGTGCCCCTACTCAAGTGTCTGCAAGTTCCCTGTTACATATTGTATTTGTAAGCCAGGGAGGCAGGTTATACGGATGGGAAACACAAATTAATCAGAGGGGCAGGTGCAGAAAATATTTAGTAAATAAAACAAATATAGAAAAAAGGCCACACATTTCTGGATGGTGTTTTATTTCAGGGCTATGTGTTTCAATTCTCATTGATAGGAATTGAAAGCAAGAAAAAGTTTTAGGAAAGTGGATAAAAAGATAAGAAATAATGGGCAAAGAAGACAAGCCCAGACATATTTTGATTTAATCATATTTAAAGAAGAATGAAAAGAATGATGAACAAAAGAAGATTGCAGTTGTTGTTCATATGAGATATAACATACTCACATTTCTAGTTTTCTGTGTTTAATAACTTTTCCTGATTGAGTATCAAGGAACAAGAGAGTAATCCAATTGAGAAAGGGTCTTATCGGACTTTTTGGGTGGTATACACCCACTTTGAGGACTATATAAGAGACTGAAGCTATTGAGAAGGCGGATCTGAGGAAGCTGATGTAATTCAGCAAAACATGTCATTACGCCTTCTGACGTCCTCACGCACACCGGCCACTAAGCCCCACCTCCAGGAAATCTGAAGAATACCCGAATCCTAAGGACTAAGGGAAACTGTGACAGATACTTTCGAGGGGAGCTGCCTGTCTGTGATTTTTAATAATTTCAATAAAGGATTTCAAGTTATTCACAGTCTCCAGACATCACGTGTTAATCCATAAAGCCATCATAGTTAGAGCAGACTCACTTGCGCCACGTTTGTGAGTGTTTTTTAGTCCCTCACTTTATTCAGTTTTGTCTTACAATATTACCCTTCACATGGTATATCCCTTCAAAATTGCTGATCAATACCATTGCTGATGGTATATAGTATATGTGGTAAATCTTACCTGCTTCCCTTATATACTATAGTATGTGAGTATTATGCTATTTATTGAAGTGCACAATTGCAATAGCACTTTATAGCACCTTTTGAGTGTTTTTGCTGCACATTTCACTTTATGCTTGTACTTTGCACAGTGATCTGCACAGATATATGACATATGTACTTTCATACATTTAGAGTGATTGAAGTGGTTTTATGTTTTTGTCTTTGAAACTTAGCGCACTTTATGGTTTGTTTTAGGTTATTTTATGTGGTTTGAGTTTTTTACAATATACGGTGTTTTTGAGAAAGGTTTAGGTTATACAATTTTTAGCGCCATATTTACTTGTTTTTACATACAGGTGATACTCGAAAATCTAGAATATCGTACAAGAGTTCATTTATTTCAGTAATGCAACGTAAAAGGGGGAAACTAGTATATGAGATAGACGCATTACATGCAAAGCAAGATAGTTTAAGCCGTGACTTGTCATAAGTGCGATGATTATGGCTTACAGCTCATGAAAACTCCAAATCCACAATCTCAGTAAATTAGAATATTGTGAAAAGGTGCAATATTCTAGACTCACAGTGTCCCACTCTAATCAGCTAGGTAAGCCATAATACCTGCAAAGGGTTTCTGAGCCTTTAAATGGTCTCTCAGTCTGGTTCAGTAGGAATCACAATCATGGAGAAGACTGCTGACCTGACAGTTGTGTAGAAAACCATCATTGACACCCTCCATAAGGAGGGAAAGGTAATTGCGAAGGAAGTTGGATGTTCCCAAAGTGCTGTATCAAAGCACATTAATAGAAAGTTATGTGGAAGGCAAAAGTGTGGAAGAAAAAGGTGCACAAGCCGCAGGGATGACCGCAGCCTGGAGAGCATTGTCAGGAAAAGGCCATTCAAATGTTTTGGGGACTTTCACAAGGAGTGGACTGAGGCTGGAGTCAAGAGCCACCACACACAGATGGATCCTGGACATGGGCTTCAGATGTCGTATTCCTCTTGTCAAGCTGTCAAGCCACTCCTGAACAACAAACAACGTCAGAAGCGTCTTACCTGGACTAAAGAAAAACAGACCTGGTCTGTTGCTCAGTGGTCCAAAGTCCTCTTTTCTGATGAGAGCAACTTTTGCATCTCATTTGGAAACCAAGGACCCAGAGTCTGGAGGAAAAATGGAGAGGCACACACTGCAAGATGCTCACACTGTAAGTCCAATGTGAAGTTTCCACAGCCTGTGTTGATTTGGGGAGCCATGTCATCTGTTGGTGTTGGTCCACTGTGCTTCATTAAGCCCAGGATCAATGCTGCCATCTACCAGGAGATTTTAGAGCACTTCATACTTCCTTCGTAGACGAGCTTTATGGGGATGCTGACTTCATTTTACAGCAGGACTTGGCGCCTGCCCACACTGCCAAAAGCACCAAAGACTGGTTCAATGACCATGGGATTACTGTGCTTGATGGGCCAGCAAACTCGCCTGACCTGAGCCCATAGACAATCTATGGGGCATTGCCAAGAAAAAAATGAGAGACATGAGACCGAACAATGTAGCAGAGCTGAAGGCCGCTGTTGAAGCTTCCTGGTCTTCCATAACTGACTTCTTCTTCTCAAGTTTTCCATTTCTATTCTCCAGCCGCATGGGGGAACCACATCCTCTCATCCTATAGGATCGTCTAGAACTAGTGGCTTGGATGATTTCAGGGGATCTTGGAATGTCGACGACCTATCACAAGCAGTTAAAGACCTATTGTGGGACTCATGGGCTTCCGGTATTAGACGCAGTTACCTTGTTGTCTTGAACAAGTGGAATAGCTCGTGTGTGAAGAGGGATTCCGATCCCTTTACGGCACCTCTACCAGTCATACTGAATTCCATGATGCAACTATTCACCTTAGATAGTTCTTATCGTCCCATTAACATTTATCGTTTGGCCATTCTACCATTCCAGTTCTTGGTTTGCCAGTAGGGCAGAACCCGCTCGTCTGTCGACTGTTTCATGGTAACCGAATATCATGAATATGCTGTCAAAACCTGAAAAGCAATTGACAATATATAATGTAATAAAGTTTTAAGCATGTGTGATGTGGTCCTTCCCTTTTATGCGATTGACCAGATAACCCATTGATGTCTCTTCACCTACGCTCTGCAAAAGTGAGCCTATTATTCATATGGTCTCCTTTCATCAGGTTTCGGAAGCTCGGGCCTTTGGAGTCGACGGAATCTCTTTCTCGCCAGAAAGGGTTTCTGTGACGGACCGCTGGCACTCCGACCGAGTACCTCTGCCAATCGATGCTCCTAGTGCTTGCTGAGGACTCCAAGCACTCCAACCAACACCATCCGCACTGCAAACCCCACTTCCAGCGATGCATCTGCGCCGTGGTCTCGCCGTCTCTCACCCACCCTTGATCCAAGGCAAGGATCCAGTGTGTGAACCTCTCCTAAATCCAGAGAGCAGGAACCAGGAACAAAACAAACTCTTGCAAGAGCTGACTCTGGGGAGTATGTGATTATAGCAATCCCCAGAGTGCAGTTATTCCATCCCCAAGCATGAGTATTATGCTATTTATTGAAGTGCACAATTGCAATAGCACTTTATAGCACCTTTTGAGTGTTTTTGCTGCACATTTCACTTTATGCTTGTACTTTGTACTTCAAGAAAGGGTCAAGCAGTCCTGTTTAATTGGCACCAAAGGGCTTTCTTTTATGGAGGTCTTACACATACAGGACCGCCCACAGGGTTTTGAAGACCAAACCAATCAATACATTACAACTAAGCTAATCCTCCCATCTGCTTGTGATACACTTATCTCAACACAATAGACTAACTTAATTATCACAGGCAGAAAATATACAGTTCTACACAATATTCATAACTTTAAAAGTATACATCACATTCACATAATACATTTTCAGAATCAGCATACTCCAAATACAAACATACTCAAAAATCAGGCAATTCCTTCCGTTGGTTTAAAAGTTAGGTCGCAGTCCTTTGTGATCACTGCAAGCATGGCTTTTCTTGCCCAAACCAGTTCCACAGAGTTAGGCTGTGTGAGATAAGTGGCTTAACTGGGTGTGGTAATCAAACTATCTCCAGGTACAGAAAATATCCCTATTCACAACAACAGAAAAAATACACAAAAATACATAACTCCTATCATACTGTACAGAACCCCCACATTCATACATATCCCCGGATAGCTTGGATCTGAGCGCTCAATATATCCGAACAGCGCTCAGATCCCACAACTACAGTCAAATCGCCATGGAGTTAAAGTTACAGCATGGGCTGATGAGAGGGGCCATAGTCCACTCCAGGTAGAAGTGGCGAAGGGCACTTCGTCACAGTTTCCTTTTCTATTTCATGTCGGACTAGACTAACTCTACTTCAATTTTTTTTTTTCTTACCCATTTTTTTCCGGCTGACCCGCGGATTTGCGTGGTTAAGACATTGCTCCAATATGTGGAGGTTACCTCTTCTGCGTGCCGGGCTCCATCTGGACGACCCATTATTTAGTATTTACACCCACATAAACCGCACTCTTCTGCGACCCTTGCGAGATGGGTGAGACGGCTTTTGTCATTAGCTGGCATGGATTCGTGTTTCGGGGCACATTCGATCAGGGGCGCGGTGGCAGCGTGAGCCTTCTCGTCGGGCGCCTCATTGGCTGACATTATGCGTTGCGACGATTGGTTGCGGGAAGAAACTTTTCGTGTCTTTTACTTTAGACCTTCTTCCCATGCTTCTTTTGCTTTACTCCCTTAGTGTTAAAAATGCAAAATAGGTCATGTGGTAAAAATGCCTCCTGTCATGTGGTAAAAATGTAGATTATGCTAAAGTAGTGTACCTGTAATCTTAATTTTAGTAATGACAGGAGGCAAATATTCTCCCACCCTTCTTGCCTCTGTCACTTGTATGTGGTTGTGTCTTTTCCTTTGACATTCTGGGTTATATTCTACACGTGGGTTAGTTATATGGTAAATATGGTGTTACATAGTTACATAGTTACATAGCTGAAAAGAGACTTGCGTCCATCAAGTTCAGCCTTCCTCACAAATGTTGTTGCTGTTGATCCAAAAGAAGGCAAAAAAACCTGGTCTGAAGCGCTTCCAATTTTGCCACAAACTAGGAAAAAATTCCTTCTTGATCCCAAAATAGCAGTCAGAAATTATATCCCTGTATGTTATGTTTTTGTAAGTATTTATCCAATTTCAGTTTAAACATCTTATGGACTCTGACAAAACCACCTCTTCAGGCAGAGAATTCCACATCCTTATTGTTCTTACTGTAAAAAAACCTTTTCTTTGCCTTAGATGAAATCTCCTTTCTTCCAGCCTAAATGTGTGACCTCGTGTCCTATGTATAGCCCTGTTTATGAATAGATTTCCAGATAAAGGTTTGTACTGGCCCTGAATATATTTTTTTATAAAGTTATCAATTTGTTTTATTTTTACAGTTGTTATAGATATATACATATTCAATTCAATGTATGTGTTTATGTTACCAAGTCTCCATTATGCTCGCCTTTCACTTGTTTTCTGTTCTTTTCAGTGTGACCCATCCGTCTTCTAGCTGTTTGGAGTGGCTCAATCATGCACTTTAATCTTTCAGGAAGGATCATGTTCTATATTTGGGTTTTGACTTCAAGTGGTTCTGTTGACTACTGAACTGTTCTTCTCACACCGAAGAAAGAGGAAGAAGCGGGATCACACTGCTTGTTACATACTTGTATCTTTTGTTCTGATTGGTTTAAACTTTATGATTGATCTTTGTTGCTGAAGTTTACAGTAAAGAAAGATATGCAAAATATTCGCCTCCTGTCATTACTAAAGTTAAGATTATAGGTACACTACCAGGGCCGGACTGGGGATACAAAGCAGCCCTGGAAAAAAAAATTGTGCCAGCCCCATAAGTCACTGCGCCATATATTGTCGCGTGTAATATGTAAGGCTATGTCTTGTCATGACAGATGATTGAGTAATTATATATATATATATATATATATATATATATTGCTTTTTCTAATATAAAATATTGGTCCTTTCAGGGTAAAACGTTTAATTATACAGTAAGCATACTCACATGCAGACACAGGCAATTTCACTGACATCTCAATGACACACACAAGCTCATTGATACACAGCCTCATAGACAAACAATCTCACTGATATACATCAGCTCATTGACATAAAAACACAAGCTCACTCACTAGCAGGCACACGCATCAAGCTCACTCACTAGCAGGCACACGCATGCAAGCAAGCTCACTCACTAGCAGACGCACACACACAGCTTAATGTGGTGGTACTGGTGTCTATAGCATGTCCCTACAGGCTTTTCAACGTAAACACTGACTTTTCAGAGAAAAGGCAGTGTTTACATTGCTTCAAAGTGACACTGCTAGTGACAGTCACTCAGACGGTCACTAGAGGTGCTTCCTGTGTCAGTGCACCTACATTCAGGGCCTCCACACTCTGTAGGTGCTGAACGTTCCCCATAGAGATACATTGATTCAATGCATCTCTATGAGGAGATGCTGATTGGAGTGGCGTTTTGCAGCCAATCCTATGGCAAAGCATTGGATTGGCTGAGATCATCAAGCTTGATGATCTCAGCTATAGAGGCAGGGCCAGTCGAGGGGAGACCAGCACGCTGCGTGGGGGGAAAAAAAGGTGAGCAACACACATATATACCATGACAGATACACACCCCATGACAGACACACACACCATGACAGAACATGACACAGACAGACCATGACACAGACAGACCCACACACACACACACACCATGGCACAGACAGGCACACACCCCATGACGGACAGACACACACACACACACACCCCATGACGGACAGACACACACACCCCATGACACACAGACACACACACACACACCATACAGACACACACACAGACAGACACACACACACACACACACACACACACCATACAGACAGACAAACTCACACTGACACATATTACCAATATCTGCCAGGGGGAGGTCTGCTGGCGGACGCTGGGGGAATTGTACTGGTGGCCGGTGGAGGAGGTCTGCTGGCGGCCGCTGGAGGAGCTGCGCTGGCTCTGCTCTCCCGCCCTCGCGCGCTGCTGAATGAGACCGGGGCTAGAATATGACGTCATATTCCGGCCGCGGTCTCATTAAGCTGCGCGCTGGGGAGCAGAGACAGAACAGCTCCCCCAGCGGCCTCCAGCAGACCTCCTCCAGCAGCCGCCAGCAGACCCAGGTGTCTGCCCGGCCCCAGGTGCCAACGGCCCACTAGGAAATTTCCCGGTATCCCGGTGGGCCAGTCCGGCCCTGTACACTACGTTACCATAATCTACAATGTTTCATCGCATATATATATATCCGATTTAGGCAATTATTTGGCAATATCTAGTAAGAATTGAATGAGGTCTGAAACGCGTCAGGTGTCAGACATATGGCTACCATCTAGTCCTTTGTCTGGATACGATGTTTAAAGGGACACTATATTCACCAGAACAACTATAATTTATTGTATTTGTTGTTGTGAGTATAATCAGTCCCTTCAGTCAGTGTTTACATTACAGCCTAGGCACGCCTCCACTGGCCAGTCCTCAGATGGCTGCTAGAGGTGTGCAGCACTGCCATTCAGTGTATACACCCTCTTCATGGAGACACTGACATTTCTGATTGGCAGGGCTGTGTTTGGCTTGTGCTGGCTCTGCCCCGATTTGCCTTCTTGACAAGCTCAGCCAATCCAATGCTTTCCTATGGAAAAGCATTGTGATTGACTAAGATCATCACTTATGATGATGTCAGCCAAGAAGTAAAATCAAGGGCAGATCCAGCAGCATATTGGTAAGAGTTTTGTATATTATATTTAGGTAGGTAAGGGCAGTGGTCCATGAGGCCCCAGTGCGAAAATTGATCCGTGCCCCCCCCCACTTACTCTGTGCGGGTCAGGGCCCTGCTACAGCGGTATGTATGCCACTGCATGCAGATACATACGCTTAAAGGCACTATAGGCACTCACATCACTTCAGCTCAATGAAGTGGTCTGGGTGCCAGGTCCCTCTAGTTTTAACCCTGCAGCTGCTATGTTTCACTGAGGGTTAATCCAGCCTCTAGTAGCTGTCTCACTGACAGCAGCTAGGGGCACTTCCGCAATTCTCACTGTGAAAATCAAAGTTCGAATGCACACGCGGTTCTTGCCGCGCATGCACATTTGGAGCTGAGAGGCGGATCGGGGCAGAGAGATGCCCGGCGCTGGAGAAAGGTAAGAGATGAAGGGGTTTTAACCACACACTCTCAAACAGATGCATACACACTAGCTAACAGACACACACTCAGTGACAGACATACATACACACTCACTTACAAAACATACACTCACTAACAGACATCAGTCTCACTAACAGACACACACAAACTAACATGCTCAGTAACAGACACACACACTGACCCTCAATAACAGAAACACACAAACACACACACAAAAACTAACACACTCACTGACACACACACAGACACACACTCAATAACAGACACACAAACACACAACTAAAACACTCAGTAACAGACACACAAAAATTAACACACACACATTAACACACATATACACACACACTTGTGTTTTTATTTTTTTAATTTAATTCCCCAGCCTCCATACCTTTGGGAGTGCTGAGTGGATTCCCTGGGATCTAGTGGTGCTGCTGGGGGCGTGCGAGGGAGCATTCTCCCCTGAGTGCTCTCTGCCCAGCTCCCTCGCGCACGGCTTACTGATGCCGGAGCCGGAATGACGTCATATTAGGGCTCCGGCATCAGTGCGGTGCAAGCGAGGGAGCTCGACAGAGAGCGCTCAAGGGAGAATGTTCCCTTGCGTGCCCACCCGCCCGCTAACCGCACTGCCAGCCTTGGGGGGCCCTGAGGTGGCCAGCTCCTGGGCCCTCCAGGAGAAGAGGCTGGCAAACTGGTGTACATACCCGGTCGCAGGGCGGCCAGGCCCTGTCGCAGCTGCAACCCCTGCGACCGCGTTATGTACGCCAGTGGGTAAGGGGTGACCAGGAGGCACTATAGGATCAGTAATACAGTCCCTGACCCTATAGTGTTCCCTTATATAAAGGTTTTTTTTTGCTGTTGCCAGTGAGCATGTTTAGTTTCACATGACCTACAGGTTTTGACTGATGGTGTTTTCTTTAAGTGATTAAGGATTAAGAGTGTGCAATGAGTAAGTCAGAAAGACCAGACCTCATAAACATGTTGGCTGTGCACTGCATTGACCTGGAGGAGCAGTGTAGGAGCAAACTGGAGAACTAATCAGGAACAACATATGTAACGGATCCCTTGACACCCCGACTGGGTACCTCCATTGAAGGATGCTCCTAGCGCTTCCTGAGGGCTCTAAGCACTCCACCAGAGACCATAATCACCGCAGACCCCACGAACCGCCGTAGCTTGGTTGGGGCCTCGCCGTCTCCTACCCACCCTGGACCTATGGCAAGGCTCCAGGTTCCAGTGGGTGAAACTCTCTTTCCCCAGAAACAGGAACAAGCTCTTACAAGAGCTTAGTGATTATTCAAGGGAGTATGAAGAGCATAGCAATCCCTTGTAGCAGATTCCCCCAATAAGAGACAGGACTCTAAATTGAGGGTGAAGTATAACTGGTTTAATGAGCACAAAGGCATTTCTTATATACAGTTTTCCCCACAAGGTTACCACCCACGTGGACCTTGTGGAGCACAGGACACAAAGTCACAACAGCCAATCAACACAGTATTGTACAGTTAGACACTCCCAGCTAATGTACACAAACCCTCCTCTCCGCCTTTGATACAATTACCAAACACAATGGACTAACTCAATTACCACAGGCAGAAAATATAAATTTTTACCCAAAGTCCAGAAACACCCCAAAACAACAACATATACCCATAAATCCCTGGATAGTCCTGATCTGGGTGAACAACAGATCAGAGCAGGGGTTCAAAAGTTTAATGGAAGTCACATTTGACCAACCGCAAGCATGGCTTTCATGCCCAAAGCAGTTCCACAGATTTAGGCTGTGAGGGCCGGTCTATCTTCTCCTCTATCCTGGAGATAATTGTCTAAAGTGGCTGTGGTAACTTAATTATCTCCAGTAAAAGGAAATATCTCTAAGTCAAAAAACTGTTAAAAAAAACATATAAAAGTACATAACTCTTATAATACAATGTTTAACCTATATGTCCAACATATCCCCAGATAGCTTGGATCGAAAAGCACTCAGATCTCACAAATACAGTTGGATCGCCATGGGGTTAAACAATAGCAAGGGCTGATGAGAGATTGAGGAGGGACAAAGCAGCCAGTTTCAACTGGTCTGCAGTGTCCCTGGGACAACGCCCTGCTGGAGAAACAATAGGACAGGAAAAAGGCGGAGAGAAGAGGCACATTTTCCCATGGATTTAAAGGGGCAGAAAGAGTGTATTAAAACCCCATAAGCCTAAATAGGGTTTTTAAACTGCAATACCCCCAGGGGCCATAGTCACGGGGCAGGAGGCGGGCAAGCAGGCCCCTCCAAAAACTCATGGCAAGCTTCCTTAAAAAGGTGAGCTTGTCACAACGTATAACTGGAACAAGATTGCAAACGAATGGAATGGAAAACATGCAGAAGAGAATCTGGCAGGAATTCAAGAATGACTTTTCTAGGACATTTCTTGTAATTTAAAGCGCTTACACTTGACATTCCATATTGATATGGGAATACAATGACCATTGAAAGATCTGACACTTTTTGGACAACATCACCACATTGAAAAAATATATAGAGCACCTGTAAGAGTATAGTGATCACATATCTGATAGGATAGACGAATTGGGCAATAAACTATCTGCTCGTCATTCATGCCAATGGCATGGAAGATGCTCAACAAAGCTCGGAGTCGTCTTTTCTAATTTAGGATTATCTAAGGTCTATACGGTGTTCCATAAAGAACTCAGGGAATAATGTAATAAATAACCTTGGGAATATCACTCTGAAGTCTGATTCTAAGTTTATAGTTTAACACACTAACCTTGTACCTGTCATCGTTTTGTTCATATCAACAGGGTAACTATTTACAATACATTTCCCTTTATGTTGCATTACCAATATGAATATACAGATTGACTGAGGCATTTTTTGCATATTGTCAACAGTGTATTGAATTTAAAGTCTCAATTAGCAAATGGTTAACAGTGCAGAGCAGCATTATCACCTGACATAACTAATTGCTGGAATAGTGACATTTCCCATACAATATTATAGACAATAGTGAATTATGAGCTTAACTGCCTTTCTCAGTTTGTTGATAAATGCGTTTGCTTGAGGTCAGCTTGGTAACATCTATTAGAAATATTGTTTTTTTAAGCATTACATTGATTTGATTTAACCCCAATCAATTTAAAATGGTTCTGACAATTAGCAAAAGCTTCAAATTTGACCTTAAGGTAATAGGATTCATTAGCTATGTTTAGGATTAAATTTACTCTAATAAGGTTATTTTTCTTCCCTTGTACATCAAATGGTGGTCAGTAAAACGTAAATCAATTATTATAAATTATACAATTTGAGTTGATTATGTAGAGTCGGCTAATTTGTATAATTAATGACTACAGACAATGGAAGCAATTTATTAATAACTATCTGTACACAGGGTCTCTATGACACTTTATTTTACAGCTGTTGGATCATCTGTTAAACATGAGGTATTATACACTAGGATGCCAGACATGTATGCTAATTAAACTCATAATTAATTGAAACAGTTATAGTTAAAGTCAGGATGTTGACAGGCTCTGTGTCTTATTGTTCATGGTAATCAAGTAATTCAAAAGGCAAATTCAATCAGCAATTCATATTCAAGCGAGAGGTTTGTAATATCCCCTCAATCGAGCTGACAGCTGCATATTGCAGGTCTGTTCAAAAGAACAGGAGTATCACTCCCCTTTTTATACATTTACCACCGCTACATGAAATGATCCTTTTGTAATCATGCAAAGAGGTGTCGCTGTTACAGTGAAACAGTACAGGCCATAAACATAACTCTTTTATAAATGCCTGGTATTTAAACTCTGTGATCCATAAGAATCAAATTAAAAATAGCTAACCCATCTGTTCAAGAATATACAAAAAAAAAAAAAATGTGTGTGGATATTATATACTATATAGATTATATACTTATATTTTACTTTAAAACGGAAAAAAAGTTTTTTTTATTTTGAGTAAATACATGTTGTATTTTTTGAGAGTCACGGGAGTGCTATCTATATACTGGTTTGTGTGCCCCTCTAATTTAGTGGTTCTGGTGACTATAGCCTGTCACTGCAGGGTTTTCAATGTAAATGCTCTCTTTTCAGAGAAAAGGCAGTGTTTACATTTCTGCCTAGTAACACCTCTAGTGGCAGTCACTTAGACAGCCACTAGATATGCTTCCTATCTCAGTTCTGCATTGTTGGTACAGTGTGGCGTATTGGTGCAGCATGGCATTTTGCGGTGCAAGCCGAGTATCCTCCCAATATTTTCCTATAGAAAAGTATTGGAATGACTGAGATCATCCAGGGTGATTATCTCAGGTATTTAGTCGAGGCCAGTATTGGCAAGGCGATGGAAGAAAAGGTAAATGTAAAACCATTTTACTCCACAAAGAGAGGACCAGTCACCTAAATATCTATTCCAGCACTATAGAGTAAGGAATATATATTTGTATTTCTAACACTATGGTATGCCTTTAAGTTATTTGAAGTGGTCATGGTGCCTGGAGTCTGTGTGTGCAATGACTGTTTATGAAATATTGCACATACAGCATTTAACCTCTCTGCTGCTGGCAACATAATTGGGAGCTATTAGCCATCCAAAACAATAGATTAGGGCTCTCTAATGTAAATTCTGAGCAAACTTGACATTGGTTGTAAGAACTCACAGCATGCTGGTAACAATCAGCCAATGCTGGCACTGCCATCACTCTGTGCCACCCTTATCCTCCCCTGAGTCCATCTGTCCATGATGTGTTATGGGTTTTAGAATCTCATTCACAACTACTGTCCTCCCTCCACAAATGCATGATGAGTCTGTCCACACCATGACAGGGGGAGAACTAATCCACGCTTTCCTTTTCCCAATTTCTCTATACTTCTGCTTGACTGCAGGGGAAAAAGCTGCACTTTGGAAAACTTTCTCGCCAGGACAAAACTCTCCCCCAACTTGTAGAAGAAGTTTGTAACATGAGTTATTTACATATTTTTTCATACATGGTTCACACGGATACAATTTCTGTCACTTGCTCTCTCTACAAATATACATTGTATTATGTGTGTGTTAGTGATGTCCCGAACTGTTCACCGAACGGTTCGCGAACTGTTCACCACGGTTCGCCGCGAACGGTTCGCGCGGACTCAAGTCAGATGACACATTCCAGCCAATCAGTAGCAGACCCTCCCTCCCAGACCCTCCCACCTCCTGGACTGCTCACTAAGAATGCAGTTTCAAAATGGATGCTGTCCAGGAGGTGGGAGGGTCTGGGAGGGAGGGTCTGCTGCTGATTGGCTGGAATGTGTCAGCTGACTGGAGTCCGTGGCGAACCGTTCGTGGCGAACCGTGGCGAACAGTTCGCGAACTGTTCGGGACATCACTAGTGTGTGTATGCACATATTAATTCATACACATGTAATTGAAAATCATGATACATTTATTTTGTGCAAATAATGGCAATGTTGGATAATGGAAACAAGACTTTGAGATTTCTCTAATTACAAACTGCAATTTGTCTGAATTTGTGCCGATTGGGTGATCGTTCGTAATCCCAAACTCCAAGTCAAATGTAGCCGAGTTTCGAACCAAATGAAAAGGACAATGGACAAGTGTGGTCATTTCGATTCATGATTCTGAATTCCACCTGTGGCACCAAAAGAATAGTTGACTTATGGGAAAAAAAGATGATTGATGACTAGGAGACAGTTACAAATTTTTTGTCACATATCAAGTGAGAAATGAGCAATAGAGGGGGGGTGGGGGGGTGGGAGGAGCACCAAAATACTGCCAAGCTGAACTGCTATATAGTAAAAATTTGGACAAGCCAAAATTTTATTTTATTTAAAAAAAAAAAAAATCGGCCAAAACTAATTTCCTATCCGTGCACACATTTACTAGAGACATCTTAATAAACAACAAGATTAAAGTTTTATTGTTCAATCTCTTACATTACTTTATGCTATTATTAAAAAAAATGGGTTAGGGATCTTTAATAAATGTCTAGGTCTGTCCAACAATGATTGGAGTTACGCTCACAGACAACCATCATTTATGGATGTGTGTTTTTTGTTTTTTACATTCCCTCCCCCTTTGGTAATATGTCTGGAGATTAAATTAATCACAGGGGAATGTGACTCCCACCAATCTCAGACATGATTTTCTATTTATTCCTCTACATTTTTTTTTTGTTATGCAGAAGCCAAGAGCCCTCCTCACCAGATCATTCCTAAATGTGTGTTTGTAAAGTGCCACTGTGTTACAGAATCCATGAGAGTCAACAAGTCTTTACCGGAGCAATTAGCAGCACGTGTGTGGCACTTAGAAAGGAAATCCTTTAACGCAATTAATAAAATGAACTTTAGCAACACTGGGCTTGCCTCTGTTAAAAAGCACGTCGCTAGCAGTCTTTGTGGAAGCTGAGGGGAAAAGAAAAAAAATCAACATAGTTTTTTTTTCTTCTATGTATCTTCCCGGAGGCCATCGTACTGAAGTTAATGACAGGCTAAAAAGTATTAGTTACCCAACAGCTGGCAGACAACACTTCCCTGTAGCTTTATGTCACTGCATATGCCAACCACTCAGAGCATGATATAATTCATACACAAGGTCCTACCACAATAGCAGATGGGGCAAAGTATTGTTATTCTGACTCTAGTTCCCAGCCCTTGAGGGATCACTAAATAAAATCAAAACAGATGGGCCATTACAGGCTCATTTGTGCTTGTTACAATGTAATGCACCCAGATATCAAACCACATAAAGAGAAAACAGACGATCAGACATAGTGGGTAAAGCTGAAGTCAGAGGGTTGGAAGTAGATGTGCAGGGATCCTATGCAGTCCAATTTATCACAGAGTTATCAGTCAGTTTCTAGTTACATCAGGATCCTAGCACATCAAACAGAAATAATGCACTCTGTGTGAGCGCTGAGGCTTTAACAAGTGTCTTCCCTTATAGAAACACAATATTTTATATTACATTTAGAGGTAGAATAAAAGCACTGGTGTGTCAAAGCTGTTTAACACTGTTGCATTAGCAATAAAAGACAGTTTATACTTCCTACAACATGGGATATAAGCAGTATGAATTTCTTGATCAATAAAGCATATAGGGTTGTGCTAGGTGTGTCTGTGCACATTTTAATGTAAGGCTCCATGGTCCACACTGTCCCACATTTATATTCTAACCTGCACTTATGTGCCAGGGTGAAATAGCTCTTGAACTTGTGAAAAAAGAAAAGTGATAAGTTTTCTTTATAAATGAAGTTCACCAATCATCTAAAAATCTATCAATATTAAAGACCAGTTCCAAAAAGGCCAAATAAAAAGCATTCTGTCCTGATGCAATGGAACAGAAAAAAATTACAGCAAAAATAAAAAACACTACATTATATAAATAATTTGATCGGAGGCTGGGCTCAGAATGAGCCTGAAAGGCAGAGAAACCCCCTACAATGGATTTCCACGCTATGCAAGCTCAATCAGAAAGCACTGATCTTGTAAGCCAACCAATCAGAACTTTCTGACTGAACTTGTATAGTGAGTGAAAGCCCTTGTAAGTGGTTTCTCCTGTGGGGACTGTGGGTGGATAATAGGTTCCAGCCTCCCCATTATCAAGATTAGGTCCTTGCCCACCAACCATTGGTGGGAGCGGGAAGAGACACTAGGCCCCTCCCTTATTAATATTAAAGCCCCAACCTGTTGCCCATGAGTGAAGCCTGAAAGGGGAACCAAGTTTCCCCCCTTTAATTTTAAATATAGCCTCCACACACTGGCCAGGGGTGGGGGCACTTTGAAGACACTGCCTCCACAGGTATTATTTAAATAGAGGTCCTCTGTGGGGCAATATTGGGAATACTATTCCCCCCATACCTCATTTTATTAATAGGTCAATCGTAGGGGCATGGATATGGACAGATCAAACAGTTAACCCTTGAACCCAAAGGAACTGGAGATTTGGTTGCTTTGGCATCGTCCATGTGGTGGCTTGGATTTCGATTTCTCGACAGAATCACCAAGAGGTCCAAATTTGGCTAAAACAATTTTCCCAGTCTGGTATCTAGTAATTCATATTTTTAAACTTTATTATTATTATGTTATTATTTATATAGTGCCAACAAATTCCACAGCGCTTTACAGTGGGTGAACGAACAGACATGTAGTTGTAACCAGACAAGTTGGACACATAGGAACAGAGGGGTTGAGGGCCCTGCTGAATGAGCTTACATGCTAGAGAGAGTGGGGTAAAGTGACACAAAAGGTAAGGATAGTATTAGACTAATGACAGTTGCAAGAGAGGAATCAGTCGGGAGCTATTAACAGTTTAATTGATTCACTTTTATGAAGAAGTGGGTTTATAATGATTTTTTGAAGGAGTGGAGACTGGGTGAGCATCTAATGGAGGAGGGAAGTGAGTTCCACAGGAACAGTGCAGCCCTCGAGAATTCTTGAAGGCGAGCATCAGAGGTGGGAGTACGGACAGAAGATAGACGTAAGTCTTCAGCAGAGCATAAGGGCCTAGAAGGGACATACTTGTTTATTAGGGAGGATAGATAGGTGGGAGCAGCATTATGTAGAGATTTGAAAGAAAGAACCAGAATTTTAAATTGAGCCCTTTATCTTACAGGAAGCCAATGTAGGGACTTACAGAAGGGTGAAGTGTGGGAGGTGCGGGCAGACAGGAAGATGAGCCTCGTCGCTGCATTCATTATGGACTGTAACGGTGCAAGTTGGGAGTACGTAAGACCGCTGAGAAGCAGATTACAGTATTCAAAGCGAGAAACGACAGTGGAATGGACCAGCACCTTAGTCGTATCTTCGGTTAAGTAGGGTTGGATGCGCGCAATGTTTTTGAGATGGAAGCAACAGGATTTGGCGATAGACTGAACATGTGGCATGAAGGAGAGGTCGGAGTCAAAGAAAACACCTAGGCAGTGAGCCTGTGTGGTGGAGCTGATGGTAGCACCATTGACTTGCAGGGAGACAGACACAGGAGTAGCAACATTTAAAGGAGGAAAGACCAGAATTTTCAGTTATTGTATATAAATATTTGATAAATCACCTATACCAAACTCAATACTAAAACACCAACTACGAAATAGAACAAACAACTTGGAACAAAAGAAGGCAACCCAAAAATTCTTAAATGATGGTTGACCTTGAAGAGAAGCACAGCATTAAACTCATTCACTGAGCTGACTACTGAGATTTTGGCTAGGTGTGTCTGTGCACATTTTAATGTAAGGCTCCATGGCCCACACTGTCCCACATTTATATTCTAACCTGCACCTGGGAGTTATCTTTTTGTTTGTTTGGCTTTGAAAGTGCCTCACCAATTCTTAGTGCTATAGGCAATTACCTGAAGTATAAAGTTTGGCAACAAACAACTGGAATTAGGTTATTTATTCTGTATATAGCATCCCAACATGGAACGGTGAAACATCTGTGTCAGAAATAAATTGGCAAAGTGCTATCACATACATTTCCACAGAGAAGAACTTCATGACTGAAGTTCTTCTCTGTGGAAATGTATGTGATAGCACTTTGCCAATTTATTTCTGACACAGATGTTTCACCGTTCCATGTTGGGATGCTATATACAGAATAAATATCTCCCCCACTGGACCACAGGATACACTCCAAACCAGGGCTGCCCAACAACCCCGGATGTTGTAGAACTACAACTCCCACGATGCTTTGACACTCTAAAAGCATTCTAAATGGTATGCAAAGTATCATGGGAGTTGTAGTTCTACAACATCTGAGGATCTACCTGTTGGGCAGCCCTGCTCCAAACTAATTAAATGAGCACATTAGCTGTTGAAAATTTCTAAAAGATTCACTTTTGTTGAAAAATGCTGGAAAACTTAACAAAAACATAACATGTAAAAGGAAATAAACAAGACTCACGTGGTCAAGATACTGGACGTCTTTTGCATTACTGTCCGTCATCAGGAACATGGATCTAGAGAAAAGTAGGTGAAAAGAATTATCGCTCAATAGACGCGTTTACCTGTAAAATAGTCTGCTTTGTTATAATCACAGGAACACTGGCTGCAGAAGTTGTCAGCAACGAAGAGCTATAAAACGATTAAATATAATAAAACCACAGGGGTCCCCGGACTAAGAGGGACTCAGCTACATGACCTCTTCTCAATCCTCAAACTATATATGGCAGGTTAAGGTTCAAAATGTGGAGACTGGGCAGCCTCAGAAAGACATACACAGATGGGTCAGCGCTTTTTAACACAGCAAGGTAAACAACAAGGCAGCAACCCTAAAAGGGGATCCCTCTCAACCCTTTAGGATAATACAAGGTAAAAAGACAGCCTCAGAAAGCCATCTATCATCAATGCCCCCATATGTCATCCCATATCCCCTAACCAACTTACCACAGGCAAGGGTGCTGCCCGCACCCCACTTGTCTCTAAATACCAATAGGAAGGGATCTCGCAGTGGCTAATAACCCTCATTCCTAAAGATAGGATGTTTTTTTTCACCCAGTGCTGGCACACCCTCTTCTCTTCAATTACTGACCCCGTCCTTCCATTCAGGGAATGGAGATCATTAGTACCAGTTGGATGCCTAGTCTTTATTTGTTTTGCCACGTATCGGCCATGAGTGCAAGGATAAAAAAGGACTACTAGCAGGTCTCTCCCTATTGTAACTTGGTCCCTCTTTATTGTAACATGGTACAGATTATTATTATTGTACAAACTACATTTTAATATAAAGAATAAACAGAAAGGACTAGATATAGTGTGGTTTGCCTAAATAGGAAATGTGTGTACCCATTGCCACTTGTTCTGTGGAGGAACTACCTCACATCAGGTGGCTGATGCAGTAAGTACTACCTGACAACAATGTGTCCTCAGGTTCCCAGTTGTGCACTGCAGCCCTTTAATAATACATACAGATACACAGACACGTAGATTCATAAACACAAATCCACAGATACACACACTTACAAACAATGGTACACATACAGATACACAGGCACACATGCAGGTCAAAATATACACATTTTAGCCACTCTCCTCTTTCCTACCTTTTTGGTATAGGAGAGTGGCTTCCTTGGTCCAGTGTGCTGACTGAGGTTTTGGGAGTTAGACACCGACTCTTCCAATCCACATTCCCCTTCCTTGGGTTGTGGGGCACCAAGAAGGAAGGAGCTGCAGTGTCAGTGGAAGTGCCAGAACAAGTTGTTGCAGCATCAATAGGATGGGAAAAAAACAGCTGCCTCTATGTGTTGAATTAGACATAGAGGACATGCTGCTCACCCCACTCTCCTGAGGCTGAATAGTTGTGGTGAGGGCAGTGGTTGCAGTGATAGCACCATGTCAGTAGTCCTCATAGCCGACATGCAGGGCCGGCGCTACCTGTAAGGCGGACTAGGCAGCCGCCTAGGGCGCCCCTTGGGAGGGGGCGCCGCCAGGAGCGCCGGCCCCCCCATGCTGCAGCCACCCGAGCGCTCTGTAGAGCGCCTCAGGCGGCTGCAGCTACCAGCGATGCGTCCGCGAGGCGAGACGCACCGCCGAAGCGCCTTGAGAAGAGGCTGGCAGGAGAAGCGCTCAGCGCTCCCTCATGTCAGCTCCCTCACTGCAGCGTGGCCGAGCCCTCTATGGCATGGTCCGACTGGTACTGAGAGCAGCTGTCTCCTGTACCCGGCCGGACTAACAGGAAGTGAACACTGAGTGTTCACTTCCTGTTAGTCCGGCCGGGTACAGGAAACAACAGCTCCCTGTACCCGCGGACTATACTGGGCTCGGCCACGCTACTACACAGGTAGGGGGGAGGGGAGAAGAAAGAAACAGAGAGGGAGGGAGGGGGGAGAAGAAACAAACAGAGAGGGAGGGAG
>OW240923.1:40608320-40675429 GCA_933207985.1 Pelobates cultripes
GAGGGAGGGGGGAGAAGGAAACAGGGAGGGAGGGGGAAGAAAGAAACAGGGAGGGAGGGGGAAGAAAGAGGGAGGGAGGGGGAGAAGGAAACAGGTAGGGAGGGAGGGGGGAGAAGGAAACAGGTAGGGAGGGAGGGGGAGAAGGAAACAGGGAAGGAGGGGGAAGAAAGAAACAGGGAGGGGAGGGGGGAAGAAATAAACTGACGGGAGGGGGGAGAAAGAAACTAACAGGGAGGTGGGGGGAAAGAAACTAACAGGGAGGTGGGGGGAAAGAAACTAACAGGGAGGTGGGGGGAAGAAACTAACAGGGGGGAACTAACAGGGAGGGGGGAGACATTGACAGGGAGGGGAATTGACGGGGAGGGAGAAATTGACAGGGAGGGGGGAGTGACAGGGGAGGGAGGGGGAATGAGAGTTACAAGGGAGGGGGGGAGAAGAGAGTGACAAGGGAGGGGGGAGAGATTGACATCCATCACACACAATGCACCCCTTACACACAAAGACAATGAACCCCTTGCACACAGAAAAACACACAATGCATTACACACACAATGCAACCCTTACACACAATGCATCCCTTACACACACAGAAACACACAATGCATTCCTTACACACACTCAATGCACCCCTTAAACACACTCAAAGCACCCCTTACAGACTCACACACTTCATCCCTTACATACACAGAAACACACCTTGCAGCCCTTACACATACAAACACAGATTCACACAATGCATTCCTTACACACAAATCAGGACATCCCCTACACACTCCACCCCCTGTGAACTAACTCATTGGTGGAACATGAAAGTGGACCCTGGGACCCAGACCTTGAGCTGTGTAAAGGGCCCCCAAAAAATGGAGCTGCTTCTCGTTCTCCCAGAACATTGATTTTTGTGACCACAGTTACAAACAGCCTCCAGAGATCCTGTTATACACCAGACCAGTGGAGCCAGACTGCAGCTAGAGCCCATCATCATCCTCATCTGCTTGTAAGTAGGTAATCTAGTATATTATTCGTGGCACTAATCTCTAATTTACCTCACATTAAAGAAACACTATAGTCCCCAGAACCACTGCAGCTTAATGTAGTGGTCCTGGTGTCTATAGCCTGTCCCTGCAGGCCTTTTAATGTAAACACAGCGGCACTGCAGCACTAGTGTTAATAACATGGCAGGTCATATGGGTGGGGCATTGTGATGTCACAGGGGGGGGGAGGGCGGCAAACTTTACTTTTGCCTAGGGCGGCAAAAATCCTTGCACCGGCCCTGCCGACATGTACTAACTCTAGGACACTATTGCTGATAGTGGATTGGGAAACAGGATACATTCAGCTAGCCTCCCTACATTTCAGCTTGGGAGTAGTACATGGCATTGTTTAGGGTGGGTCTGTTTTCACTATTAATATAATTGGGATCTGAATAATTGTGTATTGTGTAAAGTAACAACTCTTTTCAGCAAAAAAATGGGTTCATGCTTGGTGAATGTACTGCTGTAATATTGCCATGCTTCAGCGGCACACTCCAGACAAGATGGCGGCCGCAGGGAGTCTACCCTCCTCGGCAATCTCCCACAGAGCACACTGGAAGACACACAATCGGAGGCCACAGCAGCAAGTGGAAATCCTGACCCTGAAACTAAGCAGGACCTCCAAAGACTTCTGACTGCTGACCTCCCAATCCTAAAAACAAATATGCAACAGGTGTAACAGGCAGCTGAACGGGTGGAAACTGCTGAAGAGGATGTTAATGAGATCCGTAAAGACACTATGAAGGCCTCCATACTACAAACAAGTCCAACAAGGCTCTCTCGCTGCAGGTATCGACGCAAGAAGACAGGTTCCGCCGCAATCACTTTAAGATAAGAAGCACAGTATGTGAGAAGACTGCTGACCACAATTCTGCCACCTGTAACCGCTCCCCCCCAAAAAAAAAGAATAATCAACATTGCTGGGATATATTGCCTCCCTACGCAGACAAAATCTCTTTCTACAGTGACCAGGGACATTATACTCCACTGTTCCCTACCCCAAGACAAAGGTCACATCATGGCAGCGGTTAGGGGCAAGACCCCACTGACATTTGAGAACTATTAACGGTCTTTTTACCTAGACATGTCAAAAGTAACACTGCAATTGAGGAAATCCCTGAATTCACTCACTGCCTGACTACACTCAGCCGGGGTGACCTACAGGTGGGGGACACTGAGATCCCTCCTCGTCACTCACAATGGCACTATGCACAAATTAACAACAAGAGGGACAGATGCACCAGCGTTACTCTCTTTGCTAGGCCTCATGGACTTGACAGCTGTCCTGTAGGATTCACATCACACTCCAGCATTGGACCTGGCAACATAGTCTCATTTGTGCCAAGACCTAAAGCCAACAACCCATCTGCCACGTGACACTGGCGACACAGGTTGCACTCCAAATCCAGCTGAAGTACGTACAGAATCCATGGTTCTGTGTTGCAAATTTTACTTGTTTTAAATTCTGTTATTTTATTATTTTATTATTTAATTTTGCATTATACAATGCTGCATTATTGGGCCCAGGATACCTAGGCATAGGGTGCCCCTGGTTAATCTTGATAATACACAAGTATAATGTTGGCATTCATGGAATTGGTCCAGTTTCACAAAAATACATAGGGAAGGGAAACACACGGGGTACCCAATCACAGAATTTCCCTGTTTTACTCTACTTTAACCCCACTGTACATGGCCCTAGGCCTGATGGGAGCCAATATTGGGCTTACCATTACTTATACTTACCTCTGAACATATATCTATTGCACCGACCTCCCTAGTTTAGGACAAAAACACACAAGTGCACACATGTCAAGGTCGCCAAACATCTACTATGGATACACATGTTATAATTTAAAAATGTGCACAACCACAGTCACATCACCTGTTTAATGTTTATTTTATTATGACATACTTTACGCTACAGTTATATGCATGCATGTTTAGTACGCATTGCACGTAAACCCCCCCCCCCCAAAAAAAAACCAAAACCCCCCCAAAAAAACCTGCACACTGCTTGCACAACCCGCATGGTACTGACTAAAGGGAACACACTCAGGAAAAAAAATAGTTAGTTACATAGGCTGAAAAGAGACATGTGTTCATCAAGCTCTGTTGATCCAAAAGAAGGCAAAAAAAAAAAAAAGTTTGAAGCACTTCCAATTTTGAAAAAAAAAAACTAGGACAATCAGATTTATCTTTGGATCAAGAAGCTACAGTTGAAAAGTTATATATGAATGTTGTGTTTTTGAAAGTATGCATCTAGTAGCTGTTTAAACATCTGTACGGACTCTGATAAAACTACTTCTTCAGGCAGAGAATTCCACATCCTTATTGTTCTCAGGGTAGAATTTTTTTTTTTTTTCCTACAAACAATTTACAAAAAGAAATAACTTTTAAGAACTTTATATTGGCAAGCTAGTCCAACATTAGGACCAATTAACCAGGCTAGGCAAAAGGAATTTTTCCTGACACCACAGTCCACAAAAGATGATTATTTTTTTCTTCCTCCAAACAGTTATATGTATGTATATATATAAAATAGGATGAGTGACAAAATGCCTGCTAACCCAAGTGCTAATTCTCCTATCTCCCATCCAAAGTTAAATGCCAGTGCTCCTGGCAGTACTAGCTGCTAAATACAGAATTACATTAAAGCTTATCTCACACTTGAGTCAGTGACACAGGCTCCAACACACTGTGCCATTGCTGTTCAGTCTCCCTTAATAGGTAAATTTAGAGAATTGAAGGTCTGTCTGGAAGTATTGGGAGTCTAGTGGCTGATCCCTTGCGATCATCTTTTTTTGCTCTCTCTGGATTGGACTCAACACACCTCTTCTTCATTCCATTACCCCTTTTTATGGTGCTAGGCACTCTGAATCAAGAATGTGCTCATGTGAGTCCATTTCCAAGAGACTCCGGTGCGTGGTTGTTCAGAAATTAGAAATTCTTTAATTTGACTGAACTGCAGTTTGGTATAAAACTAATCCAAAAGTCTATTCTATATCTATTTTTTAAATTACAAGTACTAAAAAATTTTTTTTGAAAGAGTATCTATTGTGAATGAATTCATCCATTTTGAATTGGAAGTTTAGCTTTTTCCATTGTGATAAAATTCCATTAGGTTTCTGATGTCTTACTTTCTTTCCATTGAGAGCCAGGAGGCAAAAATCCAGCTAGAAGTAAATCCATTCATC
Source organism: Pelobates cultripes (assembly GCA_933207985.1). Classification (NCBI taxonomy): domain Eukaryota; kingdom Metazoa; phylum Chordata; class Amphibia; order Anura; family Pelobatidae; genus Pelobates; species Pelobates cultripes. The sequence goes on from OW240923.1 coordinate 40,612,549, forward strand.
TTTATGAGTCTGCAGAGGACTCAAAGATTAATGGATGTCCTACCAAGATGCATTGATTCACCTGGAGGCTTTATCTTGACAACTGCCTGATTCCTATATTCACGCAAATCTGGATGTGTTATTCTAGAGTGATGTCTGTATGGTTTTCACTAAAACCGCAACATAATGACTTGAAAAATGAATCTTAAATAATGTATAATGTCTTGCAATATAAAATGAAAAGTAATTAGAGGTTCACAATATGTTATTAAGAATTCCGATCTTGCAAAGTATGGCAGAAACTGGCACACTGTCCTGTATATTTGTTCACATTTTGAAAAGGAGTTCAGTAATGCACTAAAAAGCCTGATAACATTACATATACATACATACATACAGTCATGCAAAAAAAGAATGTTCATCCTCTTTGAATTCTATGGTTTTCCATATCAGAATATAATAATCATATGTTCCTGAGCAGGTTTAAAAATTAGGTAAATACAATCTCAGATGAACAACAATAAATGACATATCACATCGTGCCATGATTTATTCAACATAAATAAAGCAAAATAGAGAAGATGTGTGAAAAAAAAACTACACCTTATGATTCAATAGTTTGTAGAACCACCTATAGCAACAATAACGTGAAGTTATCATTTTCTGTATGACTTTATCAGTGTCACGGTTCGCACCGTGCCATCCAGACGGCCACATCAAAGCCAGACAGGGGATTTGAACTGTGGCCTTTCCTAATCCTGCTGTCTTACCTCGGAGTCACAGTCCTTCTTGTTTCAGCCTGATGTTTATCCTTGCCTTGTCTCCAGCACTGGGGGCTGGATTTTACCTGTGGCTGCTCCTGTCAATCTCAGTCCACCTGAAGCAGATACCTAATTAGCCAGGTATAAGACACTGCCTCTCCCTGAGGGCAGGGTCAGTTCATTGACTCTGGTTTTGCGGTTTGGTTCCAGTTATTGTGTATCTTGATCCAGTGTTCTCCAGATAGCTTCCGACCTTTGTTTATTTTCAATGCTTTCCTATGGGGAAGTTTAATGCGCGTGCGGCATTGCCGCGCACGCGCATTAGGTCTCAACATGCCGGCGGCCACGCATACGCAATCTGTGTCCCCCGCTGGCTGACGTCGGCGGGGGAGGAGCGTGGGTGGACCCTAAACCACCACCGAGGGACATCAGAGGTGGTCTCAGGTAAGTCACTGAAGGGGTTTTCACCCCTTCAGCAACATGGGGTAGGGGGTGGGAGGGAGAGGGGACATGCAGTGCCAGGAAAACGATTTGTTTTCCTGGCACTGGAGTGCCCCTTTAAGGCCCCGCTACAGCATGTAAATCAGGTTGAGGTCTGGACTTTGACTGGGCAATTGCAACACCTTGATTCTTTTCTTTTTCAGACATTCTGTTGTAGATTTGCTGGCGTGTTTTGGATTCTTGTCCTGTTGTATGATCCAATTTCGGCCAAGCGACCTCACATGGACTCTAGAATACTTTGGTATACAGAGGTGTTCATGGTCAACTCAGTGACTGCAAGGTTCCCAGGTCCTACGGCTGAAAAACAAGCACAAATTATCACCCCTCCACTACTGTGCTTGACAGTTGGTATGAGATGTTTGTGATGATATGCTGTGTTTGGTTTTCGCCAAACGTGGCACTCTGCATTATGGCCAAACCATCTCTACTTTGGTCATGTCTGTACACGGGACATTATTTCAGGAGTCTTGTGGTTTGTTCAGATGCAACTATGCGAACCTAAGACTGCTCTTTTTAGAGAGAAGAGGCTTTCTCCTGGCAATCCTTCCAAACAAACCATACTTGTTCTAATTGTACTGTCATGAACTTTAACATTTAGCATGCTAACTAAGGCCTGTAGAGTCTAAGATGTAACTCTTGGTTGTGTTTGTTTTGCTATCTCTCTGAGGAGTGCATGGTCTGACATTGGGGTGAGTTTGCTGCGGCATCCACTCCTGGGAAGACTGGCAACTGTTTTGAATGTTTCCCAATTTTGAATAATCTTTCAAATTTTAGAATGATGGACTTTAAATGGTTTGAAGATTGCTTTATAACCCTTCCCAGTTTAATGGGCAGCAACAATAGCTTCTCTAAGACCAGAGGTCTTTTCTCCTCGGCATCGTGTTAACACACCTGAATGCTCTGGACCAGCAAACTGCTAAAACTTTGGCTTTTATAGAGGTGGTCAGACTTGTTGGTGATCAATTAATCAAGGGTATTTTATTATCTCCAACAAACATAAGGAACTGCACTAAATCCCATCAATCTGAGCCAGGATACTGGACTCAATCCCATCAATCTGAGCCAGGGTATCTGATTAGCAGCACGTGAATGCTACTTAGCCTACTAAATGCTATGGAAGCAGTAATGTACTTAGTTTTTCACACATGCCTTCTTTAATTTGGCTTTATTTTTTGTTATATAAATCATGACACGGTGTAAAATGTCATGTGTTGTTGTTTATCAGAGGTTGTATTTACCCAATTTTAAGACCTGCTAGGAAACATATGAGTCTTATTATGCATGATATGTAAAACCATAGAAGTCAGAAAGGGTGCGCTTTCTTTTTCCCATGACTGTATTTTGCACTTACAAGAGTAAAGAAGAATACACAAAAATGAGTCTCTGGCAATTCACATTTCCATGTATTGTGTACATAGGGCAATATTTATTTGTGTTTTCTTATAATTTTTTACTCTTCTGTAAATGTGCAATTTAAATTCTGCACAACATGGCCCCAAAAAATATCAATATCATTATACTGTTACACGCATCTCTTATGTGCCAGATATATCTAGTCATACCAATAATGCACTGTGCATTGGAAAGATACATATGAAAATTGGGAGATGCTAACCTAGAGATATATAGCTTTTCTAAACTCTCAATCACTTATAATGCACTCTAGTATTTGCTTGAACCAGATATATACTATTGACTTTAACCATGACAACCTCTTGGCAAAAATAAAAGTGCCCTTGAGACATTTGTCAGTCACAGTTCAGCAGCCACCAATGCTTGGCACAGTCAACTCTATCAGACCAACTGCTTTTGTATCGACAAATGCAAAGGTGAATTAGCTGCCTTTAATTAGTGTTGGTGTGTGCTTGACTTTAAGTGCCAATCTCCAGATCCAATTTCTGTCAAAGTGTTTACCCAATTAGAATGCTTAAATACCTCAAACAAATTTGAGGCAGGGGGAAAACAAATTAGTGTGAATTAGACATTCAGTTGGCTGTAAACTGGCATTTTGGGGCAAAATAAGGAAAACTGGAAACAGTATCAAGGAATGGTGTAAAATTGGCAAAAAGTATCAGAAAGGAAAAAACATTAAAAAATATAGTAAGATCCAGAGATGTTATATTTAATTTATAAGGCAGAATATTTATATATAATATACAGTCGATGTTGTGGACCATGTCTTCCCCGATACTTTGCCAGCATTATAGCTGTAAGAACATTAAGGAAGATGTAGTTCACATCTTAAGTGCTAAAGGTTGCCTACTCCTGGTATACAGTATATATTGTACATGACAAGAAAATTTTGTATAGGTAAACATTTTTGCAAAAAAATGTAAAATTTTTCAGGACGTCTGAATTTTGGCCATTTATCGGTTTTGTTTAGCAGAATATTGGTAGCAAAAACCTGATTCAGACTACCTACACTTGTTTTCCTACACAGATCATTCGGATCCTGAAACATTTACTTCTAAGATTGTGCTGCACCACATTGGGAGATCATTCTGCCCGAGTGCTACTATTTGGAGCTGACCAGAAGCTCCAAAAAACTGTAAGTGCATTTCAATATCTACCTCACAAAATTATAAGAACTTATTACGCTATACTGTGTCTCCTGTTCCCTTATCTTTTATATGCACTGAGCACTAACTGGACCAGAGGACACCTACAAGGCGCTGCGACCCTTTTATCATCTTGCACAAAACATAACAATGCAAACGTGCAAGCAGAAATATGTAGAATTCTCCAACATCCATAAATACATTCTTAAAAAAACCAAAACATGTTTCTAAGTGGCTTTGATGTTTTACTTCAGCCTTGTGATATTAAAACATTACCTACCCCTGTTCTAGGAGCAGATATTTAACAATTTCCAAAAGTACATATTTGTGCAAAAAAGAATAAAACACAAAAAGTTAACCATATCTTCACAACATCCAGTATTTAAATACTCTATGTTAATATGTACTCTATATGTACATACAAAATTAAAAAGAATACAAAATAAAAAAGGTTACTAGTGCACTATCCCAATTCCCCATGCACATTTAAATAGCATAGATTTTTAGTATTAATACAACTCCAATGGTTATGAAACAGTAAACGTACCTGCCACATCAAAGCACAACTCTTAGGCGAGTCCTTACACTAACAATTTAACTTGCTGTTTTCAGCTAAAGGTGCACACATTGGTGGGGAGGCAGAACAGGAATATACAATAAAAAAAAATTAATAATTAAGCCCTGAACTTAAACCCTTCATATTCTTGGGCAGCAGCAATTAATCTACTCAAATACAAAACTAACCAAAAGTTACCTGCACGCTATCCAATTTATTTATAGCTAGGTCTGACACAATTTTCATAATTTTGGCTCTGTACGCCGTCACCACGGGTTTGAAATAAAACAATCGAGATGCAACTGAAGTGCACATTTTTAGCTTTAAGTCAAGGGGTTGAACAAAAATATTGTATGAAAAGTTTAGGAATTGCAACCATTTTCATGCACTATTCATTTATTTCTTCAACAAATTACCAGTCTCCTTATTTCAGGAGCTCAAATGTAATTGGACAAATTAACACAATCATAAATAAAATGTTCATTTTTAATACTTTGTTGAGAATTCTTTGCAGGCAATGACTGCTTTAAGTCTGGAATGCATGGACTTCACCAAACACTGGGTTTTCCTCCTTTGTGATGTTTTGTAAGTCCTTTACTGCAACTGTCTTCAGTTGTTTTTTATTTGTGGGTCTTTATGCCTTAAGTTTTGTCTTCAGCAAGTGAAATGCATGTCCAATCAGTTTGATATCTGGTAATTGACTCTGCCATTGCATAACTTGCCAATTATTTGCCTTAAATAAACTCCTGGGTTGATTTCACAATATGTTTAGTGTCATTGTCCATCTGACCCAGTGCCATTAGAAGCCATGTATGCCCATGTCGTCAAACTGCCACCACTGTGTTTTACATATTATGTGGTATGATTCGGATCCTGAGCAGTTTCGAGCTTTCTCCGTACATTTTTCTTGCCCTCATTCTGGTACAGGTTGATGTTAGTTTTATCTGTCCAAATAATGCTGTTCCAGAACTGGAGTGGCTTTTTTTAAGAATTTATTTATTTTTTGATAAAAGTCTAATCTGGCCTTTCTATTCTTGAGGCTTATGGATGGTTTGCACCATTTGCACTTGTAAAGCTTTCTGTTTATGGTAGACTTGGATAATATCCCTACCTCTTGGAGAGTGTTCTTAACTTGGCTGGATGTTGTTAAAGGGTTTTTCTTTACCATGGTATTGATCATCCACTACTGTTTTCTTAAGTGGACTTCCAGGTCTTTTTGTGTTGCAGATCTCACAAGTGCTCTTCTTTTTTTCCTTAGAATGTACCAAACTTCTGATTTGATCACGTCTAATATTCCTGCTCTAACTGATTTTTTGGGGGAGTTTTTTGTCGCCTACGGACATCTTGTTTCGATTGCATCAAGAGCTCATTTGACTGCATGTTGTGGGTTCACAGCAACCGCTTCCAAATGCGAATGCCACACCTGGAATCAACTCCAGACCTTTTATCTGCTTAATTGTCAAAGAAAAAAATATGGGATAGTCCACACCTGTCCATGAAACAGGTTTTGAGTCAATTGTCCAATTATTTTAGGTCCCTTGAAGAAGAGCTATAATTCCTTAACCCTTCCTGGAATTTGGATGCAAATACCTTCAAATCAAAGCTGAGAGAATGCACGTTAAGCCCATATTCACTATTTAACTGGAACTTGAATTTGTTTTAGTAAACAGCCGAAATAACAAAACATGCCAGTGTCCAAATATTTCCAGACCCAACTGTATATATTGAGTTTTCAAACTTTTTACCAATTTATCTTTTCACTTTTTTGTTTTTCCATGTGTTGTTATTGCAAACCCATTATTTTTGAATGCATGCCCCAAGGTGTTGTTTGATGTTAAAATCTAACAGTAAGCTTGGCTTTCATTAGCCCAGAAACTGAATTTCAGCTAATGTTTGTTTCTTTTCGTACAATTACCTTAATAGTTTGCAAACTCTGACCTAGGCTCGGCATGTAGTACATATAAAATTGTTTACTTTGAAAGCTTTATTGGTTCCCGATTCAGGTGGTGATTCAGGATTAATTGTACTTTTTAAACAACTCCGTACCAAGAAAGCCTGCCTGCTTTATGTCTCATTCACTATTCAAGTTGCCCAGCATGCGGATTGCTTGGGATAGCTCTTATTTATTTATTTATTTATTTTTTAAAGGATCATTTTTATTTGATCACTCATTATCCATCATTGTTACAGAACTACAACACTATTCTCTGCAATTAATTTACCCACTGTGTAAATATTAGAATTCTTTAACTAGTAAAGTCACATCTAGATATTAGCTATGTAGTGGAGTATTGATGCTCTTATAACCCAAGTGAATAGAAATCCTTTTACCATGCATCGAACACAGGTATTATAGAAGTGTTATATTTCTTTGTAAAAAACAGTTATGGCATGCACTAAAAATGTGTTTTTTTTGTTTCGTTTTTTTTTTAACTTAGAACGCAGAACTACGTGCCAGGAATCCCTTAGAATAAAGTGGCTACAACTGTGTCAACTTCACAACTGCATTACCTCTCGCTGACTGTGCCCCTGTGCCTAGCTTGTTTGGTGTTCTAAGCCATATTTCAGTTTGCAACCCAACCAGCTTCATTGTCTCTACAAAATACCAGCTTTCAGACTGTTTTCCTTTAGGATAGGGCCAGGGAATGATTTGGTTGAGAATAGTGATGTCCCGAACGGTTCGCCGCGGACACATCATTGAGTAAACTTTGACCCTGTACCTCACAGTCAGCAGACACATTCCAGCCAATCAGCAGCAGACCCTCCCTCCCAGAGCCTCCCACCTCCTGGACAGCTCACTAAGAATGCAGCTTCACAATGAATGTAAAATGGATGCTGTCCAGGAGGTGGGTGGATCTGGGAGGGAGGGTCTGCTGCTGATTGGCTGGAATGTGTCTGCTGACTGTGAGGTACAGGGTCAAAGTTTACTTAATAATGAGTCCACGGCGAACCGTTCGGGACATTACTAGTGGAGAAGTATAGAGACATGAATGAGATAAGGGATATGGCAACATTTTACACTCTAGTAGGCCATCCATGCTGAAAAACTAGGAACATCTTACCCAGACAGATTTCTGCTGCTCAGAGCTGATGTCATTGTTTTGAGTGCTTGTGGAACACCAGCATTCCTTCATAGAGAGTCAGCCTATCTGCCTCCTTAATCTCTCCCTGCTGCTGCAGAAACCAGGCAATGAATGGTCCCAATGGCACAGCAGTCAATAACATGATGCTGGTGCTACAATCGTGGCCGGAGAACCAGAAAATAAATACTGTACATCCCTCCTAAACCTCTCCCTGATCCTCTCATGAGATAACCCTAATTCTAGCTAGCACTACCCCTAGACTTGGCTATATTAACCATAGGGTTAGCTCCTGAGGGGGTAAGGGATGGGTAGAGTTTCTACTAACCCTAGGAACAGTGTATGGATAGATAACCATTGGGGCATAGTTAGGCTCTAACAACGCAAGTCGGTCCCAGTTTGGTGGAAGTTGCTTTTGGCAATCAAACACCCAAGGAGCCAAGAGCTTAGTAGCATGGGATACAAAGCAAGATTTTATTTGCAGAGTTACCTTTGGACAGTTAGATGCTTAGCCTTCACCTTAAAAAACCACCATATTTATATTTCCTACATTTTAAAAAGCTTTTGGAGCACAAGACGCTGATAACATAGGTTATCAATTAACCCATTGTTGCCATATAGTAATCCATCCAATGGGTACAGGGCTAATTTGAAGTAAAAGACACATGAACATATTTCTTCTGTAGCACCTTATTGATATAACATTTTTTTTAAAAACTAAAACAGATTTGATAAATGACATGTATATGCAGGACTCACAATTTTGCGGGGTCTCCAAGCGCCTGCAGATGACAAGATTCAGAGGGAGGAATGTATACAAATATTCGGTGAAATCATTAAAATGCCAGGAATCTTGAAGGCAAACAAGCATATTACAGGTATCTCGACAGAGACCAGAAATTAGGAAAACGAATACACACATTAGAAGAAACAGTTTTAGAAGTGCTCAACAAAGAATCTAATATAGGGATACAATGCTAACAAAGGTAAAGAAACACCTTGTCATATCTTCAATTGTACAACAATACAAGTCAGAAGTGGCATCAAAGCACTCTGAGTCATTCCAAGTATTCAGATGACTTTCATGGAAACCAAACATTTTCAACATATGTGCTTAACACTTACATAAGTGAATTAACAATGTAACCACAATATTTACCACTCAAATGTCTTCTGTAACAGTAAGACTTGTTGCCGCTATTTATTTGTTGCAGACTTTGCTACCAGCATTGGGACTGCGGATTGTGGTCTTCATGCACCCCAGTACAGTTACCACACAAACAAATTTTAAGTATAAAACTATTTAAAAAGTTTAATAACGTTGACAATATTTCTGGCAAATCGCAATAAATAGATAAGTACTTAAACAAATATATTGAATCAAAAATAAACCTATGCAAAGTAATGTCTATCTATACAGGTCTATATAAGAAGTTGTTTGTTTTATATAGATCATTTTTCAAACCACCGTTAACGTATATTAAGTCAGTAAGGTGAAGTAATAACACTTGAATATTCAACACTACAACATAGATCAGGGGTATAAAAAATAGTAAAATAGTGAGAGCACACTGTACATGCAATAAATAATATTACCAGTACTTCACAAGATAAATAGCTGAAACATAAAAAGGAGAGAGAAAAGCACATAGGGTAATATTGTATACACTTTGTATATTAACCGTATATAATTGGTTGCACTCACGTGGTTCTGAGTCACTTGAAAAGCTGACTCAGACTAAGGGCTTAAATCGGAGAAGAAATCCTTAATACTGGACCACTTGTGTTGAAATATACGTTGAGATAAAGTTGTCTCTGGCAATCTCTAGATGTGTAATAGAAATTACTCCAGGATACCCAATCTCGATCAATCTTTTAAGACTTTTATTCCATATTAAACAAAACAATTAAAATCAATCACAAGTATACTACAGTCCATAGAATTACCACTAGTGGTAATTCTATGGACTGTAGTATACTTGTGATTGATTTTAATTGTTTTGTTTAATATGGAATAAAAGTCTTAAAAGATTGATCGAGATTGGGTATCCTGGAGTAATTTCTATTACACATCTAGAGATTGCCAGAGACAACTTTATCTCAACGTATATTTCAACACAAGTGGTCCAGTATTAAGGATTTCTTCTCCGATTTAAGCCCTTAGTCTGAGTCAGCTTTTCAAGTGACTCAGAACCACGTGAGTGCAACCAATTATATACGGTTAATATACAAAGTGTATACAATATTACCCTATGTGCTTTTCTCTCTCCTTTTTATGTTTCAGCTATTTATCTTGTGAAGTACTGGTAATATTATTTATTGCATGTACAGTGTGCTCTCACTATTTTACTATTTTTTATGCACCTGATTTTGTGTGGTTGAGTGATACACACTGAAGTGATAGCAGCACCACTTATTACTGTTTTTCCCATACCTTTTATACTATATAGATCAGGGGTAGGCAATCTATGACACATGTGCCATGCACGGCACTCATGGCTACCAGCAGGGACGTTTAAGCCGTGAGGCAAACAAGGCATTTGCCTTGGGCGGCATTTTCCAGGGGGCGGCAAAAAATTCACACCTAAATGCCCAGGGCAAATGCCTTGTTAGCCTTGCGGCTAACTGACATGCTGGTTGGGCGGCACTGGCGAGGGAGCACTTCCCCTGAGCTCCCTCGCGCCGCAGAGTGAGGCTGGGTTCCCGGCATCACTCTGTGGCGCGCGAGGGAGCTGAGCAGACAGCTCAGAGGAAGTGCTCCCTCGCCAGCCGCCCGCCCGCCCAGCAGCCACTGCACCCCCAGGAAGAGAGGGAACCCTGTGTTAATGTGAGTGTGTATGTCTGTTAGTGTGTGTGTCTGTCGGTGTGTGTGTCTGTTAGTGAGTGTGTCTGACTGTGTGTGTGTGTGTCTGTTAGTGTGAGTGTGTTTGCCTGTGAGTGTGTATTTGTCTGTTAGTGACTGTGTTTCTGTTAGCTAGTGTATGCGTATATGTCAGTGAATGTGTGTGTGTATTTAGAAGGCAGGGCGGGGGGAATGGTTGGGTGGGAGTGGCGGGGGAAAATGGGGCGCCTGAGTTTTGTCCTGCCTAGGTCAGCACAAAACCAGGATACACCACTGGCTGCCAGAGCCAAACAGGAGTCCCAGTGAAGCTTCAGATATCTGCTAATACGAAAAGGTGGTGAACGACAATCCTCAATTTATGCATTGCAGCACGTAGAGGAAGTGATCTCAGATTACTTTATTCCAGCACTGGAAGCCAGGGAAGCCACCAACACTGCTAGATATACACAGAAATGTAGAATAACTCTCCCCTCATACAAATAATACGAACAGCCCACACACAAACATACACACAATCCCCACAAACTCAACACCACTAGCAATCCACATATATGCACGCAACCCCACATGCAGCCTCTCACATGCAATACCCCAAATAGCCCCTCACATCTACACACACTACCAAACACACCATGTGACAAATCCATCCACACACTGGCAGAACTACCGTGGTCGCAAGGGTCACAGCTGCAAGCGGGCGAGTCACTCCAGGGGTGCCCGTTGGCATTGTGGTGGGGCCCCACTATGACCGCATTGAAAGGGCCTATCGGGTGGTCCATGCTCTTGGGGTCAACCAATGGCAATGTATTCCTGGAACCTGGTCCGTGCTGCGGTGCAACCGAACCCCAGTGGTGACGTCAGAGCTGGGAGGAAGCCGTGACTTCCTTCCAGCTAACAGAGCGCAGCGCGGGAGGAGATGGTATCGTTCTGTATCATCTCAATAATTGGTGGCATTCTAGATGGACTGCATGTATTTTTTAGTGAAATATATATGAATATTGATAAGCACTGAAAAGTACTTAAACAGATTAACCAGAAGCAACACACACTGGATATAGGGACCCCTCAATATCCCAAGAAAATGAAATACCATAAAATGATACAGGAAAACAGGGTGCACCTACTTTACTTTCAGACCTGTTCCTTATACATTGTTGTTGTTGTTGTTTTAGGCACAACTTGTGTTCCTGTATCTTTTTATGCTTTTCAGTAGAAGGTACCCAGCAGGTGCCTAGACATTAAAGAGATACTCCAGACCCCTAAAACACTTTAGCTTGCTGAAATGTTTTATGTGTGAAGAGTGTGCTTTAAAAATAAAAAATGAAAATTTCATTTTACCCAATATGCAGATTTAAATTTCAATGGAAATTGACACTTTTATAAATTAAACTTTTCACACACCCTGGCTGTCAATCAGACAACAGGTCCTGTTACTTACATAGGCTGAAAAGAGACATGTGTCCATCAAGTTCAGCCTTCCTCACATTTGTTTTTTTGCTGTTGATCCAAAAGAAGAAGAAAAAAAAAAAAGTTTGAAGCACTTGAAATTTTGCAACAAAAACAAAACATCTCCTGGTAGTGACAAGGGACATTCAGCGCTGGAGAAAAACTGCGTAATCGGTTTTATTTTTCTGGGAGACTGGGAGAAGAGGGCAAAAACTATCTAAGGACATCAGAACAGATATGCATTCCTAACGCTAGTGTTCCTTTAATGAAGAATGAATAGAAGAAAGTAAAGGCTAGAATAGTGAAAGAGAAAATAGTAATGTATGAAGAAAAGCTGGGTGAGAAAGTTGGCTGATAAATAAGTTGTACAAATTTGGTATCAACACTTATGTATCAAAACTGCAAAAATGGAAAAGGAATCGAACTCAATTAACTTAAGACCAACTTAACAAAGACTCCATTGGTAGTTGAAACATTGCAGTGTTCCACATGTTCGAATAAAGGTGCCTGAAGACATTGGAGTGCTTGGTCCCTTTTTCTAATACTGGTATTTACTTATGTATCAAAGGCAGGTCTTTGGTCTTCCAGCCTTTTCACTTGCTGTGGGGTTTATTTGGGAAGTGGTGCATAGCTCCTGTCAAGATTTTATTAAAAAGTCTTTTAAACTTGTTTTGTGACTTATTTTTGTGCCCCCTGGAAATCTTTGTAGTTGATTTACAATATGTATCATCTCATCTCATTTTCTCTCTCTCCCTCCCCCATAAGAAGCAATGCTTATGTAAGCTCGCCTGTTCTGATATCTGCTTTATCTGTTCTTTATCCCAAATATGCAGTCAAATATTAATGTGATTATCCATAGTCCAAATGACAAGAGCTTGAGATATAAAAATATATATATTTAATTTTTTAAAGGAAAGTAGTTTTCCCCTTGATGTTAAAAAGATTTACTACAGTATATTCAATAGTTGCATGGTTTTCCCAATTATACATACTTTAAAGCATTAGGCAGAACTTGCAGTTCATCTACAACAGTCTCATTATTGAACTATTAATGAAAAAAAAAATATATATATATATATATTTAATATGTCTGAAGGGTTGTATTTTAGGTTTCAGCCACAAGATGGTGCTGCCCAAATGTTTAACTAGGCGATCCTTTGTATTAATTTATCAAATGTTTATCCAAGACATTATGCCTTGAGAATGCAGTGCATGCTTAGATTGTATGGTATGCAATGCAAATACATGTTTTCACTACTAAAAAGTAGTGCCATTCGATAGACATGGATTTAACCGAGGTAGGGAAAAAGAAAAAAAACAAAAAAAAACAAGGACATCAACAATGTATTTACAGAATGAAGGAAACTATTCAGCGTACACAAAATTAAGCTAGAAATTAATTAACAGTGTAGATTAAATATAAAATTCCACAGAGGGAGATTTAAAAAAAATAAAAATCTTTTTTTTTTTCAATTCTGCTGTAACTGTTGATTACAAAAGGAACACCTTATTATCAAAATAAGTATTGTGAAATATATAGACTATTAAAACTTTTGTAAATACATTTGCTACCACTACCCTTGAACAAAATCCTTGGCATAATCCTTCCAATGATCAGGGACAGAGCAGTGGTGCACGGTAGTCTAAATGACAAAATGCTACGAGGAAATTAAGAGATTCTGGACGCCAGGAAGGACTCTACATCTAGAAATAACAGTTAGGATTTTTCTTAGAATATAGAAAACCTTGGAAAATAATTGATTACAATTTAGAATATTATTATATTTTCCGCTATAATTTTAAAGCTGGAGAGTGACCCATCTCCAGTTGTTTATATCTGTCCTTACTTTATAAAGGGTTAACATGTAGGAAGTTAAAGGACCACTATAGGCACCCAGACCACTTCAGCTTAATGAAGTGGTCTGGGTGCCAGGTCCATCTAGGATTAACCCATTCTGCTGTAAACATAGCAGTTTCAGGGAAACTGCTATGTTTACATTAGGGTTAATCCAGCCTCTAGTGGCGGTCTCATTGACAGCCGCTAGAGCCGCTTCCGCGCTTCTCACTGTGACAATCACAGTGAGAAGACACCAGCATCCACAGGAAAGCATTGAGAATGCTTTCCCATGGACTGGCTGAATGCGCACGCGGCTCTTGCCGCACATGCGCATTCAGCCGATGATGGGAAAGGAGGCGGAGAGTCACCCACCACCGAGGGAGCCCCGCGATGGAGAGAAGGTGAGTGTTTGACCCAGTGGTGTATCCTGGTTTTGTGCTGCCCTAGGCAGGACAAAACTCAGGCGCCCCCCGCCCCATCTTCTAAATACACACACACAGTCACACCGACACACACACTCACATTAACACTTTATTTTTATTTTATTATTATTATTTAACCGCCCCCCCAGCTTCCTTACCTTTGGGAATGCTGGGGGGTTTCTCTTTCTCCCTGGGGTCCAGTGGCTGCCAGTCGGGCTGATGAGGGAGCACTTCCTCTGAACTGTCTGCTCAGCTCCCTCGCGCGCCGCAGAGTGAGCCTGGGAGCCGGAATATGACGTCATATTCCGGCTCCCAGCCTCACTCTGCGGCGCGTGAGGGAGCCGAGCAGACAGTTCAGAGGAAGTGCTCCCTCGGCAGCCGCCCGCTCAGCAGGTCTGTTAGCCGTGAGGCTAACAAGGCATTTGCCCTGGGCATTTGGGGGCGGCGTTTTTTGCCGCCCCCTGGAAAATGCCGCCCAAGGCGAAAGCCTTGTTTGCGTCGTGGCTAATACGTCCCTGGTTTGACCCCTTCCTCACCCTAGAGCTCGGCGGGAGGGGAACCCTAAGGGTGGGGGGGACCTAGAGACACTATAGTGCCAGGAAAAAAAAAGTATGTTTACTTTAAGAGAAAAGTATTTTTCCAATTGCCCTTAAAACACCGCAAGCAACCCAAAACCAAAATTAATTCAACTTTTATGCGAGCACGTGATGTATTTTATTTTTCACACTACAATAAATAGTCATATTGAACAGCACAAAGTGTGCAGGAGTAGATGCTTCCCACAATGTTTTCCCAAGACTTGAAACAAGAGAACAGAATACTACACAAAAATAGCTGTTAAAATTTCACATTTATTTAATCCGATATATAAAATCGCAACTTCATATCAATATACTAAAAGATATGGAAGGGCTGCGCCAAATAAGGGTTGATAGTCCAGTAAAGTATTGCTAGGGTGCCAATAGATGGTCTAGGATACTTGATAGAGTTCCTCTGTGGATGCGTATGGTGTAGACCGTTCCGTATATGTAAATACAAGAGAGGTAGAGGCGACTAATGGTATAGTATGAAAGTTCAGGGTGTGATAGGTAACAAAAAGTAAAGAACTCACATTCAAGAGAGCTATGGCCAGCTCTGGTGTGGATTGCGTACAGCGGTATAATCCCAGCTTATGGGATATGTAGGGAGGGGGTCTCCGTCAACACCGTCTGGTAGTCCAGAACTCGGAAAAGAAAGACAGAAAGCAACAATAGTGCTCTCAATTTTGATGTGGTTCAATGTGCAGATAAGAAGAGGTAAAAAACTCACATTTGAGGGAGCTATGGCCAGCTCTGGTGTGGATAGCGTACAGCGGTATAATCCCCGCTTATAGGATATGTAGCTGCGATACGTCCGTCAGCACCTTCTGGTGATCCAAGGCTCCAATATAGAAGAATAAAAAGCAGCAATAGTGCTCTCAATTGTGATAGGTTAAGAGAGCAGTAGAGAAAATAAAATAATACTCACAAAGATAGAGCAGAGGTACTGCTCTATGGATAGGCGCTGGTGGTATGATCCCCACCTAGGATTTCTTGGAGTACTGGAACTTTAAAATTGCCAGTGGAAGTAAAAGTAACCAGGAAAGGTTAAAATGCCAGGAATAGGTAAAAAAAAGTAAAAAAAGTTGTTTAAAGTACATAAAGAGTGCAATAAAAAGAGGATTGGTACAATAAAGTAGCCATAAAACTTTTATTGATCTAAAATAGACAGTAAAATACAGAATTAATAACCATAAACGCGTTTCACCATAAGTGGCTTCTTCAGAATGAAGAAGCCACTTATGGTGAAATGCGTTTATGGTTATTAATTCAGAATGAAGAAGCCACTTATGGTGAAACGCATTTATGGTTATTAATTCTGTATTTTACTGTGTATTTTAGATCAATAAAAGGTTTTTGGCTACTTTATTGTACCAATCCTCTTTTTATTGCACTCTTTATGCACTTTAAACAACTTTTTTTACTTTTTTTACCTATTCCTGGCATTTTAACCTTTCCTGGTTACTTTTACTTCCACTGGCAATTTTAAAGTTCCAGTACTCCAAGAAATCCTAGGTGGGGATCATACCACCAGTGCCTATCCATAGAGCAGTACCTCTGCTCTATATTTGTGAGTATTATTTTATTTTCTCTACTACTCTCTTAACCTATCACAATTGAGAGCACTATTGCTGCTTTTTATTCTTCTATATTGGAGCCTTGGATCACCAGACGGTGCTGACGGACATATCGCCGCTACATATCCTATAAGCGGGGATTATACCGCTGTACGCTATCCACACCAGAGCTGGCCATAGCTCCCTCAAATGTGAGTTTTTTACCTCTTCTTATCTGCACATTGAACCACATCAAAATTGAGAGCACTATTGTTGCTTTCTGTCTTTCTTTTCCGAGTTCTGGACTACCAGACGGTGTTGACGGAGACCCCTCCCTACATATCCCATAAGCGGGGATTATACCGCTGTACGCAATCCACACCAGAGCTGGCCATAGCTCTCTTGAATGTGAGTTCTTTACTTTTTGTTACCTATCACACCCTGAACTTTCATACTATACCATTAGTCGCCTCTACCTCTCTTGTATTTACATATACGGAACGGTCTACACCAGACGCATCCACAGAGGAACTCTATCAAGTATCCTATGCCATCTATTGGCACCCTAGCAATACTTTACTGGACTATCTACCCTTATTTGGCGCAGCCCTTCCATATCTTTTTGTATCTATCCACCGAAGGACCCGAGGGGTTTTCCTTCATTTGGGTTGCTGCCTACCTTGACTAATTTTGTGATTACTAGCGCTGAATTCTTTTTGTGTTTATCATATCAATATACTGCCAGGCTCGCACATTGTGAAACAAAATTATTGTTCTGCGGTTAAGCTGTGATTTTTTAAATATTTAAATCATTAAATGTGAGTATTAACAACCATTACCTGCAGGTTCATGTACAGAAGTACAGCTTCTAGCCTTGTATCCTGTCACACGGAGTACTTGAAAAACAAACTGACAAGATGCAATGTGCTCACTAGGTGGCAGTGTTCACTCAAATACAAAAAGCAAAAAAACAAAACTACTTTCTAAAATTTTCAATTTTAGACAACTGTAAAATGGGACACTGAAGGGACAGGCTTATAGTAGAAAAAGAGTCTGTGAATTGCTGAAATCATAATTAAAAGTGTGCAGGGACACAAAAACTAGGGATATCCTTGCAGAGTTGCAGCAGAACATATGCAATTAGTATGCGTTGTTATGGGTTCCTAGGCACGGTTTGGCATTTTAAAGAAAAACTACACCGCCACTGGTCCCAGCCCCCATTCTACTATACATGTTAATGCCACTCAATCTTCCATACCGATGACATGTAGAGGATTCCTTGATGATTCAATGCTCAACCTTCCAACGATTCTCTATACATTGGGTACAATCATACACATTCATCCTGTATGTTCATGATAGTTTTCCCTTGAGATCAAACACTACATCAGTTATTGTGTAAGTTAGAGGTGAGGCAAGGTGAGTTTTCTGGTAGTATTTCTAAGAGCACTTAGGTAGACTAGGTAGTAAAGTCTATCACGAGTTTTCAAAAATGAAAAATTGTTTATAGTGTTTCAAAGATGTTTACTGTATTTAGATTTATCACATCAAAAAGGAACAAGGGAACATTAAAAATAATTATTTTTAAGATTGGAATGTTCCCTTTTATTTTAGATTCAGGGCCACATTGCTGCAATCAAAAAGCTGAAAAATAAATAAATAAAACACATTTTAAAAAAGCACACACTTGTAATCCAGCATCAGGACTGTCAGAAGCATTACAGACCTGTCTGATAGACACTAGGTATGTTCTCAGACAAAAGCAAATATAGTCCAGTTACATTGCCCAAATAAAGGGACTGCATCTATTAAGATTTAGTGTTTTTGATGCTTAGGATATCCCTCTAATCAGTGGCGGATCCAGAGCCTGATCTCGGGAGGGGCACTTGTAGATTATTTAAAGAAATAATCCAGACACAATAACCACTACAGGTCAGTGTAGTGGTTATGGTGTCAATAGTGCCGGGACCCCTTGACAACTTACCTGAGGTCTGCTGGGAAATGGGGCTGTAGTAGGGCATAGGAGCAGTGGTGTGTGTGAGTGGTGCAATGTGTAAGGGGTGCAGTGTGTGTGAGAGGGGGACAGTGTGTGTGTGTGAAGGTTGTAGTGTGTGAGTGAGGGCGGCAGTGTATGTCAGGGATGCAGTGTATGTGTGGGACAGTATGTGTGTATAACAGTTGCAGTGTGGGTGTGTGAGTATTGCAGTGTATGTGAGAGTGTGGGCAATGTGTGTGTATGGGGCGGCAGTGTGTGTGTGTGTATAGAGTGTGTGATAAGGGTAGGGGGCTTTTTTTTATTATATATATATATATATATATATATATATATATATATATATATATATATATATAAAATCTTTATTTTTTTTAAATTTAATTAAAATAAATATTTATGTCCCCCTCCCTCCTTACCTTTACTGGGAGGAGGGGGGACACTTAGTCCCTGGTGATCCGGTGGGGATTCCCTGGTGGTCCCAGTGGGGAGAGTGCCCCCCCCCCCTCCCCCTGGATCCGCCACTGCCTCTAATGCTTGCAATATGATGGGAAACAAAATGACTGCCAATTGTTTAGTTTTTTTTTAAATATAAAAAGATTTAAAAATATGTATTAACCGCTCTATTTTGCATAGTTCATTGCATGAAGGCCAGAAATCAGATACATTTTGTCTTTTTGTATTTCAAAATATTGAATGCGATTTTCATTGACAGATTTTCAGGCAAGAAAGAAACAAAAATAAAAAATAAATAATAATAATCTGTTTCAGGGCCCACCAATATGCCAGAATGTCATGATACCCTTGCTACAGCACTTGTAAATTTAATGACCAACCTTTAAAGAGTTAAATCATCTTTACACCAATCCAACCTCGTAACAAAAACAGATGGAATCAAGGAATGGAGTTTATCTCAACAGCCACATAGTACTCTGATAACAACAGACATGATTCTATCCAAAAAATAAAATAAACTGTCCCTTAAAGGGACTCTCCAGTGCCAGGAAAACAATCCGTTTTCCAGGCACTGCAGGTCCCCTCTCCCTCCCACAACCCATCCCCGGTTGCTGAAGGGGTGAAAACCCCTTCAGTCACTTACCAGAAGCAGTGACATGTCCCTCGGCGGTGGTTTAGACCTCTCCATAGGTAAGCATTGAAAATGCTTTTCAATGCTTTTCTACGGGGATTTTAGTGATGCTGGAGGTCCTCACACAGCGTGAGGACGTCCAGCGACACTATAGCACAAACATGTGCTATGGACAAGGAAGTGCCCTCTAGTGGCTGTCTAGTAGACAGCCACTAGGGGAGGACTTAACCCTGCAAGGTAATTATTGCAGTTTATGAAAACTGCAATAATTACAGTTGCAGGGTTAAGGGTAGTGGGAGTTGGCACCCAGACCACGCCAATGGGCAGAAGTGGTCTGGGTGCCTGTAGTGTCCCTTTAAGGGCAGTCACTACAAAAAGAAACGCTCTTACCTGTCCAGCCATGTGCAGTCTTATTTTACACAAGCAAAACTAGCAGATTCAATCCACAACATTGAGAATTAATTAGGGTACAATGTCCCAACATTCGTTATCATTTATTGATGTGTAGTCAAGAGCAGTCTTCCTTTCTCGATGTTAACATGAAAAAAAAGGGAGCACTGTGGCATTTTTGAGTGGTCCACAAATACTGGCCAGTTAACACATTAACTCAAGAAGACCACTAGATTCAGGAAATACAAAGTGTTATGCATAAAATTTTTATTAAATACTTTCCCACCCCCCCAATAGACTCTCTGATTTAAACAAAACCAAACAAAAAACAAAGTAGGCAAATGCAAGGGGATGTCAACTACCTACAAAAGTGCAAATCAAATGCAAACCTTGGCCAGTCTTTTTGGACGATATGCATGAAATTCACTAATGGCAAACAAAGATTAAAAAAACAAAACCAGCACTCAAGTTAGCATTATACGCAATAGTTGTAAACAATGTTATTTCACTCCATTTTAAGGCTGGAGATTAATAAATGCCCAGTATCATTAATTTTCAAATTATGATTGCAAGCTCTGGAGGAAAGGAAACACAATTTGCAAGAAAAGACACAATACATAAAAAAGTTCAATTTACATTTTTGCAGTTTAATACTTTGTCAACAAGAAAAAAAAAATGATATTGTAGATAACTTAAAGCTTTAGTTGTTATTCTATCCTGTTTTGATACATTCTGTGAAGTATAAAACAAAAAAACAAAAAAAAGTAAAAACAATTTTTTTTTTCGTTCTGGAATTGACTTATTTTTCGACTGAATTATGTGAAGTTTGTTATTTTGTTTTTGTCATAGAAGACTGGCAGCAAACAGATGTAGAGATAACAGAACAATTTTAGAGTGTGAAATGGATAGGTTCAGTCTGCCACACTGATAGTAGGAGTTGTGAAATAACCATTTTATTCTGTGAAAAATGTTCACTTGTATAAGCTCATTGTGGGACTCTGGTACATGCACATGTATGCATCACACAATAGCCTTCGAGCACAGCCCTGAATGTTCCGAGAGTCTAAGGCATGAAGTTCCTCCAGGGACATTCTAAGATATTCCCCAACCTCAGGACACGGGGTAACTTGTGGAATGTTAAACCCGTTCTGGCCACCTGTAGACAAAAAAATGAGTAGAGTTGACATCAGTGGATGCAGAGAGACAGATAATCGAGCAAAAATCCAAATTAAACTTTAATACCAGCCAAATCACAAGGAAACGTGCACATAAAGGCCTCCTGATTTTAAAGGTGCAGGACAGGAAAAAAGGCCTAGTAATCACATGACTAGGATAACTTTAAAAGATAGGTCTATTTCCTGTCCTAGTGACTGGACCCATTAGTATACATTGCTATTATTAGTCAGGAAATTACCGTCCATGGATTTACAATGCAACTGTTACAGAATGTCTTCCTTGTGGGTTTTTTTTTTTGTAGTCTCTACCTCTTGTTAAATTATATGTACACACACATAGATACACACAAACAGGAAAAACTCATGAACTCAATACGCACCATCCCGGTCTGCCATGCTATCAAAGAAAACCCAAGAAGAATCGTCCCGGCCATACTTGACAAATGCCACATAATGACTAGTTTCAATACAGAGGACGGCAAACAAGTCCATCTTTTGGTAAGGTATGCAACCATGCCTCCAGTCCCAATCCGGAAGTTCTTTGGGAAGGGAAACCGGGTTGAACTTATGATGCTGCCTCTTCGGATGAAGGTGTACCTAAACAGGGAGAAAATAAAATGGATGAGTAAGGCACTGTGAAAGAGTTAAATATCCAAGTATGTACCATCCTTATCGTTTACATATTTTATGAGAACCTCAAGTTTAAATGGCTTTGGCTTTATTTATGATAAAGAAAAAAATAAAAAAAGATGGATGTGCACGGAAAAGAGAGAGATATAAAGTATTTATAGTCAAGTTATGGGTGTGTGGTGAAAGCAAAACAATAGCAATGGCGAAGCAGTGAAGAACTAAAGGAAATAAATCTACAACCCCTCTACAAAAGCACTCTTCTTATTAACAACTATATTTATCAGTCAATGCAAGGATAGAACAGTAATATGACTCATGACATTTTTTAATAATGAAACAAATCCCCATCCCAGCTTTCTTCTCTGCCAAAAATTCCACTTTCCCATTAACAGTTATTGATTGAGGGGAAAAAAATAAAAAATTAAATTAAACACAATTAGTAGATTGTGTGACTATCCATATATAATGTTATAAGATTGGACAGTACAAATTGAATGCATAATACGCATTACCGCATATTCTTTTTAAGAGAAATCCTTTTCTTTCCCTATGGCACTTCATACTGTGTGTCTCATAAAAACTCATTTATTCACACATATATAGGGTCAGCGTTTCAGTCCCATAGAGGGCTTTCATCAGGTTATATTATTATTTTCTATTATATTAGTCTGGCAAGATAAAGTGGATTTCAGCAAGAACATTAACAAAATAAGTGAAGATATTCCCATTTCATTGACAGCGAGTCTAGTACTTAGCAGATGCTGAATGAGCCAGTCCACTTGAGATTGTTGCACAAGAGCTAGTTATGACCCAAGCCAATTTTATAATATAATATCAATGCATCTTAAATGAACACTACATAATGTTACAGTATAACCCCTTATGAAACAACTTCTGGAATAAAATGGAATCATGACAGAATATTTCCGTCATGTGTCCTTAAGGGGTTAAAAATAAGCAAGGCCGCACAAAAAGTCTGTTTAACTCCAATGGTGCCATGTGTGCAACTGTTAAGGCGCATGATCACATACAGCACTTTGGATGGAACCAACTGCGCCTAGTGCTTACAGATGCAAAGGATGATGAAAGAGCCCATACAAAGTGCTATTATAGTGATCTATACTTTAATTCTATAAACTCGTCACCGTAGGAAACACTTCAATAACATTACAAGGGTGAAGGAATGAGGAACATAAGCAACAATTTCAAAGAAGCAACAGTTCCTCTTTAATTGGATCAAGTTACTAGAAATTTTACACCATTATACCATATACACCTTTTTATTTTTACAGTTTAGCAACTCTTTAGTTCATGATTTTTAGTTATACTGGGC
Organism: Pelobates cultripes; assembly: GCA_933207985.1. Taxonomy (NCBI): domain Eukaryota; kingdom Metazoa; phylum Chordata; class Amphibia; order Anura; family Pelobatidae; genus Pelobates; species Pelobates cultripes. Next base: position 40,635,273 of record OW240923.1, read on the forward strand.
ATTCCTCCAATGTACACATCACATACCTGCGTGTTACAAGTTTTACAAAACTGTTTAATTTTTCCTGCAGAAATATCACTGTCATCGTAGCATTCTCTGCATTCATACATTGCTAGTCCTCCACAGATCCTGCACTGCCGGGGAGCTGGAAAAATACAAGAATAGGAGAGGGTAATGATTAAAACAAATGTAACAAACATTCTAACAAATCATATTTGCAAAGGTATGTAAGTTAAACATTTCAAGGTCAGTGTTAGGAAAATCTGATTTGAAATGTCAAATGCCATAGGTCCTAAATTTATTTAAATTACATAAGTGGTTAATTTCAATACATATTATTTTGACCTCTTTACCCATCAAATAAAAGTTTGATCAGCATTTTGCTTACTCCATGCATTTTCAGCAGAGAAATACCTACAGCAGGGGTGACCAAAAAAGTAGATCCCCAGATGTTTTAAAACCTCAGCTTCGATTATTCTTTGTCATTCCAAAGGCTTGCAAAGCATCATGGGAGTTGTAGTTCTGCAACATCTGAGGCATCTACCTTTTGGGCACCTCTGACCTACGGCATTTAACATTTCTTCATTTACAATATCTCAAGGCAACAAATTACCCTTGTTTATTGGCAGCATACAGTAACATGGTCCACACAAAGAATGTGCCTTCCATGTAAATTCTAAATGCATATACCAGACTTGGAATTGTCCAAAGATAAAGTGTCTCACGTCTACTTAGCACAAAATAATGTTCTTCTTTAGGCTTTTCTTACTTTGCTGCCTCATGTTTTCTTCTCATTAACATCTTTAAAGTTCCCCAAAACTGCACATCATATGCTGAATTCATAGAATAGGTCAATAACACATTTCCATACCTTGAATGCTCTTCCAAATGCAATTTCAGTCACTTCAACAATATCTACCTGATCTACATGTTTATGGTGCATTATAAATCTTACTAAAATCCTTTGAAAGTTTTCTGCATACTATTAAACTAAAAGTTATCAGAAAGTGACAATTTTTTTAAAGGGCCACTACAGGTGCCTACCTGCCAGATGCAATGTACAGATTAGGTTACAGTTAGAAGCCTCCTCCCCCCCATCTTATTTAGTTTACTGATCATAATTTTGCTCCATAAGCTCAATTATGCCACTGTGTTCCATTTTGCCTCAATGATGCAGCGGTCTGTTGAGGTAGTAATACCAAAATTAGAGATCCAGGGTGTTGCCAGGAATCATATTAACCCCTTCTAGATCAAAAACAGTCATGATATAACGGTCTGTTCTTTAACCCCTTAAGGACCAAACTTCTGGAATAAAAGGGAATCATGACATGTCACACGTCATGTGTCCTTAAGGGGTTAAAGGGACATGCATCACTCTGAGACAACGGTCTCATTCTAAGGCTTTAGCTTTCACTTTGCAAGCTAAAAATTGGCAGGCAAATCATTTTATTTTCGTGTTTACCTGCTTACTTATATTTTCCACACTCACTGCAGAAGGGACAGTGATCTAACAAGTGTCCTATTCCTAGGAATGCTGGAAAAGTGCATTGAGCATGCTTGATAGGTTTACACATGTGCAGTTGGAAGATCTCTTCACTTTGCAACATCTTGGCAGGGGTTGAAGAGAGCGAGTTTGATCAGCGTGATCATGTACAGCAGGCTCCGGTATATGTTTTCCTTGTCGTGCTGCTGCACAATGATGTCCTGTTTCTGTCATTTGTGGACTGGTCTGAGATGGTACATAAGGGGGGCTGAAGAAACTACACTAGCTGAGAAGCATACCCAATAATGAAATCTTACCAAGTTTATAGTAAGTTTCTAAATGTTAATAACATACCTTTCTTGCTCTATTATGGTTTGTGTAAAAAGTGTTTCCTTACGGGGGCGGAGCCTGGCTGGGGAGCTGATCAGACGTGTGCAGCACGAGCTCCCGTCTGAAACCCTATTTTACTCGAAATAACTTGTTTAAAATTGCAGCACCCACGTAGGGGCTTCAAGGGAGAGCATACAGAGGTCACTCTTGAAACTCTGAGGCGCCAGGAACGCGGGCTGCACTGATGGGGCCTATCACAACGACGACTAGCCTGAATAGCGGCCTGGACGGTGGTGAGGGCCTGGGTGAGGCGGCCGATTGCCCGGCCCGGAACCCCCTGAAAGCAAACTCAAAAACTGCGGAGGACCACCCACGAGCCTTCCTTCTCCCCTCCCCCCCTGCCGATGGTGGATATCCCAGCACCAGTAGCATACCCACCACTGACTGCAATCACCACGAGTCCCCTAACTCCAAAATGGCGGATACCACACACCAGTCGGCAAACATGGAGACAAGTGGAAAATCACCAAAAGACACCCTGACTAAGCTAGATGAAATTTTTGCTGCCTTCTGGGCCAGGATTGCGGAGAGGGCACTGAGCCCGGCTAAAGCTAAACGTACCACTCTTGCACTCACACCACCGGCACTCCCGGGCCCCAAGAGCGGACGCAGAATGATAGCCGCCAGAGACCCTCCAAAGAGACACCGAAAACAGGACCAGCGGGACTAGCAGAAACGTAGAGCCTTCACCATAACAAGCACTCACCCCACTGTAAGCCGCAACAACCCCACAGCAGACCAGAGGCACCATGCCCACCAGGACAACGCCGATCAACTGATAAAGCACAACTTTACCACTCAGATACCTGGCACTTAGTCACATCCACACCTCGGAAGTCTCAGGAGACAGGGGCTCCCGGGGACTGCATCCGGCGACCGGAAGAGATCGGATGAGCACAGGCTGGAGACGGGAGCCTGTCAGGCATGTCTCGTTATAGCTGGACTTTCACATTATGCATTATATCACAGGAACTGATCTCTGACCGTTAGTTAAGCATAGAGTAACAGTTCTTAAAATGTCTTTCACCTCTCGCAGAGTTTACTACTGTAGTGCCTAACTTGTCTCCACTCTAATAGCACATGCAATATTTTATTAGCCAGTCATCACTAATTGGCAACTTAAGCTTATACAAACTAATGGCGAAACTGCTGGTATTTCCCTGTAGTCAACAATGTGTAACCACACTCTGTAAAGAATTACGAATTTAAAGCCAAAATAGTCTGGTTAGAAATATAGTTAGCTTGGAGATTTTTTTCCGTTTTGGCTATTTTGTCCTAAAATTCAGGATTCTGTGGTGCCTTTCAAACAATTCATGGTTAAGTAAATAACCATATGAAAACTAGGATTATTTTGCCATTCTGAAACATACTGCTTGCTTCACAAACCGCTGAATGTACACTTTTATGGTTAGTTTATCAATGCAATGCTAAATATTTAAAAGCCTCAGCGCAACTAGCCTTGTTATATATACGTTTAGTCTAGCATGCTAATATATAAACCACTGATGTTTAAAAGCCTGTTATCCTCATGTTATTAAAAATAAAATTATGCCGTTTCAACTGCCACACTTTGAAATGTAATGAAAAATGCCTGCAGATGCTATCGTGGCTATGCTCACTTTTTGTCACTTTTTGCACAATTAAAAAAAAAAGTGTTTGCTTGCTGGTTTTAAAAATTACTGTCAGGTTATGCAAGCCCCTTTAAGAATCCTAATCCAAACCAAATGACCCTATGGATTAATGAATGTAGCGCTGCATACAGCTGCCAAAACCTAAACAATCAGGACACGCCATGCTGGTAGGGATGGGCTCTCAACTACTGTGCACTGCATGGGCATTTAATGGCTATGCTATTTTGCCACAACCATAAAATGCCTGAGCAAATTTATCTTATTATACAGCAATAGTATGTTCTCTCCATGATAGGGAAACCCCATGTCTCATGGAGCTTCTGAACTTAAGTAAATATCTCTCTTCAAAGAAAGAAAAGAAATGTATCTTGTAAGACAAATACAGTACAAAAAGCATCTGTATGGAAGCTATACTTACTGTCTTCAAGCAAATCTGTAATGTTCAGATCCAAAGAAGGAAATATCTTGTTAAACATTTTGAAGTCTTTCCCAAATCGAGGCATCTGGATTATTAAACAAGACGGAGCCTGAGGAACAAAATTAGATAAAGACTTTGCACATTAATTAACATAATTTGATTTACCAAAACGAAGGAAATAAACTTGCTTTTTACCTGGAACATAAAAAAATACAGGATTTACCACCTATTTTCTTCTACATCTTACCAATGATGCCTATAGATCAACTCAGTAGCTCAATTTTTACTACCAGGGAGTTTGTGCATCAATAACAAAAGCTCTGAATGCAAATAGATGGCTGACCAGCTCCATATCAGATAAGAATTGTCAAAAACACCATATCCCTGGTTTTAGTTTAATTTTTCCACTTCTTTATTACAGAATCACTCTCACGAACTATGCACTTTATAGAACCTTTACTAAATACGCAGCCTGCACGGTAACTATTAACTCCATCCTTGCATACAACTGGAGTTGATTTAATCTCTCCAATAAAGGCACGGACACTTCAGTGCTTTAATTTATTTTTTACCCTGTCAATATTGTGCGTACTTCTTGTTGGCATTGCCAAGCAAAATTAAATTATGACAAAGACGCGGTCCCACACCTGCTCTAGCTCTGGTCCTCAACGGTAAATGACATTACTCTGTGCTATAAACATATAGTTCAGGGCTTATGAATAGCATCCAGAAGATAAGGAGTGCATTCACCATTGCTTCAGACAGGCCTGCAATACCTATAATGCAGGGTATTGGGTGTTGCAGGCCATATTTGAAGGGACATTTAAATGGTGGGTGTGCCCTGTAAATTTTCTGGTGGCAACTAAAGAGGAGATGTAATGTGTACTTCCACCAAGGAGTTAATATAAAAATAAAGAATGATTATGGGCAGAATTAAACAACTTTTTCCCAGTTCCGAGAACAAAGCAATGGCATGGACCCAGCACTGAGCTGTTATACCAAGAACACACAGGGGAAGTCTGGAAAACATCCAGATTTGCTTGTTAGGGATAATTAACAACTGACTTTAGGACAAAGCTGTCAAATGGCACGCTTCTGCATACTACTAAGTGGCTGCCTGAGGATATTGCAAATTTAACTGGATCTTAAGGATGTATTAGCACAGAGTTCACAAGAAAAGATCACATATTGCTCTAGGCAGATTAAACTCACTGGAGAGTGTAAAATGAAAATGTATGTTTTCTAACTATATACAAGCAGTGATAGATTAAGTTTAATTTATAGTGCATTACAGTTTAAGGCAGTTCTGTCACTTTTGAGTATCTAATAAAGATAACATCTTTAAATACTAATTTCATTGAAATACTAATGCAGTCAAAAGACACATAATAAAGTAGGGTGGGACCTGCGGAGAGCTTAAGGGGAGTACACCCCCATTAGCAGCTCTCTTGGGCCACCACACATCAAGTGGTCATGCCATGTTAGGGTGAGTGAACTGCTTTAAGCATATATATCACATGTATAATTGAACAGTTTATCAGTTGTTTTTCAGTAATTTCACCTCTATAAATATAGTTTTATTAACAAACCTCAGCAAACTTTAAGCTACTGTTGATAAATGACCACTCGAGGAGTTGCTGGATGGTCGGGACCCCAACATTTTCATTTTTATCCATGAAGATCTGATAGAAATAGCAATCTTGCACTTTCTGGCCAGCTGATCTAAAAGGTAAATTATGAATCACAGAGAAATTAAATAATTCTTAAAAATAAACAAATTTGTTATTATGCACTGTAGGCCAGCACACAGCTGGGTCTCTGTAAGCCCACAGAATTATACACTTGACACATTTTATTACTATATTACCAAAACCAGTAGTATTTGAAAAGGGCATTACTATGGTCACGCAATGGCAGTAGTACAGAGGAAAAACTGGGTACTGGAGAGTCCAAAGGCTCTTTTTACTCCATTTCTGCATACAATCCTAGTTAAAGAGTAAATCTGGCATTATTGATAAAGTGTGATAAAGCACTGTCAGGAATTTAGCAAAGAATTACAAATTTAAAGCCAAAATAGTCTGGATAGAAATATAGTTAGCTTGGAGATTTTTTTCCGTTTTGGCCATTTTGTCCTAAAATTCAGGATTCTGTGGTGCCTTTCAAACAATTCATGGGTAAGTAAATAACCATATGAAAACTAGGATTCTTTTGCCATACTGCTTGCTTCAGAAACTGTTTAATGTACACTGCACTCCGAAACAGTCTTTTTTTTTTAAAGATTCTTTATTTTTGTATGACACGTGAAAACTTACAGTAGTAATGGTACAACACCATACATTCCACTTATCAGATATTCTTGTATTCCAAATTATTCGCCAAGTATGAGGACAGTGAACATCTATTTGTTGCAATTACACTTAAAGTTTGCAAATTGGTAGTCATTGTTTTTATAATATTTATTCTCTTAAAGGACCACTCTAGGCACCAAGACAACTTCAGCTTAATGAAGTGGTCTGGGTGCCAGGTCCCTCTAGGATTAACTCTTTTTTTAATAAAAACATAGCAGTTTCAGAGAAACTGCTATGTTTATAAATGGGTTAATCCAGCCTCTAAAGCCTCTAGTGGCTGTCTCATTGACAGCCGCTAGAGGCGTTTGCGTGCTTCTCACTGTGAAAATCACAGTGAGAAGACGCAAGCGTCCATAGGAAAGTGTGACGAAGTGCCCTTCGCCACTTGGTCCTGGAGAGGCCTACTTGCCAGCTTCCTCCCCTGTGACTATGACTCTTTCATGTATCTGGCTTTAAAGCCCCTAGTCTACCTTCAGACAGACTATTTATGTAGGCTGCTTTATTTATCTTATGTTTTAGTCAACCTGTACCCATTATAGGTGCAGGGTGTGTGTTATGTAATTGTTTATAGTGTGTGTGTGTGTACTGTGTAATGTATTGCCTGCTCTCTTGTATTGCTGAGGTTTGCTACCAACTAGGTGGGTTTGGCTATGGAGCTTGTCTAGTGCCCTCTGTTGGTAGCAACAGCAATATGCACTACCTGAATTGCAAGACTGGTTCATTTGCATATTCGGGTAGATTTGCATATTGCTAATTCTGCAGGCAGGTGAGATATTTACTGTTAAATATTGTCTCCCCCCACCCCTTTTAAAATGTGCCATTGTGTTGTGATAAGTTACTGTGTGTTGTTTGATATGGTTTGACTGTTTGTGATTTTATTGAGGTTTCACAACAATGTTATTGTGGTGACCCTATTGGCTGGTCCCAAGGGAAATAAAGGTTTTGACAATTCTTCTTGATCCCTCTAAATGTAGCCTTGTCTCGTTATTGGAGGGAGCTGTTATAATCACACTGGGGATTGCTATGCTCTGCATGCTCCCTTGAGCTTGAGTCACTTAGCTCTTTTAAGAGCTTGTTCCTGACACGCTCTCCTTGGAGGAGGGGTCTTCACCACACAGTCCTGGATGCTGGAGGTTTATGCAGGGTGGAAGGGAGAGGTCTTTCCCGCACAGTCCTGGAGGACAGAAGCTGATCCAGGGTGGAAGGAAAACGGCGAGACTCCAGTCAAGATACGGCAGTTGCGGAGTCTGCGGTGGTTGTGGTGTCTGCTGCAGTGCTTGCAGTCCTCAGGAAGCGCTAGGAGCATCCATTAACGGAGGGTACTCGGTCGGAGTACAGGGAGCTCCGTTACAGAAAGCATTATGAATGCTTTCCTATGAGACTGGCTGAATGCGCACGCAGCTCCTGCCGCGCGTGTGCATTCAGCCGAAGAGGCGGAGAGGAGGAGGGGAGCTCCCCGCCCGGCGCTGGAAAAAAGGTAAGTTTTTATCCCCTTTCCTTGCCATCCAGCCCGGCGGGAGTGGGACCCTTTGGGTGGGGGCACCCTCAGGGCACTATAGTGGTCCTTTAAGATAAAGGTAGATAGTAAGATAGGACAGAGAAAGTATAGAAAAAAAAAAAGGGGGGGGGGGGGGGAGAAGTGGGAGACAGAGCTAGATAAGCCTGGTCAGGTGTATACGATGGACAGGAGGGGGGAGCCAGAGTGGAGGACTGCCTGTCCATGGGGACAGGTTGGTATCGGGTCGGCTTCAGAAGTGTATAAGAGCCACAAGTGTAGTCAAGCAGCCCATCCAACCTGTCCTCATTGAGTTCCCAAAGGACTATTCTCCCATGGTTCACAATTTTTTTATTTTTTTTAAATGCTTTAGTGGTTCCCCTCACTCTAGCGGTCAGATCATCCATCAGGTGACTCTTTGATTCTGGTTATCACTCCCGCAAAATTCGGGCTCCCCTGTTTCAGCCAAGAGGATGCTACCGCCCTTTTATGTATAAGCTTTTGTTCACTTCTGGTCCAGCTGTCTATGGATCTATTTAGTAGATACACCAATGGTTGCAGTTCTGGGGCCATAAGGAAACATCTGATCTAACAAATTCTAAACCAATTTCCAGAATCTTATAGTAAGTGGGCATTCCCACCACATGTCCCCTTCGATCCGCATCCCCTCCAGCAAACGTCAGTTGGGGATTTGTTCATTCTAAACAACGTTACCGGAGTTGTGTACCATCGGAACATCACTTTAAAAAATTGATCCTGAAGGGTGATGCACACAGAAGTGTTATTGCAAGCTTCCCATATCTCCTGCCACTCAATTACTTCTAGTTCCTCACCTAGATCTTGTTCCCACTGGTCAGTGTATGTCAGTCTACCCCCTTCGCAATTTTTCAGAGCAGAGGTGGGCGTAAAGCAGCGTTATCAATCCTTTAGGCATATTATCGGATAAGCATATACTTTTGAAGAACGTCATTGGTTTGTGTGCTGCTATTTTTATGTGGGGTTGTTTAACAAGATCTCTGATCTGAAGATGCCTAAAGACATCGGCAGGAGTAAGATGCCTCCGTTTTAAATTAATTGAAAGTAATGACCTCGGTACCCTGAAATAAATGACATATGCTATGAAGGCCTGCCTGCTCTAGGTTTCAGAGGCACCTAGCAGTCATGCCTGGTAGAAATGCTCTGTTGCGGAGTTAAGGCATGTGATGCCAACCCATACTTTTGCTTTGACGAGTCCCAGATTCTCAGAGAGTTGAGAATTTCCAGGCATGTTACTCGAAGCAAGGGTCTATGTTCCTTGTAAGAATTGAGGCAAGTCTGCTCCCACCATGAGTGACTATTTCCACCCATTTCCTATCGTCTGGCGGAGATTGCCACATCGCTACTTGCGTAAATCAAGCGGCCAAATAATAGAAATACAAATTGGAAAGGCCCAGTCCGCCCTGCGTTTTCGGTCAGTACAATAACCTATCTGGATATTCTGTGTCGTTTATTTTGTACCTATCACTTGTTGTAAGGGTATTAGGTGTGCCTCAGTAAGATGTATAGGTAGCACCTTGAACAGGAAAAGGATTTTTTGGCAGAACGTTGATTTTTACTGAATGAATCAGTCCTATCCACGATATGGGTTTATCAGTCCACTTTTCCATGTCGGTGTTTTCATTAAGGGTATGTAGTTATGGTGATATTTTTCCGAGTCTGCTGTTACGTGACTCCCTAAGTATTTGAAAGAGCGGTTTTCTACGCGTATGTTATTTGTATCTCGCATTAGTGTCTTGTCCACCATCGCCATTCCCACCGGCAGGGCACTAGATTTAGTCATGTTTGTCTTGTATCTCGACATTTCCCCATAATCCTGTAGGATCACCCGTAAAGCAGCCATAGATTCCACCGGGCTTGTGAGTGTCAAGAGCACATCATCCGCGTATGCAGACACTAGAAATTCCCTACCTCCTAGTTGGACCCCATGTATGTTTGGATATCGTCTCAGTGCTTGTAGAAGGGGTTCTAATGAGATTACAAATAATAGGGGGGACAGCGGACATCCCTGTCTAGGGCAGTTGGAAAGGGCCCCCCCCCCCCCCGAGATGTGTACTTGTACCTGTACGTTACTATACATGGCCTTTATTAGTGTGACATATTCCTCCGGGAACCCTAAGTGTGTCAAAAAGGTAAACCGGTATGGTCACTTGACACTATCATAGGCCTTTTCAGCATCAATATAAACGACCAATGTAAGCAAATGTGTGGCCACCTGTTTCCATATAAGATCTAGTTTTCTATGGGTATTTTCAAACAATTACCTGCCTGGTATGAAGCCAACTTGATCGGCATCGATCAGGACAGGTTGAGTCTGCCTGCCTGAATCTTTGCAAGGATCTTCATATCGTGGTTTATGAGTGATATAGGTCTGTAGTTTTTGGGCAGTAGCACGTCTCTGTCTGGCTTTGTTAATAATACTATGATAGCTAAGGACATGTCATGTTCCGGTGTACAATACTCCGAGTGAGGTCTCACCAGTGTTCTGTACAATGGCATGAGCACTTCCCTCTTTCTACTGCTAATACCTCTCCCTATACAGCCAAGCATTCCGCTAGCATTTCCTGCTGCTCTATTACAATTTCTGCCTACCTTTAAGTCATTAGAAATAATCACCCTGAATCCCTTTCCTCAGAATATTCTGTACTCTGCCCTTGGGTTTTACGTCCGAGATGCATTATCTTGCACTTATCCACATTAAATGTCAGCTGCCACAACTCTGACCATTTTCACAGTTTACCTAAATCATTTGCCATTTGGCTTATCCCTCCTGGAACACCAACCCTGTTACATATCTTAGTATCTTCAGCAAAAAGACATGCCTTACCATCAAGACCTTCTGCAATATCACTAATAAAAATATTGAAGAGAATGGGTCCAAGTAGCATGGGCTTGTCCCCACTGGTGACAAGCCCATGCTTCGAATATACTCCATTGACTACAACCCTCTGTTGCCTGTCACTCAGCCACTGCCTTACCCATTCAACAATATTGGAATCCAAACTTTTTTATAGTAGGTCCCCTCGGACCCATCTGGACCATGAGCCTTATTCCCTTTCAGTCCGGTAATAGCCAGGTATATCTCCATGCCTGTGATTTCGGAAGCTAGTTTGGCTATCGCCTTTTGTGGTAATTTGGGCAGTCCCAAGTCACTCAAGAATCTGCGCACTTGGTCCTCCTCTCGTTCTCTCGCTCGTATGGAGTGTCTCACTGCTTCCATTTGACTAAAAGTCGCTCCCTAGGGGTACGTTTGATGCTTTTGTTCTAGTGTTCTAAGCTTTCTAGCGTTTGGGACTTAATTTTCTTCTTCCTAGTCGAACGAGACATCCCCTCACTACTGTCTTGTGGGCCGACCATATGGTACTTGCCCTCAGTTCAGGGGTGTCGTTTGTGGTAAAGAACTCTAATATCTCAGCACGGATCTGCTCCATGACCTCTGAGTCGCATAGTAAGGATGTATTAAATATCCATGTCCATGGGGACACCACGCAAAGGATCCCAGAGTAATGGACACCTCTGCGTGGTCCGACAATCATTCACTAGAAAAAGGTCTATTCTAGAATGTGTCATGCCCAAACAAACAGTCACTTCTGAATGAAAATTATACCTTATTTTTAACAGAGGATCCACTCGTAGTATGTGATGGAATAATATGTTCAGAAATTCTTCTGGGTCTGTTTAAGAGGAGAAGAGGAAAAAAAAAAAATGGTAAACCTAACATCTTTCAAATTACACAATTTAAGTAAGCAAATGAGAGAGAAAAAAAAAAAGAAAACCAGGAAAGAAAAGTACTGTTAAAAAGAAACATTTAAAAAAAACACTAAAGCATTAGGAATACAAACCTTTCATCTCTGTTCCCTGTTATATAGGTGCCACCTCCCCACCCTCTCCTCTTGTGTCACATAAAAACGTACACAATAAAGGTTTAAATCACCTTTTTCTATTGCCAAGGCTACCTCAGCGCTACATACCTCTCTGCCTCCTTTGATGTCACGGAGGAGACATGGCCTCCACGGGTGTTCCAATCCAATGCCCCTCACTGGGGACCGGATGTGCCCCTCACTGCCACGTGCCTCCAATCTTCCCATATGACAGCACTGAATAAATACTGGATTATGGGGCCTTCCACATCACGTGACAGTTTTTTTCAGACAGTGCAGTCCTCTAGTGGCTGTCAGTGTAACAGTCACTGGAGGTGATTTTAACCCTTACATGTAATCTTTGCAGTTTCTGCACAAGAGCTTGAATGGTCATACTGAAAAGAACACTGCACCCAGACCACTTCTTTGACATAAATAGGCCTTAATTGGTTCTTTATAAAAAATAAAAAAGTTTAAAAAAATTTATTTTTTAAATGCATTTTTTACGAAGGAAAAAAATAAATAGTTAAAAGTTCTCAAAAGGGCAGGACTGGGATAAAAATGTACTATAAAAAAAGCAGTTACAGTGCCTACATTGTCTCCTCTAAACTTTTTTTTATACAACTCTAAAATGGTGCATTTGGAGAGTTCATTATATGTTCAATAAAGAGCTACCCAATTCAAAATACTTTTGAGTTATTAAAATTGTTCCTTCAAAAACTTTCATAACTCTGAAAAAAAGCTTTTGGGATAGTCAACATTATTTCACATTGAAGGTCAATGATTTGTTTTGCCCCCCTCTCCCCCCAAAAAATGTCCTAGGCCAGAAAAAAAATAAAAAAATTCAAGGTATTAGCAACTGTTAACTGAATTTGTAAGGCCTAAATCTGTAGAAAATGAATGTTCATTTAGTCAGATTTATTCAGACTAAGAGTACCTGTTACACCCCAAACAATGTATACTAAGTAGTTTGAGCTTAAGATTTTATCTATACATTGCACAGGCAGTTTTGCTAGTAAATGTATAGATTAGGACAAAAATCTATTTAAAATAGGTTTTTCTAACAGCTGTCATTCAATGCCTCAGAATGCAGAAAAGACCTCCCACAGCAACCACAGCGCATGCACAATGGTTGCTATGGAAAGTCCGTAGCCGGCACTTCTAGCACTGGCTAGAGAGTATAGGAACAGAGTTATGAAACGTCACTCCGTTCCAATCCTGGCATGCTGGCAACGAAGCCAGCGTGCCGATTTCTCTGAAGAGATTTGCCCAGTTTGGAGATGTGTCCCAAGCAGGGCAAATAACAAAAGATCAAAGGTGGAGAGGAGGAGTGGAGGATGGTCCAGAAGTGGGTGTTACATAGAATAACACTCACGAACCATGAAGATGGCAGCACTGAAACGGAGGAAAAGTGAGTAAATCTTCACATTTTGCACTGAACACACCATGCATCTCTGTGATATTTCGTGTATTCGTGGTTTATGGGATCGATTTAAGGTAACAAATTATTCAAAACAGGTTCACTTTAACCCCTTAAGGACCAAACTTCTGGAATAAAAGGGAATCATGACATATGTCCTTAAGGGGTTAAGTGTGATTGGTACTTTCAGTCCCAGTAAAGGCTTTGTTAATGTATATAAAATTGATGATTGATTTTAATTCTAAACATATATTCACAAAGTAGGATTGCCATAAATGAAATCATGTACACAGATAAAGTAAACCTTTTTCCTCTGAAGTGAATCCTGACGCAGCCTCTACTTTTTCCAGAATTTTTCGCAATTTCATAATTTTGGTAGCGCAGACATATCCATATCTGGAAATAATACACCAGAGGAAATATTTTATACCAAGGCATTTAAAGGAACTGTAACACAACCACATTTTTAATGGTCTAATATACTTTGTACAAAACCTAATTAACGGTGTGCAAGTTTTTTTCTTAAAAGTGAAGAGATACTATGCAATTAACAGGAAACTACAGAAGAAGAACATAACAGATTTAAAGTGATCGACAAATTAACTACGCCATAATAGATCAGGTTAAATAATAAATCATCTTTTTGGAATAAAATTCTATACAATGCCAAAAAGAGTTCATTCATTAAAACGCACATGTAGTGCATTTAAAACGTAATCAAATCAGCTACAAGAAATATGCAGATAAGCTAGTCTGAATTTTGCAATTTGGTTTACTATTCAAAATAATTTACGCTTTAGTGATTAAACACGTCAGTGATTCGAACTATATAAATGGCACCAAAGCCTACACACAAACAACACCATTAGCAAATAGAGGAAATATCTCTTTCCTGTCACTTATGACAAGCATTCTAAAATAATCCAATGGTAATAGGTATAAATATCTGGGCACACCTGATAGTTACTTTCAGAAAGCAGTCTTTATTATGAGTACAAAGTACAAAAGTAAAGACTCCGATTCATCTACTACATGAGCTTTTGTCAAGCTTTCGTATAGAAACCATCAGATACGTAAAACTATTACTACTTGATTCTTCTAGGAACCTGACCCTCACTGTTTTGAGCACCCTGATGGGAGTATTCCTTATATAAATGTGTGTGCATTACCCTCTCCATTTGGAAGCATTATATTAGAGGCATCCAGAGCTTCTTGAATGTACTTATTATGTTTGATATTGTATGTAAAACATAAAAAAACCTGGCTTTTGATTCTCTAAATCAAGGGTAGGCAATCTTTGACACTTTAGATGTTGTGGACTATATCTCCCTTGATGCTTTACCAGCATCACAGCTGTAAGAGCATTAAGGAAATGTAGTTCCCAACCCTGCTCTAAACAGAGCCTCCCTTTCACAAGTCTCAAAGGATGGACCTCTGTTGCCAGTAGAGCAATACTTATCAAGTCCACAAAAAGCTGTTATGGGTTTTAATCCTGGTTCGATTTGTATTTAGAATACTGACTGGGGCTCATGACGCTGCTAATCATTGTGCCCATGACAGTGATTTTAATACATTAACAAGGTCATAATGTTAGTTTATCTACTACTACTACTACTTTCATTATATATTTATATCCAGCAGCCAGTTTTGAGTACAAACATACGTTATTATATTTTCTTTTTAAATAAATATAAGTTTAAGTTGATGCCTAATGTTGTTAACAAGTCCAACTCCACCAATTTATCCTAAAGATTTACACAAATTCTTGGTTTTATTTCTGGTCTCAATGGTTTTTAACTCAATAAAATAGAAATAAATTTTATTTAAATTTTTAACATATAGAAATTGGAGCATCAGAGTGACATTTACATATTTTGAACACTACAACTATCATAAATACTTCGACGATTTCAATAGCACTTACCCATCTAGTTTCCATGTTTCACTAAATATTGAAGTGGATTGAAAACCGAAATTAAGCTTAAAATAGCCTACGTGTGACTATAACCAAATTGGAGAATGTTTCCATATCAACTATTTCGCCCTAAATACTGATATTTGCATCTAACAACAAATGTGAGTTTAAAGAAAAATATTTCACTCCGCTGCATGTATTTGCATTGTGAGGGTGTATATGTAAGCTCCAATGTAACAAAGAGAATACAGTATCGGCATCAAAAGGCTTTTGATTTTGAATTTTGTGCCAATGCCCTCATGATCCTGCCCACTAAAACCACCCATATCAGCCCAGCAACACTGGAACAGCATTTACAATGGTTATGAGATACTCCTCTTAAAATGACAGATTTCTATTTTTCTTACATTCTAAGAGGATTCACAATCTCCGTCCTTAGTAGTGCTTGTGTTTCACTGTAATATTCTACATCAGTTTTCTCTTTCGGCCTTAACAGGACAGAGTCCAGGACGGAGCTGAAGGAAAATAGGCTGTAGGGAAAGATGAAAAAAAAAAAAGTAATAAATTCGATATTTTTTTTGTGTCTAGTGCATTAGTGCTTTTTCCCCCGTATTACCAGAATAACGTTGAATCAAGATAGCAGGAGTTGTAGTGTCCCTGAATGCCCTTCTTCTTCCCTATCATGACTTCAAGTCCTTCTTTTTCACTTCTTGGAGGGGTGTTCCCTTCTACTACTTCACTCAAATATCCTCCGAAGGCTGCACAACAAATAATTCACTTTAGCATAAACATTTTTGGAATATGTAAAATCCTAAAACAATGACAATCTACTGTAAAAATCTGCACTTTTCAAGGCAAACGTGTTTATAAAGATTAAGGTAAAGTGTACATTCGTTAATTCTAGGGAAATTAAAATCATGTTGGGGTTCATTCACTAAACAGTGAATCACGGTAACTTGAAAACTGAATTGCATAACTAGCGGCCAAAGAGCCAAGCAAAGACTACAGCAGATTTTTTCCAGATCAGTTATTTGAGCCTAGATTTTGTAATTCAGTTTCAAATTCAATATTTAGTGAATAAACTATTTGATAAAAGCCATTGAATAAACGTGTTCTTCTTAAAGCAATAACATATATAGTTTTAACACCCTGTATATGTTAGCTACAAGAAAGCGGGGTGATTTCATAGAATATCTTTAGCAAGAACTAGAATTACCTAGAGAGTTGCATCGCTCAATCTGGTTAGACACAGGCTGAAGAGATGCAAATCTGGAGTCTGGCCGGCAACTCTTCAACTTTACAAAAAGTGCTTTCTTTGGGGCGCATGTGAAATGTCTTGATCCTTTAAAAGTGCCGTCTGTACATCCTGCACACTCATCCTCCTAAATAGACACAGACAACAATTTACAAAGAGTACAGACACAGGCTTTTTAAGGTATAGAGTGCAGTACTTGTAAAGAAGAAAAAAAAAAAAGAAACAATATTTGTTTTAAACATCTGCTATTTAAATCCTACTGGAAACTTAACATAAGTAAGTGGAGTACTTAAATCCGTTCTCAATCACAACAAACGGTCAAAAACTCTGTGAACTACATTTCCTATAAAGATCGTACAGCCAAAAATGTCAGTCAATAGCTTACAGAAACAGTATAGGAACCCTGAAAACTTGCCATGTTTTAACCCAATAAAACATTGCTATTATGCTGGCATGACAATGTTTTCTTTGCAGGTTTTAATAGCCTCTACTAGCTGTCAATATGACAGCTACTAAGGGCGCTTCAGCAAAATAGTGGAGTAAAACTTTTTCTCTAGCAGACGTTTTAATGTAAACACTGCCTTTTCACTCAGACAGCCGCTAGAGATGCTTCCTGGTTCAGTGCTGCACAGAGAAGTTCAACGTTTCTC
Organism: Pelobates cultripes; assembly: GCA_933207985.1. Taxonomy (NCBI): domain Eukaryota; kingdom Metazoa; phylum Chordata; class Amphibia; order Anura; family Pelobatidae; genus Pelobates; species Pelobates cultripes. The sequence continues at coordinate 40,652,174 of OW240923.1, forward strand.
AGATTTGCATTAATTCAATGCATCTCTATGAGGAGATGCTGATGTTTTCACAACATTTTGCATAATTAGGAGGCAATGAACAGAAACACAAAAGCTGCATTGTAAGAACTGTGGGCAAAGGCTATTTATAGTAGAGTCGTGGTAGCGGATTACATTAAAAATTAAAGGAACACTATAGGGTCAGAAACACAAACATGTATTAAAACCACCATCTAGCCCCGCTGACCCCCTCTTGCTTCCTTAAATATAGTAAAATCTTACTTATATTCAAGTCTGGAGCGGATTGTTTTGTCCCTCTTTCCTTTTGACCTGCCCACTGCCTTCTGACATCATCAGAAGTAGTGGCCTGAGCCAATCACAATGCTTCACCATAGGATTGGCAGAGACTGACAAGGAGGCAGATCAGGGAGGCAATTCAAACACAGCCATGGCCAATCAGCATCTCCTCATAGAGATTAATTGAATCAATGCATCTCTATGAGGTAAGTTCAGTATCTGCATGCAGAGGATGGAGATACTGAATGTTTGGATGCATTTTAGGCAGCCATGACCCAGGAAGGATCTCTAACAGCCATCTGGGGAGTGGCCAGTGAAGTTATCACTAGGCTGTAATGTAAACACTGCATTTTCTCTGAAAAGACAGTGTTTACAGCAAAAAGCCTGAAGGTAATGATTCTACTCACCAGAACAAATTCAATAAGCTGTAGTTGGTCTGTTGACTATAGTGTCCCTTTAAAAACAAAGAATATTTAAAAATATGAAAATTCAATGATCTACGTCCAACAACTGTGTGGATAAAGACACTTGATGCTTTGTAATTCCCATTTACGGTACAAAACACTGATTAAAGGGCCCAAGTGACCAAATTCACCTCAAAAAAACTTTTTTTATTTAATGTTTCATTACCTTTTGAAAGAAAACATACTAAAAGTAATAATGAGTTTTTCCTCAAACAAAACAAAACAGGCATGACATATCGTGGGATTGCAGCATAACCAAAAGAAGAGCACTGTGCTTAGCCTGCCCTTTACCTCTATAAATAATTCACAGCACAAGCATGGTTCTGCATTTGTGATGACTTTACCTAAAGGAACACTAGCATTAGAAAGACAAACATGTATTCCCAACTAATGTTTTGCAGATAACAGTTTTGCAAGTAGCAAAACACAAAAAAGTCTGAAAGGTTAAAATAATAAGTTTCAAGTTTTAAAGAAACAAAATAGTGTTAGGAATGCAAAACTGTATTGCTAAGGCTATAGTCTCATTCCGCCCTAAAACTATTGTCCGGCTTCCTCAGCCGGTGATTCTAGATTAGAGATTGCTTCGTTTTCGCATTAGACCTTCCCCATAAGAAAGCACTGAATCAATGCGTTTCAATAAGGATTTTAAAGATGCTGGACGCTTTCATGCAGAGCGTGATAGACAGTCACTAGAGGCAGACTTAACCCTTCAATCTAAACATCTCAGTTTCTTTAAAACTTCAATGTTTTACATTTTGGGGCTAAGAGGAGAGGAACACTGCAAGCAGAACTCTTCAATGATATGAAGTGGTCTGGGTGCCCACAGTATCCCTTTAAGTTTAACTCTTTCAGTTTACTGGGTGTTTACCAGAACTGCAAGTATGTATAGTTAGGTTAATTTTTTTTGAGAAACACCTATTACCCCAATAGTGTCATTAATTGGATTTTTGGGATATTCTTTTTAGGGTTTAATCTCCCTATGATAAATTAAATAGACTAGGTTACATCAGTGTTCACGTAACATAGCGTCTTTCTCCTGAACGTACAGAAAGTACAATTTAGTGTTCTTTGTCCCAACTAATACAGTGACAATAATATAATGCAGCTGTGGGCAAATAGAACATTAGAACTTACACAGTAAAGCAATGCAAAAATACAGGCCAAAAACAAAATTTTAAATATAATATATATATTACACACACACACACACACTTAATTGTTATTGTTTTCTTCCCTGTATTTTACATTGTACAGTTTTATTAATTAAAGTGAGAAATCAAAAATAAAATTCAAATTAGGTAAAAATATTTAAAATGTAAGTGACTGTACAAGGAGTGATTGTCATGCTTTTTAAAATTATACCAATTAAAGGGCAAATAAGCAGTGTTCATGCAGCTGTCCCTGTTAGGAGCATTTCCACATTTTACACCTACTTGGGTAGTGATTGCCTGTGCATGCATTAGAGACAGGTTAAACTTAATTGAAACTTTTATCCATATTCTTTCTTTAGCTTCTGGATCTACGTCTACCAAAAGCCAACATCAGTACTGTCCTCTCGCTCTCCCACTGCAGCCTCCATGGCAATTGTCTGGCTATGAACATGACCATGCCGGATTCTCACTGCTACTACTACCAATGGCTGTGAGAACCAACAAGACTTTATGGAGTAAGCTCCGTTCTATTTGTTAAAGGGACACTATAGTCACCAGAACAACTACAGCTTAGGATATTCGTTCTGGTGAGTATAATCATTCCCCTCTGGCTTTTTGCAGTAAACACAGTTTTATTCAGAGAAAACATTACAGCCTAGGAATACCTCCACTGGCCACTCCTCAAACGGCTAGTAGAGGTACTTCCTGGGGAAGTGCTTTCCTATAATAGAGTTGAACAAGCAAATCACAATTTAGTCATGTTTTGATTTCGGTGGCAGTACTGACAGTGAAATTGGCCATGAAATTTGAATTGGAAACTCTTTAGAAAATGTCTCACAATTTGTCCAGAAGTAAGGAAACATTATCAATCTGTTAATAACGCTGCACTGTCATTAAAGGGACACTATAGGCATCAAGACAACTTTAGCTTAACGAAGCAGTTTGGGTGTATAGGTAATGTCCCTGTAGTCTCACTGCTCAATTCTGACATTTAGGAGTTTAATCACTTTGGTTTTCTGTTTCTGCAGCCCTAGCCATACCTCCAATGGCTGTGGCTTATACAGCCTACATGTAAACTGGTTTCATTTTTAATCAGAAGTTATTTACTTTAAAGCTTTTATCTCCTGCTCTGTAAATTAAACTTTAATCACACACAAGAGGCTCCTGTTGGGTCTAAAGAGCTATTAACATGGCAGGAGAGAACCTCAATTAATCAGAATGTGCAATAAGGGAAGATCATTAGATCTCTCTTTACAAGCAGTGAATAGGAAAGCTGTGCAAATCACATGCAGTGAGGTGTAGCTAGGGCTGCATAAACAAAGTGATTTAATTCCTAAATAGCATATCATTTACAAGTGAGACTGCAGAGACACTATCTATATACCAAAATCGCTCCATTAAACTTAAGTGGTTTTGGTGCCTATAGTGTCCCTTTAAGCCCATTGTGTATGTCAGACTTTAACTATTGAAAAATACATTTGTTTGTACTAGTACTGGTTTGGAAATTCAGTAAGGGATTACTTTTCAAAAGAATGTTGGGTTTGTATGAGTGCATTTCTTTAATAGCAGTTTTGGAGAACTTTACGATATTTGTTATGCAGTTATCCATTTGCAAACATCAAAAAAAAAAAAAAAAAGTACCATCTAGATAAAAAAAAAACAGCTTTCTTTTAGAATGCCTTGCAGGAGGTTAAAGCCCACGGGTAGGGTCCTCTTCTCCTTTTGTATCAATGTATCTAATTATATCTTATATCAGTCTATATAATTACCAATGTTCTTTTGGCGTATAGAGAATAAGTGTGCTATATAAGGACTGTTAAATTAATTTATTTTTCAGAACACACATAACAGAATATCGGGTTGTTAATTTTTTTTTGTTTCTTTTGCAGCAAACTGATTCAAGTTTAAAACCATCTAAAAAACACACTCATATCAGTTACTACCAATTGAACATAGTAATACAGGAAACTGACTGAAGCTGGTTTTGTATCTTATCAATTACCAGTTCTAGTCCAGCCAACATCTCGTTGACTCCTGCAGGCTGACCAATCCAACGGATCACCCCATAAAAAGGAGGATTTTCTTTTACTTCAGCCAGCGATCCCACCTCGAGGCCATGCAGATTGGATATGTGGGGAAGTCCAGGTGGGCTGTCCTGGAGGGATACATTGTTTAGCTCTCCAATGACTGACTGCACTGATAAGGAGAGGGGTGTGTGTCCCATAGTGCCATTAGTGCTGGACATCTTAGAGAGGCTGAACGGTAGGGAGTGGAATCTGTTTTCACTCGGGGAGCAGCTGCTTGTAGGAGGTTGTAGAGGTGGAGAGCAATGTCCGTAAGCTGCTGGGGAAGTCTCTGTCAGTGATTTTGCAGAATCTTCAACAACTGAAAATAATTCAATAAAAATTATTGTTACAGGGCAGAAAATCATCTAAAGCAGTTTATTTTTTGTTTCGTTTTTTTATTTGTCAAACGGTCTAAGCTGTGTGTGAAAAATGTGTTCCCCAAAATCCTAAAACATGTATAGTCTGCTGCCTGTGAGATAATTAGAAACTAAAAAGGTGCAAGTGCTAAACAAAAACATACAAAGACCATTTGCACATGCTAAGCTAAAAAAGGAAGTGAATCTAAAGATTTATTTCACCATAGCCATTTACAGTAAGATGCATTACAACCACTACAATAAGTTGCAGAAATTAAAGTGTTTTCAATGTCTCTTGAATGTTTAGTGTTCTAATAGTTTTAAAACTTTAAAGGGATACACTAAGCATCAAAACAACTATAGTTTAATGAAGCAGTTTTGGTGTATAGATCATGCCCCTGCAATCTCACTGCTCAATTCTCTGCCATTTAGGAGTTAAATCATTTAATTTAATGCAGCCACAGTCACATCTCCCCTGCATGTGATTCACATAGCCTGCCTACACACTTTTATATTAGAATTTATCTCCTGCTCTGTTAATTGTAGGTAGAACCTACAACATCCTTGCTGCATTTAGCAGTTAAATCACTTTGTTTAGGCAGCCCCAGCTACATGTTCCCTGGCTACTCACAAAAATCATACACATAAATTTTTTTTTTAAATTTTTACAGCACCACGAGTTTACTTTAAAGTTTGTATCTCCTGCTCTTCAAAATGTAACTTTAACCCCTTAACAATATTAGGACGTTCTATGCTGTCCTTCACTGAGTGGGCTTTAATGGGGATTTAAATCTGATTGGATAAAACATGGTGTGAGCACGGCGTGAGCCTGACAGTATCTACCTGCATGCCCCTCTGCCAATTGAGATTGATGTTGGGCTTTGCCAGCACTAAGTGATTTAAAGAGTCAGCGCTCTGGGTGACGGTATTACAGATAGATTTCCCAGTTATGCTTCAAACAGCTACCAGATGGTAGTCACAGACTTTTAGCTGGGATAGCCTTCTACTGATATCAGAGGGTATCGCTTATGGTTAGTGTAGGGTTATTGTTGGGGTAAGGTTCAATATTCTGGGTTTATGATACTTGCTGTTTTTACATTATGGCTACTGGGTTAAAGGTAGGTATACGATTAGTGTTAGTGTAAACATAGTGTTAGGGGTAGAGATGCTATAGGTTGGATGGAAGATGTATAGGGTTAATGTTAACTACCAAAATCAATTTAGACATAGAAACATAGAATGTGATGGCAGATAAGAACCATTCAGCCCATCTAGTCTTCTACTAGAGGGACTAACTGTTTTCCTAGCACTCTAGTTTCCCTTTAATTTAAAGTCGTTTTGGTGCTTAAGAGTTTCACTTTCACTATTGGAATTTGAAATAAACGTTTACAGTAGATGATTTACTTTCTGGAGGTAAAATAACTGCATGCTGGGAAAAAGCATGAATTTGTTTAGAGCGTGAACATTCATAATACAGAACATTTGGATTATGAGTAAAGCAGAAACACACACACACGCACAATTTTGATACGATCATTAATAAAAGTAAAACCACCTACTGTGACGCAATAAAACAAGACACTTAAAGCAAATTACTGCTCTGATAGTGGAATATGAAACATATCCGTGTGTATTTGTTTCCCTGCTCATCTTATCAAATTCCAAAACAGCCTTAAGAGGAGAGTGCAAAAATAAAGTAATAACATGAGGAGGAAAAGCCAAAAGGTGGCAGAAATCTGTTATAAATTAATATTACATTAAATCTTGAACTTATGTCTGTCACAACCATTGTATACACTCACATTCACAGTGCTAAATGCAGTATTCCATAGTACTCAGTGGTTGGATTATCAGTACTGTGGATTACTACACTTAAATCAGAAAACTGAAATGTCAGTCATTCACAGCAAAAGTATTTCTAATTTTCTTTATTTTATTTCTATGTCATAGACAGCAGATAAAACAGAGTTATGTGCTCTAAAGAAGATCTAGGAATAAAATCTTGATCTAAGTTTCATCTAGCATGAGGTAAAAGTAGAGAACCATTTGAAGTGCAAACTTTAAAGTTCCAAAGTTATAGAAGGTTAGATTATCTAAATATGGCATGTAATACAGAAAATCTCAAAAAGGAACTTCTTAATAGATTAAAGGGACACTTCAGTAATCAAAACAACTTTAGCTTAATGCAGCAGTTTTGGTGTGTACATCATGCCTCTGCAGTCTCACTGCTCAATTCTCTGACATTTAAGAATTAAATTACTATAGTCCCACCACACTGCATGCAACGTGCACAGCCTTTCAACACTTCCTTATTCCAAAACCTGTTTAATTCATAATTTCTTATCTCCTGCTCTGTGAATAGCTTGCTAGACCTTGCAGAAGCCTCTTGTATGTAATTAAAGTTCAATTTACAGAGCAGGAGATAAACGTTTAAAGTTGGATTCAAAATGAAACCATTTTGTTTTCATGTAGGTTGTGTCCGTCACAGCCAGGAGAGGTGTGACTAGGGCTGCATGGACAGAAACACAGGGATTTAACTCCTAAATGGCAGTGAATTGAGCATCGAGACTGCAAGCGGCAAGATCTGTACACTAAAAGGGCTTCCATAAGCTAAAGTTGTTTTGGTGACTATAGTGTTCCTTTAAGTGTCACATTTTTGCCAGAAAACCAGATACAAGCTTTAACGGTCAAGTAACAGAAAGGTCCAACATACTATCACAGCGGCTACTTTCCTGAATGCCAGAGGTTCCTCGGGGTGATCGATCACGAGACCCTGGAACATAAAACATACTTATGATTTACTACATTTATATTAAATATAGAAAACAGAGGTTCTGCTACATTTACATCCAAAACTTTCACTTCTGAATAATCATAATATGCACACAGAAAAGAGAAGAGGATATGAAATTTAAAAAAATAATAATAATAATTTTCTTTTCTTTTTTTTTTTTTTTTACAACCAACCTTGCAGGCAGTAAAATGCACGTTGAATGTTTCATTACTATTGAATATAAATAAATTGTTATCCCTGCACCTATCTGGTATTCTGGAGTTTTTAATCATCTCTACCTCATCCTTTCTTTTCTAGAGGGCATTTAAGTCTGAGCCAGCTATAAGTGGCTCAGCACTATGTGAGTGGGACCATTTAGAGATTGATTTTATAAGTGGTTATAAACTGTACTACTCTATGGTTTGTTTTTGTTTTTTTTTTATATATATCCTACATGTGTCTTGAAGTGATAACCTGTGGTAATTTTATATATTGAGTGCTCTCACTGTTTTTATTTTGTTACTTTATCACGTTTCTGTGTGTATTTGGAGTGAACACATTAGATGATAGTAGCACCAAATTGTTTTTATCCTGCACTAATCCCTATACAGATTATATACACAGAACAAAATTATATACACATTTCCCCCCATTTTTCATAAACTGAACTCAAAGATCTAAGACTTTTTCTATGTACACAAAATGCCTATTTGTCTCAAATATTGTTCACAAATCTGTCTAAATCTGTGTTAGTGAGCACTTCTCCTTTGCAGAGATAATCCATCCATCTCACAGCTGTGGCATATCAAGATGCTGATTAGACAGCATGATTATTGCACAGGTGTGCCTTAGGCTGGCCACAATAAAAGACCACCCTAAAATTGTGTTTTTTTTGTTTTTTCCATTTTCAATTCAACTGAAAGCAGTTTGACAAAACCCAGGGCCATCTCAGGCACCCATAGACCACTCCCTCTCCAGCCCACTTGATAATCTGGAGTTTACACACATGTAGGCTGAGAGCACTATGGGCAAGGGTTTTATACTATAAAATGTCATAAGATATATTAATTCCCCCCCCCAAATCCACCCCAAGTTTAGAATTTCAGTCTGCACTCTGAATAGATTTTGTACCTTCTTCAATGTACCAAGTGTTCTTTGTTTTCTGCTGGTGTGGTGGTTCACCCGAGCTGCCATTTAAAGTATAAAAAAATTCTGAACGGTTCCTGCTTCCTGAATCAGAGGTAGATCCTGCTACAAAAAAAAAAAAAAAGATACAACAGTAAATATTCTTCCTTTTAAGACTAACAAAATAAATTTCTAAAGTTACAAAACTACTTTGTCCTACACTAGTGATGGCTGTAGGGGGAAAAGGCATGGTGTATGGAGATTTCCATGTTCTCATGTGATCCTCCATAGATATTATTAGTGCTGTACTCTCACAAACCGGACTATACATAGGACACTAGGTCATGCGTTTAGACTGGAAGAAAGAAGATTTCATCTAAGGCAAAGGAAAGGTATTTTTTTCTGTAAGAACAATAAGGGTGTGGAATTCTCTGCCTGAAGAAGTGGTTTTATCAGAGTCCATACAGATGTTCAAACAGCTACTAGATGCATACAGAATATTCAAGGATATAATCTTTCAATGTAGGGTAATAACTTCTTGATCCAAGGATAAATCTGACTGCCATTCTGGGGTCAAGAAGGAATTCTTTTCCTAGCTTGTTGCAAAATTGGAAGTGCTTCAAACTGGATTTTTTTTTTGCCTTCTTTTGGATCAACAGCAAAAAACAAATATGAGGAAGGCTGAACTCGATGGACGCAAGTCTCTTTTCAACTATGTAACTCTCGCACATGCGCAAGAATACAGACCTGACATGGGCTCCTGGCAGATGAAGTACCTGCAGAAGACTATGGTGGTGCAAAATATGCAAAGACACCAGAAGTTCACAGGGCCACTTTAAAAATAGATGTCCAATAGAAATATGTAACATTTACTGCTTTAAAGATTGCAAGGGATATTCAGTTGATGCTTACAAGAAAAGTCTGAATTGAGTGCACTAAAAGAGATAGTATCAAACATGAACAACATTCTTGGTTGGTTAAAATGCAAGTGAATACAAATACAGCTATTATACTCCAAGAATGCTCATGATGTACATAACGCCATCCTAAAATAAATGTGATTTAAAATTTTGTACACCAGATGAGCCAATTTTTTCACATTTGCTAGTTTAGTCTAGGTTTCTACAGCTCATTTTTCATACAGTTTAAAGGGTTTAAAGGGTTACTCCAAGTACTCAGTGACTTGAAGTGGGCATGGTGCTTGGAGTCTGTATGTACAGCATTTCACTATTAAACCTTGCACATGCAAAGAAATTGCTCCTTGTTGCCGGAGGTGTAACCTCTGGCAGTATCATCACAGTGTTATCTGCCGGTCAGGAACAAGAGTTCCGGGCTAGTGAATGTTAATTCTGTGCATAGTTGCCATCTATTGTCAGCATTGCTGGTGACCGTAAATGGAAGCACAGTCTCCCCATTCAAGGTGCCCAAGTCTTCCTCGACATCTCTCTGCCTCACAGGGGAATGCCGTCACTAAACGAGGATCAGACTGTTGGAAGAGAGTGGGTTCTGGTGTGTTGGTAAGTTTTAGCAGGAGACAAGCAATACAGAGAATATATTGTTGTTGATAGAAAGATTTAAAAAAAAAAAAAAAGAAAACATCTAACCCTTGCAGTGAGTTGAGTTTGCTAGTAGAGGTTTTCTTAGGGAAAATAAAATATATTAATTAGTACGAAGATGTTTAGAAATAGTTTGAACTCATTTCGAAGAGATCATTTGCTGTGTCAATTCTGGTTTATATCTTACTTCATTCATTATTTGATACTCAGTCCATAGATGTGAATTCAAAATGGAACAGACATTATTATGACAGGGTTATATAATACAGTGTGAGTTTATGGGAATTCAAATTAAATTAGAAATTTTAGTTTGTTCAATTCAGCTATTTTAGCATAAGAGCGGAGATTCCTAATTTAGTGAATAACTCCACGAGAACATCATTATCCCACTTGAAACACATTTGCATGACATAACGATAGATCTTTTTTCAGCGTTACACCAACCTCCATGACCACTTCTGCTTTTAAAAGTGGTCACGGAGCAAGGAATCTGCACGTGCAGCATTTCAGCTAGAAATGTCGCACATACGGAGTAATCTGCACTTTTGTCCTGTGGGATATTTACAATCCCGGCACACATGTATGAGAAGAATTTGATTGGGCCTCAGAGTGACGCATCGTGATGACAGAAGGGGAGAAGAAACGAGCAGGGAGAACCTCGTCTGGCATTGGATTTAATGTTTTATATTAAAAAGTGGTTTTTTTTCCCCCATAAAAAATGGTGATGGACATAATCGTGCCAAATAGGGCATTAGAAAGAAAATAAAACATTGTGATATATTGTTATAGTAACCCTAGAAATCTGCATACCTGTGACCTTTGGTTTGCTGTGATTTGACAAGCTTTTTTCACTGCCACACCTTGAAGTAAAAGCAAGTTTTAGAGGCCTCCGTTCTTGGGTTACAGGTTCTATGGGGTAGGAGGGGGAATAAAATAGAAAGATGTATTTAATTAAATAAAATTATGCTGATCAGGTTTCCTGATCCCTGTAAAATGGAATGTAAACATACTAGGTTTAAAATGAAAATTCCTTTCATTGTATTTGCAAGTGACCATTAAAGAACAGTTGTATATACATTCACAAAATATACGATTATCAGCCACAACATTAAAACCACATGTTTAATATTGTGTAGGCCCTCCTAAAGCTTCCAAAACAGCTCTGTGTCGAGTCATGGACTCCATTAGCCTTTTGATCACTAACTGAGGCTCCATCTGACAGAGCATTGAAAGATACCTAGGGATCCTTGATATCAGCAGGGATTTAACCTCTGCTGGTACATTTACTGTATGAATGTTTATGGCATCAAAGGGCGTACTAAAGTGGTTAAAGTATACAGGCTCTAAAATATCAATGAAATAATCAATTCATAGACTGGAATCTCATTTGAGTAGAGCCTTCTTCAACTCTGGTCTTTGTTCTAGTCTGTATGCAAGACACGTGTTGTCAAATTTCCTCATTGTAGAATTCTAAAGCGCTACAGAATATGTTGGCGCTATGTAAATGCTAATAATAACAACAATTGAGTACACTAGGATCAATTGAAACTTTAAGCCTGATGGCTATTACATGCTTCTCCATCTCTGCTGAAGTGTTAACTTTGTCACACTGTATGATATTGACTGTTTCCAAGCTCAATAATTTAAAATCTACAGAAAACTTCTGTACTTTTTCACAAAGTTTGCCTTCTTTCAGTGTGTTAAAAGCATTCTACTTAAAGAAGATGTATCTTTACGTGGTTTTACAATTTTTATCTCAAATTGTGATGGACGGACTTATCCCTGTTTTGTTTTGCACAAGCTCACGGCGCCATTTTGTGACGTTCTGCCATGAACATAGGCATCTCTGTATGTTGTGTACTTATATTATATTAAGGCAACGTGTTATCCATAGATGAAAATGTTTTGCAATGTTATTTTTGCTGCTTGCTGTGGTCAATGTATGCTGGCTATTTTTCTACAATAGAGTTCTTTTGAGATTCCAAGAAGAAGCTTGTTTTGTCTTCTCCTTGAAGTGTCACAGGATTTGCTATTCACGGTCCTCTATAGAGTACTTGGTAATAAGAGTATGGCCAGAGGATGAGATAGAAAGATTATCCTATAGTAGCCAGAAACCAGTGCAGTATATACTATATTGCCAGTGCATACACTACTAAAGAGGAGTCCTAGCATTCTGTGGAGCAGTCAAGCAAATGTATATATATTTTAAGTTGATTTAATTATGATTTGATTTACAAGCTTCAGCAGTGACACTGGAAGATGCAGTGGGCTGGCACAAACACCTACTGTTAAATGGACACTCTGGACACCTAAAACAAACTGCTTTATGTGTGAAGAGTTTGTCCTTTTTATTATAGAAAAAGTGCAAATTCCACAAGAACTAGTCACTTTTACAAATTATTATTATTGCCATTTACATAGTGTCAATATTAATATTATAAAGGGGGAAATTTAACAATAAATGGGACAATTATAAAATGGTACATGAACAACAGGTTGATGATGATCCTGGTCAAATGAGCTTACAATCTAATGAGACAACTGGTCCTATAACCTGGTTGTTAAACTCAGTGGAGCTATACATTGGCTGTGAGTTAGCCAACAAATGATATAGAGGACACAACATTCCGTGGTGGTTATGTAACGGATATTTAAACAGACTCACTGTGTGAGTTTAGGCAATAACCCCATCTGTCTCCCTGCATTTATTGCTGTGGTGTCCAGCTCTGGAGATAAAACAAACACGCACGCACATACACACAAACACCTATCTTTACTTTAAATAGACGTTTGTTAAAAAGAGACCCTCCAGATGTCCAGATCCTTCAGCTTTGGTGTCCTCTTTATTTCACAAAAAGTGCACATTTCAATAGAAATCAGCACTTTTAGAAATTCTGTAATTTCACTGCTCCACTTATTTACACTTTAACAAATTAACCTAGTTACACCCACTGACTGTCAGGCAACTGATCCTGTAACTTCCTGTTTCTTAAACTCAGTGGAGCTAAACTTAATAGGCAGGCAAATGCCTAGAGCACCGTGCATGCAAAGACCTCCTTGCAAAGATAGCCACAGAAAGCGTAGGTTGGGGTGAAAGGGGTACCTTGCAAATGCATCAGACGAGAACTGCAGCTTTTGCAAGCGGTTATTGGTTTACTCCCAAATGAATTAAAAATAAGTATGCATTTTTAAGGTATATCTAATAAACAGTGATTTTTTTTATTTGGGGATGGGGGGTGGGCAGCAGAATGCCCATTTAACTGTTGGCCTTTGAGAGAGAAAAAAATAATCAAAAAACGCAAAGTGTTGTTTAAACAGAGGTCCAGAAACAGTTTCCAAAGACAAAGGATAAAAGCACAAATTGACCAAATTAAGTGCTTCATTAACCAGAACTCAATATATCTACAAATATTTAACTAGTTATAGTTTGTAATTCGAAATAACAATACTGGAAGGAAAACAATGAAAAGTCTGTACCATCAAAAAGAAAAATCTTTATTACACCTGTAGTCCATCATCACAATATATTATATAAACACATTTACACACTAACATTGTTATTCAATAAAGTTCGAATTTCCAGGAATTCAAAGTTACTTAAATTTAAGGTTAAAATAGCGGACAACAAAACTGACTTGGAAATTTTTTGTAATTTGCCGGTTTTGAGCAATATTTAAAAATTAATTTAAATTCCCAGTAATTCTCACTTTGGATAATGCTGTAAGTTGTTTACCAGCACTGCTCTACTAGGCCTTTAAATCACTAGCTTCATACATCACCTATCTGTAGAGCTTCTACTCACATATTTGCAAAAAAAAATATTGGTTACATTTTGAACTTTAAAGGGACACTATAGTCATAAGAAACACCACAGCTTATTATAATGTTCTAGTGTGGCTATAGCCTGTCCCTGCAGGCTTTTCAATGTAAATGCAGCCTTTTCTGAAAAAAGGCAGTGTTGGTATTACTTCCTAGTAACACCTCTAGTGGCAGTCACTCAAGATGAGCACTACAGGTGCTTCCTTTTTCAGTGCTGCACAATGTGCAGTATCTCCACACTCTGCACGGAGATGCTGAAGGCTTCCCATAGATTCAATACATCCCTATGAGGAGATGCCGATTGGTGCGGTGCAGCGGTCTGTTGCATATGGCCAATCGCCTCCTAATGCTTTCCTAAGGGAAAACACTATATAGGCTGAAATAGATATGAATGAGGATCTCAGTCATGGAGGTAGGGCTAGCCACAGTGAGACTAGAACAGCACTGGTAAAAAAAAAAAAAGGTTAAATGGCTTTTTACTCCATTCTGAGGGCGTCTGGGAATCTAAACAGGTACTCCAGCACTATAGTGTTCCTTTAACTAAATGGTATAAACATGTGTGGTGTCATTTATTTTTTCGGTGTTATGATAGAGTAAGACAGGTATTAGAATGGTTACCTGTTAAAGGGACACTTTAGGCACCCAGACCACTTAAGTTCACTGATTGCAATGCAAAATACTGCAGTTTAAAAAAAAAAAAAAATAGTGGCCGACTACTAGACAGAGAGAGCTATAGTGCCAGGAATACAGCTTGTATTCTTGGCACTATAGTATCCATTTAACATCATAATAAAACCAAACACTGCACCAACAGAATACATCCCAATATGTAAGTTGTCAAAAGCGAATTCTTAATAATTATGAACTAGATAGTAGAAAAGTTAAACTGTACCTTTGTGGATAAAAAATAAATTGCACTTTTCTTACCTGGTATGATATCATTGATGTGCAGGAGAAGAGTGCTCTCCACACTAGCAAAACTACACAGCTGAATTCCATTATATCTCCCGTCCCAGTTTCCTATAGGATTATCCTAAACAGACACAGAATACATTATGTAATACACTACATGTGGACATAATGACAATCACCTTATTACAGATTATCACAAGCAAATAAGGAACCAGAATATATTTCAGAGGACTGCTTGCTGAGCACTGTATAAGTACTTTTTATTTGTTTATTGCATTAGTTTCTTTGGACAAATAGGTTTTTTGTCACTTTTTTGTCACTATGAATAGGATAGTGGCGCTTTACTGCGGCTGAAACCTTTACATAGTTATATAGACTGAAAAGAGACATGCGTCCATCAAGCTCAGTCTAACATCTGTTTTTGACAAAAAGAAATGTGGTAGACTGCGCCAGAACTAGAAAATATATGCAGAGATAAAATATCAAATAACATGCACATACATACACTTATGGAAGATCAGTGGTTAATTATTGCCTTTGGAAAACCTCAGAAAAAGAAAAAAAAAATAGGAGAAATAATAGAGCAATATGTCACAGCTATTAGGAATAGTTAACCCAATAATAGGCCAACTCACAATTTCTAGAGTGAATAAAAGTGTAAGGCTAAAATAATAAAATATCCAGAACAAAGAGAGGTGCTCCTATCACCATATGTGTGTCACTCAAAACACATAAAAATAAACAGTATACAATAAGAAATAGGTGAGGGCACACTCCAAACAACACTTATAATTACCCTTAGTTGAAAGATATACTCCGTATTTAATTAATTCCTGTATAAAATATGTAAGAACAGGAAAAAAACACACAGGGTAATAACGTAAAAAACCTTAAAATTTATAAAACAAATAAGGTTTCACTCACATGGTCATGAGCCACTTAAAATAAGCTGGCTCAGACTAAAAGCGTAGAAAATATCCGTTTGTGGTACTTCACACACCAGGCTGTTTCCCCTTTGTGGTCTTTATTTGTAATTAAAATATTCCAGGATGCAGGGAATAAAATAAAATAAATTTCTACGCTTTTAGTCTGAGCCAGCTTATTTTAAGTGGCTCATGACCATGTGAGTGAAACCTTATTTGTTTTATAAATTTTAAGGTTTTTTACGTTATTACCCTATGTGTGTTTTTTTCCTGTTCTTACATATTTTATACAGGAATTACTTAAATACGGAGTATATCTTTCAACTAAGGGTAATTATAAGTGTTGTTTGGAGTGTGCCCTCACCTATTTCTTATCACAATTTCTAGAGCTACTGAGAGCTCTGCTGTATAGCGCCTGGGCGATATAATCCCCGTATCTTTGTAACATCTGTTTTGCAGTTGATAAAAAAAAAAAAAAAAGTAAAAAAAAAAAATGTTTAAAGCTCTCAAATTTTACAAAAAAAATAAGGGAAAAAAAAAAATCCTAGAATGGCAGTCAGATCTCTCCTTGGATCAGCAAACTGTTACCCCACATGTTCAAAATTATAACCATGAATATTATTTTTAATGGTTAAAGCAGAGTATCTACAGAGCCCTGAAGAAGAGTGTGTACCATCATCTCAAAGGAACATTAATGGCCCCATTTTTTTAAAGGAACACGTCAAACCTCATCTTGCTGAAGTGCTTTAAGTGTTAAGATATTGGCCCCCTTTTTGATTTTATTTAAGTGCCATTTGAAATGAAATATGCACTTTTAGAAATTAACCTTATTACACTGCACCAGCTGTCAACTCAAATGGCAGACAATTGCACAAAGTACCTGCCTTGCAAATACTTCTCACTGAGCTACTGTATAATAAAGTTCAATGGACAGACACAGAATGTCTGTGTTAAAGAGTAAAAGGGCATGCATTAGCTGCAGATACTAGATCTGCAGCTATTGCAAACCAAGATTTTACATTACACCACAAAGAAAATATGCAAAACAAACTGAATGCATGTGCACTTTGGGGCTATATATACACACCAATTGTTTTTGTTGTTTTAATCAAGTGGTCCTTTAAGAATAGTACAGAACTATGCAAATCATAAAATTTAAACCACGTGGTGGTCCATGAGGACCATGATAATGTTTAAAAAGGGGCAGTGCCTGGCAACTGACTAAGGAGTACGCATGTTGAGGTAACTCCTCAGCCTCAAAGTCTTTTTGTACCTAAAAAAAGGACAATCTGCCCTTTAATTTCGTCCAGCACGGGCACACCTCGATCCCGGCGTGTATAAGCAACCTCCCGGTGTGAAAACCCGATGACAGTGTACTCATGGAGGCGAGGGATCCTTGCGGGCTTGCTAATTGCTACCGGGTGGGAGACGCGCCGGTCATGTCGTCCATTATTCGACCGTGGCATTGCAAACTTGGTTGTAACTACATATACATACTTGAATGCACTCCCTTGCACTGAATAATTTTTTAAAGTGCATAGTAGGGATAGATTCATGAATAAAGTTACATTTTGGTGGGTGGGGGAATAGCTCCAGCATTTTGCATGTGGATCTGGGCAGTAAACATCTTGTGTCTCCTCTCACATATTTATATAAAATGCAAACCATAATGGTGGGAGGCATCTTCGCTGAGTGTCTGGTTGGATGCCATGATCCTGCTGACCTGAACCTCCAGCAGGTGCTCCTCACTGTAAAAAGCTACAGTATGCCTGAATAACACCTAAACTGCAAACCAGAAGTTTAGGGTCACCATTCGGGAAGATCGTTTGATGTCCCTAAGCTATAATTCAGATCTGAGGAGCTGAATTTCAGCTGCCTGTATACAATGGAGAGCTCAGGCACCAGGGCTAGCTTGTTTTTCTGCATCGTGTTTTGTAAATAGTTATCAGATTATCTAAGACTATGTATAAATTGTGTGCAGATATTCTAAACCATTTACCATATCTACACCAACAAAGTAGCCAAGACTTTCTTTTCCAGGAAGGACGTCACAAAATATAACTGTTCCAAACTCCATGCCTTCCCCAATTTTCAAAGATACTCTGGAGTTTATTTCCAATGGAGGGATTTCTGACTGGCTGGAGTCCACAGGAGATGCATAGTCACACTCCACTTCTTCATCATCATCTTCCTCACACAACTCCAGCTTGTCCAGAGCCACAAACACTCCACACTCATCATCACAGCGGAAAAGATGTTTCCCTTGATAAGAGCCATCTGTAAATCCTTGTCCCCGGCCATCTTCCTGAGAAAAAAGAAAATGTATAAAGCGTTTTGATAAATAGACTTACAGACTAGATTAGATTATTTCCTACAGCACATTTAGACCAAAAACCAACAATGACACAAATAGTTACTTTTAGAGAATTAAAGGTTTGTTTTATTTATTTTTTTTATTACAAAGTTACTCTATGAATGCAGATATATCCTAAATAGTATTTTGTTATATCAGATCTGCCAAATTTTGTAAAAAATTTTTACACAATGATCAAATTTTGAAAAGCAGCCTTTACAGTGCATTGGAATTTCATCCAAATTTGAATATGTTCAAAAGCTACCCATAAAACAAAGTAGGAAACAGTTAGTGTCACTTACACGTTTTGACAAGTCAAAATCCAGAAAATGAATCAATGCATCTCTATGAGGAAAAGTCAGCGTCCCCATGCAGACTGTGGGGACGCTGCACAGCAAGGCTGCTTAATGTGCAGCCCTGAGCCAGGAAGCCCCTCCAGAGGCCATCTAAAGAGTGGCCACTTGGAGGTGACCCTAGGGGCAACGTAAGCACGGCCTTTTTTCTGAAAATACCTGATGGGAGCAATTATACTCACCAGAACAACTACATTAAGCTGTAGTTGTTCTGGTGACTATAGTGTCCCTTTAAACATAATAACTTCTAGCAGTATTAAACATCTGACAATGGCCAACATTAAACATGACTAAAACAATGGCCATGTAATCAGTGATGTAAATCTGTGTGTGCTGGGTTACAGCCAAGTACTAAAAGGCAAAGTCATATGTTATTAGATTATTTAAGACTAGTATATTCTTGATAATAAGAATTAAAGTAAAAACAATGGGAAATAGCACTTCATGAATAAATATTTTGCAAGTAAATGATAGTTACAACCTATATGGTTTAATTTGTTTTAGTGAATGTAATGCCTCAGCTGCTCAACAATTGCAGTTTGAAACGGTTATGAGAATAGAAACGTCTATATTTAGCAATAGATAATCGGTTAGTTTTTGTTCTATATTTATTTTCAGTTCATCAGCGTCTCTCTCACTCTACTGTGAACCATCTCAGTATTATAAACTGGCTCCAGATCATATGTATTTTACACATCTAAATATTTAATTGGTAAATTGAAACAAGTAAAAATAGTGAGAAAACTGAACTAAAAAAAAAAAAAATCACTAAGCACAAACTTAACTGTTAAATTTTGATACAAGGCATACATAGACCAATATAATTTACAGCAAGCATAAAATGCCTAACACAAAACAGCACATAATAAAAGAAATACAGATAGTTAGATTTAAAAACACACACACTTACCAGTAACTCCACCCCAAACCATATGCCAGTGACCGAACGCTCAGGAAGCAGTGGTCCCCTATAACGAACAACTCCTGGGAAAGGCCCCTCTCCAGGCCTAAGATATACCCTCACAGCCGAACCAGGCTCAATCTGAAGTGCTTTTGAAAGTCTGACTTTGTTCTTGAACAGGCTATATCTCTCCTCGCAGTTGGTAACAGCCAAAAGAACTTCAGCCAACTTCTCTGTGATTTCAATAACCTCTTTCTCTTCTACAAAGAGGAGAGCATGCGGTTGTTCCAGTATCTTTAATGCAATCTGTAACTTTTTACTCTTAGAGGAAGGGATGCCCCTGCTGTGTGCCAGTGCAGAACGCTCTTGGACATATTGACCAATGCTGCCTCTGGGAATCTTGATCTGTTTTTGGGTTTGTTTGTCAACCAAACTGCTCTCTTGGATTAATATGTAAAATATCCGCTCTTCCCAATAAGTGGAGCTACTTTTCTCTTGCACCCAGGGATTTGATGTCATGATGATGTGGTGAGATATGGTTGACAAAAGTTCAATAAATCCAAGAATCACAGTCAAGTATTCCAGTAGATGATCCAAACCTTGACAGTGCCATATACATGATAAGATACGAGTGGGCAAGTGACCTAAAAATATAAACAAACAATAATATTATTATATATGTGCAACATAGAAAGTGGGACCAAATATACCAACTGTATATACACTGTATTTCAAAGTGTCAAAGAGCAACCAAAGAGGCCAAGCTTTATCAACATCCTCAAATAAAAAAATTAGCAATCCCTAAATTAAGATCATTGGTAGTACCACGTCCTCATAAAAAGTGAGTAATCCCTAAACTTGGATTATTAGTAGTAGGATGAAGAGTATAAACAAACAGAGCGCTTGTAGATTTACCATAGGTGTTAATTGAAGAACTGTTTATATGATCCGGCCTTTAGTCTGCAATCTTTTTAACCGAATTTACTACTAAATACCTAGACCTTTATTGTGGTTATGGTTTTCTTAAACTGGTCAATACCTATTAAAGTCATTGTGGAAATGGACAATGTATTGCAATCTTACAACAGCCAAGAGATTATGTGTCAAAATTAACAATAAAAGGGTATGGCACTATAGTGTGCCTTCTATCAGGATTATTTACAACCTGGGTTATATCCAGAAACTAGAAATTCTATGAATGTATTCAATGCGTACACTAAAACGAGCTTATTTAATTTTTTCCAATGAACAAGCTTTCAAGAGAAAGTCTGGAGGGAAGTGATTGGGGTATTATCTGAAGGACACACTGAATAAACATCAGAAAGACAAAACAAAGTTTCACAGTCATTTTAATGTAGGCATCTAATGTATTTTCATACAGAGTACAATAAAGCAAATATTTTGGGTGTTATATTTACCAATCTTTCAGTTAATTATGTGTCATGCTATGGTATAGAGAGAGACTTTTTAACCAACTAAAGCTAGGCATAAACAAAAGTTGACTGCAGATAACTATAATGGTCATCATTATACATATTAGCAGTCACTCAGGTCCAGGCTTCCACTTCAATCAAAGATGCTTTCAACCAAATTGGCTGGTACTTCTTTATATTTAAGGACGGCCTGGATCAGGATTAACGGCACTATCAACTCCCCCACTGTGTAATTTCTTAATCCGTGCTAGAGTCCTCATCCTAAACCCAAACGTCCATGGCCACAGATGGCAGGGGATAGTTACAAATCTGTGATCTATGCCAATGACATTATCTTTGCGTTCACCCAAACTGAAGTTATGCTACCAAAAACATTGCCAAATTCAATTCCTATGGTCTTCATTGTAACCTGAAAACCAATCGATAAAACTCTGGCATCCTGCAATCTGAAGCCCATAGAACACGTGAAAAGGTTTGTTTTGCATAAAGCTCTTGTTTCTGCCTAAATTTAAACTCTAAACTATAGGGATAATCATTGTGTACGTAAGAGGCGCTTACAAGGCGATTAAGATAAATATCATTTCAGGTTTAATAAGTGTGCTCAGCATCTGTTCCCTTTTTCAGTTGGCATTTTTATAAGGTCATGTATATAAATGTATCTTCTTTTAGAATTTAGCTTATCTTAACATTTTGGTAACACAATCTTTATGTGCAATCTGTTTGTTTTTTTGATGCATTCTTCAATGAAAAGTTTTAACCAAAAATCTGGATATGTTTGCTGTAAGAATATAACACCTATGGTCACTAAATCCAAAGAGGATCTAGTTTCCTTGCTACCTTAGTTGGTGAGGTTATAAAAAAAGTAAGCAAATAAAATCACTATCTATTCATTATTGCCTGGGTTAGGAAGAAGAGATATAACGTCACATCCAGCCAGAGCTGCTGAATACTCAGAACTCAGAATCGAAATAGAGCTCGGAAAGCTCTGTCTGCAAATGCATCTTAAACAGATAAAGCCTGCTCCCACACTAAGCCATGAGACTGCCAATATTGCTCAAACTCTGATCTCCTATACAAAGATGAGCAGCAGAGGAAAATGTATACAAAAGGCATTTAAGGGTGTTTGTATGTATGCACATATGAATGTGTGCATCAGTGTGCCAGAATGTACAGTGAGGGAAAAAATTATTTGATCCCCTGCCCACTGACAAAGAAATGATCAGTCTATAATTTTAATGGTAGGTGTATTTTAACATTGAGAGACAGAACAACAGAAAAAAAGCATGTCAAAAAAGTTATAAATTGATTTGCATGTCAATGAGTGAATAAGTATTTGACCCCTTCGGCTTAGTACTTTGTGGCAAAACCCTTGTTGGCAGTCACGGAGGTCACACGTTTCTTGTAGCTGGCCACCAGGTTTGCACACATCTCAGGAGGGATTTTGTCCCACTCCTCTTTGTAGATCTTCTCCAAGTAATTAAAGAGGCACTGTCATGCCGAATCCGTTTTTTTTTTTTTTTTCCACTACATCCAATTGACCCACTAGTCACCCCCAAATGCCCCTAAGCCCCCCACATTACCTATTTTTTAATCCTTATTTTCTGCCCTGATCTTGATTCAGGGCGCCGCCATCTTTGTGTGGGTAGGTGAAGTCCCTGTGGGACACGTCATCAGCCCACACTAGGCAGACACTGAGATTCCCGCACATGCCCAGTGAAACACCTGGACATGCGAACGGGAATTTCATCTATCCATTCATTCATCAGACAGACGAATGAGTGAATAGAAATATCAGCCGAACAAACTAACACAATGTATCAGTGTTAGTTTGTTCGTTCAGTTTATTACAAGGAGGGAGGAGCTACCGGCGTGCAGCTCCCTCCTTGTAATATGTAACTATAGAAGCGGCAGGGAGCAGTGCTCCCCACCACTTCATAAGCCCCCCCAGTACCCCCTCTCACTCTATGGGGGTGAATATGACCCCCATACTAGCACAAGGGAGATTAAAATCTCCCAAATGCCCCTACTCTCTATAACGCGAGTATTGCCATGTCTACTAAACAGTGAGCAGCCTGACAAATTACAATAAGGGGGTGCGGACCTATTGTCCTCCCCACCTCCCCCACCCTGAGCGGCGGGTGGGGGCCTTGAAGATAATGAGGGGGGACCTACTGTCCTCCCCCCCGGCCCCCACCCCTGAGCAGTGGGTGGGGGCCCTAGTAAAACAATAAGGGGGGGACCTACTGTCCTCCCCCCCGGTCCCCACCCCTGAGCGGAGCGGTGGGTGGGGAGCCTAATAAAACAATGAGGGGGGACTGACCCATCCTCCCGACCCTTCCCACCCCTGCTTGGCGTTGGGTGGGGGCCCCCAATAAAACAATAAGGGGGGGACCTATCCTCCCCAGCCCCTACCCTGGCCCGGGTGAGGTGGGGAGACTAATAAAAGCTATTAAGGGGGACCTGCTGTCCTCCCCAGCCCCCCACCCCTGGTGGGTGGGGCCCTAAATAAAACAATAAGGGGGACACACATTACTCCCCGGCCCCCACCCCTGAGCGGTGGGTGGGGGCCCTAAATGAAACACCTCCCCCAATCAAGGTGACTAGGGGGCCCAAGCCCCTAGTCACCACCCACCCCACCCAAAAAAACCTATCCCCTACCTACCCCCCTCACCCTACAAATAGTGAGGGGGGAATAAAATAACTAACCTGTAAAAAAAAAAAAATTTAACTTACCATTTGACGTCTTCTTTTTTCTAAAATCTTCTTTCTTCAGCCCCCAAAAAGGCCAAATAAAA
>OW240923.1:40675529-40770055 GCA_933207985.1 Pelobates cultripes
TAGATAAATAGATAGATAGATAGATAGATAGATAGAGAGACAGACACGTTAATATCCCAATCAACATCCCAAACTGCTTCACAACTGCTCTCTGTAACCTCCTCATTTGGCCTCATGCAATTGTCTAACTCAAAGTTGTGTACCCGAGATTGACTGATTTCCTTGAATCTCTGCTTGACCCACTTCAGTCTGGATTCCGTGCTCGACATTCTGTTGAAATGGCCCCGACAAAAGTATCCAATGATTTTATTGCTCAAAAAATAAAGTGGTCGATTTTTTTCCTAATTCTCCTTGACCTTTCTGCTGCTTTTGACACTGTTGATAATCACCAACTTCTTCTCATCCTTACTAATCTTAGTCTATGAGACTCTGCTGTTTTTTCCTGGTTCTCCTCCTCATTCAGTGTTTATTTCTTTGACTCTTCCTCTTCTCCGCAACCCCTCTCTATTGGTGCTCCCCAAGGTTCTGTCCTTGGTTCCGTACTGTTCTCGATCTATACTGCCTCTCTCAGTCAACTCATCAGGTCTTTTGGCTTCCAATCAGTGGCAGAACTACCGCAGTCACAGGGGTCATGTCTTGTCACATCAGGGGGCGCAGCCGCTCTGTCAACCCCTGCTGACAAGTGAGGAATTCACCCCTCCCGGCCACACTGCACGCCCTCTCAAAAACTCTATAACACCCTATGTTGGAGAAGTGACCCATTGGGGACAGGGTCTCTGGCCTCGGTCTGCTGCTGATGGGCACTGCACTGAAATTTGTCCGGGTCCAACTCATGGAGAAGTTCCTGCTCTGTGAGCTGGTTCAACACAATGTGCTACTGCCGGACTCCCCCAAGCTGGTGAGGGGGGGTGTTGCAGCAGACACTCAGGCCGGTCCGGTGGGGATGGAGGAAGGACAGGAGGATAGCAGGCAGCTGGCCAGAATCTGGAAGAAACACCTAATTACAGCGGCTGGGGGGAACCTGCCCCCAGGGATTTAATTGCCCCTGTGGTGGTTGTGGTGGGGAAATACCTTGAGGATCATAATATCACAGAATAGGGATATGATCAAAGAGGTAGGTGTTATATACTGTTGTTACCTGTGTGTGCTGAGTGATAGCTGCACTTGTATAAAGTTTCAAATCAGTGTGCGTGTATTTCAGTATGCTTACCTGTTAATGAGTGAGTATGTCTGTTAGTGAGAATGTGTCTGTCAGTGATAGTGTGTGTCTGTCAGTCAGAATGTGTCAGTAAATGTGTGTCCGTCAGTGAGAGAGCGCCTGTCAGTGAAAGTGTGAGTGTCTGTCTGTCAGTGAATGTGTGTGTGTGTCTGTCAGTGAGTGTATGTGTCAAATCAATAAGTGTCTGTCAGGGAGAGTGTGTGTCTGTCAGTGTGTCACTGAGAGTGTTTGTCCGTGAGTGCGTGTATCTGTCAGCAAGTGTGTGTGTATTTCTGTCACTGTAATGTGTGATGGTTAAACAGTTTGTGTGCCAATGAGTGTGTCTGTCAGTGAGTGTATGTCAGTGTATTTCTATCAATGAGAGCATAAAGGGAGCCCTTCTAAGATTCCTGCCCTGGGGTCCTGTGATTCCTATTTACACCCCTGCTTTTATAACAGGAAGCCAATGCATGGATTGACAGAGGGGGCTCTGTCAATCCATGCATTGGCTTCCCGTAAGATATAGGGCTCAATTTAAAATTCTGATTCTTGCTTTTAAATCTCTACATAAGGCTTCTCCCACCTATCTATCCTCCCTAATACACAAGTATGTACCGTCAAGAGCCTTACACTCTTTCGAAGATCTACGTCTATCCTTTGTTCGTACTCCCACCTCTGATGCTTGCCTTTAAGACTTCTCTAGGGTTGCACCATTACTGTGGAACTCCCTTCCATTTACCGTTAGACGCTCACCCAGTCTCCACTTCTTCAAAAAATCATTAAAAACTCACTTCTTCACAAAAGCGTATTACTTAAACTGTTAATAGCTCCCGACTGATTCCTCTCCTGCAACTATTTTTGCAAAAAACACACTAAGTCTTCAGTAAATTATTCAACCAGTCTACTTACTCTCTCTAATACTATCCTTACCTTTTGTGTCACTTTACCCCACTCCCTCTAGCATGTAAGCTCATTGAGCAGGGCCCTTAACCGCTCTGTTACTGTGCGTCCAACTTGTCTGGTTACAACTAATGTTTTTAGTCCACCCATTGTAAAGCGCTGCAGAAATAACAGTGTATATGTTGACCTGCATATGTATATGTAGGTCTGTATGTCTGTCAGTGTGTGGGAATCTGTATGTCTGTCAGTCTGTGTGTCTGTCAGTCTGTATCTGTGTGTGTGTATCTGTAAGTCTGTCAGTGTGTGTGTCTGTCAGTATGTGTGTACCTATATGTCTGTCAGTGTGTGTGTGTGTATGTGTGTATTTGTATGTCTGTGTGTGTGTCTGTGTGTGTATCTGTATGTCTGTGTATATGTCTGTCAGTGTGTGGGTATCTGTATGTCTGTCCATATGTGTGGTGGTTATCTATATTACTGTCCATGTTTGTGCCTGTGTGTGTGTATCTGTATGTCTGTCCATGTGTGTGCCAGTGTGGGTGTATCTGTATGTCTGTTCATGTGGGTGTCTGTGTGTGTATCTGTATGTCTGTCCATGTGGGTGTCTGTGTGTATCTGTATGTCTGTCAGTGTGTGTGTATATGTTATTTTAATATGCAATTTTAAACCTTTACTTGGAAAGTGAGGTGCTAAAAAAATCTATCTGCGACCCAAAGGAGTTTTGCTTATTTTAATTCTGGTCCCTACCTACTGTCAAGTTGTGCAGGTCTGCTCTAGAATGTAAGCAGGGTCCTTAACACCCTCTGTTCCTGTGCATCCATCTTGTCTAGTTACAAATATGTGTCTGTTAGCCCACCCATTGTACAGCACTGGGTAATTTGTGGGCGCTTTATAATTATTATTAATAATAATAGAGAGACAGACAGACAGATAGACAGACAGATAGAAAGTCTATGCATGCCTTAGTGACACAGGCTGTTTCCCACTGACTTTATTGGCACCAGTGACAGCAGGTATGTTTTATGAATATTATGATCACTATCTCATCTCACCCTGTGTTCAATTTCAAACACCTCAAGGGACATAATGTATACCGTATTTTTCCGTCTATAAGATGCCCCTGTGAATAAGACAACCCCTATTTTTTTTAGCTCAAAATTAATAATTTAAACATCTATAGTTACTGAAATTCCCACTGGTCCCAGGCCTCCTCACACTTTGGTAGGCCACTCCCCGAGGTCCGGACACTGGTTCCCTCAACCACAGTCCTGCTGTTGCCAGCAACGATGCCCTTTGCCCATAGTACCATAGGGGGGATGTTCAGGCTGTTGGGCCCAGCGCACACGTTTTTTTAACCCCTGCACGGATATTCTGTGTATAAGACGACCCCCAATTTTAGACAAAAAAAATAACGAGAGAAAACAGTCTTATACATAGAAAAATACGGTACTTATTGTAGTCTGGAAGCTTTGTCAGCCTTAGATACACTAACACTCCACTGGGAAATATTCCAGGGCACCAGTCCATGCATGGGGAACAGTGAGAGCACAGGCTATCACAAATCAAGTATTAATTATTTGGATTTGGAAATTTATATAGAAAATGAAGAGATTAAAACAAAAAAATTTTTTTAAAAGGTTGATGCCAATAATTATGTTCTTTATAGTAGCGGCCACTATACCCCCTGGCTTAATAACATTCCTAAGGAGCAGTTACAGAGGATTAAGAGGAACTGCACGGATAAGGATAAATTTGAGGAGCAAGCCAAGATAGTCATGGACAGATTTAAACAGAAAAAGTATCCTAAGCAGATCCTGGTAAAGCATATAGAGAAATAGTTGATTCAGAACTGAGTAGGGTATTAAGAGAAGATAACAATGAAAAGGATATAAATAAAGAAAAAGGAATGGCAATACCCTAGTTTTTTATTTTAATCAAGACTGTAACAAAATAAGATCTATTATTAATAAGCACTGGGATGTTTTAAAGAAAGACAATGAATTGAACAAAATAATTCCTGAAAGGACTTTTATCACTTTTAGAGGGGCACCCAATTTTAAACGCATTTTAACTTTTAACCATCCAAAAAAGGAAATTCCTAGAACTTTTTTAGATAATAAAAAAAGGTTTTATTCGTGCAATAAGTGTGCAGGATGCAAATGCAGTAGAAACACCACCCTAAAAGGTATTAGCAAGTTTAAAAGTAGAGTCAATGAGGCGGGATTTTATATTAATGATTTTATTACATATTTCAGTAAGAATGTCATGTATCTGTTGATATATCCATGTGGATTACAATATGTGGGGCGAAAGATTTGCCCATTGCATAAGAGGATATATGAACACGTAAATAACATTATAAGAGGGTATGATAACCATAGCGTCTCTGCACATTTAAAAAAATATCATAATAAGGATCCAAAGGGCCTCGCATTCTTGGGAATAGAGGTAGTAAAGAAATCTTGGCGAGGAGGGAATCGCATAATTGATATAGGGAAAAGAGAGATGCAGTGGGTGCACAGACTAAAAACCTTGGAACCTAGGGGATTAAATATGGAGTTTGATTTATTCAACTTTTTAGGCTAATAAGATGCAGAGTATCCTTTAAGGTCCCATATTTAAGGGTGTTTTTTATTTTTTTTATTTTTTATAGAAAGTGTTGGACTTTTTGTATATACTATATATAACCTTTTTCTTTTCTTTTCTTCTCTCTTTTTTAAAGCAGCTGTTTAGTTTTTGAACTTAGGTGTAGGTCATAGGATGTTATAATGAGATTATTGTTTTTTACTATCAATGGCTGGTTTTCAACTAAAAGTTTACTGTCTCTTTATAAGAGTGTGTGTTATGTCTTTTAATATAAACAGATTGCTTTTTTATTATTTGAAGGTTTGCCATTATAGTATAAAAGGTGTTTTTAACAGCCATAAAACAATTTTTAAATGGTAGTATTAAATAATAGTGAAGTTTCAAAGACCTTTTCACATATTTTTCACATGCTTGTGTATTAATGGACTATTTGCGGAATGATAGATAATGATAGAGTATAGACTGAATATATCGGCAATTTAGACACGCCAATGGGGGTGTGTATATAAGACTGATGTAATCAGGAAGCGTACAGATCTGATGAAGCGGGAAGTACGACATCATGTTGATCATGCACGACGCACGCTTTGGTGACCCCTCCGAACCAGTAAGTGTATGCTCGCGGATTTAGAGCGGCAGTATTGGAATACAGGGCCGGACTGGGGATACGAAGCAGCCCTGGAAAAAAGTCATTGTGCTATGTAGGGTGTTTATATACACAATTGAAATAGCTGGCTGCACTCTCGGATTTCCTGAAAATGTAACTTTTATTGAAATATTTAAGAGAAGATCAATGTTTCAGTCCCTCTTGTGGAATTTCGTCATGATCCTGATGCAAGTCCACAAGAGAGACTGAAACATTGATCTTCTCTTAAATATTTCAATAAAAGTTACATTTTCAGGAAATCCGAGAGTGCAGCCAACTATTTCAATTGCCTATATATATATATATATATATGTATATATATATATATATATATATATATATAAATAAATAAATAAATCACAATAGTTTCTGGCACTCATCCCATAACAAAAGCATTAATTCAGCAATGACCAGGTGCCTCTCCGTGCAAAATATACAAATGGAACAAATTGAGAGCACTCATTGGATTTAGTAAACAAAAAAATATATTAAATCAAACGCATATAAATCAACGTTTTGACCATCTTGATAAAGACCGCTAGACGGTCGAAATGTTGATTTATATGTGTTTGATTTAATATATTTTTTTGTTTACTAAATCCAATGAGTGCTCTCAATTTGTTCCATTTATATATATATATATATATATATATATATAGGCAATTGAAATAGTTGGCTGCACTCTCGGATTTCCTGAAAATGTAACTTTTTATTGAGAAGATCAATGTTTCAGTCCCTCTTGTGGACTTTCGTCATGATCCTGATGCAAGTCCACAAGAGGGACTGAAACGTTGCTCTTCTCTTAAATATTTCAATAAAAGTAAAATTTTAAGGAAATCTGAGAGTGCAGCCAACTATTTCAATTGCCTATATATATACTGGATACTGGAGCCCTGGTGATGCAACAGTATATATATATATATATATATATATATATATATATTTTATTGATACATTTCTTCTTCTAATTCAAAATATTAGTTATTTTAGGGTAATTCAATTATACAGTAAAGCATACTCACACACAGACAGACAATCTTACTGATGCACACAAATAGGCTCATTGACAGACAATGACACACACAGACAAGGTTACTGGCACACACACACATTTAGTACAGACAAACTCTGATACACACACAAGCTTACTATAGACAAGCTCACTGTCAAACACACACGCTCACTACAGACAAGCTCACTGATGCGCACACACTCTCCCTACAGACAAGCCCATTGACACACACGCTCCCTACAGAAGAGCTCACTAACACACAGATTCACTACAGACAAGCTCACTGACACACACATGCTCACTACAGACAAGCTCACTGACACACATATGGTCACTACAGACAAGCTCATGATCACACTCATGCTTACTACAGACAAGCTCACTGTACACACATGCTCACCACAAACAGGCTCCAACACACCCATGCTCCTTACAGACAAGCTCACTAACACACATATGATCCCTACGGACAAGCTCACTGACACACATACAAGCTCACTCACTAGCAGGCACACACACACACACACACACACACACACAGAGGCTCCCTCACTAGCAGATGCGCGCACACACACACAGAGGCAGACAGTCACTGACACCCAGGCAGACAGCCACACACACACACAGGCAGACAGTCATTGACACCGAGGCAAACACCCACACATACAAAGACAGGCAGACAGCCACACACATACACAGACAGACAGCCACACACTCACACACAGGCAGACAGTCACACACACACATGCAGACAGTCACACACAGACAGTCACACGCAGACCAGACAGTCACACACTCACACAGACAGTCACACACTCACACAGGCAGTCACACACAGACTGTCACACACTCACACAGACTATCACACACACAGACTGTCACACACACAGACTGTCACACACAGACAGTCACACACTCACACAGACAGTCACACACTCACACAGGCAGTCTCACACAGACAGTCACACACTCACACAGACAGTCACACACTCACAGGCAGTCACACACTCACACAGAGACAGTCACACACAGACAGTCACACACAGACAGTCACTCACACACGGACAATCACAAACTCACACAGACAGTCACACACAGTCACACACTCACAGGCAGTCACACAGAGACAGTCACACACTCACAGGCAGTCACACACAGACAGTCACACACTCACAGGTAGTCACACACAGACAGTCACACACTCACAGGCAGTCACACACAGACAATCACACACTCACACAGACACACTGACCTGCTTCTTACCTCCTGCTTGGAGCTCCTGGAGGCTGGTTGTTGGGGAAGCAGGGACTTCTTCCTGCTTCCCATGCTGCAGTCAGCCAGGCCCCCGCCACATAGTAAGTCCCGCCCCTGCCACATGCTAAGCCCCGCCCCCACTAGCTCCGCCCCATCGCACGTAAGCTCCGCCCCCGACGCAAATTTTTTTATTTTATTTTTTTATGATCCCGGGCGGTCATGTGTGAGCTGTGCCGGCCACCTGGCTCCCCCTGCTCCCGTGGGGCTCTGTGTGGCCACACAGGTCACACATGGCCGGCCGGGATCACAGAAGCTGTCAGCCAAATGATTAGGGCTGTCAGACTGGCCCCAGGTGCCGCGGCCCACTGGGAAATTTCCCGGTATCCCGGTGGGCCAGTCCGGCCCTGTTGGAATATTGGAGGCACACGAAGGGACTGGTCGACACCCCTGAGTGGTAAGGAGCCTTCCGAATTGGGACATACGGGAATAAGGAAGAAGGGTTACCTATACTTCTGTTGGATTGTGAAATAAATTTGTGAGGAGGATCTTTGTCGTCCATGCAGTTATTACCCAAGAAGGGAATATTTTGAAGAGGCTGTTACAGTTAGAGCAAGCTTCAATCTGCTCAACCTTTGTGAGTGCACCTCCCCCCTTTTTTAATTTTGATATTGTTTTTAAACGGATTTGCACTATTATTGTTTTTTCTTGTGTTTCTCCCTTACATGTATGGTTTGTTATTTGGAGAAGACCCTCAGATGTATGTATGAAATATGTTTTTGTGACTTTTTCACTATACACAGAGTGCACTTTATATTATTTTGCACTTTATCATATTTAGCACTTGTTGAAATTTAGCACTTTTTGAAATTTATGTCTTAAAGACACAGCGCACCTTATTTGTAGTTGTATACTGTGTAAGTGGTTTCTGGAGCTTTTCGCTTTTTGCATGTATTAATTACTGTTTTTAGACTTTTTATTACTAGCGCCTTTATTTTACTTGTTTCTTTGTATACATCACAAATCCACACAATGCCGGACTAGCAGAGGCCTTGAACAATTCCTGTCTCTTGCCTCACTCCTGCAGTCCTATGCTAAATAACATCCTAACAGACTTCCTCCTATTTTAATTTTCAGAAGAAAGACTACAACACTCTTGCCTGCCCTACCATACTAGTAGCAAGGGGGTCTCCCATGTAAGCATATGTCTTTTAGAGACTAACAGGATTAAT
This sequence comes from Pelobates cultripes, assembly GCA_933207985.1. Taxonomy (NCBI): domain Eukaryota; kingdom Metazoa; phylum Chordata; class Amphibia; order Anura; family Pelobatidae; genus Pelobates; species Pelobates cultripes. Next base: position 40,684,292 of record OW240923.1, read on the forward strand.
TAATTACTGAAATAAGAATTGTTGAAAATTAAAACTGAATTCAAAGTGAATTTAAAAATATATCTCAAATTACACAATAATGAAAAAAAAAATACCCTAATCAATTCTGTTTTCAGTTTGGCTATATTGGTCCTAAATGTGATATTCTCTTTGAATTCACCATGAATTTCTTGCAATTCGTACATACAGTACTCGAAAATAACCCTGAAAATGTTGCAATACATTTGTAGATCCAAAATTGTACCTAGAGGTGTTACACAGAATTCAGTCTCTAGATGTCTCTGAAATAGTATTGTTGTACAAAATTTAAAATGTTATAAGTTAAAAGAACACTATAGCATTTAGAATACAAACCTATACCCCTCCACCCCCAACCCAAACACACATTGCCATAAAACTATTAATAAAAGCTTTTACTTACCCCTGTCTAGCACAGCTCTGCTGAAAGGTCAGCTTCTGTGACACTAAGGAGGCGTTGCTTCCTCCAATGCTGGTCAAATCCAATTCTCCTTGTAGTGAAGCATTGGGGACCTGATGCGCATGCACAGTGAGTTATCCATGCATATCCAATGCTTCTCATTGAAAAGCATTAAATCCAATGCTTTCATATGAGCTGTAGACACGTGACCAAGTATTTGGCTAGTGCACTAAAAGCGCATCTAGTGGATGTTAATATGACAGTCACTAGGGGAATGTTTAACCCTACATGGTAAAAATTACTCTTTCTGCAAAATGGCAGTGTTTTACCTTGAAAGGTTAAACATACAGGCCCACAGTACATAGAACACTTTATTGAGATGAAGTGAGGGTGAATTTAGTGGTCCTTTAACTGGAAAAAAGACTAACTCAATAACATCTCGGATTTTTGGGTGAAAAAGTTGCTTCCTTAAAATATACAATATGTTAATGGAACTTTTTGGTCATCATAACAAGATCATCAAAATGAAGTTGTGATTGTGTCCTGAGGTCTCTGGTGCCTTTTTCCTGAAGGGGTTAAAATGTTCTCAGATGGTCTAACCCCAAAAGTTGCTCTCCAGCGCAAAATCTCTGTTTTCCCTTTAACTGAGTTTCAGGACACACGAAGGTTCCTTTTTTAGGAATTGGGAGCTACTGTAAGAAAGGCTACATAGGTTGTAGTGGTTATTAAGAGAGTAGGTAGGATAATCTGTCTCTCTGATCATCTCAACCGAACAGTCTGCTGTCTTCTGGGTGCCTGGGTCCGGCATGTTGCTGACAGCGTGGGTGGATTATTGCTAGGGGCTGGGGATGACCAGCTGTCATGGTCCAATTTGGTACCAGTGACAAAGTCAGAGGAAAATGGAGGGTGCTAAAGAATGAGTTTAGGAAATTAGGAAGTAGACTGATGAAAGGCCCTACAAGGAGATACAGATATATTACCTGTGACCTGCATTAGAGTAGAAAGGCAGCAGGAGATTATGGAGGTTAATGCATGACTAAAGTAATCGTGTAGGAAGGAGGGCTTTGGCTTTTCAGAGCCCTGGGTTGATTTTATAGCTGTGATGGATGCTAGGGGACAGGATGGCTAGAAGGTCGGAGGCGATTTTATACTTGTGGTGGGGGGAATGTCTACAAAAATGGAGATAGGACAGAAAGGAGATGGGATTTAGCTCAGCAGAAGGGGGAATGGAGATGTGGGACCGGCAATATCAGAATAGGGAAGGTATGTAATAGTAATAAAAACTCACATAAAGTACTAGTAGGTCATGATAATATTAAATCTATGCGTACTAATTTTTATTATTTATATTTATTTATAAAATATTTTACCAGGAAAGATACATTGAGATTTCTCTCGTTTTCATGTCCTAGGTCTACAAAACATTGCATTGATACAATAAAATACAAAAACAATATTAATACACAACATATACAAAGTCTAACATAGAACAGGTAGGAAATATATAATAATCCATGACACGTGCAGTCTGTTTTGAGTTATGTAGAGAGGGATCTCTTAAAGGACTTTAGGCTTGGAGAAGATTTGAAAGTGTACGGGAGGTCGTTCCATAATTGTGGTTCTCTGTAGGAGGATTGGGCTGCTTTCTTTTTGTATTGAGGTAGACTAAATAAAGTGCTGGTACTGGATCAGAAGTTATAGGAGATGGGAAGAGCCAGGGAGAGCATTCTGCTCAGGTAGGGAGCTTCACAGAAAAGCTCCTAAACACAAGGCTGGAAAGATGAAGGGTGCGTCTGGATTCCAGCAACAACCAGTTTAGTTCTTTTAGCATGTCACAATGGTGGGTCCTGTAATTACATTGTAGCACAAGTCGTCAGAACAAGTTATACAATGTATTGAGTTTATTAAGGTGAATTTGTGGTACAGGTGCATATACCACATCCCTATAATCAATGATTGGCATTGGCACTTGCTGTACAATCTTTTTTCTTTACTGTAGGGCTTAGACAATATTTGTTTCTGTACAGGGCACCTAGTTTTGGATAAAGTTTAGATGCAAGTTTTTCTATGTGGAGGTCAAAAGGAGCCTAAATAACAAAATGGGGAGTGGGGGGGGGCTATAGGCAATAGCATGAGAGATCATCACCTATATCCTTGGACATCATACCACTTCACGCTATACCCTTGGAGCCATTACTCAGGTTCCAGAATATGTGAGTGTACATTTTTATATTCAGCTAATCCTCCCTATTTGCTCGACATACTGAACTATATATATTTTATTTTTCTTGCATATTTCTACTAGAATATCCACCACCATAAGGACTACCTGCAAAGCCTGTACTATGCTGTATTCCAAGGCAGCAATCATTTCACCTATGTGTTCCAAATTGGAGCTAAGTCTAAGCTTTTCAAAAAATGTGAGTGCACATTTGACCTATATTTACTTCTTCAAAAACATTTAACGTACTACACTTCTACTTCCAGCATTCTAATCTCTTATTGTTGCATATCTCTCCAAAAGGACATTCTCTATTTTTTTCCTACCTTTTACCAGACAAGACCCAGGATTTGGTGATTAAAGGGAGACTATAATGCCAAGAAACAGCTCCCAATAGTCTCCCCCAACCCCCCTACTTACGCCTCCCCCCTCTGTGGTGTAGAAGGGGTTAAAAACCCCTCTTTGTCACTTTGTCATTTACCTGATTCCAGCACCGAGAGACATCGGCGCTGATGCAGGCTCCGGCTCCACTTCTTGCTGCACTGCCATTAGGACTTCTCCCATAGGTAAGCATTGTATAATGCTTTTCTTTGGGGTTTTGGGTGACGTTGGGTCACACATAGCGTAAAGGATGTCTAGCGTCAGTTAGGCGACCAAAAGTCGCCTAACCACCCAGAAGTCCCTCTAGTGGAGGTCTAGTAGAAAGCCACTAGAGATAGAGTTAACCTTCCAAGACAGTTTATATATATAAAAAAAATGCAATAATTACAATTGCAGGGTTAAAGGACATTCTTTAAAAAATGAAAGTAATACATTATAATTGTACTCAATTGTCCCTGGAAGGGGGTGGGAAGAGGAACAAGCCCCCAACTCCCACCAGCTACAGCTTAGGTAGGAAACTAGAGGAAGGCTAACATTTTGATCTGTATATGTGTTTCTAGTGTCTATATGTATGTAGTGTTTGTATCTCTGTGTGTGTCAGTGTTTGTATCTGTGTGTCCGGATCGGTTTGTGCCTGTGTTTGTATCTATGTATCTGCCGGTGTGTCAGTGTGTGTATGCCATTGTTTCTATCTGTGTGTCTGTACATCTGTATGTGTGTCAGTGAATCTGTGAAACTGTATGTGCATCATTGTTTGTATCTGTACACCTGCTGCATGTGTGTCAGTATATGTATCAGTTTGTATATGTGTGTCTGTACATCTGTATGTGTGTCAGTGTGTATCAGTGTGCCTGTGCAACTGTGTCAGTGTGTATTAGTGTGTTTGTGCATTTGAATGTGTCAGTGATTGCTTGTCAGTGTTTGTATCTCTGTCTTTATGTGATTTTATGTGCCTATATCTGTATGTATGTCAGTTATTGTATCTGTGTCTGTCCATCCGCGTGTGTGTCAGTGTTTGTATCTGTGTATCTGCATGTACCTGGAGAAGCTTGAGGAACCCAGGGCAGGAAAAGAGCAGGGGAGCCTGGGGCAGAAGAGGAGCAGGGTAGCTTGTGGCAGAGGTGAAGTTGGGAGAGCTTGGGGCAAAGAAGAAGCAAGGCAAGCTTGGTGCAGAAAAGAAGCAGGGGAACATGGGGTAGAGAAAAAGGGGAGACAAAGACGTGGACATTTGAAATAACAGCCACTATATCAATATCAAACATTTTACTAATATGCGGGATACTATTCATGGAAATGGGCTGCCAAGGGAAACTCGAGTGAAGAAAGGTTGGGAACCATTGGTGTAGATAATTAGTAACCTCTTATATAGGTAATTCCTCAGTGTACTTTGCCAAAGACATTTTGGATGATTATATGAAGGGAGAATCCATAGGAACATTTCCATAATACAAAATGGTCATTCTCATAATAAACCATACATAATGGTCTGCTCAAAGTAAACCATTTTTTCAAACGAGTTAAACAAAAATTCGAGCAATGATTTCCTGTACTTTACATTTGATTAATATGCTCCCTTGAAAAGTACTCATGGCCCACTTGCGGCTTGAATTTGAGAGGTTGCGTTGGGTTTAATTTGCAGTTAACATGTGCAGATGCATTTCTTTATGCTGTAAGATTGGTTTCTTTCACAAAGAGAATAGGTGCATTTCCTATTAAAGCTTGCAGTGTGGGTTGAGTATCAGTAACTTGCATTGGAGGACCACAAGTTTCCCGCAGAACTCTTTCGCTCACTCCCGCAAGACTCCATAAAGATAACCCTTCTCTATGTAGAGAGGGGAGCGGAAAAGGAAATTATTTGTCGGCGGTTTGGCAGAGGACAGGCGAGAGAGAAGAGAGCTTGAGCGGGCTACAATGTAGAAGCCACCGCCATGCATGGGAATACCATATAATTTGATAACAAACAATGTTGATCTTTTGATCAACGTTCAAGTAGGGGAGCATTTGGGGAATAGTGTTCACAATCTAGTGTCTTTTGAAAAACCCCTCAAAAAATCAAATGCCGTTGGGTATACAAAAAGATATTTCAAAAGGTCATTTTTAATAGACGTGCAATTCGTTCCGGTCCGAATTTTGGGTAATTCGGACATTCGGGTGGTTCCGAATGTCCAAATAGCTGAATTGCCGAAGTGCCGAATTGCCGAAGTTCTGAGGTGTCAAAGTGCCGAAGTTCCGAAGCACAGTATTGCCTAAGTACTAATATACTTACCCAGTGAAAGAAGAAAAATGTTACATTGTATTTAATTTCATTTAAATTTAGCCAGTCATGTAATGACAGGGATGAATAAGTAGATAACTCCCGAATTCCCACGGTATTAGGGAGCTATCTACTAAAAGGCTGAAAGACCAATTCAGGATTCCTTAGTATTAGTAAATTATGCCCCTACTCGCTATATCACGCCTGTGGCTGCTCACTGTTAAAAAAAAAAAAAAGGCCCCCCTCCTGAGGCCCCACCCACGACGTGCTGGCCATAAATTAAAAAAAGGGGGGAGGACCTATTGTCCTCCCCACCGGCCCCAACCCCTAAACGGTGGGTGGGGGCCCTAAATAAAAATTGGGGGGGGGGACCTAATGTCCTCCCCCCTGACCTCCACCCCTGAGCGGTGGGTGGGGGCCCTAAACTAGAATAAGGGGGGGGACCTAATGTCCTCCCCCCCGGCCCCCACCCCTGAGCGGTGGGTGAGGGCCCTAAACTAGAATAAGGGCGGGACCTAATGTCCTCCCCCGTGGCCCCCACCCCTGAGTGGTGGGTGGGTGCCCTAAATACAAATTTGGGGGGACCTAATGTCCTCTCCCCTGGCCCCCAGCCCCTGAGCGGCGGGTGGGGTTCCCAAACCCCTTGTCACCCCCTCCCCCCAAAAAATAAACCCCTACCTACCCCTTCACCCTAAAAATAATGAGGGGGTCCTTTAACTAAGTACCTCTAAAAATAAAAATAAACATACCATTTGGGGGCGTGGCTTGGACGCCTGACGAAATGGCGGCGTGAACCACGAGCTCCCGGCCAGCTCAGCTCCCATACCCGCCTAAACAGCTCCACTACCGCAACAATGGGCAAAACTAACAAGCCCCAACAGGCTGCAGCGGTCGCCAACACGCCGAGAGGGTCTCAATCAACTGGCATGTGCCAGTACCTCACAACCCAGGCCGACCATGCTTCTCAGGCCTCCGGCGACTATGAAGCCTTGGGCCCGGGCCGCCCGGCCTCTCCCAGAGATGGACACCACGACCAGGTACAAAACCCACCTGACACACCCAAGGGGCGACACACTCAACAAGGTCTTACACAGACATAAAGGTTAAGAGACATAAAGTGATACACCGAACCTTGTGACCCAAGCGGCAGGATCGGCACAGATGCTTGGCCCTGCAGAGCCCCAAGGCCTGCCGGGCTACCCCTGGACTAAACGCACTTAAACTAGGGGTGGGGGGGGAGGTATCAGGGATCCGAACTCTTAGTTCCAACACTGCAATAAGAGGGATCGGGGAGGGGGTGCTCGCGCCCCCGGCCGGGCCCGGCAGCCGGAGCCTAGCCGCGCTGTGACGAACCCCGGGGAGTAGGTGGGGGGCTCCGCCGGCAGGGCACACCCGGGGTGGGGGCGCCGGCCCAGCACCCAGGATAGATGGGAAGCAACAAAACCGAGAAGACCAAATCATAATCACCCACCGAACAGTCACACACCTCTGGAACAGGGGGAGGGAAGCACAACACACCAGGGAACACTACGAAGGGTGCACCCCATAAAGCCACAGAGGCAGAGAAAAAGGATACACCAGTTAGACCCACACCCATGGGAACAACCTTCACTCTCTAACCCCTACCAGGGACACCCACACATCTCGAGAAAACTAGTGAACATGACGCCAAGACACAAGGGACACAAGAACACACTAGATAGGCGGGCGGGTGGGAACCTGGGACGCAGGGAGGCAGAGGTAAACTGTGCACGAACTTGAAATAAGAGCTGTCAGAATTTTGTTTTGTTTTCACCTGTTGTGATTTTAAACCGAAATGTTAATAATACTGTTAATGTCTATGTCTTGCAACTCAACCACAAACAAACAGACCGCGTGCATAGACAGACACTCATCCACACAAGCCCGAGAACCACCACACCCCGAGGCGGGGAAAAACACGCACACTCCTATGGAGTAATCACTAAGGAGACGCATAGGGAAGCCACGAGATAGGACACACCACTAGGACACTGTCCCAGACGCCTGGACGCCCAACCACTGCCCAGCAGGCGAGGCGTCACCCAGAAAGTGAGCATCCCATGTGCACCACTGGTGGTGCCGTGAACTGACGCTCCCCGACGCCACTACCTAGTCGTCACGAACTGTGACGCAAACCACGGAGGTCTCTGGGAACCTCCCAGACTACTCCATTACCTCAACCCCTTAATCCTTACCTAAACCCCAACACCTGACTCCCCAACCTGACACCGACAGCAGAACGTGAGACCTCCTGAGACTACACACACCATAGGAACATAAGACAAAGACACTTCCACAACACCCGTCGACAACAACCTGACTCGACGATATGACACTGACCCCAGACCACTTACACATCCTTACAATCAATGCTAAAGGCCTAAATAAACCAGAGAAGAGATCAGGAGCATTGAGAGACTTCCACAAACAGAGGGCCTCTATAGTCATGATACAGGAAACCCACTTAAAAAAAGGGACCAGTCCCAAATTGACTAATCAGCACTACACACAAGGATACTACAGTGACTATCAAGGGGGTAAGGCTAGGGGGACAGCAATAATTCTCCACAGGTGGGTGCCGTTCCAGGAGGGGGGATGCAAAACAGACGATGAAGGAAGATACTTATTCCTTAAAGGGAAGATCGCAGACCACCAGTACACATTCGCAAACATCTACGCCCCAAACAAACAACACTACCGCTTCCTCAAACAGACACTCTGCAAACTCCAAGAATTCGCAGAAGGGACTCTCATACTGGGGGGCGACTTTAACATAACTCTCGACCCATCATGGGACAACTCATCGGGCATCTCCCACGTCCCCACACAACAACTTCAAACTATTAAATCCCTACTTCGGAGCCGACGACTTGTGGATTGCTGGAGAGCCCACCACCCAGACTTAAGAAACTACACCTTCTACTCCCACCCGCACAACTCTTACTCCTGAATAGACCACATTTACACCACACACTACGACCTCTCCCTAGTGTCCGAAGTAACAATCGGAGTGGCCACATGGTCAGACCACACCCCAGTCTTACTCAAACTTAAATCACCACTTTACCGCCCAACGACCTCGAAATGGAGATTGAACTAATACCTACTCTCCAAACTAGAGGTCGCAACCCTAATAGGTGAAAAAATCAAGGACTACCTGACAACTAACACGGCAGAGCAAACATCCCCGACGATTCGATGGGAAGCACACAAAAGCGTGATAAGAGGCCACTACATACAACAGGGGGCAATACTAAAGAAACAGGCTGAAGCTCGGCTGCAGGAACTGCTGACCAACATACACGAGACAGACAACCAAAACAAACAAACCCCGAACCACACACACCAAACTCGACTCCTACAACTGAGACGGGAACTAGCCACACTATTGCACTCTAAACATCACAGGGACGCGACTAGGCACAAAGCCTTCTTTACAGTACATGGGAACAAAAGCGGCAAACTCCTAGCCGCGATGCTGAAGAAGCAGAGGCAACACACATACATTGACAAAATTAGAGACAAACATGGGACCCTACACTGACTCCCGACAGCCATTATGAAAACGATCCGCACATACTACACAGATCTCTACACGCTCCCCCAACCGAAGACCAACGCAGCGACGACACGCCTCAGAGACTCTATCCGAGACTACTTGACAAAATACCCAACACCGAGACTCGACGCGGAGATAGCGGAGGTAATAGACGAACCCATCACAATAGAGGAACTAGCACTGGCGGTTAAACAAACCAAACCGGGCAAAAGCTTACCGACTAAATACGCTGAAGACTTATACCCACCCATGGTAGAAGCGTTCAATTTGATAAGAGACGGAAACCACATCCCCAGACAAGCCCTAACAGCCCACATGACTATTATTCCCAAGGACGGCAAAGACAGGGAACAATGCAGAAACTACAGACCGATCTCACTTATAAATAGCGATCAAACTACTGTCCAAAATTCTGGCGACTCGACTCACACAACACATCCCATCACTGATCCACCCAGACCAGGTGGGATTCGTGACAGATCGAGAGGCTCGGGACAACACCATCAGGGCGCTCACCCTCATGCACGGGAAAGAGGGTACGAAAGGGGGCCTTCTCCTGCTGTCAACAGACGCAGAGAAGGCCTTCGATAGAGTCGGCTGGACATATCTCTTCGAAACACTTGCCCACGTAGGAATAGGACCACACATGCAATGCTGGATAAAGGCACTGTACCGAGAACCAACGGCCCAGTTGCTGGTCAATGGGGCGTTAACTGACGCCTTCACAATACAGAACGGCACGAGACAAGGATGCCCCCTCTCCCCACTCCTGTTCGTCCTTGCCCTGGAACCGTTCCTTACACACATCTGACACAACACAGACATAACCGGACTAATGGCAGGCAATACACACCACAAAGTAGCCGCTTACGCAGACGACCTACTCTTTATGGTAACGAATCCCGAAATCTCCCTCCCGAACATATAGAGGGACCTACAGCTATATGGGGAAATTTCCAACTTGAAAATTAATTACGGTAAATCCTTCATTCTTAACGTAAACGTCCCTACTGCGTGGGCGAACCCCCTCCGACTAAGTTTCCCCTTCCATTGGGCCGAACACAAAATTAGATATTTGGGAATCTGGCTGACCAAACGAAGTGAGGACATGTTCAAGGAAAATTTCGCAGATACACTCCAGACGTTCCAAAAAGACATGCGGGAATGGTCGTACCCCCACATCTCATGGTTAGGGAGAGTACAGGTTATAAAAATGAACTTCCTTCCACGCCTCCTCCAAGCCATCCCCATCAAGATCCCAGGTCCCTTTTTTAATACTCTTAGAACAGAAATGACCAGATACATATGGAACGGGAGGAGACCTAGGGTGAAATTCTCCACCCTGACGCGACCTAAGCATAAAGCAGGATTAGCCCTCCCAGACTTCCACCTATACTACGTGGCCACACATCTACAGAGAATAGTGGAGTGGTCCAAAGACGGAGTGCACAAATTATGGAAGACGGTGGAAGAGACAGAGGCGGGCAGACTACTCTCGGGACTACCCTGGGGCCGAGATACGGCAAAATGGGGTGAAATGCCCATCTACACAAAACACACCATGAAAGTATGGAGGAGGGCAATGAGGAAAGGGACCATGTCACCATATCCCTCCCCCCTCTTACCACTGACGCACAATGACAACTTCCCCCCGGGACTAGACCCAAGAGCCTTCAAAGACATCCTCCCAGACCCACACCCATGCTTACACCATGCCCTGCAGTGAGGGAAATGCAAAAAACTGACAGACATGACAGGGACACACCCAACCTTCATGCAGCACTTTAGATATACTCAACTAATCAACTTCGTCCATACTTTACCACAGGGCTCAGCGCTTACTAGACAACATACCACACTAGAAGTGGTCTGTATGCACCCAGACCCGCTCCCGCATGGAGTGTCTTTCCTATACACCATGCTACAAATGGACATTCCGACCGAGACACCCCTATTTATGAGGAGATGGGAGGATGCCCTCGGATACACACTGACAAATAAGGAGTGGGAGTCCATATGCTATCTCACACACCACTGATCTACACATAACAAAACGCAAGAGACAGCCTACAAACTACTGACACAATGGTACAGGACACCTCACTTCCTTCACCAGACCAACCCGGCCTATGCTGGAGATGCCAACAGGAGGTAGGCAGCATAACACACATATGGTGGGACTGCGCAAAGATCAAACCATATTGGCGAAATATACACAAAATGCTAGAGAAATTCACGGACAAACCACCCCCCCTGGAACTGGCAGCAATGCTCCTGCATCACACTTCTATTCGCCACTCCAAATACAAAAATCTATGACCATTCGAATACTCAATGTAGCCAAACGAGTGCTCCCCCAATTTTGGAAACAGAACATAACACCTTCACTTAAGACCTGGTTCAGCCAAATGGAGGAACTAAGGACAATAGAGGAACTGACCCTGACGACCAATGCTACCCCGACGACCTACATGGACATATGGACACATTGGATCCTAGAGATGGCGAAGGAAGGATTCCAAATGGAACTAGATCCGACAAATGCCACACCACAGACAGAAAGGACTTAGGGATCACACACTGGATGACAGACGATGATAGATAACTGACTATCCTACACCCCCCCACCCCAACCCTGACTTTCCTCCCCCCTCCTAAGGACCCACATGGGACAACAACTCCAATCCGAGTAGACACACATACTAATAAGAAGAGACACCTGAGACCTGAACGTAAAACTCATACGGATTCGTGTTTCTATCCCGACCAGCAAGAGATACCACCCCCGTAACACACATAACGAACAGTTATGATAATCATTGGACAGCCCGAGAGCTACACCAAAATACTACAAAATACGCCCTCCCGAAAATATGAAACACAAACCCATAACACAGACGCACCCTCACCCACACGACACACAAGACACTGAGAGGAGGGACGCACGAATCCACTCAGGACACAATACACAACTCAGGACGAAGAGACCAGTGAGTCTCCTAACGACGGAGGTTGGACGAGAGGCCTGCGAGCCTCAACATATTCTGTACACAAACTACAACTGCTGTAAACGAAATGTATAAATCATAAACATACGACCCGCTCACTAGGCCAAGTCACAGTAGGAAATGTAATTGAGAGATACTCGTGAAATATGATAAAAGGGACTTGCAAGTCCGTCAACATTGTGGGCCTGCGAGCCCAACTAAAAAATCAACGTTTTCTTATGTTTTCTTACCTTCTGATAACTCACCTTGGAGACCTGCGAGTCTCTGAATCTTGACTAACCTATACAAATAAAAATTATATTAAAAAAAAAACAAACAAAAAAACTTACCATTTGATATTTTCTTTCCTCTAAAATCTTTTTTTTTCAGCCCCAAAAAAGGCCAAATAAAAATCCATAATAACCGACGCAATAAAAAAAAAAAAAAACCCAAGCGCAAAAAAAAATAATCCATCTTCACCCAGGTAAGTCTCTACATTTACCTGTCACATCACTCTGATTGGTTGGTTTGAAATGCAACAATCAGAGTGCTCTGTGTCATTTTACACAGCGTGGGAAAGTTCTTTGGAATTTTCCCACGCTGTGTATTTTACCGTGGGAAATAGGGAGTTATCTACCAAGCGGCTGCTAGATAAGTCCCGAAATGCCGGAGTTCCTGAAGTTGCCGAAGTTCCAAAGTGGCCAAGTTCCGAAGTGCCGAAGTCCCGAATTGCATAAATCCCGAATTTCGGAATGCACAATTGGGCAATAAATTATAAAAGAAATAAATTGAAATCAGGAGGAGATATACAAATGATTGCTGCAAAAAACCTGTGGAAAAATTGTGATTGGAAGACTCAAGACAAGGTGCTACAGCAAGAAGTTGCTTTTCTTTCAAGAATTGAACCAGAAGGTTGTAGAAAGACAGATGTAGTTCCTGTAGTGGTGAACAGCAAGCTTGATCAAGGTTAGAGCATACTTTGCTTGATTTGCTTTCTGTTGTGAAATTTAAGTTGGACAGCTTAGCTGGGTCTCACCATGCGGCACCACAGGAGGTGCTTCCTGGCTCAGGACTGCACAGTAAGCAGCCCTGCCGTTCAGCGTCCCCACGCTCTGCATAGGGACGCTGAATTCCCCTCACAGAAATGCATTGATTCAATGCATCTCTATGAGGAGGTGATAATTGGCCAAAACAGCGGGGCGGGGCCAGCGCTGGAGGACCTGTGGAGAGCTGAAAATAAGGAGAGTTTTAACCCATTCTGAGGGATCGGGGGGTGGGGGTGAGGCAAGTGGTGGGTTTTCACTATAGGCTCAGGAATACATGTTTGAGTTCCTGACCCTATAGTGATCCTTTAATGATGCTAAGCTCATTTGAGCAGGGTCCTCATCAACCTGTTATTCCTGTAACATTTTGCAAAATGTCTAATTTCTTGTTAAATTTCCCTCTTTATATTATTGTAAAGCAATGAAGAATAAGTTGGCGCTATGTTATGTAATATGCTATGTAATATTCAGCAGCTCTGCAGAAGTGTCATTCGACACCTGGAAGAACCAAGGTACGTGTCAAACCATTGTAAAAGGAATTGAAATAAAAAGTGTTCGAGTTTCACAGAGAAAACAAATCTGTCTAGAGTTACCAAAGTTTCTATGTATAAATATATCACAAATTAAATTAAAACGAATTGAACAAGTATCATACTTTATTAGGAAGACCAAATATAAATAACTACACAAAACCGCAAATAGTGCTCATTTAGAAGGGAACGTTCTAAACCAATTTAGATATTTAAACTATGTTCCTGTTTTAATATAACGAATAGCTAAAAGTTTAGTTCATATACAACCTATTTGATGTTTGCTATTTTGAATTTTTGATGTTTGCATGTGAATAACCTTCGCCTAGAAGAATTTCTAATGTTCCATAAACAGGTTTTCTTTGTCTACACATTTTCAACATTTCAATACTTCCTTTGTTCACACCCACACAAAAAACGTTTAGCGTTTATACAACTGCTCCCATAATCCTTTAAAATCCATGACGTCCAGCCAGATGCCTTCAAAATTAGGTTAATAAAAAGCCTAACAATCTGAATATCGTCTTAAAAGGCTACATGATGTGCTGACTGATCACTGACAATCTCCACACCATTCATTGCAAAACAAACAACGAAAACCTCCTCCTTGCTGGGAAGATTTGTCATTCACTGAACAACAGACGATGATCTTGCTTGGTCAAGTTTTGCATCTCCTCAGGTGTAAGATTTGTTCCTTTAAGCCTATGTTAAAAAAACAAAACAAAATGCAGAAGTAAGAAGATGCTTCCTGAATCACTTTGTTTAGGATTTAAATTTTACAATGCAGTGGAAAATAAAACGGTCATAACTAATTATTTTGCAATCATGTCACATCTATTAGCCAACTAACCATAATTTGTTTGTTAGAGAAGTAACCTTTTTTATGGTCTTCCCACTGTATTGTTCCAATGATAACACTATTTCTAATCTATAAACTGTAAAATATTATACAGAAATAAATGTAAGCATTTGGTCATAACTTTCTACTTGTTGAGAGAATACTAAGAAATCAGCAATGTGAATTTATTTTTTTTGCAGATAATACATGGATGCAATGATGAATCATAGGAGATGAATCTTTTCTGTTGGCTATGAACAATAGGTAAGATTAAACAACTCATCTGAGTGGGTGTTTGCTTTAATTTTTAACCCCAATTCTTATTTCAGTGATGAATCATGAAATGCCTTTTGGTAAAGAAATGTCCTTGTTCGTAACTTAGATGCACCTGCCTTCAAAATAAATAGTTGATTAGGGTCTAGATGAGACAACCCGGGTGTAGAAGAAAAATCATATGAAAAGCCTGTTGGCAGCAGTGGATCAATTCTAAGTATCATTTGCATTATTTGTCAGTCAGAGCAGTTATGAGAGTATTAAATCATTTGATAAATAATCTGTAGGAGATTGCAAACCCTACAAAAGGTTAGATTAGTTTGTGGCCTTGGAATGAGCGTTGCTTCAAGTACTGCAGTATGCAATCTTTGGCACTCTAGATGATGTAAACTTAATTCCCCTGATGCTTTGTCAGCATTATCACTCTAAAAGCATTATGGGAGATGTAGTCTAAACCATCTGGAGTAGCGAATTGTTGCAGAGTGATCTCCCTACCAACTTTGCTGCCCCGAGACCGTGGGAAATCTGGCCCTGCTCCTGTTAATCAAAGAATGCATTCAAACCAGAGTAAAGGTAAGGAATCAAAGGTGTGTCAATAATACTATGTAGATAGTTAATTGAAAGGGTATTAGTTACTTTAGACAGTCATGAGAATGGACTGCAGTGACTCCACAACGTGATTTGACAACTTTCCCGATGAATATTAGGGTTATGTTTGACGAAGATAAAATAACTTGGATAGACATTTGTTCTTTAAGAGTGTGCAAAAAAAGAGGAACTCTATATGCTTTACCACTGATAGCATCAGCCAGGTAGGTATAAAATGTAACATAGGCTACAAATGTAACATGAAAAAAACTGATGTGTGCTATGAAAGATCCAAAAGGCACATTGAGGTCCCTTTTAATAATCAAAATAAATAATTTTTAAAAATCACAGTTTATTGAATATACTTATAAATACGGGGACTATGCAAAAGAAAATGAAAAGAACAAATTTTAAAAAGCCATTAAGGCTTTGTGGGTTATGAGGGAGGGTAAGTAAGGGATCACTTAAGTGAATCAATGTGAATATACAATGAGCGAAAACTGGAGGAAAAGGCTCTATGGTGCCTTTTAGTGAAAAAGAAAACTGAATCAGAATGGCTTAAAGGACCACTATAGGCACCCAGACCACTTCAGCTCAATGAAGTGGTCTGGGTGCCAGGTCCATCTAGGGTTATCCCTGCAGCTGTAAACATTCAGAGAAACTTCTATGTTTACATATGGGTTAATCCAGCCTCTAGTAGCGGTCTCATTGACAGCAGCTTAAGGTGTTTCCGCGCTTCTCACTGTGATTTTCACAGTGAGAAGATGCTGACGTCCATAGGAAGGCATCGAGAAATGTTTTCCTATGGACTAATTGAATGCAGCTCTTGCCGCGCATGCACATTGGGCGGATGACATCGGGAGAGGGAGGAAAGTCCCCAGCGCCAAGGGAGCCTGGCGCTTGAGAAAGGTAAGTGTTAACCCCTTAACCCCTCTTGAGCCCCGCGGGAGTGGGATCCTGAGGGTGGGGGGGGACCCAAAGACCCTGTAGTGCCAAGAAAACGAGTTTATTTTCCTGGCACTATAGTGGTCCTTTAAATCCTTGCTTGAAAAAGCCAGGTTGTTCTCAGGATCCTCTTCAACCTATCGTTCCTGTATGTTTTCTTGTAATTGTCCTGTTTATAGTTAAATCCCTTCTCTCATAATATTGTGAAGCGCTACGGAATCTGTTGGCGCTATATAAATGGCGATAAGAATAATAAATCATAGAACCCTTGCTTGTTATAACACTCTAGAATGAACCCTTATCTGGTAGCAAATATGTAAGGATATGTCTATGTAAAAATGGAAGCATCCATGTGATTACTGCCGTTGCCTATATATGGCTTACTGTCACTGACAAAAAACGGTCTATACACTAGTACTGACTGCCTAAAGACTGGAAAACCTGTAGGACGAGCATTATTTTTATTTAGCAATATTTAGTATTTTTATTTAGCAATCTTTAGATCTAAGTGTCTTTTGGGTCTTTCATAGCCCAATAGACACTTTAGTTTTTTTCATTGTTGCCTTATAGGGTTAATCCCTCTAGGTTCCTATAACACACCACCACCACGTCCCTTATAAGGACTTCTCTTTATTACAAAGGAAACTTACCTATAATCAGATATGGTAATATCTGAAGACACAGCTTAATTGGTTAAAGGATCACTATAGGGTCAGAAACACAAACATGTATTCCTGACCCTATAGTGTTAAAACCACCATCTAGCCCCTCTGGCAGTGGTGTATTTTGGATTTGTGCTGCCCTAGGAACAACTAAATTTGGGCACCCCCCAAATCTTAATTTGACATTAAAATGCAAAATAGTTATTTTACAAAAAAAATGTATAAAAATGAAAATAATCCAAACAACTAAACTCAGAAAAAAATGATTGTAACAAGAATTAAAAAGTAAAACATGTGTCCCAACAGACTACCTGCCTAAACTCGGCCCTGCCACTCACACGCGACATGGGCAAGTAAGGCACACAGGACAGACGGGGAACCTGAGAGGGGTCATCCAACACCTAGAGAGAGGACAATGAGAAGTGACAGAGGACATAGATGGGCAGGACTAAGATATACCTAGACAGGCAATACAGAATGCTACAACAGCAACTATGCGCATTAGGCCACATATAGAGACACGGGATACGGGGTACCGACAGCGGGGAAGCCTCAGACCAGTTCACACTCACCACCCCTGCCACATTTATAAACCTACTGCTCTTACTATGCTCTCGATTTCAATTAATTTCTGTTGTGACAATACTTATTTACAAAACTGTGGAACATTTGACAACTGTTGATTTATCTGTTTGCTGCCACAATACAAATAAAGAATAAAAAAAAAAAAAAGTAAAACATGTGGACTGAAATTGTGATAACTGCAATGGCATCACATAAGCATAGCAGCACAATCGAAACCTACCAATAAGTATAAAAAGGGAAAAGTCGATTTTCCAGCTTATCCTACTCAAAAGGTCTAAGAACCATAATTTATAAAAAAAAAAAAAAAAGATATAGATGCCAAAGTGTAAAGGCTACATCTGATGAACAAATAATGTTAAACAAAAGTGCTGTCCACCCTATTATACCTATAGGAAAGCTATCTTCCAGAGAAATTAAGCTGTCAGATATATACTAAAGGTATTATTCATATGCTTCTATTATTAAATATCTGTTTTTTATGTTGTTTTCTTCTTGTTATGCAACTCATTGCTCTGTTACTTGTCTCCACCTAGCCTCTGCCACTTCAAACATTATGACATGGTGTAAAAAGCAAAGATTCATAGCACAATGGATCTGAATTAATTTTATTATATACATACATGCACCTGCTGCCAATATCTAATCAACCAATCGCGTGGCAGTAACTCAATGAATGAAAGCATGCATAGATGATCAAGAGGCTCAGTTGTTCTTCATATTGAACATTGGGATGGGGAAGAGCTCTCATATAAGTTTAATCACTCCTACAGAAGCTGGAGTTGGCCTTTATTTGAGAGACATTGAAAATAGCAGTATCCAGTCCTGAATAGAGGTGCCATGACTTTATCTGTGCCTCTATCCTAAAATGGTGCCAATGCGAACATTGACAACTGTCATGGAATTGAGAACTTACATTGAGGTGCCAATAGTGACATCTAATAAGTAGCTTAATTTCTCTTAGACCATGAACTGGCACTTGGCAAGAATCAGGGATGTTTTGAAGAAAGATTAATCGTTGAGAGATAGTCTTCCAAATAAACTCGGGTAGTTTTCAAAGGGTCTTGGAACATAAAAAAAAACCAGAGGAGCTTTGTCAAGACTCGGGGGCTGTAGTCCTATTACAGCTGGAGGTATACCATTTGGTTAATCAGAGTTACAGGGAAGCTAAAGTGAATTGTAACTTATCAAATCCAGAATTGACAAACGATGCAGTCATTGCCATCCGCAGTCTGGTACCTTGCCTATAGTGTCTTTGCACAATAAGCGCTTCACTGAGCTGGTTACGGTGCTCAGGAATAACTATATAAAACAAAAAGACTGAGGAGAGCTGGGTATATACCTTAGTTACATATTTTAAGAGCAGGTGCAGTCATAGTAAATAGGGAGCAAACATGAGCAATGAAATAGTCACCGAGTTGTTATAGAGACATTTAACCCGCTCTTCAAATTTACAGTATACCATCTTCCCAATATATCCCAAATGGTAAGTGGTCCTTCTCCAAACAGGAGTGGATATTTATTTATTTTACCGAAGCTGAATTGCGTTTTTACTAATCATGAATTTGCTTAAAATGCTTCTATTTTTTATGTTTCTACCCTAAAAGATAATCTTTAAAGAAAATTTACAAAAAATTAGAAATTGAAAATAGAACTTGCATTATTTGTGGTCTATAAAATATATGGAAAGACTAAAGAAAACTGTTATTTTGGGCATACAAATTTGATTTGTAAAGTGGCTTTACAACTCAAATGGCAAATCAACCATACGAAATATGGCACCCATTCATTTATTAAAATTCAAGAACAATTGTTAACAGTTCTATCACAAGTCCAGACAGGTGGAAAAATACACAATAAGACGTTAAAATGCAACCCGAAGCATAAAAACACACAGACTGTGATGATAGATGGCCAACTTTACCATTTACTATGCCAGTTTAAGAAAATGTGTGTTTCTTTATACATAGATACATACGTATTTTATACATAGATACATACATGCATATGTTTATCTATAGATCTTAAGAAATTCTTTAATTATTGAAAGGGGTTTACATTCATTTACAGAATGTTTGTTATGGGATAACAGCACACATATTATGCTCACTTTCTTTTTCAACTGCAGAAGGCTACTTACTTAAAATCAACTGTCAAAGCAAGGTTACTTGGAAAGCTGTGATAGAGATGTTGTGTTAATATTTTTTTGCAGATTAGTGGTTAATATTTACCATATTGCTGTGACAATTTCATTATTTTGTAGTGCTTGTGCCAACGCAGACACTCCATTCTCGCCAAGATGGTTGTTAGAGAGCCTACGAGTGCAATAAAACAAATAATACTTATACAAATTATTATTAAAAGCTTGGTTTCAGTTGTGAAGGCATACTAGTCCATACATTTTTTTTACTCTAATTTAGAACATTTGAAAGTATACTTGTGCTCCACTTTCTTCCTCTCAAATGCAAAAGGATATACCTAATTATGTCCACATGCTCATTTACACATTTCCAAAGCACATCAATACGCAAATGGGCTATCTGCTAAGCTAGGAATTGTAGGTTGGCAAGGATTTATTAGGTCAATGTAGTGAGCTCAGAAAATGATTCCAAGTTAACAACTTTGCTCTAAAATTTGCTTTGTAAAAAAAAAAAAAAAAAAATTAGGTTATGTAACATGATACACACACGTTTATATTAAGGAGAGTAATTTTCATCTGTACATTGTTCTTGCAAAGACTTACTATTGCTAAATAATTACATTCTATGTTTTAAGTCTTGATTAATGACAACTGTCAGAAATCATTCAGGTTTCAATATCAGAACACCAATACTGGGTTTAAACAGTATCAAAATCACTGTAACACGGGTTTACATATTCTTGCCATAAAAATATTGTCATATCAGGTGTTTTATATGTCAGTAATAATATTAATTAGTATACTAAGAGTAAGTCAGCAGAAGCTTTCATTAAATGTTACTAATACGTGACAGAGCTGAATTTAGCTGAACCAACTGAAAAGTAACCGTGTCGTCAGTATACACGGTAACCCTGAATGGTTAATGTGTATTAACTGGTGTATTAAAGGACAGATGGATTGGATGATGTGGCCAGAGTTAGAGCTTTTCCGAGGAATTCTAGGTAACTTATTTAAAACAATTTATGCAACTAAAATCTAATTTTATTGCAAGATACGGAGGCTCATGTTGCATATCCCTTTTTTTACTGTCCACCAATAGCAGCAAAGAATACAAAACATAATGAAAAATAATGCATACATAGTAACATAGGCCACTCCCAGTATAGACCAAGTCCCAGAGTAACAGTAGGCACCTCCCTAAGACCTTCCTCTTTCTTTGATGCTCCACAGTCAGATAAGTACCTATTTTCTTTGTTCTGTGGCTTTTAGGTTTATTGTGGGTTGTTTGCTATTTTGCATGTATTTCAGTTTGTGTTTTGCTAGTGTTTATGATAAACTCAGGGTCCCAGACCAGCTAAAAGGATATCTTCCCTGTACTGTTGGGAGTCTTTGTTACACCCTGTCCTTTTTCTGGCTATATTGGTTTGGATCTCCCTTTTTCACTTTTTTCTGTCTTTTGTCCCTACTTGGGGCTTTTGGTTCTGTTCCCTTCTGACTGGATCTGCTCCTATCTTGCTACTTTATTACTCCTATTGTGTACCCCTGTTATCCCTCTGTTTTTGGTGCAGTTTGGCACCTTTTTCGCACCCCTGTTCGGCTCCTGCCCTGTCTCAGACTATCTTCCAGGACATGCTCGCGTGTCCTTTGGATGCACAATTTGCTGACTCCACTACGTGCCATTCCCGTCCTGCTGTGGATCTTTCAGGTAAGGCACCCAAAAAGGCTCTACAAAAATCCAAACAATCATCCCCCTCTGCCTCCAGAACCCCTATGACTGGCGTAACTTCGGTCGCCGCAGGTAGCATGTCTCAGCCATGCAAGAGAGCCTTTCTGCGCCAGGCAGAATGGGCGTGGCGATGAAACTGTGCGAGAGCGACTCCGACTCAGAAATCGGGTCTAGTGAGGAGGCTGGTGTGGAGTGTGAGAGCGACTCAGAGGGATTCCGCCGAGTTAGACCTTGACCTCTTTTCCTCCACTCAGGCGGAGATGTCCGGAGGTGATCTTGGGGCTGCAGGGACTGCCCTCATGGATCTGTTGGGTGAGTCCTTCTTTGACCCTGATGAGCTTTACCATCTGAGGTCGGCTGAGTGGCTCCCAGCAGACCATGTGGTCCGATACCTAGAGAACTGGGTATGGCCCTGAATCAGCAAGGCGGCCCAAAATAAATGGCCTGAAATAAACTAAGGAGAGTGTCCCAGACCTGTAGTGCCTAATAAAGTGTGTGACACCCTGGAGGTAGACACTAAGATGACCCAGTTTCTGGCTAAATTGGTTTGGATCCCACGCAAAGGGCTGGACTCGGCACTTAGATCGTGCCAAGACAAACACCTCGATATCTTTAAACCCCTGGCTAAACTATTGATCACATGGCCCTGGAGGGCCGGAGAGGCCAGAGCTGCTGCAAGGGGACTGCTGGGATTTCGAGCAGTCCCCCTGAATCAGGATCGCCAGTTAAGGTGAGTACCCGGGTCATTTTAGCTGCGGACATGCATGGTATGTCCGCGGTCATTAAGTGCCAGTGTTTGTCAGACGTACACTGCACGTCTGAGGTCGGGAAGGGGACCTGGGATGCTTAGTGGGGTCATTTACTGCTTGATAAGTCCAGTCCTCCATGAGAAGGGTGTTTCAGGGGCGGGTCTCTACCAGGGCCGGAAGATTTAGGGACCGTCTGGCCAGCCGCAGTTATTTACAATCCTGTGGCTCAGGACGAGGCTCCTTCCAGCACCATTCCATTTACCAGGAGGCGAGGACTCGGTCCCCTTTCTTCCCATAATGGGGACGACCATGGTGGTCGAGAGGCTTCCGTGGACATTCCCGATCAAGGAATTACATACACCCTTGTTTGTTTCATTTCAAACCCATTGTGTTGGTGTATAGAGCCAAAAAGATTAGAATTGTGTAGATGTCCCAATATTTATGGACCTGACTGTATGCACATACATAACTTTCGTTTTACTGAACCGATCTAAGCACTTTTTGGATATGTTGTGCGCTCAGATTTGGGCTTTTCGGGAATATAATTATTGTGGGGATATGTAAAAATTGTATGTAAGTATTCCTATTTAAGAGATAATTGGATTAGCCTAATTTGAGCTCAATTATCTCTCAAACACAGTGGCTTGTGGGAAGGAAACCCCTGTGATTTTTTATTAGAAACCCCATGCTAGGGGCACTACATAAAAAGCAGAGTGTGGCCTAATAAAGATCAGATTGCTGCTTTTACCCAATTTGACTGGTCTTGTCCACTATTTTGGGGAATTTTACAAAGTTCCAGAGGGCTAGAATCACTGTATACTGTAGCTGAATCCAGGAGCAGTGGAGGTCTAGAGAAGCGGCGACCATGGTGCTTCACAAAGCTGCTATGCCCAGTGATGGCCTGGCTACGCAATCGGGGCGTACGCCTGATCGTCTACCTGGATGATATACTAATTATAAAAATTCTTTGTACTGGCACTCTTTCACCTATGTTTGGTGCAAAGTATCAGGGTGGCCCAATAACCTAAAAATGCAAAACTAACAAAAAATGATACTGCACTCAAAAAATTGCTATAGATAAAGTTCATTGCTTCATTTAATAATTCATAATAGTATTGTATAGACAACATTCATTAATTGCAAAAAATGAAGAGATAAATTATTTGATAATATATACACACTGGAATCAAACAATATATCCTAATGGAAACAGTTCATTGTAAACCTATATACATAACTCCATGTTGCTAAAGATCCCTAATCACAGATTAATGCATTGTCCAGATAATGTTGCTTTGACTGTATCCTAGAGTCCAAGGGTCCCATCCAAAAAGAGGGAAAAAAAGGAAAAGAAAAAATGAAAAAATAGAAAAACATGAAAAAAATTTGAAAATAGTGAAAAAAATGAAAAAATACTATATAAGAAAAAATAATAAGAAAAAAAGTAAGCAAAAAAAAGTATATACAGTCCAAGTGTGCACACTATAGTATATGGGTGGATCTCACCATATTCTCCAAGATTGTAAGTCCTATTGTAGAATATAGGACCATTGAAGGGATGTTCCAGGTCCCGAGCGCGCAGCCCATCAAGAAGACCCGAGATCAGCAGATTTGAGCTAAGAGTCCGGTACCCCCAGGAAGACAGGAGGATCCTTTCTGTACACACTCATAAACAATTTGAGGAAACCACAGGGATCCACCATAAGAAATATAACCTATATTCTACAATGCATCTTCAAGAGTAAGGTCTTACGGAGGTGCCTACTATTATACTGGGACATGGTCTGGGAGTCGCCGATGTTACTATGTATGCATTATTTTTCATTATGTTTTGTATTCTTTGCGGCTATTGGTGGAGAGTAGAGACAGGGATATGCAATACTCGCCTCTGTGTCTTTAATACAATCATGCTTTTTCTTCATGTATTAGCAAAATGCTGTAATTTAGAATAATGTATCTTATTTACAGATTCATTTATAAACCCAATTTTTTGTGGTGTAAAAACACAGTACTGGGAGTATTATTGCTGTGGAGCTCTGACAATAGAGGTCCTAGACAATAGGAATATTAGGACAGGAAAGAGGGAATTGTGCCCAAATAGGGAGACTTGGGAGATATAGAAAGCTAAAGGTGGCTTTGATGATCCCATAACCTGACATTGTTAGTGTCATTCCCTCATTAATTCTGATTTATTTATTCTGTTTTATGGCTCTGGAGCCTGACATTGCTCCGGTTTGTTCCACTGATTGGTTAGGGCTGTAATATACCATATTATATATTATTAATCAATAATATTTCACAGTTCAATTCATGAACACTTCCACGGTTTGCTCCACAGTAGTACCCTAGTCCTACAGTCACTTATAAGTAAATTATCCAAAAATAATAAAATATTTTTTTTCTTCTTCTGAATTATGTAATTCCAGTTTCAGTACCTACCAAAGCTCTTCTAAAGCAATGTTTTTCTCCAGCATCGCAGACAAAGCTTGTGCGCCAACACTTCCAATATCATTACTCACGAGGCTAGACATGGAAAAAGAATTGTGTTTATTTAACCAAAAAACAATATAGTGATTTCACACAAAATGTTTTTCTTACAAACTTGTATAATCGGAATTGGGAAAATTTTATGACTACAAAGAAGACAACATAGAGATGTATGTCATTGTATAAATATGCTTGTAGTGGTTTTGGTGCTTAGAATGTTCCTCATCAAGCCAATAGCAGATAAAAAAAAAAATGTTACCTGCGCTCTCTCCTTAATCCCTATGTATATTTAAACAAATGGAGGTCATTTAGTTACTCCAATAGCCATTGAAGGGAATGCCCGCCTGCCAACGTCAAGGCAGACCCCTCTAAAGCGGGTCCTACACTGACCCTTCAGCCTGCTTCCTTGAGCTTCTGGCAAAGATCTCTCTAATGAGACAGAGAGGGGTATTTTTTATATACACCCCTATAAACTAATAACCCTTAATAGGGAACACATGGCATGGGCGGCAGCATTGTCACCTAGCTGTGTGATACAAAAAGTGAATACAAATACAAAAAGAAAAGTCCTGCGCTCACTCCAATCACTCCTGGGCAGCAACGACCACAGGGAGTGAGCGTGAGCACAGGACTTTTCTTTTTGTATTCACTTTTTGTATCACACAGCTCGGTTACAATGCTGCCGCCCATGCCATGTGTTCCCTATTAAGGGTTATTAAGTTTATAGGGGTGTATATAAAAAATACCCCTTTCTGTTTCATTAGAGATATCTTTGCCAGAAGCTCAAGGAAGCAAGGTGGAGCGTCAGAGTAGGACCCGACTAGGACTTTTCTTTTTGTATTTGAAGCCAATAGCAGACGCTGTGCAACTTTAAGTTGCTTTACAAGTAGCTTCATATGAGATTTTTCCTAAATAAAAGGTACGGTGCATTCATGCAGCTGGTTCTCTCATAGAAAGTGCTGCGAAAATCTGTTGACACAATGCATGCGCACAACATATAAACTTGTGTATGGTCAAATAATTGGGAAAAGGCGGCTGCAGAAATGTTTAAAAATGATTGCAGATATAATGACGACTATAAAGGGAAAGAAAGATTCCTGCACCCTAACCTGTTCCGTAGCATGCTTTTTAAGTTGCAAAGTATTTCTTGCTGTAGTACTTGTGTTACCAGGAGTGTCCTGGCACCCTTCCATAATAAGTAATTAAACTATTCTGAAGACCTGCAGGGCTTAGCTCATTGGCTAAGAGGGCTAAGCTGACAGTGTCAGTCAATGAGCCAGCAGGGGAAATAGCGACAGGCACCCAACAGACCCAGTTAAGTTGTCAAATCGTCCTTAAACCAGTGGGATGTAGTGGTTATGGTGCCTAGCGTGTCCCTTTAATACGAAGCATTTATAGATATTGTATGCAAAATACGATTAATATATTTTAGGTAGCATTGTTTTATTGATTAAGAAAGCTTTTATCCTTACACTACTGCATCTCTAAGACTACATCCATATTAATACTAATTGTCGTTTATTATTTTTTTCTCATCATTTACTTTACTTAAAAATATGATAAAATAGAAACTAAATAAAGTAAACATGCACGTTGAGTATTTAGAGTAATTTGGATTACCTGAGCCATATTAAGCTCTTGTTATGTTGTAAAGCATTTGCAATTGCTTGAGCTCCATAATCCCCAACTTGATTGCCCCAGAGGCTGAAAAATAATCAATATTATCAGCATGTCAGTTTTCAAATCAGGATATAGCAATCTTATGTTGCCTGCTGCCTATACTTACCCTAGATATTGAATAGACTGGTTTTCCCTTAAACCTTCTGCCAATGCTTGAGCGCCTTTATCCGTGATAAAGTTATTCCCCAACCTAATAAACACAAATTACATAGCATCAATGGAAGATTTGGGGATCTCAAATTCTTAATGACTTTACTAATGAGCAAAATATTTCCACTTACCAATATCCCATTTTTTTTGCACACATACAATGGAATCGATAGTGCCCATGAAAAAGTGTGCAGCAAATAAAACATTCAACTATTTGTTTCTTTGCTGTTTGCAGCCATAATGCTGTCTTTTTAATAATAAACTAAGAGAGTTATCTTGACTAGAACCTTTGCAGCATGTCATGTCTATCTTGAAGGAACCTGGAGCTACAGATAGATTATCCATAAGGGGTGGCCATCTACAGCTCAGGAGTTATTCAGGTCAAATTTTGACCTCTTGATAGCCCGATAATAAAATGTATGGGGTGATCCCAAACTGCCTAGGTCTATGCAGGATCTTAAGCTTTTGTCTGAACTAGATCATGTCTTTTGTCTTAACTACAGAGTACAGACATGTATTTCTAACGTTGGAGTGCTTCCTCCATAGAAACATAGAATGTGACGGCAGATAAGAACCATTTGGCCCATCTAGTCTGCCCAATTTTCTAAATACTTTCATTACTCCCTAGTCTTGTCTTATAGTTAGGATAGCCTTATGCCTATCTCACGCATGCTTAAACTCCTTTACTGTGTTAACCTCTACCACTTCAGCTGGAAGGCTATTCCATGCATCCACTACCCTCTCAGTAAAGTAATACTTCCTGATATTATTTTTAAACCTTTGTCCCTCTAATTTAAGACTATGTCCTCTTGTTGTGGTAGTTTTTCTTCTTTTAAATATAGTCTCCTCCTTTACTGTGTTGATTCCCTTTATGTATTTAAATGTTTCTATCATATCCCCCCTGTCTCGTCTTTCCTCCAAGCTATACATGTTAAGATCCTTTAACCTTTCCTGGTAAGTTTTATCCCACAATCCATGAACCAGTTTAGTAGCCTTTCTCTGAACCCTCTCTAAAGTATCAATATCCTTCTGAAGATACGGTCTCCAGTACTGTGTACAATACTCCAAGTGAGGTCTCACCAGTGTTCTGTACAATGGCATGAGCACTTCCCTCTTTCTACTGCTAATACCTCTCCAATGCTAGCATTTCCTGCTGCTCTATTACATTGTCTGCCTACCTTTAAGTCATCAGAAATAATCACCCCTAAATCCCTTTCCTCATATGTTGAGGTTAGGACTCTATCAAATATTCTGTACTCTGCCCTTGGGTTTTTACGTCCAAGATGCATTATCTTGCACTTATCCACATTAAATGTCAGTTGCCACAATTCTGACCATTTTTCTAGTTTACCTAAATCATTTGTCATTCCACTATTTAGATTACTGGGCCCCACTAAATAAAATACATAATTAAATGGGTTTTATTTTGGCTGCCCCTCTTCCCCAAGTAAGATTATCATAACTAATGATTTCAGCCAATCCAATGCTTCCCCATAGGGAAGCATTGGAAGGTTAGGGAGCATGTTCTACATTCACAAAGCTTTTCTAGTCAGCATTTCCTTACATAGATGCATTGACCCAATGCATTTTTAAGGGAAGCTTTTATTGTCTCCATGCAGAGTGTGGAGATGCTGAACATCAGTCCTGCAAAGATTGCAGGACTGCATCCAGGAAGCCCCTCTAGTGACTGTCCGAGTGACACCACTAGATGTGGCATTATGCAATAGTGTAATCACGTTTTTTTGTTCCTCAGAAATGTAGTATCTATACTGCTGAGTCTGCAGTGACAATCTCTTAACGTAAATACAAGTTTTAGTTACCTTAATGCTAAGAAGTTTTGCTTGTGTTTTAACAGATTTGCGAAGGAATCCATGCAGTCATCAGTTAGCATGTTGTTGAATAATCTAAAGGGATGGGTACAAGAGAAAAGTAAGTAAATTTAAAAAGCACAGTAAAATAGTTATTAGTCCTGCTAATCTTACTGATCTTGCTATTTTCCTATAGCATTGGTAAATCCTTTGGATTTTCCCAACATTCATTTCATTTACTATTGTTATCCTGCTCTCCTGACAGTAGAGGTTTTTAGAAAATTCTTCCTTGTTTGGTCAGATTTTCATTTTAGAAATCTGAACACGTTTCTGTGTTCCTTCAAGTTTGGTGTTTTCGGGTTAGATATTGTTTACATGCAAAAAAGTAAAACCCACCCACCCACATGTGTTATACTTGTATGTATGTTTGCAAACTATTCTAAGTGTATTACATTTCTGTAAAGTGCATTTGAAGCATTGCTGATTCTATAAAAGAGTAGTGTGAAGGTGTAAAGGTTGCTTAATATCCTATACTCAAATGGGTTCTGTGACGTAACGTTATCATTTGATCTATTATCAATACACAAACATTCTACCTTAATGTATTAACTTAGCAACAGTAACCAAAAGGTTTGGAAAAAAGGATTTCAAAAGTATATATAAATTTTTTTTTAATAATTTGACAAGCATACCCAAAAATATTGAATCGAGGCCCATGTAGATTTACTTTAGTTCTTAAAAACAGGACAGCTCTAAGTTGCATTAGTCTTCTGGTGAAAGATGTCTTCACAGGGATTATATTTAACAAGCTATTGCATTTTATGAATAATAGACAAAAATTACCATCTAGCATTACTTAGAAAACTACCGCTATGATGTGATGATATAATTTAAATGGTTGCAAATTGTGCAGTCCAGGAATTTACAGTGTAGATAACACATATTGTTATGCAAGAGTGTATAACTGTTTCATGATATCTGACCTGTACTTACGCAATTTTCTGGAAATTTTGCCAATGCAGAGCTTGGTCCAGCAGTTTGCAGATTCCTTTGTCAGTGATGCTATTGTTTCTTAAGCTAAGCACAAAGAACACCCAGTGATCTGTTAGTAAACATGTTATATTAATTATAATACTATCCAAATATTTATTACAGTAAGCAAGGATAAGTATTTTGATTAACAAAATAAAATGCATATTTCATTGTGAAACTACAACTCCGTTGATGCTCAGACAGCCATTGACATATTCCTGGTTTTAGTTCTGATTGATAAAGGCAGTGGTGGGATTTAGCCGGTTCGCGAGAACCGGTCATTAAAAGGGCAGACTGATCCGTCAGGTCCTCGGTCTGTAACCGAGGGTCCGACAAAGGGAAGGGGGCTTATCCTGTATGCTGCCGGGTGCGGGCTCCTCCACTCAATCTACCCAGAGAGGGCCAGCATAGCCGGTAGTCTGCAGAGCTGCAGATGACTATGTGATCTCACAAGCTCAGACAATCAGAGCTCTGAAACTTCAAGAACCGAAGCTCGCAAGACCGCTAACACAAGGACTGCAGCTCTGCAACTGACAAAGATGCAGTCTGGATGGCTAGCCCACCGGACCACTATGGAAGGTGACCACTAGACTACCAGGGAACTGATCACTTTAAAAAAAAAAAGTGTATTTCAGTATGGAGAGGCCGGTCACTAAAACACAGTCTCCCCAAACCATAACACTCCCCCTCCATACACACACAAATCACCCCCACACATACACTGCCACCATCCCCACACATACAGTCACCCCCACACACACTGTCGCCCTTACACACACACTGTCACCCTCCCAATTTCACCACCCCCACACACTGTCATCTTCACTGGGGGCAGAAAGAGAACACAGTGCTGCTGGGGCAAAGCAATGGTACAGAGAGAATTGGTGCAAAAAGATGACACAGAGGATGGTGGCAGAGGATGGCACAGAGAGGTTGGTGGCTGAGAGATAGCACTAGCAGGTTGTTTGGGGGCACAGATGGCACAGAAGGCACTGGCAAGCTTTTTGGAGGCACATATGGCTCGTTGACATGATACACAAATGTTAATTTATTGCCCTTTGGCTTGATATACAAGGTTTTTGCCTTTACTGCTAATTGACACAATTATACCAAGTTTATTCATCTATGAGAAATATCCCCCAATGTATCACTTTGATAAATATCCCCCAATGTATCTCAAGAACTAACATCACTGACTTAACCCCTTAAGGACCAAACTTCTGGAATAAAAGGGAATCATGACATGTCACACATGTCATGTGTCCTTAAGGGGTTAAAGGACCACTATAGTGCCAGGAAAACATACTCGTTTTCCTGGCACTATAGTGCCCTGAGGGTGGACCCCCTCCCGCCCGGCTCTGGCAGGGGGAAAGGGGTTTAAACTTACCTTTTTCCAGCACTGGGCGGAGAGCTCTCCTCCTCCAATCCTCCTCCATTCCGCCCCGTCAGCTGAATGCGCACTCGCGGCAAGAGGTGCGCGCGCATTCAGCCGGTCGCATAGGAAAGCATTCATAATGCTTTCCTATGGACGCTTGCATGCTCTCACTGTGAAAATCACAATGAGACAGCCACTAGAGGATTAGGGGGAAGGCTTAACCCATTCATAAACATAGCAGTTTCTCTGAAACTGCTATGTTTATAAAAAATGGGTTAACCCTAGAAGGACCTGGCACCCAGACCACTTCATTAAGCTGAAGTGGTCTGGGTGCCTAGAGTGGTCCTTTAAGGAATAGTCGATAATAGCCTGTTTATTGTGTGTTTGAGTTTGAGTTGTGTTTTGTTATTTTAACATATACCAATCACTAATCCAAGAAAGTCAGGACAGATTCCTCAGTTTTAAGCATAAAATTATTTTTTTTCCCAATTTAAAACCAATTCAGATACTTTAGAAATTGAAATAGGTGTCTGCAGTTTTATATTGTATGTAAAGCTGATATTAAATTGACATTTAAGTAGATCTTATTGGAATGGGCAATTTTAGTTCCCTTTTGTGTGACTCACCAACTAAGTTAACCTGTTCTTATTTTTGTGATGAACAGGAATCGAAAGAATTCAGTTTGCCAAAAGTAAACACATAAGATGATGCACATAAAAAAAAATACATCTTTCAAGTTACTGCAAACCCAAATGTGTATCATATGATTGATTTGTCGACTTTTGCAAGGCAGAAAAATTTGGCTCAGTTGAATATTTTTTTCCAAATATGAAATTTTGTTCAGGACGCTTGTCAACAGTCCAGTTTATGGGCTTATGCGAATATAATCCATAGAATATACTCAGAAGAATGATTCGGACAAACCATAAAATTGCCCAACTGGTATATTGCTAAATATATACATAATATAAATATTATGTATATAATATTTATAGTACACAGACAGGTGCACATTCTAGCCATTTGGTTCATGGATCACATATGGAAAAAATACCAGTAGAGGGAGAGAGAGGCTTGTGTCCCCCCAAGGGGGTTTCTGACCTGTTAAGAAGTATGACACTTAAAGGGACTCTCCAGTGCCAGGAAAATAAATTGGTTTTCCTGGCACTGCAGAATCCTGCAGTGCCCCTCTCTCTCCCACCCCCATCCTATGCTGCTGAAGGGGTTAAAACACCTTCAGTAACTTACCTGAATCCAGCGCCGATGTCCTTCTGCGCTGGGTCAAGCTTTGCCCACGCTCCTCCCCCGCCGATGTCAGCCGGTGGGGGAGACCTAATGCACATGCTTTCCTATGGGGATTCTGGCGACTGTGGATGTCCTCATGCATAGCACTTTTCGTGTTTTAACAACCCGGAAGTCCCTCTAGTGGCTGTCTGAAATACAGCCACTAGAGGAGGACTTAACCCTGCAAGGTTATTATTGCAGTTTATTAAACTGCAATAATTACACTTGCAGGGTTAAGGGTGATGGGAGTTGGCACCCAGATCACTCCAATGGGAAGAAGTGGTCTGGGTGCCTAGAGTGTCCCTTTAAATGTGGAGGTTACTTCTGTTAAATGATTCTATGCCCTACGTGAATATATGTTGAAATTTTACCAATTATTATAAACTCCATTATATAGATTTTCAGATGAAATCCTCTTTTTTCTCATTCCCATTTTCTATGAGGAGAGACAGGCAATCCCATTGGCACAAAACCCACATTTATTTATATAGCCTTTTGCTTTTTATTTCAACTGAGGAGTGTGCCAGTACAGTGAAGCAGCAATGAAGGCGGGCTCCCTTTTTGTATGTTGAATCTCACAGAACCTCATGGAAGGAGTGCATGAGCACACTCTTATGAAAGTTTAGATACAAATGCATAAGTTTGCTAAGAAAAAAAAAGCAGTAGTGAAAGATGTTGGAGTAGTGAAAGATGTTGAATGTGCTGGAAAAATAAGTGGGTTTTATATATACGTCCACTGTACTACTTAGCAGTGCAAGATTACTCATAACATGGCCTGGGCAGGCCTCTGTCTGGGCCTTGAACTTTAGTTCTGCTGTGAAGGGGCCCTCTGAGCCACAAGGTAAATCAAAAGATCTCCATGTTCGAACCTGAGCCCACACCCCTGCTTGGGTGAGTGCTGTGGTCTGCACCAATAACTGGTGCAGATCACTTTATACGAGCTCCCTGGTAGCGCCCTGACACTTCTCAATGACTCAACAACAGAACACACACACATAAAACTCAGCATACCGGTATACCTAGTTTACCCCCCATACAGCTCTGCCACCTCCACGCACAATACTCTGTAACGTTACACACTATCAGACTTAACACTCCCACACACACATAAAACACTCAACCAACAAACACATACCGCTCAAAGAAAAGAGCCCAGGGATCTAGGAGGGGCTCTTCTAAAACAGAAGAGTGACAGTTGCCTCACCTAAATGAATTGTTTCTTTGTATACATTCTCTGGCAGTTATATTTAACGAGTTGCAAACATTTTTCTTAAATGACAACAGCATATTATACCTTGCTCTGCAAAAGTGCTTTCCCACCTTACATTGCTATGGTTCATGAACATAGAACCCAAACAAAAACCATAAAAAATCATTAACAAAATACTTACTACAATGCCTTGCAGATATGAAGGCAAGGGATCAGCTGCTCTATTCCAATGTCACCAACAGAATTATGATCCAGTTGTAATCCAATTGGTTTCTTTATATGCTTCAGAACATAAGCTAATGCTGAGCATTCTGTAGGACCTATCCTGCAATAAGTCAGCTTTAAATGGTCCACGTCAAATCCCCTTACTGCTTTTTTGGACAAATGCATATTCTGCATCTCATTAATACATTTTATAAGCCAGATAAACTCTGGCATTGCATGCATACTTTTAATCTCTCCCTGCACAGCAGGCGGTATTGATTTAAAGTGTTTTCGGATGCCTTTGGACAAACACTTTTCAATAATTTTAAGCTTTCTAGACAGATTCTGTGACTGCCTGGATTTAACCAACATATTGTAAAGTCTTTCTGAAAACAGGCCCGCTACGAAGCTGGCCATGATCTGTAGATTTTGCGTTTCTATTTTCTTAAGACATTCTTTGTTATTGTTTTGTAAAAACGGGTGCGCACAAAAAAGAAAACATTTTCCTGTTGCAGTGTTACTACTTGAATTTCTGCTCCAATTAAATAAATAATTAAGGGAGGAGGCAACCACATCATCATCGGTTGCAATATACAAAGCTGCAAAGAAGCACTGGAATGTGATATGAAGGAATTCATATTTTTCAGGCGATAATGTACTTTCTGTGTACAAGTTCTTCGAAGGGACAAGAAAACCTAATGATAGGTCTTGTTCGTTGATCTGTGATTCAACAATCTGCTCATGTGAAAATAAATACAATCCACAACAGAGGCCATTAAGAGCTAATTTTCCCAGGTGGCTAATTGAATTTATATTTTTTTCCAGGACATTTTCTGGGAGCTTTTCTGTTGGTGAAGCATGTTGGAGAAAATGTAGCAAAGCTAGAACATACATATCAGTTATGGTCTGCATGGGTCTACAACTGCTCATCATCAGCTCTTCGTGGCACTTTGAAACAAGCCAGCAGAAGACAGGTATATGACATAGACCATGAAGAGAAGAGTTGGCTTTGACCATGTTGATGATTTTTGTGGAAATATCTGGTTTGGTGTGATGTTTCTTCATGAACACCTCTATTCCTTCCTCAGAAAAGCCCTTTAAGTGAACCTCTTTTTGGACGTACTTCCGCAACACAGCTGTAATGGCCTCAGGTCTGCTAGTCAGTACTTTAATAGAATCTTTCATGAGGTTTCCTTGAAGCAAGTTGAAGACAATGCTAGCTATGCTTGTAGAGTCTGTAGGAGAACAATACTTATTATCATCAGAGAAGGTAAACTTAAATTCATCAAATCCATCAAATGTAAAGAGGACTTGGTTTGGATTGGTCAAGATAAACTGGAATATTTCTTCCTGTAGTTCATCAGGCCAACAGCAGTACTCAAATAATAAAGCCTTTAGTGAAACTGGCTTTGCAACACAACAAAGTCTTCGACAGCTAAATGGGAAAACAAAACAGAAATTCTGGAATTCATTTCCTTCAGCCCAAAGATGATGAATTTGCTGCAACAAAGTACTTTTTCCACTCCCTGCATCTCCAAGTATTAGGACAGTATCTGCATTTTTATTAAGAAGTCCTTCAGCACTAAAAATGTCAAGAAGGCCTAGAAGATTCTGTGAACCTTGAATAGTATCCGACATCTTGGTACTTTTGGATAATTCCAGAATGCTGTCTGTGTAAACATCTTCCAGACAAATATTCGCTGTCCCATCGTAAGTGCTGAGGAACTGGGATTGAGCTGATATGGTGGACTTCAATTTCTTCTGATATCGTACACCGGCTATATATGAAAAAAGAAAAATAATTTAGTATTTTGGTATATGGAGGTATAGTCACTATTATTGTGATTTCTCTAAAAGACAACAGGAATATCAGTATATCTGACATATTAACTTAAATTTTTAACTAAGAAGATTGTTGTGACCAATGGAAGCAGAGACTTCATTTCTCTCTGTCTTATGGACAAGTCTTTCTTCTGTGCCAGTGCTTGGCTGCAACTGAGTCATCTGCCCTTTCTCCTCCAAAATGTCAAAGCAAGTGCTTTAATAAATCAATAGGCAGTTTAATTAACTGATGATAACAAAAATAAAATTGGTCAATATGGTATTATTTACATTATCTAAGACTGTTTGCATTGTATTTTCTTGTTATATTGAAACCATTGTCCAGTGCATATGCAAATAACAAACACCAAGATTTTGCAAAGAGATAAAATCACGATATGAAGTCCAGTGTATCCAAAAAGGACTGGTCTTGTCTTATACTTCTTTCTGGAAAATTGTCAAGGTGGCATCATTGCAAACACAAGCTGTTCAGATATGTTGCATTGTGTAGCAGCATGAACATTCAAGGAGAAACATTTGTGGTTGAGGTGTAGGCATATGAACAAAATTGGTCAAAGTTCTAAGTGGAACAAACATTGTAGAAAGTACAAAGTTTCTGCTGGTTGCGCAACTTTTTGTTGAGCCCCAGATATTCCCTAATTTCTGACTCTATTAAAGGGACATTGTAGGCAGTCAGACCACGTCAGCTCAGTGAAGTGGTCTGGGTGAAAACTCCCATAACACTTAACACTACAGTGGTAATTATTGCAGTTTTTATAAACTGCAAAAATTACCTCTGACAGTTAACATCCTCCTCTAGTTGCTGTCTACCAGACAGCCACTAAAGGGACTTCCGGAATTGAAATAAACTTTTGGTCCGTTATCTGACACTGGACTTCCTCACGCTCTGCATGAGGACCTCCAGCGTCAGATTTTCCCAATAGGAGAGCATTGAATAATTGAATGCTTTCCTATGGAGAGATCCAATGCGAGCATGGCCATTGCCGTGCATGCACATTAGGTCTCCCCTGCCAGCGGGGGAGGAGCGTGGGCAGAGCTGGGCCAGCGCTGAGGGACATCGGAGCTGTACCCAGGTAAGTGACTGAAGGGGTTATTAACCCCTTCATTGCTGCGGAAGGGGGCCTTGACAAAGGGAGAAATCTATAGTGCCAGGAAAACAGAATCCCTTTAAGCTCACCTGCTTGATAATCCACAAAATACAAATTTTATTTACAAAACAATTCCTAAACAGCAGCAAATTAAAAAACTTGCAGGGTTAGTCACTAAAGTGAGAATTATGGGGAACACAAAATAAATTCAAAATTCATTTAAATTTTAATGCCAAAGTAGCCAAACTGGAAGAAGTCTCAAAAAAGTCAGCTACGTTTCTAGACCATGATGTTGTATTTTTGTCTTTTTGTGCTCACCACCACTGTTTCATCAATCTAAACACTTAATATGGCCAGTAACTTGAATAACGACTTATTTTTATATTACAACCACCCCATCTGAACAAGTAATGATGCATAAAAAGTACCGTTTTAGAAAGGAAGAAACATTTCCTTCCTCTCTTTTATTCAATCTATGTAAATCAAACTCTTGCTTAAACAGACAATTACTAGCATTAATGAGGAAGTCACAATAACAAGAATTTAATTTTACTTATTCTTTCACTACGGAACCAGGGGAAATTAACTAAATTGTAGAAAAACAGTAAACAGTGTTTTGTATACTATTCTCTAACACAGATTTATATTGTTTGTTCCTTGTCACGTATATGTTTCTAACATGATTATTCACTAATGAAGGAATACAAAATAAATTGAAAGCTAATTTCAAAGATGAAATGAAAGCATAGCTGGCTTAGAGAATGTTTCCATTTTGTCTAGTATTATCTTAAATTTGAATCTCACTTGGAATTCTCACTGGTCCTTTTACTAACTTATCACACACATCTTCAGAATCAATTTGATTCAGATAAGGTCATCCTTCGAATTGAGGGAAGTGTGTCAATATTATACTACTAAGGAATGCAACATTCCATTCATGGATTCTGGGTATGATGTCTCTGGGTACCTTTAATTCCTTGACAAAGACACCATGTTGAATTGAAACATCACCTGCTCCAAATTTCTATCACCTAGATTGACCCAGATAAGATGTCAAACCATATTAAAACAGGCTAAAATGTTACTTTTGGAGGGCGCCAGGCCACTCTTGGCACCATAGCCACCACAGATGAAAGTAGTGGTTATTGTATTTGGATTGTTCCTTTAAATATGTCTTAAAAACCTTCAAATAATTTTTAAAATGGTAAAATGGTTTACAGAACATTATATGCTGCAGTGATGAAAAATTCGGTTCAGCTAAACCATTTTCCCCAAAATTAAAATCTTGGACCTCCGACATTCATTCATTTGATTGATTCTTTCGTCCAAATATCATCCATGAAATATATTCGGGGAAATGATTGAGATTAACCAAAAAGGGCGCAAACATGAGCTGGTCAAGGTACTGTAAATTATATACATAAACATTATGTAGATATTTTGCAGTACACAAAGGCGCATTTTCCCGCCATTTGGATCACAGATCAATTAAGAAAAAGTAACCAATAGGGGGCAAAAGAAGAGGAGCAGTAAAAAAAATTAAATATATAAATCTCTATGTATATATTTATATATTGTATATTTATTAAATATATACTTTATAAATATAGTTTTTTTTGACAGCTTCTCTTTTTTCCTTCTATTGGTAACTTCTTACTTAACCTGTATATAAAATCAAAATTTAGTATATGTCCCCTAGCCATCACTCATCTTTTTTTCTGTCAATCATTTCTTTCTTTAGCCCTATGAGTGGAACTCTGAATGCTGACGCAAACAACATGCTTGTCCATGTCACTAGTCACTAGTTTGCTCAGTATGGCGCTTCAAAGATACAAAATTCAGGCCAACTTTTTTATTCGTCTAAGTTCCTGCCAATTGCTATTTGGCCACAACCGAACGTACAAGCCTAGTTGGTTGTAAAAAAGGATATGTGCAGGCACATTCATAATAAAAAAAAATAAAAAAAAATATTTGATTAGTTGTGATTTGTTATGTTTTACAAGAGTAAAATTATGTGAATGGAAAAGCATATCATTTCTCATTAAATGGTTTTCTGCAGTTGATGAGTGAAACATTCACGTAGACAGGGTGACTATTACAATATGTTTGCCAGAACCAAATCTTACACTTTGATGGCATGTTCTTGTACGACTGCTGTGTTTATTTGCTGAGCATTTACAGTAACACACTGCCAGCAGACATCAGTGACGACATCATACAATGGACACGTTTTCAATGAGCCATATGGTAACTTACTGCTTACAGCTTCTCTAAATTAATTGTCTGTTTACTAACTGACATGTTTTTACAAGCAAAGCCAAATTAATTAAAACAAGCACACACAAAAAAAAAAAAAATCATCCAAAATAAAGAGACTTTTCGAAGAATCTTTGGAAAAAATGTGTATTTAGTGAATACCAACACCAACTCTGGCAATGATGGAGGATG
The DNA here is from genome assembly GCA_933207985.1 of Pelobates cultripes. Taxonomy (NCBI): domain Eukaryota; kingdom Metazoa; phylum Chordata; class Amphibia; order Anura; family Pelobatidae; genus Pelobates; species Pelobates cultripes. The sequence goes on from OW240923.1 coordinate 40,722,817, forward strand.
GCCTGGAATATTCCGTTCTTAAAGCGGCACTGACACCTCCCCCCTTTCACAAAAAATGAGTATTTCATAAAGATAGAATCTTTATGAAATACTAATTTTGACTGTTATGGTATTTCACAGATGGTGAAAGTACCGCTTTAAAGGATCACTATAGGGTCAGGAACACAAACATGTATTCCTGACACTATAGTGTTAAAACCACCATCTAGCCCCCTGGCCCTCTCATGCCTCTATGAATATAGCAAAATCTTACTGTTTTCAAGCCAGAAGCTGTAACTCTGCATGCTGTTTGCCTTAAAAAAAAAACCAAGCAGTCTGCTGACATCAGCAGAAGGGGTAGCCTGATCCAATCACAATGCTTCCCTATAGGATTGGCTGAGACTGACAAAGAGGCAGATCAGGAGCAGAGCCAGCATGATTCAAACACAGCCCTGGCCAATCAGCATCTCCTCATAGAGATGAATTGAATCAATGAATCTCTATAAGGAAAGTTCAGTGTCTGCATGCAGAGGGAGGAGACACTGAATGTTTGGATGCATTTTAGGCAGCCATGACCCAGGAAGGATCTTAACAGCCATCTGAGGAGTGGCCAATGAAGTTATCACTAGGCTGTAATGTAAACACTGCATTTTCTCTGAAAAGACAGTGTTTACAGCAAAAAGCCTGAAGGTAATGATTCTACTCACCAGAACAAATTCAATAAGCTGTAGTTGTTCTGATGACTATATAGTGTCTCCTTAATATACATGTAAAACTCATACAAGCTGCCTTTATATTGGATTGTAGCAAAAATGTGGAGGTAAGTGCATGTAGATAATACATTATGAATTGCAAGACAAAAGAGAACAGTTTCTAGTATTTCATGTCCCATCCCAATATGTCTGCAAAAGATGAAAATATGATGCAATTCATATCATTGCTGACATGCCTTTAGGACCCCATCTACACCTCCCAATTCCATACCTCCCTTTCTTGTATTGTATATGTTCTCATTCCAAGGCTCCAGGTTTAAAGCAGGAGTACCTGTATTTAAATTTGAGTTTACTCTGCTTAAAAAGCATTAATGCACATAATTGTAACAAATGGTATTGTCCTATATGTGTTTTTATTTTTTTAAGGAATTGATAAGTAGATAATGTCATTCTTATTTAAGTAACTGTCTCTTTTTTTCTGTTTCTTTTTTAAAGGGGTAGTGTGCATCCTTAACCCCTTAAGGATACATGACATGATTCCCTTTTATTCCAGAAGTTTGGTCCTTAAGGGGTTAAAGGCACACTATACTCACCAGAACAACTGCAGCTTGTTGTATTTGTTCTGGTGACTATAACCAATCCCTTCAGACTTTTTGCAGTAAACACGGACTTTTCAGAGAAAATGCAGTGTTTACATTACAGCCTAGGAATTCCTCCACTGGCCACTCCTCAGATGGCTACTAGAGGTGCTTCATGGGGAAGTGCTGCACAGTGTGCTGCACTGCCATTCAGTGTCTCCACCTTCTGCATGCAGACACTGAACTTTCCTTATAGAGATGCATTGATTCAATGCATCTTTATGTGGAGATGCTGATTGGTCAGGGCTGTGTTTGGCTTGTACTGGCTCTGCCCCTAATCTGCCTCCTTGACAAGTTTAGCTAATCCAATGCTTTCCTATGTGAAAACATTGTGATTAGTTCATAACACCACTTCTGATAATGTCAGCAACGCAAGCAGATCAGGGGCAAAGCCAGCAGCAGACTGAAATAAAGGTAAGATTTGTGCTATATTTAGGGGGGGAAAGGGAGCCAGGAGGGCTAGAGAGTGTTTTTAACACTATAGGGTCAGGAATACATATTTGTGTTTCTGACCCTATAGTGTTCCTTTAACCCCTTAAGGACCAAACTTCTGGAAGAAAAGGGAACCATGCATAGGCGTGCGCAGCCTATTGCATTAGGGTGTGCACCCTAAAGCACATGCACACGCCGCATATATATATATATATATATATATATATATATATATATATATAAACAAAAATAAAAATCAAAATGCACTCACAGGTCTTCTGGTTAATAGGAAAACTGGTGCTTTAATAAATCATCAGTGATGTACAAAAAAATCAATCGACGTTTCGACCCTGCCGGGTCTTTTTCAAGATGAATCTATGGTGGTGCTGAATGTGTGTGGGTGCTGTGTATGTCTGTGGGTGCTGTGTATGTCTGTGGGTGCTGAATGTGTGTGGGTGCTGAATGTGTGTGGGTGCTGAATGTGTGTTGTATGTGTGTGGGTGGGTGATTGTGGGGGGTGGAGGTGGGGGTACATTATTTGCTATCCCCCCTCCCTTCTTACCTTTTGTAGGGAGGGGGGATCGTGCTGCTGCTTCCTTCCCTGGTGGTCCAGTGGAGGAGGGGATCCTTGCTGCTGCTTTCCCTGGTGGTCCAGTGGAGAGTGAACTCTAGCCCCCTGTGGGGCTAGAGTTCACTCTCGCGAGATTTGAGCGTTGCCGTGGCAACGCTCATATCTCGCGAGAGGAACCCTGCAGAGCTGCCGGCAAGAGCTCCGCCGGTCCTCTCCTGCCTCCCTCCCTGCATGTGGGTCTGTGGGGAGGGAGGCTGAGAGCAGAGCCGGCGCTCGGATAGCGCCGGCTCTTCATGAGCCGACAGGGGAGATCCTGAGATCTCCCCTGCCGGTCTCAATATGCATAGGCGGGCCGCGGGGATTAGGGTGTGCCCAGGCACACCCGGCACACCCCGTGCGCACGCCTATGGAACCATGACACGTCACACATGTCATGTGTCCTTAAGGGGTTTATATTGTGTTTCTGCTGCAATGGTGATACTGACCTTATTGTGGTTGTTCATTTATATTTTGGAAATTTTCTCTAATGACACCATATATTCTGTCTCCTTAGGCGTAACTTTTATGCCAGTATTTTGAGTCTTAGAAACTGTGTCACTATTTAGTGAATACCAAATAGCACTGTGGTTTGGGTTAGTTTGGTTTAATGTTTGAGGTTTCCTTTTCATTTTTCACGATTAACAGTTAAGTGAATAACCATGCTAAATAAATAACAAATTTATGTTTATACAAAACTATAATAAAAAGTTATTAAATGTAGCTTTTTTCCCACCATCTAAAAGATACAGTGTCATCTTTCAATAATATATCAGTATTTATTTAAAACACTGTTTGAAGTTACTAATGATATTACTCACCACGTGGAACTTGAGCTGCTCCTTGTTCCAGATGTTGAAGAAATTGTAAAAAGCACACAGCCGAGTCATTTCCCTTGATTCTTAGAAGGTCAAGAAGTCTTCTTGCCTATAAAACACCAGCATGTTGTATAAACTTTGAAATAATATGCAAATTATTAATATTTCAACTTTTATGTTAGTGGAATTGTGAAAACAATATAAGAGCAGCCACTTTGACTTTTTCATCCATTGCATTTCTTATTTGCACATTATGACCTGTGACATACTTGTTCTGCCAGACCATATGGCACTAAACTATTTAAAGGGATAATAATAGGTTAGGCATTCAAAGCTGTATTCAAAGAACTATAGTTCGCTCGTTACCCCGCCCCCTGCCTTAAAAGGGTTAAAAAACACTTTGTGTACTTACCTGATCCCAGCGCCAATATCCCTCGGTGCTGAGTCGGGGCTAAACCTCCTTCTACATCATCTGACGGATGGGGGGCTAAGAATACGTTGTAGTAGTTATGGTGCTTGTAATGTTTCTTTAATATTGCATTTTACCAGTCACATCAACGAGTGACAAATAAGGTATGGTTTGCTCTGCAAAGAAGCTAAGTAATGCAAGACTTGTGCATGGCAGAAAAGTTTGTTTCAGCTGAACCACTTCACGTGGAAAAAATTTAATAAATAAAAAATTCCAGGATGGCAGAATTTCATCCATGATGTGATTTGGCTTGTCATAATGTTCACCAAAAAAAAAAAAAAGACTGACTACACAACACAGCAGCAAAAATGCAGTGTTGCAATCTAAAAAGGACTACGATATTGCTTAATTGAATAGCCTAATGGCTAGACAATATCAGGCATTTTTGCAACGAGTTGGCAAAATTAGATTATTATATATCTGGTAAGTGAGAGAACTTTATAATGAATGATTTAAATCTATATCCTTTTGCTAGATTGAATTAATGAAAGATATGGAGCAGGATTTCATTTTAAGTTGGAAAAACAGGATTTTAAAAATAATGAAAGGAAAGAGCCAGTTGGCATTTAACAACCCACTGACTCCTTCCGTCCCGACAGGAACAGAGCTTTTACACCAGAACTAATATAGAGAGCTCCCTGGTTCAAAAAAATTCCCCCCCTAAACCCTGGCATCGCAAGGTTGGCCAAAAGGTAGATTCCCATCTGTCGTACATATCCTTGACAGATTTTATTTGTGGGTAGTTTTCGTGTGTTTGAATGTTACCATGCTTTTGTATGGAGTGTGTGTTAACATCGGGGTCTATTTGTATGTACTGTTTCCATTTGAAAGCAGTGGCAGACTTATGTGTAGTGTGTTTGAATGAAGGGATGTGTTTGTATGAGGTGTTGGTGTTTAATAAAGGGGTGTATTTGTATATAATTTTGGTGTTTTAATACAGGGGTGTGTGTGTTTGTATGTACTGTTGGTGTTTGATTGCAGGGGTGTGGTTGTATGTAGTGTTGAAGTTTGAATTTGAATACTGGGATGTATGCACACATTCACATATGTGGCTACACACTAACACACAGTTACACATACACAAATATACCCACACTGACACACACAGATACACACATATTGACACACACAGATACACTTTTCAGTGTTTCTTTCTCTGACTCGGCCTCTTCTCACCAACCCCTCTCTGTTGGCGTTCCCCAAGGTTCTGTCCTTGGTCCCCTACTGTTCTCTATCTATACTGCCTCCCTTGGTAAACTCATCAGCTCCCTTGGCTTTCATTATAATTTATATGCAGATTATTATCATTTTATTATTTATATAACACAAATCTACCTGTCCTCTCATGATCTCTCTCTGCCCATCTTGACTCGTGTCTCAGACTGCCTCTCCGCGATTTCCAACTGGATGGCTGCTCACTTGTCCAAAACAGAACTTCTGGTCTTTCCTCCCTCAAGTGTTGCTACTCCCTTGTCTGTCTCCCTCCAAGTCTAGAGTGTCACCATCACCTCTACCTCGCAGTCTCGCTGCCTAGGTGTTCTCTTTGACTCCAACCTCTCCTTCACCCCTCATGTTCAGTCGATTGCCAAATCCTGCCACTTCCATCTCAAAAACATAGCTCTCATACACCCTTATTTAACACCAGACACAGCTGAGGTGCTGGTCCATGCCGTTGTTCTTTCTCGCCTTGACTACTGCAATCCCCCCTCAGTGGTCTTACGTGTTCCCAGATTGCACTGCTGCAATCTATAATGAATGTGGCAGCGAGGCTCATTTTCCTGTCCGCCCACACCTTCCACGCCTCCCCCCTCTGTCAGTCCCTACATTGGCTTCCAGTTGGATATAGGGCTCAATTTAAGTTTCTGGTGCTTGCTTACAAGTCCCTACATAATGCTTCTCCTACTTATCCTCCCTAATACACAAATATGTCCCGTCGATTTCCCTCCGGTCTGCCAAAGATCTACGATTATCCTCTGTCCGTACTCCCACATCTGATGCTTGCCTTCAAGACTTCTCCAGGGCTGCACCTTTTCAGTGGAACTCCTTTCCCTTCTCTGTTAGACTTTCACCCAGTCTCCACTCCTTCAAAAAATCTTTGAAAACACACTTCAGGAAAGCATATCATTTAGTGGGTTTTCATCATCCCCCCACCACCACCACCACCACCATGACTCCTCTCCTGCAACTGTGAAAAATAACCTACGTTCTCAGTTATTACTTTTCTAGCATCCTATTTCATTACCCCTACTTATACCCTTTTTGTCACTATACCCCACTCCCTCTAGCATGTAAGTTCATTGAGCAGGGCCCTCAACCCCTCTCTGTGCATTTTTCTGTCCTCCCAGCTAACACGTGGTCTGTTAACTAGAAGGATGTGACAGAAAATCCCTTCCTTCCAGCACTGGGTGCTGATATTAAAGGGGCCCAGTGCACCCAACCAGGTCCTGATCAGACAAGCCTGCCTATCCCGATGGACCGTTGGGCCCCCAAAGTCTGCATGCTGGGGTGCAGCCGTATCATAGTGCCCTATTAGCTTCTACCAACTGCATGTGCGGATGTAGCATACATAATCACACCACAAGATTCAGACAGACAGGTCAAAATCACTACAATGACAATTCTAAATGTATTATACCATAAAATCAAAAATTCTTACTAACAAAATTAATTTGTTGAATGCAAAAAAAAAAAAAAAACGAAATCAGCTAAGCAAGAGGAACTTTTTAAACTTTCTTATTAAATTCACCGGTTGATGATGAGTGATCAGACTGTTCAACCTGCCTCTGTTGATTACTTGCACTATCCTCACCATCAAACATGCTCTGCTTAAGGGCGATGGTATTAGTCGAGGAAGCACCGCTGAATGTTCGTGGTGACAGCTGCGCAGCATCAGATACAGATACTGCACGAGTGGACCCGCCACCTACCTTAGCTCTTTTTTATTCTGCTGCTTTTTACAGCAGTGCAGACTTGCGGTTTCTTTTTAGATGTGGCTTCATATCGGCACTAAAGAACCGTTCGGGACATCACTAACCTTAAACATTGATGGTGGTGTTTTTATATTGTGTTATTACAATAAACGTGGTAAACTTACACAATTTTATTCAATACAATGTTTGAGTTGAAACATGGGTTGGTGCTTGGTACATTTACTACTGTAACGTTAGTGTTTGATTTTAAGAAATACTACAAGGCACACAGCACAGTGCTAGCATATTTGCATAGCTTACACTGGAAAGAAAACACTCGGAAAATATATTGTCTTACCACAAACACCTGTAAAATTGTAAGTTGGTGGTTCTAACTTGGTGTTAAGTGGCAGTGTCAAGCAGTAGACAAAGCATGATCAATTAAACAGTCTATCTCCTATCTCTCACTTAAGTGCAACTGGCAGTAGCTAGCTAGATACAGCAGTAAAATTAACCTACACACACACTAGGATCAATGACACATTCACCACTCCCATACAAGCACAGCAATGGTATGTCAGGATTATAATTGATCCAGCACTCAGAATAGCATCACACCTAGGACTAAGAATAACGTTTAACTGGACCTTAGAATGGCCGGACTTAATGTACCGGAGAATAGTCAAAATACTTGCCGAGGTCAGGGACACAGAACGTGACACAATGATGAGGAAAGCCAGAAGTCAAGAATACCAGAAATCAGGGAAGTCAAATACCAAAAAAAACACGATCAGGAACAAACCAGGATAACCAGCTAGTGGAAACCATGACAGGGCACTGATCAAAAGGTAATTTGGGTTTAAATAACCCTATGAGGCTGTAATTGGTTTTCTCTGGCCTCTGATCCCAAAAAGTACGTGCGCGTCTATGACATGATGTTGCACTCACGTTGGCACCATCTTAGATGTGGGCAAAGGGGAGTTTCCTATTAAGTTTCCTATTAAAACCGGAACCGCAGTGGCCGGTGTCTCTAGGAATGTCGTACTCGCTGGGGACCGGAACGGAACGAGGTCAGGGAAGCAGTTTTCCGCGACCAAGGTAAGTATACAATATCTCTGTCGGGGTGACCGCTTAGTTTATGTGCGGCCACGCTGGCAGAAGAACGGGGAGCTGTGACATGGTAGAACACACAATCATTGATGGTCTATCTCCCTTAATAGCTCCAGTCAATGTGTCTAAAATAAGCCTGCTTGGAAGAATATATAGTGTTTTATTGCTCCTCTTTGTTCCCTCTATTAGTCAGTGTCCCTTGACCTGTGAATGAAATGAACATTTAGTGCTGTCCTCTAACCATCAATCATCCTATTTTTCTACCTCTTGATTAGACAGAAGACACAGCCCACATGGATAAATAAATAAAGACACAGCTTCTTCCCTATTCAATCACCTTTTTCTGGCACCAGGAACAGAGCAAAATAAACAAGCTCGTCCATTGTGCAAATTGCTTAATTCATGATTAGTCACTATAACAGTTCAGAAATCAGAAATTCAGGCGATCCACCCTATCAGCCCCAATTTGGGTTAACTGTGGTTCAAAATGAAACACATCTCCAAGTCTAAAAATTAACTGTGATAAAAACACAAACGACTTAGCTGAAGAATATGATATTACAAAAACAATCACCAAGCACCTAAACAGTTTAGTACTGGTAACTTTTCAAGACTACAACATTTTGTTTATTGAAATAGTAACTGTGAAAATAAATTGACTAAATACCTTTTGTGCGGGTGAGAAGATTGGAAGTTGTATGGTGTCAACTTCATACTTTGTCACATAATCATGCTCCAGAAGATGATGGAAAATATTATCAATGTGTTTGTGGATTATTCTGACAATCTGTGGTCGTTCAGACTTCAGATACAGTGAAAACTGAGAAAAGTCTTTAGGAGCATTCAGATTAAACTCATCAAGTGATCCATCTTCAATTTTATGGAAAGCATCTAAGAAGAGCTTGCAGTCCTTTTCACCTTTGCAGGTGATAATATCAAGTAGTTCTCTGACCAGTTTTGACAAGGGCTGACCCAAGATATTGACATGTTCATATTCTTCCCAGTTAATGACATCCCATGATATCAGAAAATCCAGCAAACGTTCGTATTTCTCTGCAGATCCTCTGGCCAAAGTGGACACAAAATTGTCTCTCTGAGTACTGACAGATTGCAGTGCGCACATCCCACATCCTGATCATTCAGATGTTTCAGGTATACAGTACAGGAGAATGCATGTGTTCCATCTTAAAGAGATGGAGAATCTGAAAGTGTATGAAAAAATATTTTCTTAATTACTTAACGTCTGTTCACAGATAAAAAAAACTTATTGAACATATGTTACAAAAAGTAAACTGTTCCCACTTGGTTTACCTTATAAAACAATATACGTATATATAGAACATGGTGTTGTATAGCTTATATACCTGTACCTGTGCAAATTGAAAGCTATATTTTTTATTACTAATACGAACACTGAAATATAATAAAGTTCCTTCTCCTTTGTACATATACTTGTACTATTCCACAATGTATGTGACACCATTATTGTAGTGCATATATTAAATCCAAAACCTGGGTCAAACTTCAGATATACAATAAACAAAAACACAATAAATTAATTCACTTACGTTTATGAGCATATATTAAGGGTATTGCTGACATGACCAATAATTACACAGACTTTACAAAAGGATCAACACACATCTATAAAACAAACGTAAAAACTAGAAGCTTAGAAAAGTCTGACAAGGGCGGCAATGGGGCAATTGCCCCCATGACTCTTGCTCTCCTAAAGAGCCATACTCCACTCTCACCTCCAGCTATGCTACTTTCCCCCCTTGTTTGGTGGCTGTCACCCTTGTTGAGCTATTGTGTATTTGTACCCCATCTCCTCTACACTGTAAGCTTGTTTGAGCAGGTTACTCATCTACTTAAAGTGTAATTGTCTCATTCTAAATTTGCCCCACTTTTAGAATATTGTAAAGTGCTGCGGAATTAGTTGGCGCTACATAAATACCAATAATAATAATAATGATCCACAATCATATAGGTGTTGAGGGCTGCAACTGTAAAGCACCATTTTCTGCTTATAAACTGCAGAAGTAAGTGAGCTTTCCTATCTAATGGCACAGGACTGAAAACAAGAGGCAGCAGACAGAAATTGCGCCAGTTACTTGCCATTAAGATTTTTACTGGAGGACTACAGCCTGTCTGAGTATGTATAGTGCTTTGTAGGTGCTTGCAAGTGGCTACTGGACAAAGTTAGAAAGTGCTCAAAGCGCTCATTAATTGTTTCAGTTTCAGTGTCTTTGTCTCCTAAGCATGCACAGATCTCTGTGAATATTCCCTAATGCTGTGCATGTCAGATTGGTGGGACCTGCCAAGATATACAATGTCACACTCAGAACAGTAGCAGCCTCAATCAGTGACATCTACAGATCACAAGTGCAAGGTATCTGGAATCATCCACATGTAGGTTTGAAATGTACACAGAGCTCCATCTCCGCATCTCAGACAATGCCAACCAGAACAAAAGGCAACAAGGGACCATTCTTTATCCCAGGCTGCCATACATTATCAGACCCTATCCACTCATCATAATGTATGGCTTCTTAAGAATGAGACATATATTGAGCATTTTAAAGCATACATATTTTAAAGTTGCCAAATTGTAGTGAACTGAAAATGAATTGCAAAATTTAGGTAACTAGAGTTTATTGAAAAAATATTCTTTAAAGACACAGATTGACAATTTGCAATTTGGATTTACAGTTAATTCATATTTGGGGTTTACTCCTTTAAACCGTCAATGTGATGGACAGTGGAAAGACAAAAAATAGATAATATATGTTAAAGAAACTAAGAAAGCGAGGATTACATAAAAAAATAAAATAATGTTTTCAAACGTACGCAACGTGATGACGTAACGCGTGCGAAGAGGTGGGAGGGCCCGGAGGAACGGTGAATGGGCGGTGAGCGGTGAGCGGGCAGAGTAGCGTGGAGGAAATTAAACGCTAAATATGTTTGGCGGCTGTTTTGCGGCTGTTTGATGTTTGATGTCTGGAAGAAAACGCTGCTGGGACAGAGGTGAACGGGTGCTGAGCGTGTAGAGAAGCGGGCAGAGAAGCGTGGAGGAAAGTACACACGCTGAATATGTTTTGACGGCTGTTTGGCGGCTGTTTGACGATTGGAAGAAAACGCTGCTGGGACAGAGGCCGATAAGGAGAACACTAATTAAACTCATATACTGAGCATTTAAGCCTTGCCCGGGCTGTTACACTCCGCTCAATAAGAAAGAAAAGGAGAAAAAAAAAAAAAAAACGCTGAAAGGGATAAACTGCCTTTGTGATATTTTTATGAGCTGCTGGCATATTGAATAGCCAAACGAAGGCAAAGACAGATAAAAGTAAAGGAGGACTTCTTTATAATAATGAGATGGAAGCTGTATATCTTGTGAGTATTGCAAAGTGAATTTCTCCCTAACCTCTTGATAAACTGCTTATATCTTAGACACATTTAAAATTTATATATTCTGTTTGACAACTGAGAGTTGCAATTAAAGCAAAGATAAGTTGAGGCTGATATATAAGCCTAATCAAATCAAAAAAAAAAAGGGGGCAGAAAGAAAATAAAAGAAAGGATAAAGAAAGCAGAGAAGAAAAGGAAAAGAGGGAAGGGAAGGGGAAGAAAAAGAGAAGGAAAAAGGAAAAAAGAAAGAAAAAAGAATATAAAACAAACATTAAAACTGGCTTTAACAAAGGCTTTAACAAAGGCAAGTAAGCTAAAACAACCGCTACAATAAGTTCCGAGAGGTTCAAGCAGCGAAATTGCTATTTCTAAATATATACATACTTTTCTATATAAGCAGAGTAAAAAAGAAGAAAGAAGAAAGAGAAGGGAAGCAAAATATAGCTTGATTTTTTTAAAAAAAACAAAATGGCAACTAGAAAAACTGCTATGGAAAAAAAGAAAGAAAATAAGGAAAATAAGTCAGTACATCCAGTAGAAAAAAGGATGTCCGGTTTCTTTTCGACCCCATTAAAAGACATACAAGAACGTAAAAGTGATAACGAAACAAATCCAGTAAATATTCTTAACACCAATATGGATCCTTCAATGATGCAAGAACTATCATTAGTTCCTGAAACAATGAAAGAAATTCTACAGGATCAGCTTAAACCACTACTAGAGGCTCAATTCAATATGCTAAAACAAGATATGCTTAAGAGTCTCGAAGATATAAAACATGATACTAACAGAATTGCTATATCAGTGCAAGCTATGGAAAAAAAAATTGTCTTGTTTGATAATCAATTAGGCACAGTTAATGAAACAGTACAATCATTAACAAACAAAACTTCAATTTTGGAACATAAAATAGCCGCCCTAGAAGACAGATCAAGACAACTTAATCTAAGACTTAGAGGAATATCTGAAGATATAACAACAGAGAAATTAAAAGATTATTTATGCGGTCTATTTAAAGAAGTCTCTTCTGAGATAACTGATTATCAAATAGAAAAATTCCATCGAATACGAAAACCTAACGTAATTGCAGCACATTTTCCTAGAGATGTTATAGTGAGCTTCCGTTCACTTTCAGTTAAAAACAACTTGATTAAAGCCAGACGTACTAACTCCTTAGAAAATCCTGTTTATAAAGATATATACTTTCTGCAAGATCTATCTTATTTTTCTAGAACTTGGAGGAAGTCTTTCTCGACTCTTACTGACTTTCTGAGGAAAAAAGATATTAGATTTCAGTGGAATACTCCGGCTTCCTTGAAATTCATTTGGAGACAAGAAAGACTTTCCTTCACTGATCCGGAGGATGCGAAAAGTTGGTTAGCAAGAATTCAAATATGAAAACAACCAGACCGCCGAAGTAGAACGAAAAAGGAGGAGGAAGGGAGAGAGAAGAAGGGAGGGGAGGGGAAAGAAAAAGAAAAAAGAAAAGAAATGAAAATTTTTGTATAAAAGCACATGAAAACAATATGAAGTTGTTGAAGTAAAAGGAGATATAATAGTCTCTATAAATATCTGTTCACATTGTAGTTAAGAGGACTACCCATTAGGCTGTTAATATATGCGTTTCTTTCTGGCCGGAGATAATAATTTTTTTTTTTTTTTTTTTGTAAAAGAGGATAAAATTTGTTGAAATTATTTACACATGTATTAGCAAGAAATGGCGAAGGGAAGAGAAATAGAAAGGAGTTAGAATGGAAAGATAGATTCACTAGATTCACAAAATACGACACATGCAAGTATAATTAACACTAATAAGAAATAATGAGTTGGTTCAATAAGGTTAAATTTGCTAAAAAGTAAATTTGTATATAAGTACACAAGATTGAATTAGAAAAACTGTATGGATTGATTTATTTATCACTGCATATAAAGGGCACAGAAAGGAGAAATAGGGAAAAAGATAGGTCACATGGAAATAATGTAATGCAACACGACGATAAATGGATCATTATAAATATTTTCCACTTAATTGACACTTATTTTATAACGGCTATATTTGACTGAGTGATTAGGGGTTTTTTATTTTTTTTTTTTTTTTTTCTTCTTCCTTTGTTGTAAAGTAGACTGAAAGGTTTTATTATAGAACATCGCCCAAATCCCAAATCCGGACAATCCTACTTAGTGTCTATATAATAGACATAGGACTAGACAGACTCTCCTGTTGGTGAGTCAATAGTCTATGTGCTTAAGGAGGATGATATTCTCCTATAGTTTTAGATATATGTTTCTTTGTTTTTTGTGTGTTTGTATAGCAATAGAGGATCAAAGGGAAGTTTACTATCTCGAGATGAAAGGAAAGAGATTTGAAGAACTCTAATGATAAGAATGTTAACTCTTAATGTCCAAGGCATGAATACAATAACAAAAAGGTCTTTAGTATATAAATATTTGGTCACTGAACATATTGATCTGGGATTTCTGCAAGAAACCCATTGGAGACAGTCAGATAAACAAACGTGGGGTGGAAAAAAATTCCCGCTTATTATACAAGCCTCAAATAGAGATAAAAAAAAATGTGGTGTAGCCATAATATTCAGTGAAAAAATAGAGGTAGAAATAATTCAACAAATACAAGATGTAGAAGGTAGATACTTGATAATAACATGTAAAATCAATTCTAAGATATTTACACTCTGTAATGTCTATCTCCCAAATTATTCACCAGCTTCTTACTTAAGATCCATCTTAGAAAAAATAGAAGAAGTAAAAGTGGGAAACTTAATATTGGCTGGAGATTTTAATGCAGTTATCGACCCACAATTAGATAAAAGAACTATGAAAGGAGTTAAAATAAATAAGATGGTAATTAAACAAGCTAAATCCTTAAAAAACATAAAGGATGAATTTAATTTGTTCGACATTTGGAGGATTCACAATCTAAATCTAAGAGATTATACACACTTCTCTAAAGTCCATTTTTCTTATTCAAGGTTAGATATGATTTGGATTGATCCTAATTTAATCGATAAAATTCAAAAAGTAAATATAAATGAAGTAGTTTGGACAGATCATAATGGTGTAGTATGTGTAATAGAAGTAGGAAAAAATATAAAAAAGCCATATAGTTGGCGTCTAAATGATAGATTGCTTAGTTTTGAAACAAATAAAAAATTCATGGAAGTAAACATAGGCAATTATTTTAAAGAAAATAACACAGAGGATATTGATCCATCCACTTTGTGGTGCGCCTTTAAAGCAGTAATAAGAGGTTATTTCATTAAACTCCAAAGCCAAACTGATAACTGTATAGGGGTACTGGTCTATCTCACCTTTATGGTCAATTAGGGAAGTTGACTCAAAGCAATAAACATAATCCAACAGTTGAAAATTCCAAAGAAATATCGGCATTAAAAGACAAAATTAACCAAAAATTAATGGAAAGAACAGTTAAAAGTCTAGATAGACTAAAATTAAAATATTATTCTAAGGGTAATAGAGCCGATAAATTGCTATCACAAAAATTAAGAAAACAAAAGGGTATTAATAAAGTAGAAAAACTTATTAATAATGGAACAACTGTAGTAACTCCAAAACTAATAGGACAACAATTCAGTGATTTCTATAGTAAGTTATACAACATTCCTCAAACTACGACAGATGAAGATATAAAAAAATATCTAGAAAAAATAAATAAGTTTAAATTAACAGAATTACAAAGTGAAGCAATAAATAGAGACATAACTATAGATGAAATAATGAAAGCTATAAATAATTTGGAGGAGTATAAAACCCCAGGTCCAGATGGATTTAGTAATTTATTTTATAAAATATTTAAAGAATCAATTTGCCCTTATATGACTAGTGCCTTTAACAGTGCGGCTAAAAGAGGATCTCTTCCAATAGAGATGTTAAAAGCTAATATTCTACCAATTTTAAAACAAAACAAAAACCCTACTGATGTTAAAAATTACCGTCCAATATCCTTGATAGATGTTGACACTAAACTATATGCTTCAGTGTTGGCCGCTAGACTTAAAAAACTTTTGCCTCTGATCATACATCAAGATCAAGTAGGTTATGTTCCCGGCAGAAACTCTTACACATGTATTAGGAAAATTGTCAACATCTTAGATGACGCTAATAGAAAAAGAGTTCCAGTTTTGGCTCTGTCGATTGATGCTGAAAAAGCATTCGACAGAGTCAACTGGATTTATCTGGAGGCAATACTGTCACACTATGGTTTTGATGGATGGATTAAGAAAGCCATTATGGCCCTTTATGTAAATCCATCAGCACGTACTAAAGGACCAAACATCATAGCCCCATGGTTCCAACTGAAAAATGGTACACGACAGGGATGTCCACTTTCACCGTTATTATATTTGCTTTCTATTGAACCATTAGCCGAGAATATTAGAAACAATAAAAAAATCTATGGCCACAAAATATTAGATGTAGAACAGAAATTAAGTTTATATGCTGATGACATCCTAATTACCATAACAAAACCGGAAATTTCATTAGATTTTTTAATGTCAGAAATTGACAACTATAGTAAAATATCTAATTATAAATTAAATATAAATAAATCTATGATTCTGGACATTAATTTAGATGCACAAATGAAAAATAAGATTAAAGATAGATATAATTTTTTATGGGTCGAAAATAACATGGATTATTTGGGAGTTAAACTGACTAGAGATGTAAATAAAATGATGGAAATCAATTTTCTGGATTTATTGCAAAATCTTAACAAATGGCTGAAAAACCGAAGAAATTTAGAAATTTCTTTCTGGGGAAGGATAAATGTAGTGAATTCATACGTCATTCCAAAATGGAACTATTTGTTCCAAATGTTGCCATTAAGTATTTCTGATCAGTGGTTGCAATTAATACAGAGAAGTTTTACTCAGTATATATGGAAAGGTAAAAAACCAAGACTGAGTCAGTCAATACTAACACAAAAACTGAATAAAGGAGGACTGGCTTATCCCTTAATATTAAATAATTATAGGGCAGCGATAATTTTACATATATATAGGATGCAAATAGAAGAAAATAAAAACGAAAGTTGGTATAAAACAGAACTTACTGCAGGAGAAATCCCCAGCCTGGACTGTTTAATTTGGAATACTACCAAATTTTTTCAAAAAAAAAATTATCCTAGTACAACATTAACACACTTAATGAATAGTTGGCTTAAAATTAAAAAAATCCTAAAAATAGAAAACAAAATTCCAACTTATTTAGGCTTAGATTTTGTAGAACATCAAGTTGCAGATATAAATTTAAAAAACTGGAATCAAGCAGGAATTTTGCGACTGTCTCAACTACTTGTAAAAGATAAAATTAAAACCTTTGCTCAATTAACACAGGAATACAACTTACCATCAAAAGAGTTGTTTAACTATCTAAGACTTAAAAGTTTCTTGATAACACATTTAATTACATCAAACACTAATCTGAATAATGGGTTAAATATACTCTTTAATACAGACAAGATAAATAAACCACTTTCAAAAGCTTTGGTATTAAGCAAAATGTGTAATAAAGTAAAAACTCCAACAGCCATAACCGCTTGGAAAGAAGAATTAAATATGGATATAAATATTAGGCATTGGGGTTTCTCATTGACAGATGCTTCGAAGTATACACACTCGTTAAATCTATTAGAGACTCATTTTAAAGTTCTAAATAGATGGTACTTAGTACCAGACAAATTGAACAAAATGTATTCTTCAGCAAACCATCTATGTTGGAGATGTGGTACAAACACAGGTACTTTTAAGCATATTTGGTGGGAGTGTAGTAAACTGAACAATTTGTGGTTTAACATACAAAAGTTTGTATCCACAGACTTGAACCTTGAGCTGAGGCTTTCTCCGGAGACTGTTTTGCTTCATCTAAACTGGCCGGTAATGACAAAAGATTTGAAAATTATTCTTATCCATCTTTTTTTAGCAACAAAAATTGTGATTGCAAGAAGATGGAAAGATGATAGTGAAGTTCCTTGGGATCAAGTCAAAGCCCAGCTTAAGTTTCAAGTAAAAATGGAAGTGTTATTGAGCAAACAAAAATTAAGTAAGAAAACAACAATGTGGTTGAAATGTTGGGAGAAGATTGATAAATAGAGGGGTCTTTATTTATATATATAAATTCAAGGTGAATAATGAGGTTGACTGTTAATGCTTTGGACAATATAACATAATATATATTATGAGAGAAATATATATACTTTCTCGATGAGTTTCTTCCCTTCTCTCTTGCTGCATTGTTTTGTCTTGTCTATGTAGATCTGTATGTCTATAGTATTGTTTGTTTTTAGTTAATTGGAATGTATAAAAAAACATCTCATGGATGAACATCTTATATAGGAACTGTTTCTTTATCATTTGTTTGTAATTGTTGTAATGTATTGTATTGTGAAAAAAAAAAAAGAAAGGGGGGAAACCCTTAAAATAAAGATTATATAAAAAAAAAAAAAAAAAGAAACTAAGAAAGCATGGAGCTAAGTGAATAAATATAGTTTGTGTGTTTAGTATAGTTATAGCCATTACACTTTGTTTATTCAGCATATTGTGAGCTCTGTTGAGTGGGCAATGTGAGAATATTATAATGTTCTATTATATGCTATTAAATTAAATGTATGTTGTGTTTTTATTGTATCCCTTGACATATGGTGCCACATTTACATTCATGACTAGAGCAACCACATGTTTCTATATATTTATTCTGATGTATTTTCAGTTATGTGTTTTGAACAGCTCTCCTTTCTCAAAGCAAAGCAAACAAGGGAAGATAACTCTGATGTGCAGCAGTTGCAGACGGTATGTTTTCAGTTTTCTTTTTCTTCTAATAGTTACCAATTTTTCTTCTCCCTAAATTCACACCCTTTACCTGGATATCTCTTCTATGTCTATAATGTGAGGCTCCAGGTTTTGGCTTGTTATTCTGGTATGCTGATGTATAATATCAATCATACACATATTTGAATATCACGGGTCTTTGTTCTACGTATAAAATATAAAGTCCTTTGATAAAACTGTAGCGTTTTCTTATGGAAGAAAGATAATCATTAAAAGGGGGGAGACAACTTATTTTTTTTCTATATACTCAATAACAATGAATGAGTCATTGTTTACTTTCTCAATTCACGTCACTATTTTCAGGAAATGTATTTCCTGTTGCAAAAAGAATTGCAAAAGGGATCATATTTGGAAATTACATTTTATATTAGATCCTAAACTATTCTTACTTTTAATTTGTGATACAGATGGATAGTGAGCAGCGCTGGAGTTACATCACAAGCGCCTCTAGGCACAGAATTCTCAAGTGCCCCCAAATCCTACTATTCCAAACTAATAAAAAAAGTTTGTATTTTGTATTTACGCACACATAAAGAGCCAGTGTGTATAGTGTGTGTGCATGTGTAGCAATGTGTGTAAATGTCTAAGTGCATGTCTGTGTGTATGTATTCCTGAGAATGTGCATCCGTTTGAGTATAGTGTGTGTGGCCGTATGTGTGCATGAGTAACATTTGTGTGTGTAAAAGTGTGAATCAATGCATGTCTATGAGGAAAGTTCAGTGTCTCCATGCACTCTGTACAGCACTGTCTCAGGAAGCACCTCTAGTAGCCAACTGTGTGTGTATGTGTGTGCATGTCAGTGTTTGCATCTGTTTTTCTGCATGTGTGTTCCTGTGTTTTTCTGTATCTGTATTTGTGTCAGTGTTTGTATCTGCATGGGTGTAATGTGTGTATGTGTATTTGCATGTTTGTCAGTGAGTGCAGATTTGTGTCTGTGTATCTGCATGTGTGTTTGTGTATACACCAGTGAGTTTGTGTATCTGTCTGTGTCAGTGAGTATTTATTTCTATGTATCTGCATGTGTGTTTCAAAGTATCTGCATGAAAATCAGTGTGGGCATATGTGTATGTATGTGTATAAGCATACATCTCAGCATCTCACTAACACTACATACACACAAATTCAAATGTCAACATTACATACAAATACACCTCTGCATTTAACCCCTTAAGGACACATGACGGAAATATTCCATCATGATTCCCTTTTATTCCAGAAGTTGTGTCATTAAGGGGTTAAACATCAAAACTGCATACAAACACACCTCTGTATTAAGACCCCAACATTATACATAAACACAATCCTGCATTCAAAAAAAAAAACAACATTACACACAAATGCATTTAAAACGTCAACACTACATCAAACCACACTACTACTTTCACTCACACATACTCAATACAAAAATGTGCTTACATTCAAACACACAAACACTGTTCAGTGCTGAATACAAGTGTGCAAGAATGGAAAAATGGTAGATCCCCAGCTGGCAGAGCATTGCGGGAGTTGTACAACAGATTGGTCACCCGTGTGATGGGGGGGATCCAAAGAAATTT
The DNA here is from genome assembly GCA_933207985.1 of Pelobates cultripes. Classification (NCBI taxonomy): domain Eukaryota; kingdom Metazoa; phylum Chordata; class Amphibia; order Anura; family Pelobatidae; genus Pelobates; species Pelobates cultripes. The sequence continues at coordinate 40,742,325 of OW240923.1, forward strand.
TTGCACTCTGTTCATTAGTTCCACCACTAAATCACAAAAAATGTTTTCTTAGTTATTTGCTCTATTCTTGTCTTTATACACTGTTTAAATATATCAGTACAAGATATAATTAATAGACTAAGCAGTCAATACAGTAGTTCCTATTCCTAAACCAATCCTCAGAACCCACCAACAGTCAAGGTTTTGTCAGTATCTCCATTTGAATAAAAAAAAGGGAAATACATAAATCCTGGTGTGAGCAGCAGTTGTGTGTGTACCTTTGGCTGACTAGTTGCAGTCTGTACAGCAGTGTGTGGGTAACTGTGCATAGAGGTGTGGATAACTGTGTGTGTACCTTTGATTTCTGAGTTGCTCCAGTTCTCTCCCTTCTCTTGGCCAGTCCTCCCTCCTCAGCCCCCATAGATCACTGTGTTCAGTTTGTGGGATTGGAGCTATACACAGCTCAGGTTCCTCAGACTAAATGCAGTGATCCTAGGGTCCTAAAACAGCTAACACAAAACAGGAGATAGGAAGAGGGATTTTAACAGGCAGAGTTAGTGACCCTACAGGACATGTAAACGAGGAGAGGGCCCGTCAGACAGGATTCGTCTCTTGCATCAGTGGTAAACTGCTAATTGTAAGAGTCTTTGTGGGCAGAGATCTTACAATCTGCATGTTGGAGGGTCCAGACTGCGAGTGTTTCACCCTGCAGTCTTACTGACCAAAAGACTGAAAGAGCACTACAATTTGTCAGCACTTGTTGGTTGTGCAGACCAAATAATTATGCTACAAGACTATCAGTCTAAAGTCTGTCTCCCCTCACACTACATATTTGAGTGGGATCCTGAAAAACCTGATTTTGGCATCCTTTTATTATTGACACCAAGTTACTGTAATATTAAGAGAGAAATAAAAGCTCCAATTTGTGACAGTGACACCTGAATGCTCCATATTTAATTATGCAACACAGTGTGAGGTTAGTTCTGTGGGTGCAGGGCTTTATACCGTGGGAGCAGGTTTCATGATGCAAAGTTGGGTTCAATATAACAGGTTAATGATTAATACAGCATGGTGTGGGATTGATACAGCAGGTGTGGAGTTTATGAATATAGATTTATATGCCAATCACTAAACATGTAAGGATTTAAGGTTAGACATAGAGTGCTGTATAGGACAAGGTTTTGGGAGGGGTTTAAGTTAATATATGTTGGATGGAAGTTCCTGGACCTTTCATGGAACTAGAGACTTTTTTTAAGGTAAGTAAATGGTTAATATCTCTAAATTCAAACATGCAATTGGGACAAAGTTCAAAATGATGCCAGAAACCGTTAAAAAAATAAAATAATAATTAATCTTGGTTATATAGTTTGCCTTTAATCCAATCACCTCCAATATGTACAACCTTGATAGCGGAATATTTACAGAGGAATTCTTTACAGAATACCCTTAAATTTATGAGTCAGCATCTAGTCTTCCAATTAAAATTGAAAACCTTTAACATGGGAACAATGGCAAAAACATACTGCAAATCTGGACCCAACATACTGCTCTGGCTAGCATTCTTAAAGAGTTAGGCCAAGCACCATAACCATATCAGTGTTTTAGTGTTCGCCACATTTCAGTTTATAAAGCTGTACATACAGAGATTGTTTCCAGTGGTATAACTCCACCTTCGGCAGCAAGGAGAACATGCCCTTGGCATGGGAAAGGGAAGGTATGCTTATCCTTTCTGTCTGGTATAAATTTCGCATTTAAAATAACAGCACATACTGCTATGTGGTAATAACAGTACAAAAAAAAAAATTTAAAAGTCTAAGACGAATAATCCTGCCTTACATGATTCTAGAAAATGGGCAAACAGGAACAGAACAAACAAAACAACTTCTATGAATAAATCAATAGGGGCCACAGGAATTGTGTAGGAAATCGAGCAAAAGTTATTTTTCTCCCTTTTCTTATTTTAGTTTTTACACAAGTTTTTCTCGTGTTGCATACTTAAAACACCACGAATACAGTTTTTACAAGTAATGAAGGCATTATAAATAATTTCACAATCTTTCAAATTTTTATATTTAGAGGAGCAAAAAAATAGACGTGTTTTTTTACAAATCAGATCAGACCCTTCAACTACCATTTTGTACACCGATAAAAGTCCCGGTAGATGTCCTTTATCAAGTAAATATTTAAAGTTCTCTGTTTTTATGAAACATGCTCTATTATGATAACAAATTTGAACATAAATGACATACATTAATACACAATACAGTATATAAACACAGTACGTAAACATGGGTACAAAATCAACAAAATTACAATAGTGTCTGACAAGTGCCAATATGCATGTCACACACAAAAAAAGTCCCTCCAAAAAAAGGATGAAAAAGTAATACATCTTTAATAGGGTACAATAGGACAAATATGGTAAAGTCACTTATAACAAAAATACACCACACCAGTTAAATAGGCCGAGTACCAGAAAGGAACTAAAATGTTGCAAATTGTATAAGTACTTGTATATAATGTACAACAGCTTGATTGTCTCCTAGTCAGTGTGTAAAAAAATAAAATAAAAAATAGAATTACAAGGAAAGAACAATTCACAAGAGTCCCCTCTGGGTTTCCCCAAGGACCAAAAGGAGCTAAATAAATGTCCCGGTGTATATGTCAAATCAATTATAGCTACTGATAAGAGACAGCTCTTCTAGTGATATCCAACCAAAAATATAGGTAAACAATCAGATCAGAATTAACACTCAGATTAGAATAGAACTATAGCTTTATATAGTAGTATCCATAAATGAGATTCACAAACTTCACATATATAATGAAAATAAATAGAAACTGGCAGTCAAAATGTAAACAACCAACTCATATATATCTAAAAAAGTCTCCACTTGCAAAGATTGTTCTAGGATCAGTGCTTGTATTTAGGCTTTACAAGATAATTTTCTCTGGTTTATTTAATTTTTTTCTTGTATAACAGTTATTCTCTGTGGATGAGCAAGCCTATTATTTATTTTAACACTCCATACTATAACTTGTTCTTATGTTGTTACAGTTTATAATTTACTGCTTTTATTGTGTAACTACAATGCTTACATTGTATCTAGTGCCACTGTAATTTTGTTGATACACTGGGTGAGTTTTATCATTTAGCAAAATGCACCCAAAATAGCAACTGTCTGGTGTTGATAAATTTCCCTAAACATATTCAAAAACCTGTATTATGTAACTCGTAACATGATGTGGAAGGATTTTTTGATCTTTATAGGATGGGAATCTTCAGTGTTATGTTCAATGTGTGTGTACGTTTTCTGTAAAATCACATTTTTGGGTGGAAATAAGAAAATAAGAGTTTCATCACATTTCTACTGATTCCAAACAGAGGGGGTTACCAGAACTGGAAATGGTACCATATAAAAGAGAAAGGACTGCACAACAGGCCTTGTAAGCATTGTACAACAGGCCTTGTAGCATTGTACAACAGGCCTTGTAAGCATTGTACAACAGGCCTTGTAGCAGTATCGATAAGGCTACCTTAGGCGGCCACATTGGGCACAGGGTTAGAAAGGGACCCCAGAACCATGAATTGCTTGGTGCAATTCACTATCATGTCCATTTCAGGGACACCAGGAACCTGTACTCAGACAGCATAGCATGAGTACATCATTAGACCATGCAAAGCATGAGTACATCATCAGACCATGCAAAGCATGAGTACATCATTAGACCATGCAAAGAATGAGTACATCATTAGACCATGCAGGGAGCACTTCAGTAACACTCTTTGTGTAGTTCTATAAGTTGGTGGACAGCTGGGAGCCTGACATGCTTTCAAGGTAGACCATTATGGGGGCCACCAGTGATGTCAGTTGTGTCACTGGTAATGCTCACCTGTCCCAATGCTCTCCTCTCCCTATGTTGGGAAGTATGCCATGTGAAGAATGAAGGAGGGAGCCGGACCAAAAACCCACCAAGGGCCCTGTGGGATCTTAATCCTTCTTTTCTTAGAAGATAAGTTAAGCTTGTTAATTCATGTGCAATTATCTGTAAACCATTGTATTTTAATGTATTTATATTAGGCATTTTACACAATAAAACTGTTAAAGTAAAAAGAACAACATTTTAAAATACATAAAAGAATATAAAAAAATAGGATCATTAAAATGAATATTTAACTTTTACTTCTTGAGGTTCTGGTTATATCACTTTTTACCATTACTATTTATATAGGCTTATAAGCTGCATGTTTTGTCTTTGATTTTGTCTTGTCTTTAGCTACCTTATGGATACTCTCAAAAGAAATGTTTAAAAAAAAAAAAAAAACACTTACAGGGTTAATTAGTAAAGTTAAAATTGCTGAAAATTTAAAGTAAATTTTAAATTGGAGGCCAAAGTAGCAGAACATAGTTAAAGGATCACTGTAGTTTCAGGAAAACAAACCCATTATCGTGACACTATGTCATCCTTGGGGGACCCTCAACCTCGAAAATCCCTTCAGCAGCTTACCTTAATCCAGCGCCGGGCTCCCTCGGCACTGGTGACCTCTCCTCCCCCGCCGTCAGCTCACAAGTGGAGCGGAATGCGCATGCACGGCAAGAGCCGCGCGCACATTCTAACAGCCACTAGAGGTTGGATTAACCCTGCTATGTGAACATAGCAGTTTCTCTGAAATTGCTATGTTTACATGTGAAGGGTTAAAACCTGAGGGACCTGGCACCCAGTCCACTTCATTGAGCTGAAGTGGTCTGGGTGACTATAGTGTCCCTTTAACTTTACAGTTACTTTGGCCATAAATCTGGAAATCAATCTGAATTCCTGGCATTATTTCTTTAGTAATTAACCCTGTTAGTCTGGAAATAATATGGAATATACTTGTAAAATACATGCTATTTAAGGTTGCGTGCTTTATTTGGCAGCCATCATCTTGTTATTAAAGGAACACTTTTTTAATAAATATATATGAAACAGCTGGTGATCTCTTGTCCAAAACCTTTCCAAGCCCTCCCCTTCTAAGCCTGCATATACTTCCTGTGACTGTTCAATCATGGGTTTCCCAAAGGACCCCAATGAATTTTGCAAGGCAGGAAGTTCTGGGCAACTGCCTACTCTTGAGTTTAGCTCAACTGAGCTAAACAACCAGGAAATAGCAGGTCCTGTTGTCTGAATGACAGTCAGGGAGGTGTAACAAGGTTAATTTATAAAAGGGCCTATTTCTATTAAAATTCTAGTTCCATAGGTTGCCAACCCCTGCCACAGAGCATCGCTCTCTGATAATAATACATATTCTAAGGACCTATACTACTAGGAGTCGAGCACTACCATCCGCAAGTGGGGATTGTACCTCTCAAGCCTCCATACCGGAGCCAATTGGATGCCATTAAAATCTCCAGAGGTATCATTTATTTTATTATACCTCTACTAGTGATTTTGCTACAACATTGGATCCATCTCTCTTTTTTTATTTTCACACACTGTGTAAATCCCTTTTCTTTGTCAGAAAATTTCTGGTCTTATCAGGTGGAAAAAATATATAAATTTATCATAGAATGGACCCATTCTAACCCATTCAAACTTCCCTCAATTAGCATAATGAATACTGCTAATGGTTATTCACTAAAGTGAGAGTTTCCATAGAATCCAAAGTGGATACCAAGTGAATTGCTAAATTTTCCACCAAAATAACCAAATGAAAAAAAAAAAAGATCTCTAAGTCACTTCTGTTTTAAATAAATATAATTTACACATTGCAATGCCTTGTTTGGCATTACTATTAGGCTGCCACAATATAAATATCAAAATACTTTTTTTTTTCTTTACATTGCTGCCTCTCTAACGAGGTCCAATCAAATACTTCCAATGCATGTGCTCCGAGTCAGAAAGGGAGGGAGTGGGGAGAGGACATGGGGAGGGATTTTAAGATATATTTTTTAAAAATTGCATTACAGTAAATCAGGGGCGGACTGAGAACCCTCAGGGCCCTCGGGCAAAATAAATCAAGGGCCCCCTTACAGGCCCCACCCATACTCTGCAGCAAGCGCCACCCTTGTCCCGCCTCCATGCACCGCCTCCAGCCACACCCTACACAATCTTTAGACACAAGGAACAAAATGGCAATAAGCCCTTCGAGGCCCCAGTAGAGACTACAATTGAGGGCTAATGGGCCATGGAGGGGGGTCTTTCTAGCGGAGGCAATCTCAGTGTCCTTTAGAGAGTGTGTTAGAAAGAATCCCCTCCAAGCCCCATTAGAGACTACAATGGAGTCTAAAAGGCTTGGAAGGGGGTCTTTCTAACAGAGGCCATCTCAGCGTCCATTAGATATCCCCTGCTGGATTGAGGGCTAATGGGCCATGGAGGGGATTTCTAGCAGAGGCTAGAGTCTAATGGGGCCTGGAGGGTGGTCTCTCCAGCTATCTTCCTATTCACAATATAGCAACACAACATAGCTCGCTGATACCTAAGCCAAGTTGGCTCCTCTTACCTTAATTACTGTTGCTGGCTGGCAGTCTGTGGGCTTGCTGGCTGCGGCTGGCAGGCTGTGGGCTTGCTGGCTACTGCTGGCAGGCTGTGGGCTTGCTGACTGCGGCTGGCAGGCTATGGCTTGCTGGCTGTAAGCCTGTGGCTTGCTGTAGGCCTGTGGGCTGGCTACTGGCCTGTGGGCTGGCTACTGGCCTGTGGGCTGGCTACTGGCCTGTGGGCTGGCTACTGGCCTGTGGGCTGGCTACTGGCCAGCCTGTGGGTTGGCTGGCTGGCTACTGGGGCACTTGTAGATTATTTAAAGAAATAATCCATGCACAATAACCACTACTGCTCCAGAGTAAGTAGTCAAACTGTTTAAGAACAGTTTGACAACTTACCTGGGGTCTGCTGGGATATGAGGCTGTAGTAGGGAATAGGAGCAGTGGTGCAATGTGTGTGAAAGGTTCAGTGTGTGTGTGGGGTGTAGTGTGTGAATGTGTAGGGTGTGTGGGCAGTGTATGTGTGTGGCAATGTTAGTATGGGGGGCTGTGTATGGGGGGCTGTGTATGGGGGTCTGTGTGTATATGGGTGGGCAGTGTATGTGTGTGTGTGAGGCAATGTGTGTAAATGTGTATGGTGTGTATGGGGGCAGTGTGTGAATGTGTATGGTGTGTGTGTGGGGGCAGTGTGTTTATGGGGCTAGAGTTCACTCTCACCACTGCGACTACCAGGAATCCATGGGGGTTACAGTGTTGAGAGTGAACTCTAGCCCGTAGCTCCAGGGCTAGAGTTGACTCTCGCAAGAGCAGTAACGTTGCCATGGTAACCGTGGCGACGCTCTGTGCTCGCGCAAGAAGGACCCAGAGGAGCTGCAGGGTGAGCTCCCAGGTCTTCTCTTCCTCCCCTGCCTGCACGGTGCCTGCAGACAGGGGAGGGGGGGCATTCTTCCCTCTCTTTCTCCCCCCTCCCCCAACTCTCTATTCCCCCTCTTTCTCCCCGTGTCTCATTCTTCCCTCTCTGTCTCTTTCTCCCCCTCCCCATCTCTCTATTCCCCCTGTGTCTCATTCTTCCCTCTCTGTCTCTTTCTCCCCCTCCCCATCTCTCTATTCCCCCTCTTTCTCCCCGTGTCTCATTCTTCCCTCTCTGTCTCTGTCTCCCCCTGTGTCTCATTCTTCCCTCTCTTTCTCCCCATCTCTTTATTGCCCCCCCTTTCTCCCCCTTTCCCATCTCTATGTCCCCTCTCTTTCTCCCCCCTCCCCATCTCTCCCCTCTCTTTCTCCCCCCTCCCCATCTCTCCCCTCTCTTTCTCCCCCCTCCCCATCTCTCCCCCCTCTTACTAGTCAGAGGGGGCTGGCCGTTTCATTTTAGAGCCGCCGGACCGGGTGGCAGCCTCGCCGGTCCGGCGGCATTCCGCTCACTAACACTGAAGAAGAAGGAGGAGGAGGAGCATGTGTCTGTCATGCTCCTTTGCGGTTCCCACATCCTGTGCTGGGAATTGTGGGAACCGCAGGGAGCATGACAGACACATGCTCCTCCTCCTCCTTCTTCTTCAGCGTTAGTAGGAGGAATGCCGCCGGACCGGCAAGGCTGCCACCCGGTCCGGCGGCTGCAGCATGAAACGGCCGGCCCCCCCCTCACAGTGTGCCACCGGGCCGGCCACCCGGTGGCACCTTCCGCAGTCCCCAAATGCCGCCCCCAATCCAGCCCTGCCGCCGGGCCCCCTGAAGGCGGCCCTGGCGGCGGGCCCCCCTCCCGGCCGGGCCCTCGGACCGTGTCCGAAGTGCCCGACCGGTCAGTCCGCCCCTGCAGTAAATTAAGTGAAACAGGGAGGGCTAGGAAGGAGGGAGGGGACACTGAAGCATCCCAATGCTGCCTGCAAAGAAAGAGCTCATCACATTTGACAACACACAGTGTACACGGAGGACAGATATAAATCTGCACAGAATTTACATTAGGCAGCCTGGAAAAGTGTTCCTAAGTCACGCATGCTGGTGGTATAACAAGCCCCCAAAACAAGAGTGCAAATATATCTATACGTGCAGTGTTTCAAAATAAAACGCTGCACATACAGACCCCTAACATCATGACCACTTCTAAAAGCAGAAGTGGTCATGCTGGTTGTAACGGACCGTTTCAGCACACGAGGGGTTAAAACCGTTTAGGCGATCGTCCCCTTCCAGAGATGCAGGCACAGCTACTGTAGAATACCAATCCGCCCAACAGGAAACCATATGAATGCCGTAAACAGCCGAATAGGAAAAACTATACGAATAGGTTTACACTCCTAGCAGTCGAACTGGAACAGCATACAATAAATCCCCCCAAGAACGAGACAAAGCTCCGTGTTGAGGGTCAAGCAGTGAACAGTCAGAGCTGTGGGTTTATTGTGCTTATGTACACATTCTTACACATTAGTACCACCTACAGGGTTTTGGAACACAACCAATAAACACATACAATACACTCAGACACTCCCACACAAATTCCTCCCCTCTGCCGGTGATTCAATTACCTTACACAATGGGTAATGTAATTTAGCACAAGCAGAGAAATACAATTTTTCCACATTATTCAGAACTTGAAAAGTATGCATCACATTCACATATTTTCAGAATCAGCATACTCCAAATACAAACATACGTCAAAATCATACAAATTGGTCCAGTGGTTCAAAAGATAGATCGTAGTCCTTTGTGACCACAGGAAGCCTGGCTTTTCTGCCCAAAACCAGTTCCACAGAGTCTTCTATCCTGGAGATAATTAGAAGTAATCCAATTATCTCCAAAGACAGAGGCAAAACTCCATTGAACACATGGCAGCAAAAAGACAGTAAAATACAATAAAATACACAAGGTTACATTTATGACATAAAATACAGACATGCAACATCTGCCCAGATAGCTTAGGTCTGAGCGCACATTAATACTGAATGGTGCTCAGACCACAAACACATACAGTTCAATTGCCATGGAGCCAAAGTATTTTATTACATGAATAGGCTCCATGGCATACTTATCTGGGTTATATGAGTTCATTCAGTAAATCCGAGAATCTACTGAACAGCGGGCAGAAAAGCACGAATAATCTTTTCTGCAGTGAAAAAGATGTCTTTTAACATGGGGCCATAGTCCAAAGGCAGCAGGCGAGCAACCAGGCTTCTCCAATGCAATGTGGCGAGATTGCTCTCGTCACACTGGTTTAAATAACACTTTACATTCACTTTGAATTCTTCACAGTTCTCACTAACACAAACCCATGTTCTGTGTATAAATTAGAAAACCAGACGTGCTCAGATAAGTGTATGTTCTGCCCAACTTTACATGCTGATGGGGCAACATATCAAAAGTCATAGTGGGCTTGACATACCCCTGAAAGCATGAGAGCCATGGCTCCTGGTTGTGGTATAGCTAGCACGTAACAAGGTTAAGCAATACATGAGTTTATCGTATAAATATATCTGCATGGCTACTAACTGCACCAATATAGCAAGCCCAGGATTATAAAATAGCAGTACATTTTTAAGAGCAGGCATCTTTATAAATATTCCCTTTTTGTCCAATTCTGTTCTGCACCGAGCTATTGTCACTTTTACTTAACAGTAATTATGATTCATCAGAATGCCCTTGAGAATTGAATTATATGGCACAAATCTTTATTCAAGTCATATTTTAGAGATATTTTGTATTGCAATGGCCATATTGCAATATTTTATGTTGCAATGGTTTAGGGTTTGCCACACTACACACATTAAATAGTATATTTTCAGTAGATTAAGTATTGTACCATGTTTCATAAGCTTATGATCCACATGATTTCACTACATGCAATACAGCTCTCATTACGATATAGTGGAAATTAAATTTTTTCCAAACATTCAAATGATAGTGGTTAGTTACTAAATAAAATATTCAGATATGTAATAAAGAAACCAGCTATTATAAACTCACAAAGGGTTGTTTCCTAAAGTAAGAAATTTCAAATTTAAAGGTAAAACAGAATTGACTTGGAGATTTTTTTTTTTATTTAGCTATTATGGCCTAAATTTTATATTTCACTTTGAATTCACAGCAATCACACTTTTAGAACTAGTCCCAATAAAATATGTACTTTATCCAATTAATGCATCTTAACATTTCAAGAAGACAAATGGACAATTTCATTTTAAGGGGGGAGGGCTAGAGATGTGACAAAGACTAATTTCTACATAGACTTTTTGCAAATACAAATAGAATACTGTGACTTTGCTACAAAAATATGCTAATACACCCATATATTTTAAAAGATTAGATATCCCAGAGAGGGGGAATGATTAGCAATAGTATAATAGTTTAAGGGCACATGACATGTATGACATCACTGACATGTCATGATTCCCTTTTATTCCAGAAGTGTGATCCTTAAGGGGTTAAAGGGACACCAGTCACCAGAACAACTATAGCTTATTGTATTTGTTCTGGTGAGTAGAATAATTCCCTTCAGGCTTTTTGCAGTAAACACTGTCTTTTCAGAGAAAATGCAGTGTTCACATGACAGCCTAGGGATAACTCCATTGGCCACTCCTTAGAAGGCTGCTTGAGGTGATATCTGGGTGAGTGCTGCACGCTGTGCAGTACTGCATGGAGACACTGAACTGTCCTCATAGAGATGCATTGATTCAATACATCTCTATGAGGAAATGGTGATTGGCCAGAGCTGTGTTTGACTTGTGCTGGCCCTGCCCCTGATCTGCCTCCTTGGCAAGCTCAGACAATCCTATGGTAAAGCATTGTGATTGGTTCACAGAATCAATTTTGATGTCAGCTGCAAGCAGGCAGATCAGGAGCAGAGGCATCAGCTGCAGACTTGAATACAAGGAATATTTTACTATATTTAGGCAATAGGGAGTGAGGGCGAGGGGAGGTAGACAGTGGTTTTAACACTATTGGGTCAGGAATGCATGTGTATGTTCCTGACCGTATAGTGTTCCTTTAATATAGTAGTTCTAGGGCATGTAGTCTATCCCAGGGCTGGCCAAGACATTGAGTACCCACCCCAAATCTCGCAAACATCCATTATGCTATGCAGTGTGTCTAGTGAATTAAGTGTCTGTGTAGTGGATGCAGTGTCTATGTGTAGTAGATGTAGTATCTATGTGCAGTGGATTCAGTGTCTGTATCTGTATAGTGGATGCAGTGCAGTGGATGTGTAGTGAATGCAGTGCAGTGGATGCAGTATCTGTGTTGTGGATGCAGTGTAGTGGGTGCAGTGTCTGTGTTTTGGATGCAGTGTAGTGGGTGCAGTGTCTAGGATTGTAGGTTTGTGGAGTTGATGCAGTGTAGTGCGTGCAGTGGGTTAGGATGAGTGCTGTGAGGTGAGATATGTTTTTTTTTATATTTATAATTTTGTCCCACACCCATCTTGCCTCTACCTGTGGTTAGTGATGGGGGACACTAGATTCCCTGGTGGTCTAGTGGCTCAGCACGCAGTGTCCTGTGAAAAAGGAGTGTAATCTTGCACCTCCTGCAGCATTAGGTCCTCACTGGGTCTGGAATTCCCTGGTCTGTCCTTGCAGGCTCAGCATTGTAAATGTTGCCTTCCCTAAGAAAGGTCAGCGTTTACACTGCTGCCTACAGCCACCTCTAGCATCTGCCACTCGGACAATCACTAGAGGGATTTCTTGGGTTCGATCCCTCAAAGATTGAAAGACCGATATTCAATGTCTCCACACTTTGCATGAAAATCCTGGACACTCGTCTATGGGGAGATGCTAATTGGTGCAGCATGGCTATATCTGCACTAACCTCCCAATGCTTCCCTAAGGAAAGGGTAAGACCAGCACAGTGTGAGGCAAAAGTTCCACTCTTTTTTTTTTTTTTTAGTCTTTCTGGGGGGACCCAGTAATCTAATTAGGTAGGATAACACAAAAATACAGAAATGAGGGAGGAGCATCCCTAAAAAAGAGAGCAAATTCCCTCAAAACCAGTACCCCCAATAGAGCACTATAAACAAACTTGCAAAAAAACTGTATGTCAGACAAGGTACAAAAAATAATAAAGTTTTATTGATAGTAGGATGAACGTTAAAAAACGAATCACCAAGTGTCTAAAATACACTAGACTGCTTAACCTATAAAAATGGAGAAACACTGAGAAGTATAATCCAGCTCAAATAAACACAAACTAGTAAAAAAGTTATGTAGTAAACTTGATACTTGATAAATGGGTCACTCAAAATGACAAAGTAGCTACTAAAAAATTTAGAAATATAGGTAGCAAAAGTAACAGTAAAGCTTACATATTCATAGTCTAAAAGGAGATGGCCGAAATAAACTCAGATTAATCCAAATAAATTGAGTATTGGTCATCTATAAATGAACCGCCCCCCCCCCCCAAAAAAAACTTGCCTCTATATACCTAATTTCTATATACATAATCCTAAATCCTATTGACTTACTGTAAGTTCAAATGCACTGAAGCTAAAACAGCACTATATGTATCAACAAGATAAGTAAATCGAAAGGACAGAAAGAGGCAGATAAGTGAAAAATAAAGTAAGGAGCAGTAAAGAGGGTTCTCAGGACTCCATTTTAGTGTATACAGGAAAAAACAGAGACTCAGACGGCAAAATATAATCCTTGAGTAGGTGTAGCGTGTTAGATTATAACAGGTTACATGAAAGCAGTCTGCAGAGTGTGAAAGAACACCCACAGCCCGACGCGCGTTTCGGCGATAATAATCGCCTTTCTCAAGGGCACCAGTAAGCAAGAGCAGTCCACTCACCCCCCTTCTCCTTATATAAACCTGGTGCCAAAACCCACCTGTAAAAAGTGGGCTGTACCTCTGTTTCAAACGCCAGTGAAGTTCGGCGGTGGGAAGTCACAGAGATCAGTACTCCGCCAGACCCCAAAGAGGATGCGCATGCGTGCAGTCATCTCGTTGCGCATGCGCACAACACACTTTGGCACGACAGCAAAGCTGCGTCCAGATTTTTTCAACCCAGTGCCCCCTATAGGCTTATACATAACACTCTGTAATACAGTCCTAAGAAATCACAATTTCTAAAACAGATTATAGCATTCTTTATCTGTTGATACTGTAGGGGTTATATAGATAGTGGTCAAATAATACAGAATAAGGGTTAAGCCCTTTTAGTACCCCTGTAACCCTTTCTGTACGTTTTGCTGGATTATTTTCTGGCTAAGAGTATTGTGTCTATATTTCATTTCGGTAGGATAACACTATAGAGTTAGGAAGACGTGTATTACCATTGCTATAGTGTTCCTTTAAAGAGGGATACTTAAAGAAATAAACAAAAAATACACATGAGATTTTAATTTTCCCACACTGAGGTAAAACAAAATTAAATAATTTCTGGAGTAATGTAAACATTTTGGATTATTTTATTTTCTACTAAAGCACATGGAGCTGTGATTGCAACATGAATAATTTGAATCTGTGGTCATGGAGTTAGCTTTAATCAGTCTGACAGTTCTATACAATGAATGTACTAACCGTGATAACTCTACCCAAATAGTCCAATATTCAGATTCTAAACGGTCTAGTGATTTATTTATTGTTAGGTTTAACTAGTGTTATGGCAGCACTGGGATATATATACTTGTCCTTATCTGCCGGAGATTGGATTTATATTCCAGGGTAGCAACTCCTAAAATTAATCCAGTCCTCCTGATAAAGATATGGAATAATTCTCACTAACCTCAGACATAGAAATGTTTGTCCAGGCACTGTCCTGAGAGTTGAGACCAAAGAATTTAGTGGTATCTGGTAAATCATTTATCATATATAATAAAAAGCACAGATGACATCACTCGCCGTGCAGTACAAAACACGATCTGCCAGTTGAATTAATAGTCAGCTTGTATTTACACACAATTTTATTTATAATGATCTCTGTGGATAATTAACAGTTTTATTTGTACTCCATTTAAATAATAATAATAATAATAATAATAATAATAAAATATACATACACACACACACATTGAGGGAAAAAAGTATTTGATCCCCTGCTGATTTTGAATGTTTGCCCACTGACAAAGAAATTAAACAGAATAATTTTTTTTTTTTTAAATCCAGAGAAATGCATGTCAAAAAAGTTATACCGTATATACTCGAGTATAAGCCGACCCGAATATAAGCCGAGGCCCCTGATTTTACCCCAAAAAACTGGGAAAACTTATTGACCCGAGTATAAAGACTAGGGTGGGAAATGCAGCTACTGGTAAATTTCTAAATAAAATTAGATCCTAAAAAAATTATATTAATTGAATATTTATTTACAGTGTGTGTATATAATGAATGCAGTGTGTGTGTATGAGTGCAGTGTGTGTATGAGTGCAGTGTGTGTGTATGAGTGCAGTGTGTGTGTGTATGAGTGCAGTGTGTGTGTGTGTGTTTGTGTGTGTTGCAGAGCCTTGGTGGGGGGTGGGCATTTTTATTATTTTTTTTTTAATTATTTTAATAATTTTTTTGTTTTAATATTTTATTATTTTTTTATTTTGTTATTATTTTATTATTTATTTATTTGTTGTCCCCCCTCCCTGCTTGATACATGGCAGGGAGGGGGGCTCTCCTTCCCTGGTGGTCCAGTGGCATTGGCAGTTCAGTGGGGGGAGGAGGTGGGCTGGCAGGAAGCACTTACCTCTCCTGCAGCTCCTGTCAGCTCTCTCCTCCTCCGCGCCGGTCCGTGCAGCTCTTCTGTCAGCTCACACTGTAAGTCTCGCGAGAGCCGCACTATGACCCCGCGGCTCTCGCGAGACTTACACTGGGAGCTGACCGAGGTGCTGACCGGACCGGCGCGGAGGAGGAGAGAGCCGACAGGAGCTGCAGGAGAGGTAAGTAACAGCTCTGCCAGCCCCCAGTCTGTATTATGGCAATGTAAGTTGCCATAATACAGACAGTGACTCGAGTATAAGCCGAGTTGGGGTTTTTCAGCACAAAAAATGTGCCAAAAAACTCGGCTTATACTCGAGTATATACGGTAAATTGATTTGCATGTCAGTGAGTGAAATAAGTATTTGACCCCTTCGACTTAGTACTTGGTGGCAAACCCTTGTTGGCCATCACAGAGGTCAGACATTTCTTGTAGTTGGCCACCAGGTTTGCATTCATCTCAAGAGGGATTTTGTCCCACTCCTATTTGCAGATCCTCTCCAAGCCATTAAGGTTGCGAGGCTGATATTTGGCAACTCAAACCTTCAGCTTCCTCCACAGATTTTCTATAGGATTAAGGTCTGGAGACTGGCTAGGCCACTACAGGACCTTAATGTGCTTCTTCTTAAACCACTCCATTGTTGTCTTGGCTGTATGTTTTGGGTCATTGTCATGCTGGAATACCCATCCACGACCCATTTTCAATGCCTTGGCTGAGGGAAGGAGATTCTCACCCAAGACTTGACGGTATATGGCCCTGTCCATCGTTTCTTTGATGCAGTGCAGTTGTCCTGTCCCCTTGGCAGAAAACCATCCCCAAAGCATAATGTTTCTACCTCCATGGATGACGGTGGGGATGGTGTTCTTGGGGTCATAGGCAGTATTCCTCCTCCATCAAACAAGGCAAGTTGAGTTGATGCCAAAGAGATCGATTTTGGTCTCATCTGACCACAACACTTTCACCCAGTTCTCCTCTGAATCATTCAGATGTTTATTGGCAAGCTTCAGATGGGCCTGTACATGTGCTTTCTTGAGCAGGGGGCCTTGTGGGCATTGCAGGATTTCAATCCTTCATGGTGTAGTGTGTTACCAATTGTTTTCTTGGTGACTTTGGTCCCAGCTACCTTGAGATCATTAACAAGATCCTCCCGTGTAGTTGTGGTCTGATTCCTCACCATTCACGATTATTATTATTATGATATTTATAGAGTGCCGTCAAATTCCGCAGGGCTTTACAATGGGTGGACGAACAGACATGTAGTTGTAACCAGACAAGTTGGACACACAGGAACAGAGTGCTTGAGGGCCCTGCTCAATGAGCTTACATGCTAGAGGGAGTGGGGTAAAATGGCACAAAAAGGTAAGGATAGTATTAGACTAGTAACAGTTGCAGAAGAGGAATCAGTCAGGAGCTATTAACAGTTTAATTGATACGCTTTTATGAAGAAGTGGGTTTTTAATGATTTTATGAAGGAGTGGAGACCGGGTGAGCATCTAACAGAGGAGGGAAGCGAGTTCCACAGGAACGGTGCAGCCCTCGAGAAATCTTGAAGGCGAGCATCAGAGGTGGGAGTACGGACAGAAGATAGACGTAAGTCTTCAGCAGATCGTAAGGGCCTAGACGGGACATACTTGTGTATAAGGGATGATAGATAGGTGGGAGCAGCATTATGCAGAGATTTGAAAGCAAGAACCAGAATTTTAAATTGAGCTCTATATTTTATAGGAAGCCAATGTAGGGACTGACAGAAGGGCGAGGCATGGGAGGTGCGGGCGGACAGAAAGATGAGCATCGCCGCTGCATTCATTATGGACTGTAACGGCGCAAGTTGGGAGCACGTAAGACCACTGAGAAGCGGATTACAGTAGTCAAGGTGAGAAAGGATAGTGGAATGGACCAACAACTTAGTCGCATCTGGCATTAAGTAGGGGCGGATGCACGCAATGTTTTTGAGATGGAAATGACAGGATTTGGCGATAGATTGAACATGAGGCTTGAAGGAGAGGTCGGAGTCAAAGAGAACACCTAGGCAGCGAGCCTGCGTGGTGGAGCTGATGGTAGCACCGTTGACTTGGAAGGAGACAGACACAGGAGTAACAACACTTGAGGGAGGAAAGACCAGAATTTCAGTTTTGGTCAAGTTTAGTTTAAGGAAGTGGGCAGCCATCCAGTTAGAAACAGCAGAGAGGCAGTCAGAGACACTAGTCAAGAGGGACGGGGAGAGATCAGGAGAGGACAGGTAGATTTGCGTGTCATCTGCATAGAAATGATAATGGAAGCCAAAGGAGCTAATGAGTTTACCAAGGGAGGCAGTATAGATGGAGAACAGTAGGGGACCAAGGACTGAACCTTGGGGGACACCAACAGAGAGGAGTTGGGGAGAAGAAGCAGAGCCAGAGAAAGAAACACTGAAAGAGCGCTGGGAGAGGTAGGGGGAGCACCAGGAGAGAGCAATATCTTGAAGACCGATATTGCGGAGGATGAGAAGAAGCTGTTGATGATCAACAGTGTCAAAAGCTGCAGACAGCTCAAGGAGAATTAGGATAGAGTAGTGACCACAAGATTTTGCAGCGAGTAGATCATTGATACTTTGGTGAGATCTTGCATGGAGCACCACACCGAGGGAGACACTCTCCCTTTAAGCTCGTTACCTGTATAAAAGACACCTGGGAGCCAAAGATCTTGCTGATTGATAGGGGATCAAATATTGAATTTACTCATTGACATGCAAGTCAATTTATAACTTTTTTGACATGCGTTTTTCTGGAATTTTTTTTTTTGTTATTCTGTCTCTCTCTGTTAAAATATACCTACCATTGAAATTATAGACTGATCATTTCTTTGTCAGTGGGCAAACATTCAAAAACAGGATATACACTATATATAATTTTACTGTGTTTTGTTTGTAGTAAGTGTAGCTGAGCAACATAAAATGATACATTTATTTTAACCCTTTGCAAATTGGCTCACGAGCTTACAATCTAAAAAAGACGTTTGATAAGACAAAGCACTTTCAATAATAATATTGTAAAACCGTGACCACTGCAAATTGATACTCCCTGACTATGAATAATGTTCCAAATTTGGTACAAATTGATAATGCATTGGTATGAACTTCTGGTCTACCATACCACCTTGGACCAGAGGAAACAGAGACATGTAAGTGTCGAACTACTCTTCGATGGTTTGACAATTTACCATTGGGATGTGCCAAGTGACCCCTGGCACCATAACAACTATAGTACACTTGGGGTTATGATGCTTAGTGTGCTCCTTTAAACGGTTGGGGTTTTGTTCTTTTTTTTTTTTTTGCAATGCCTAAATTGTACAGGGTTGGGGAATATACATACTCAACGCTAAAAAAGTTTTGTTTACAGCATTATTGTATTACATGTGACAAAACCTTATAATTATTATTTTAGCGTTTATTTAACTTTAGAGTAAAAAATATTGTTGCCACGGACAATGCAAATCCTGCAAGTACAATAATATTAACATTGTATAAAAAAATGCCATATTTTGTTATCAATTGATCTCAATTTCTGGGCAAAGAAATATAGTGAAAATGGGTTTGGGCCTTGCACCAAGAAAGTCACTTGCTTTCCAAATATATCTGTCCGATCAAGAAAGGTATTAAGTTCTGCCAATATTGCTGCCACAATGCAAAACACAATTTTTTGTGTGTGAAGGAGTGTGTGTCACATCATTAGGCTTGGAATCTCACCAAGCAGGATATGTTGTAGTTAATATGTTGTAGTTAATTGACTAAACACCAACTGGTAGCAAAATTAAAACCAAATGCAAAATTAAGTCAAAAATAGAAGATTGCTGAAAACAATTCTACAACTCAGTTATAGTCACATCTTTGCTTATTTTAGTCTAAAATTTGCAATTCTATTTTCAATTCATTACAATTCAGTATTTTGTGAATAAATCCTTCGTTTCACTCAACAGACAAGACAATGGACACAATGTTTTACTTACAAACAGCTCAACTACTTAATCAGTTGGCAGACACCTCTTGTCCTTCACTAGTCTTGCAACAGGAACTCAGTACTGAGTATTTTAGAGGAACAGTAGCTTTATGAAGAGGCTTGTTTAGAAAGGGGAGGGCAGAGTATGAAGCAGACGCCTTTCTCACTAATGGGGAAGAATGGACAACTCCCATATAACCTTACATACTGAAAAAGAAATGTGCATTTTCCTGGGGACTGGTTAACTATGTCAATACAGTCTTTCAGGATCTCAATTTACAACATGCTCAAGCTGAAAAAAAAAACATTAGTTACATTACACAGTATTTGGAGAGTACGGATTGTAGTGACAGAAGCCATTCAGGGCAAAGTTCTGTTTTGGGTTATTTTTCCAATGTATTTAAAATATATGGTGTTTAATAAGAACACTGTTTGCTACTTTCAGAAAATTCTGAAATTTTGTTTTGGTTTTTCATTGTTCAATTATTTTGTATTATATTTAGTGTTTATAATTTGAATAATGAAAAAAAAACATCATAGAGTTATGTTTAAACAATGATTTTGCAGTTTATTTATGCTTTGTGGTTTTTTATTCTTTCTCTTCTGTTTTTATCTCCCCTTTCTCTTACAATTTAGGTGTGTGAGATTTTACTTTGCTAGTGTTTTTTATTATTATTATTTCATTTTTACAAAAGATACAAACGGTACATTAATAGACATTGATATCACATAAGTGATCTTGGAATCCAATTCACATATTAGACTTGAATGCTTTATATTACAAACATCACTCTTTGCATAGTGTTTTGTATATATTGCGCACTGTAGGTCACTAAAACTCCATAGACCAGGGGTGGCCAGACTTCCTTATGTCTATAAGAGTCTCATGTTAAAATTAAGAAATATTCAAGAGCTGCAATTCATTCATATTGGAGTATTCAACATAACCAAATTAATTCCACACCAGCACCCCCATGTGTCTTAATCCCCTATCCCCCCTGTGTGTCTCCTCCCCCTAAGCACATCCATTCATGTGTTTCATTGCCACTCCACCATGTCTCTTATTCCCTTAGCCCTTCTGTGTCTCATTTCACCCCATTCATATGTTCATTCCCTCCTGCTCCTGTGTCTCATTCCCCCAGTCCACGCATGTCTCATTCCCCCTAGTCCACGCATGTGTCTCATTCCCCCTAGTCCACGCATGTGTCTCATTCCCCCTAGTCCACGCATGTGTCTCATTCTCCCTAGTCCACGCATGTGTCTCATTCCCTCTAGTCCACGCATGTGTCTCATTCCTCCTAGTCTACGCATGTCTCATTCCCCCAGTCCACGCATGTGTCTCATTCCCCTAGTCCATGCATGTGTCTCATTCCCCTAGTCCACGCATGTGTGTCATTCCCCCAATCCACGCATGTGTCTCATTCCTCCAGCCCCCCCATGTGTCTCATTCCTCCAGCCCCCCATGTTCCCATGTGTCATTTTCTCCTCTACCCCTCTCCTCACATGTGCCAGCTTACTTCCCCTGTGTGGTGTGGCCGAGCTGTGGACCGCAGTAGAGGCACTTGTTTACCTACACCCAGTCTGTCAGGAAGCAGTTTGGTGCTCTCACTGTGCGCACTTCCTGTCAGACTGGGAAGAGGGAAACAAGCTTCTCTACTGCAGTTCAGCCATGCTACAAGGAATGGCAGGAGGGGAGCGCTAGGCAATGTGCACCCCTTCTGACAATCAGCTGGATCCTGCTCCCCCTGGTTCGGTGTTCCCTGCTGTCCCAGCACTTGAACCATCTAAAGAGCCACAGTTTGGCCTTGTCTGCCATCAGGCCCGGATTAGCCATCGGGCATACCGGGCAAGTGCCCGGTGGGCCGCGATGACCATGGGCCGAGGCCGGCAGGGGAGATCAGTGCTCCGGCCCATGGGCTGGTGGGGAGGTGGCTGAGGGAGGGAGAGAGGACCCGGGGGAGCTCTAGCCTGCAGCTCCGCCGGTTCCTCTTGTGAGGTCGGAGCGTTGCTGAGGTTACTGTGGCAATGCTCCGATATCGCGAGAGTGAACTCTACCCCAGGAACTAAGGGATTTACCAACAGACCACCAGGGCTGGCAACAAGGTCCCCCCTCCCAGTCAAAGGTAAGAAGGGAGGGGGGACATAAATATAATAATAATAATAATAATAATACACATACATATTTTTTATTTTTACCCCCACAGCAACCCAAACACCACACTGCACCCAAAACACCACACTGCACCCCAAATACCACACAGCACCCCTCACACGCACACACTACACTCCTCACACACAAACACTACACCCCAAACATCACACTACACCCCTCACACACAAACACTACACCCCTCACATCACACTACACTACACCCTCCAATCACATTACACCCCAATCACATTACACCCCTAACACACACACACACACTGCACCCTAAACACCACAGAGCACCCCTCACACACACTAAACCCCAAACACCACAGAACACCCCAAACACACAGAGCACCTCAAACACCACAGAGCACCTCAAACACCAAAAGGAACCTCTCACACACACACACACACACAGTGCACCCTTCACACCTCACACACCCTGCACCCCTCACACACAGAGCACCCCTCACACACCACACAGCACCCCTCACACACACTACACCTAAACAGCACACAGCATCCTCACAACAGTAGTGAGAGCACTGTTAAAGTGAGATTTCTGTGTAAAAAGCAAGTCTTATGGCTTGACTGGCATGTGTATTTGTGTTTAGCAATGTATTTTCTTTCTCTCTCTTTCTCTCTCTCTCTCTCTCTATATATATATATATATATATATATATATATATATATATATATATATATATATATATATATATATATGTAAACAATATGTTTACAATGTTGAAGTTTCTGGCACTCTTCCCTCATAGACCAAATCCTTGTCAAAAAGAATTAAGGTGCTTCCAAGTGAAAAACATACAGCAAAGAGAGCTAAATCTTATATGGCAGTGGTAGCAAAAGCTTCACGCTGTTGGAGGTGGCATGACATTCGCAACATCATCAAGATGCTGCCTTCTAAGGAGGATATGGCAGATATACTGTTCAAATTAGAGGGTTCCATTCAGGTGAAATTGATCAGCACCATCTTTGGGGAAGAGTACTGGATCCGTAGGAGGACAATGAGGACAATGAATGAGTGGCAGAGACATTGAGTTTCTCTAAGATTTTGTTCTCAGAGTACTCATGTTCTCAGGTTTTGTCACTCTGTCAAAGAGTATGGAATGATCTTCTGGTTTGCTTAGAATAGAGTTTAAAAAGCCCTGCATGTCAGCAGGCTCTCTCCTCCTCTTCTGGGTAACCTCTGACCCAGGTTACTCTTACCTCTGTTGTTGATGTTGTCCAAATGGCGCTGGTGATGTGTAAGTTGGGCTATTTGAATGCCAGCCATTTACTCTGACATTCAGTCATTGTCCTTCTCCTGTATGGAGCCTTCTAATTTGAACAGTATCTCTGCCATATCCGGGGAGCAAAAATGGACAGCAACTGAAATAGCCTGCCCTTCGTTGGGTCCCCGCTCAGATCTCAAGCTGGTTTTAGCTCATCTTGGGTCATTGCAATCACAAAGTGGTAAACCGCGCCACAGGATAGTAGAGGATAATTAAACAAAAATGTACATACATACAAGTTATCCCAGTATTGAGGTAGTAAATATAAACCTTCAAAGGATAAAAATAGAAATAATAGTGCAATATGCCAGTGTAAAATAATACAATAGTCAAATATTTAAGAGAACCAGTAGAAGGACCAACTCACACTTTTCAGAGCTGCTAAGAGCTCTGCTAAATAGCGCCTGGACGGTATGATCCCCGTCTAAGGATATGGTGATGGTATCGTTCTGGTTAATAGCAGGTATTGGGAAGTCCTGCTGGTTTACTGCTGCCGTTCACTCATACATTCTACAGAGCGCCTATACCTGTGTCTTTTCTACATCTTGTGTCATTACAGAGAGAACATCTCTGAAACATATCAGACTGGTCCAACCCATACAGGCAGTCCAGATCTGAAATGCCAGCAAGTTCCCTCTGCACGAGAGACACAGCAACCCCAGATGATCGATTCAGCCTTGTTAGGCATCATCAGTGAGGCATAGCTGATATCTCTCTAGGCACCGTGAGCTAGGGGTCCACGTCTGGATTACCCTTTAAACTGCCATATCCTCCTTAGAAGGCAGCATCTTGAGGGATGTTGCGAATATAATGCAACCTCCAACAGCATGGAGCTTTTGCCACCACTGCCATATACAATGTAGCTCTCTATGTGATCAGAGCAATGTGGTCCTAAAATTCCTGGTAAGGCCCATTGTTTTCTGCCCTTATGAGGTTCCTTGACCTCCACTAGACTCCGTCTCCCACATTTTCGTCTAACTGCTCTCAACAAGCCTGTATGGAGGAGCTCAACTAGGTTGCTTCCACCTACCTGCTCTGTGTAAGCACACACACCCAATCCCCAATGGGTTTTACAAATTGCTAAACAAAGTTTTTTAAACACCTAAGTTTAATTGACTCACATCTGCTATTGCTTTGATCCTTTTGCACTTTGTGTTTTGGTTAAGAGTGGTGGATGTTATACAGTGTTGCCAGGTGACAAAAAGACCAAGGACTTCAGGCCCAGGAGAAATGTTATCACCCCTGACAAAGCATTTCCCCTTTCTCTATGTCCAACCCCATATCTTAATATGCTTTATTAATCAGATCATGACACAAAATATTTTAATTCAGATTATTATCCTATATTTCTAAACTTTATACCTGTTGTATTAACCTCACACAATGCTGTATTAACTCTCCAACTGGAGTATCAATCCTGTACATATGACAAACCTGCAACCACTGCATTAAAACCCTATAGCTATACTTCTTAAAGGAAAACTATAGGGTCAGGAACAGGAATGTATTCCTGACCCTATAATCCTAAACCCACAGGATGGCTTGCCCCCCCCCTTTAGACTCCTTAAAAGTATGAAAAACTCACCTTATTTCCAGCGCCGTGCGGGTCTGCCGGCACTGGCCTCACCCCCTTGGTCACTTCAAAATTGCAGATTTTTAGCGAATCCAATGCATCTCTATGTGGAAAATTCAGCGTCTCCATGCAGAGCGTGGGGACGCTGAACGGCAGAGCTGCCTACAGTGCAGCACTGAGCCAGGAAGCACATCCAGTGGCCATCTGAGGAGTGGCCACTTGGAGGTGTCCTTAGGAGCAATGTAAACACTGCCTTTTCTCTGAAAATACAGATTTTGCATGAAAATGCCTGCATATAATGATTATACTCACCAGAACAACTACACTAAGCTGTAGTTGTTCGGGTGACTATAGTGTCCCTTTAAATACTATAATGAAAAAGGTTGGTGGGTTGGCAGTGAGTTTACCATGTAACACACATTTTACTTAAATTGTATTCAACCTGTTATTTTGTATTTAAACTGCAACAAAGCATGTGTGCACAAACAATTCTAAGTATACACCACCAATTTTTTTGTTAAAGTTTGCTTTAACATATGCCTTAATCCTGAGCATGCAATTATTGCAGTTTTTATAAAGGCAATAAATTACCTGCTAGGGTTAACTCCTCCTCTAGTGGCTGTCTACGAGACAGCCACTAGAGGGACCTCCACACATTTCAGCACATACCAATTACGTCACGGTCAAGCGTAATTGGATTAGATACCCCTCTCCTTATTGTGGTTATCTCCAATCGTATCTCGAAATGTGAATCGGAACCAGCGCTTATTGGGTAAATAACAGTATACCACCTTGTGAATAGTTCTTATTAGCTGCTAAACATTCAAGTGATTCCTTACAATACCACTGATACAAAATACAAAACAAGAGAAGAATGTAGCGCTTCAGTAAAAATTTAATTAATCACCTTTTCGTTTTGTTTGGAAAAAGAATATTTTCCGGTATGTCAAATCTTGTACAAATATCTACAAAAAACAATTAAACATAGTATAGATCAAACATAACACGGTAATAAGTTTTTTTTCTGATGTATATACACTCACAAATGGAGAGCTATGGACCCAGCTCTGGTTTGAATTGTTTCTGGGTCCATATAGGCGACCCACGCCTATTATCTTGTTCTATGGGAAAGAGAGACACAAACAATTGCGCAGTATTGTTGGCTCTAATTTTGATATGAAATAAAGAATCCCAAATGGGTACTTACAAATATAGAGTCATAAAATAATGACTCAATTCTTAAGCATTGTGCAGATTCAGGACTGCACTCCCTGCTGTGAATGATCAAATGCTGGGAACCAGGATCGGTGAAGAAAAGTAGAAAAGTATTTATTAACACAATTTAAAATAATAAATAAAAAATCATCAATATGCTAACTTCAATCGTAGTTCAACCAATCACAACTAATCTTGGGGTATATATTCTCTGATCTCCTATTCCTTCTTGCCCTGTTGTGTTTTCTTGTTAGCCCAATAGCGCGTTCCTTCGGATTAGTTGTTTGGTATCTTGACTGGCTTACATCTCTTGTGTATTCTGCTCTCTTTGTCTGTGTGTTCTGGTTCCTGGATTCCTGACAACAGGCAACACACAACACTCACAAAAACAGAGCCCTGTGCTCTAGGAGGAGGCTCCAATTTTACAACCTGCCTGGGGCCCTGGACAACCCACTGTCAGGATCCTATCCTGACATCCAAAATCATATTTCATTTCTTTTGTTTTATTTCAACAATTTCAGTTTTCCACCACTAGTGGCCTCCCTAGCCACTAGGACTGAACTTTACTTCCCGCTACCTCACCTGCCCGGGCTGATTACCTCTCCTACAAAAATACTTGGCCTTTACTTTGAAGTTGATGGTCTACCTGAAAGACTTCTGTTCCTGGCTTCTATATACCAGCCTGATCTACGCTTACCAACCTGCTTTATTACCAATCTACTTTATATTAATAATCTGCTTTATACAAATCTGATCTACATTACCAACCTGCTTTTTGTTACCAAGCCTCTTTATACCAATCTGGTCTACACAACCAACCTGCTTTGTTACCAACCTACTTCATTGCTAGCCTGGTGAATACCAACTTGAACAACTCTACCTATTACCTCTAATTTTACTTATAGGTTCTCATTCTACCAATTACCTATAATTTCACTGATAGGTTCTCCTTCCACCTATTACCTATATTTTTGCTTATAGGTTCTTGTTCTACCTATAATGTCACTTATATGTTTCCCTGTTACCTTATACCTGTCTGGGACATTTTGCCTAAATCTCTTTATCAGTTCTCCCCTTTTCTCTTACCTTCCTCTATATCAGTTCCTTCTTCCTCTTTGGTTTGCTAGGTATACTAAATTGTGTGTAACCATGTCAAAAGTTACCAATAAAGAACCAAACGTTAACCCTGGCAATCGTCTCTTACCTGACCTGCTTGAGACCATGACACCCACTAGCTCAGCGAAGTTTATTACATTATATTCTAGGTTAAAAGAAACACTTCCCGTAAAGTTCAACCTTGAAACCCACTTGTTTATGCTGTTGATCCAAACGAAGGCAAGAACCAAACTACAATGAATTAATCAATTACAATTAATCAAGTAATTTAACAATTCTTATATTGTGTCCAGAGTGCTCTACAAATGACAAATTATACAATTATACAATAAAAGATAATATTTTAATACTGTCATTGAGTTGCAATGTAATAAACTATTGCAACTCAGTGACTGAATCAAAATGCTATCATACATCCCTATAAATCTAGTCTAGCCTAGATTAGAGAATGGGAGTAAACACAGAGAATGTGAGCAAGGGACTGATCTTCTAGATATTGAAAAGATTACAGCGACAGGTGGCAGTAACAGTGTCTAACTGATTGAAACATTCTCTGCCTTTATGTCTTAACAATAAAATTGTATTATATTAATTAGGGATCGACCGATATTGATTTTTTTAGAGCCAATACCGATACCGATATCTAATAATCTGTTAACTTTCAGGCCGATAGCCGATAACTTGCCGATATTCTGTGCATTTACCATTTTGAAAAAATAAACTATTTCTAAAGGTAAATTCACAGTGGAGCTGTGTGTATTTGTGTAGTGTGTAAATAATGAATGCAGGGTGTGTTTGTGTAGTGTGTATATAGTGAATGTAGTGTGTGGTGTGTAAAAGGAATGCAGTGTGTGTGTAGTGTGCGTAAAGTGAGTGCAGTGTGTAGTGTGTATAGCGAACGCAGTGTGTGTAATGTGTGTGTATAGTGAATGCAGTGTGTGTATAGTGAATGCAAAGATTGTAGTGTGTGTAGTGTGTGTATAGTGAATGCAGTGTGTGTATTGTGCATATAGTGAGTGCAGTGTTTGTATAGGGTGTGTATATAATGAATGCAGTGTGTAGTGTGTGTATATAATGAAGTGTGTGGATATAATGTAGTGTGCGTGTATATAATGCAGAGTGTGTAGTGTGTGCATATAATGCAGAGTGTGTAGTGTGTGCATTATATACACACACACACTGCCAGGGCCGGACTGGCCCACCGGGATACCGGGAAATTTCCCGGTGGGCCGCGGCACCTGGGGGCCGGCCGCGTTCCTGGCCGGCCCTTTAAATACTGCAGCCGCCTGAGCGCTCTGTTAAGAGCGCTCAGGCGGCTGCAG
>OW240923.1:40772463-40795186 GCA_933207985.1 Pelobates cultripes
TAGAGTTTGGTTAAATTTAGTATCGAAATACATGGAGGGTTTAGTATTTAAGAGGAGTTAAACCTAAGATTAAGGTAAAGTTATTTTCAAGTTTAGGCCTAGAGTGCTTTAATTTTGAACTATATAAAAGGGTTTATTTGGGTTTTGGAAAGGGTTAAATTTAGGGATAGGGAAAAGCTTGAAGTGTTATTTGCAAAGTACTCAAATGTGTATGTTTTCTGCAGTCCAGTCAGCCTCCTATGATTGACTCTCGAGCTGCAGCTGCTGTTATACAGTGTGTGCCACTCGATGTCCCTGCTCCTCCAACAAGTCATTTCATTTCCTTGTGAGAGGCTGTTAGTTGGCAGATGGAAAGTGATCCCTTCCACTTGCTGATCATATTCACACACAGACTCTGGAGGAGCAGGGACAGCACTGACTTCCTGCAGCTTATTACCTGTCACACTTACCTGGTCCGGAGCTCTTTCTCCCTGATCTGATAGAAGAACAGACGCTGCACACTAGCCGTGAGCATCTATTTGTATACAGTCACACCGGCGTCAGAGTATCGCTACTGGGCACTGATTTAGTCAAACTCAAAAAGGACCCGAATTTGGCGTTTAGCCGAATTTGGGTCTTGAGGCTTCCAAAGTGACATTAGCCAATGGTTTAAGTGCCCTGTCTATATAAAGACAAGGTTTCCTGGAGCAAGCTGCCCTATTGTGATTCTTCTATACCCAAGAATGTTTGTTTAACCGTTTATCTACTCTGTGTTTCTGACCTTTTGGCTTGTTTATTGATTTTCCTGTTTTCTCCCACTGTCGACCCTGGCTTTCTCTCTGACTATTCTATACATTAAATCCAGGCCAGGTTAAGACCCAGTAATATGTGGTATATTTCTTTTAGCAGATTAGGGTTTGTATATGTTGGGTCCCCCTATATAACCATGACACTACCATCAAGTAGGAGGGTGACTGAACTGCTGATAAACTAGACAAGTAATTAAACATCACTTCCTCTGTGTGACTGACTGGGTTAGTGTATACATGTGTAACAGTGTATTTGCATTAGGCTGCTAGAGTAGGACCTTCCAAGAATGGGGTACATTGACGTTGTGGCAGGCTTATGCAATATATGATCATATACTGTAACTAAACCCCCATTATTTTTTGCCTAGGTGAGGTGTTTTTAAATAAAACTATTACAATCTCTAAAATTTTGAAAGCATTGTTTTTAGTGAATAAGCGAGTGCGCTGGATTCTGTATATTTGTATATTTTGGCCCCAGCAGCACCCTGTAATGTATGCATGTTTAGGTGAGTGCAGCCCTCTTGGTTTTGTTTATATATATATATATATATATATATATATATATATATATATATATATATATATATATATAGATATATACACTGATCAACCACAACATTAAGTTGTCGGATTACACAGTGCATCACAATTTGCTGCTCATGGGGCTGTGTAGCCACAGGCTGGTCAGAATGCCCATGTTGACTCCTGTCCACCGCCAAAAGTGCTCTCTGAACTGGACCATTGAGCAATGTAAGAAGGTAGCCTGATGAATCACATGCACTATGGGAATAGGGCAGACCAGGGGAGGTAGTGTTATGCTCCGTGCAATGTTCAGGTGGGAAACCTTGGGTCCTGTCATTCAGGTAGATGTTACTTTGGCACATACCACCTACCTAGTTATTGTTGCAAACTATGTACAGCTCTTCATGGCATTGGTGTTCCCTGGTGGCAGTGGCCTCTTGCAGCAGGATAATGCACCCTGCCACAATGCAAAAATTGTTCAGGAATTGTTTGAGAAATATGACATGTTTTGCGTTGGCCTCCAAATTCCACAGATCTCCGGTCCAGTTAAGCATATATGGGATATGCTGGAAAAAATACAATCCATGGAGGCCACACCTTGCACCTTAAAGGATCAGCTGTCTTGGTGCCAGATACCACATGACACATTAAGAGGTCATGTGAAATCCATACTTTAATGCATCAGTGCTGTCTTGGCAGCATGGTGTGCAACAAATATCTACTTATTTACACACATTTCCTTTACATTGTAAAAAAGTATATATTTGCTACACACCATTGTTTTGGTATCCATTTTTATTTGAGTATTGATGCTGCTCTTTAATATTATATTGGAACACTGATTAAGTACTTTATTGGAATTAAAATAGTATATATTATCAATGGCACATACTACACATCCTGACACAACAGATACACACAAACACAGATTGGAACACAAACACTGACACAATAACACACATGCACAAGATCCACAAACACCGACACATACAAACATACAGATACATTCAGCCTCTTTCTACTGAGCGTGACTGCGTCCCTGCCTTCCTCTCTTAGTTTATAGCCCTGCTTGTACATTAAATGGAATACAAACTTAAAGACTTATTTCAGGTAAGCTATAGGTCTTAACACTCTCAAAGTTATTCACTAAATTGATACATTTTACAAATTCAAAGTGAATTTAAAATGTAAAGCTAAAAGGGCAGAACTGAAAAAAATCCCCATAGTTAGCAATGCTTACAGATTGGCTTCTTTTGTCTTAAAATTAAAATTTATTTTGAATTCATCAACAATTTGCACTTTAATTAATAGCTCTTATGTTACATTATATTCATACAAGAAACGTACCCCTTTAGGACCACGGTTCGATCAATCCTTTGCTATAGTGAGAAATATAACACGTTACTAGTCCTGAATGGGTTAAATAAATGATATGTTTTATAACACTTCTTCATTGGAAAACACCCAATTACAAATTTGTCTTCTATATACAAATGTAAGGTTCTTTACAGTTGGATAAAAATGCAGCTCTTCCCTTAACAAACTGAATGTGAAGAAGGCAACAGCTCTAAGAATAAGAAAGGGGATTTTTACAGGTTAACATTTCTTATCTTTGACTATTGCCCAAGGCTGTAAAGCAACACCCATATTTAAATTAGAGGAAACTAAACCGATCTCTTCCTCTTTTATGCGGGCAGAACTTTGCTGCACTGGAGAAATCCGAGACAAGGCCTTGTTTTGAGAGAAAAATGGACGTCACAGTTAAATTACAATGATCATACATGTGTGGCATTAATCTCATAACTCCACAGGTGAGTTTACACAGTTATTATCCTTATATCACACTCTTTTTGTATTACAGATCCACTTTTATTTTTTAATTTGTAATTTAACAGAGGTGTGTGTAATTTTCCTGTTTAGATTTATGTATTTGATCTGCATTATCGGTTTCTTGTTTTGTATCCATATTTAGTTATCTGTCACAGTGTTAAACATTTTGCAGGTCTTTAAAAAAAAAATAAAAAAAAATCACTATAATATTATCATTAATATTTTGCAGTTAGTTTAACCCCTTAAGGACCAAACTTCTGGAATAAAAGGGAATCATGACATGCCACACATGTACTACTGGGTGGTTTGGGGTTAAAATTACATTTTACTTTTTAGAATATCTGCTGGTTTAACTACTATCCACAGTGTGCAATGGTCATTATGGAGAAGGTGACCTACTGATAGACCTCTCAGTGGCAACTAACACTGATTGGATGGGTTTAAGTTCTGATACATGCTCGCAGTGGCAGCTCCAAATATATCATCTGTGATGAAGCCTCAGTGGTATAGATTTTTGAGAAATGATCCTATGCATTGTTAAAGCATTCTAACAACTTTTGTTCCTTGCATAGTTTCGAGTGCGAGGATTTACCCTTCTCTAGTTATTTATGACTACAGCACGTTAAAATGGGCAGTTATAAATCCAAGCCTCACTTAAATATCTCACAGTATCCCTCTGATAACTTCTATGCATTTCAAATATCACCATTAAAATAGCGAGTTTTAAATATTCAGCAGTCTTTGAGCAATGCTGCAGTTGGCCTACGTGGCTGTGCATTAGGGGGAGGTAGTGTTATGAGTCTTTGGCTAAGGCTAGAGGGGTATATAATAAGGGTTTACATGATTATGATTATGGAGATCTGTTCTTGGGTTGTTTAAGACAGACAACCTTGCCTGACTGGGAATCATGGGAGTTACACTCCACAACATATTTAAAGCAGGTAGTCATTAACCTTAAGTATCCTTTAAGTTTATTAACCTATTTTTCCAAACTGTGAAGTCCCATACCGTAAACGCCACATTTTGGCACCATTTAATTGTTAGCCCCAAGTCACATATAATACTAACAGAGAAATAAACACATCCAATGATATAATTTATAATAGTGCTACAGAGTCACACTATAATTATCTAACCTGCATTTAACACGGTCGTCGCCAAAGCCCAATATTAAATATTTAACAATATAATCAACAGTAAAATTAAAAGCAATAATCGACTGTGGTCCTAAACATGAGCCTGTCCACCTTGACTCCTTGTTAATTAGTTGTGTAATTTTTATTCTTACCAGTCAATGAATATAGTGTATATATACATACAGCATACATTGTTGCTTCTCTTCTAATACTCTGGCGATGTTGGAACCGACATGGGTTGTAATGTTATTTGCTAAACTTTTAATATGTATGTAGCAGAGTAGCAGGGGTTAATCCAATAGCTCTCTGCTGGGAACAAAGATTCAGCATACAAAATCACAGGAACACAGCATAATACACCTCCCCAAGGACTAGACGACACATAGTCTGGGAGTCAACTGATGGCTCTATTCACAGGTCTGCTTTTATGCATTTTTCCCATGCAAGGGAGGTAACTTTCACAATTACTACAGTAGCCAATCACACAGTGGTCACCTCCCCTACATCTCCTCCCCTTAGATTAACAATTAACAAGATTAATGTGCACACAGTTTTCCCCAATTTGTGGATGTCCCCTAAATACAGGGGGTACACTTGAATGAGGGGTCCCCTGATAGCCCTGATCTGGGTGAGCAACATACTCAAAATTCACCCAGATCGAACCATGGGTTCGGGAGTTACAGCAGGTGAAAGATTTGACCGACCGCACGGGCACAGTAGCCGAAAATAGTTCCATGAATTCTGGCCCTGCGGTCGGTCTCTTCTGGTGAATAAAAAGTCCCGAAAGTCTATGGCATCCAGGGTTCATTTACCGTTCGAATGAATCCCCTCGTTCATGGGATTCCACATACCGAATGCTGAGGTGTTCGTGTGGTTGATTCGTGCCTTTTGAGCATGCTGGAGGTCTTAGCGGTACTTGGTTAGTCGAATGCACGGTTTGAGTTCCAGGCGTTCGACGACCAAGTACCGCTGTTCGTGCGTAAGATGGCCGCCGCCACGTGTTCGGTAGGCGAAATGGCGGCCACACACGCACTCGCAATTAACACGCTTTGCAACATTGTTGCTTTTGGTAATAGGAGGCACACGACCACACCGGGGTGGTCCCTCGTTCGGTAGTTTCAGAGCATTCACATAGATGATAGTACAGTCCATTCGTGAACCGAGTCTCTGCCTGGGCACACATACGACTATTATAATTCCAGCGTTCATTCGCAAAGAAAAGTTAGTATCTTAGTGGCATGGTTTGCCACAATGCTCCCCCAGAACCAAGCCGGCATACACAGTCTGATCCCAACGGATCGACTTGGGGATGTCCGGAAGAGTGCCCACAGATCATTTTTCCAGTTCTATCTGTCGTGACAACCCGTCGGCGTTACCATTTTGCTTCCCCGGGCGATACTGGATGGTGAAATCAAAGGGCTGTAGTGCCAAGCTTCAGCGTAACAGTCTAGCGTTGTCCCCTGACACCCGGTTTAGCCACACCAACGGGTTGTGATCTGTGAGCAGGGCAAATTGTTGTCCATATAAATAGGGCTGCAGCTTCTTGAGGGCCCACACCACCGCCAGGCATTCTTTCTCGATGGCGGCATTGCTTACTTCCCTGCGTAGTAGTTTTCGGCTCAAGTAAGCAACCAGGTGTTCGCCGCCATCGGCCCCAACCTGGCTCAGCACTGCTCCCAATCCAAACATAGAAGCGTCTGTATGAACGAGAAAGCATTTAGTTGGATCGGGAGCGGCAAGTACAGGTGCATGAATTAGGGCAGTTTTCAGTTCTTGGAATGCCTGTTCACACTCTGGGCTCCAGGTAACTATCTTGGGCAGGTTCTTCTTGGTGAGGTCAGTAAGGGGCTTTGCTATGGCACTATAATTGGGCACAAATTTCCGGTAACATCTGGCGGTCCCTAGAAAAGCTAGGACCTGGGTTTTCGTGCGGGGGGTTGGCCACTTGGCTACGGCCTCTATCTTGGCAGCTTCAGGTTTTTGCTGTCCACTTCCTACCCGGTGGCCTAGGTATTGTACTTCAGCCATCTCTACATGGCATTTGCTGGGTTTCAAAGTTAGACCTGCCTCCCTGATGCGATCGAGGATGGCTCCTATATGGGTTAAATGCTCGGCCCAGGAGTTGCTAAATATCGCTATATCATCTAAGTAGACATACTCCTGGGATCCGTCCAGTAACCGATCCACCATCCTCTGAAAGGTAGCCGGAGCATTCTTCATCCCAAAGGGCATTACCTCAAATTGGTATAGCCCAAACGGGGTGACGAATGCAGACTTTGGGATGGCATCCTCGGCTAGTGGTATCTGCCAGTACCCCTTGCACAAGTCTATGGTGGTGAGGTACTGGCCCCTGGCCATTTTATCTAGCAGCTCGCTGATTCGGGGCATAGGGTAGGCATCTGAGATAGTCTTATCATTAAGCTTCCGGTAGTCTACGCAGAAGCGGGTGGTTCCGTCCCGCTTTGGCACTAGCACTACCGGAGATGCCCATGGGCTATCGGAGTGTTCTATCACTCTTAGCTGCAACGTCAATCTCCTTCCGAATATGTTCTCTTACGGACTCTGGTATGCGGTAGGGGGTTTGACGAAGCGGGTGTTGCCCTGGGGTTTCCACCCTGTGGGTGGCTAGCGGGGTATATCCGGGCTGATTGGAAAAGGTATCTCCTTTCTCTCTAATCAGCTCTAGTAACTGAGCCTGTTCTCTAGGACTCAGCCTATCTCCCAGCTGTACTTCTCCTAATTCTGCTTCTGACCCACCTTTTTCTAGTAGGTCCGGTAGAGGTAAATTGTCGGGGTCCTCGGCGGCCGAGGCACAGATGGCATTTACTTCTTCGGCCCGTTCGTGATAGGGTTTTAACATATTGACATGGAGCATGCGTTTACCGCCCGCTCCAGTACATGGGCCAATTATGTAGTTGGTGTCACATACTTGTTCCACCACCTTATAGGGACCCTGCCAGGAGGCCTGCAGTTTGTCATTCTGGATGGGCTTCAATATTAGTACCTTTTGCCCCACTTGAAAACTGCGGTCCCTGGCCCCCCTATTGTACCACCTGCGCTGTAGTTGTTCGGCTGCCTGGAGATTGGATCGTGCTATCTGGATTAAGGTCTCCAAGCGTTCCCTGAACTCTAGCACATATGGGACGATAGGGGTACCATTACTGGTGACTGTTCCCTCCCATAGTAATTTGAACGGGGAGAACCCTGTGGACTCCTGAGGTACCTCTCTGTAGGCGAAGAGCAGATGGGGAAGAAACCTTTCCCAGTCCTTCTGGGTATCCATGAACATACGGAGCATTTGTTTTAATGTTCTGTTAAAGCGTTCACAGAGCCCATTGGACTGGGTGTGGTACGCTGAATTTACGATAGGTTTCACCCCACATGCTCTCCACAACTGGTGGGTAACTTCTACTGTGAATTGGGTACCCCGATCCAAGATAATCTCCTTGGGGAACCCCATTCCGGAGAATATTCGGATATGGGCGTCCACTATGGTCTCAGCATGGATATTAGTTAGGGCCACTGCCTCCGGGTACCTGGTAGCATAGTCTACCACGGTTAAAATATACTTTTTCCCGGAAGGGCTGGGTTTCGCTAGGGGTCCGATTATATCGACCGCCACCCTACTGAAGGGCTCATCTATTATGGTAAGGGAGTGGATTTTTGCCTTGTACCGGTCCCCTCTCTTCCCTACTGACACGTATCACACGTTTGGCAATACTGACGGATATCTTTGGAGACCCCTGGCCAAAAGAAGTTTTGGGTCAAACAATGCTTCGTCCTACTGACGCCTAGATGTCCTGACAAAGGGATATCGTGTGCAATACGTAATAACTCCTGCCTGTACTTTTTAGGAACAACTAATTGCGTGATGGTCATGGGTACTGATCCTGCTACTACCTTCTCTGCATACCTATACAGTAATCCTTTCTCCCAAGCATATCTCTCCCCCTCCAACCCCGCCTGATTCTGTGTAAGGGACGGGTCGGTGGCTACCTCAGTACCAAATTCCAAGGGGGGAGCCCATGGGACGAAAGGGGGTGTGGGGCTGTTGCTTACCTGATGCTCAGAGTGTTCGGAGGGTGCGGTGGTGCGAGCCTGCTGCCGGGTTACAATGGGTAGTGCTTCCTGCGCTGGGTGTTGAGAAACAAAAGCGAAGGTCAGCTCCCCCAAGTCGTTACCCAAGATGACATCGGCTGGTAAATCCTGCATGAGGCCCACTTTCACGTTCCCTGACCCCGCTCCCCAATCCAAATGTACCCTGGCAGTAGGAATTTTGTAAATGGCTCACCCTGCCACCCGGACTGCCACGTATTCTCCATTGAGCTGGTTCTTGGGGACCAAGTGGTTACGAACCAAAGTTATGGTGGCCCCAGAGTCGTGCAGACCCTGGAGGTGTTTTCCTTCTACGTGTACCCCTTGTCGATGTCCTTGTTGGTTGTCCGAAGCTGCCTGTATTGGGTTGACCTCGTGGAGAGTACCCAGAGGCTCCTCAGTGGACCCGGTCGAGAAGGGGGGTTGTCGGGACTCACTCTGGTAGCAGTGTACGGCTGCCCGGTTAGCAGAGAAATTGGTTGGACTATTCCAGGTGGAGCGGTTCTTGTTCCTGGGACAACCTCGCTGCATGTGGCCCTGCTGTTTGCACGTGTGGCACAGGAAAAAGGACTGGGTATTGCTATACCGGGGAGAGGGTTGGTAGTTCCCACCACCGGGACGAAGTGTTGGGGTGGTGGTAGTAGTTGGAGGTGGAGTGGCAACCCCTGGGGTGGGTCGTGACTGTGCCCGCTGCGCCCTTCTGGCATCTTGATATTCGTCTGCCAATCTGGCTGCGTCGGTTAAGGTGCGTGGTTTCCGATCTCTCAGCCAGTTTTGTAAGTCCGGGGTTAACCCCTGGAAAAATTGTTCCAGTAACAGCAATTGCAGCATATCCTCCACTGTCGTTGCTTGTGCCGCTTGGACCCATCCCTTGCCGGCACATACGACTATTATAATTCCAGCGTTCATTCGCAAAGAAAAGTTAGTATCTTAGTGGCAGGGTTTGCCACAATATATATATCTTTAAAAAAAATGAAAAGCGCTCAATAGTGAAATTTCCAGAAAAGTAAAGGTTCTTCTTTGAGGAAGAATTTGCTTGACATGTTTTGTTTACCCCTTATGGACACATCTCTAAAGGACATCAGTTTGCATATTTAACCCATTAACTCCGTTAAGGTCATGCTATGATGTCCTGCAGTAGGTGGGCTTAAATTTCGTAAGGGGCAGCATAGCATGCCCTTACCATTAAGCCCTCACTGGGATCTGTCTGCCCCCCCAATGCTGCAAATTGTACTTGGGGGTACTGCCTGGCAACCCAGGCATCCCACTGCATCTAATGGCAGCCATCTGCAGCATGTGATCGCAGTGACAGGCTGTCTTACGATGTCTGATTTGTAAAATTGGCTGAGATATTGTGTCTGCCCCTCTCATCTCCTCTCTTTAATATGACTTTAGAGAAGGAGAGAGATCAATGCATAAAATGTGCTACTGTGATAGCCATCTTGACCTCCCAGGATGCCCTGATTCTGTGGGGAGCAAAAAAAATGGGTCGTAAGAGTATTCTGAGAACGGGCAGCAGCAAAATTCTGATTCTGTGGGCACAAATGGCAAAATTGTGTGCGATCTGATTTTCTCTTGTTAAATAAGGGTTATCATCTATGGGTTGATAATTGATTTACCAGTACTGGTTTATTTAAAAATTTATTTTGTTTTGAAAACCTAGCATGTGGCACAGTGCGTAAACAGGGCCGGCTCAAGACATTGTGCTGCCTTGGTACACACACTAACTGATTTGACACACACTCCCTGACAGACACACACTCTCACTGACAGGTACACACACTCACTGACAGGAAAACACACTCTCACTGACAAACACACGGTCACTGACAAACAGTGTCACTTATTAGACATATGTACTCCTTCTCTGTAAACACGTTGCCATCCTCACAATTATAACACTATGCTATACTGACATGTACCCATTATCTGAATATTGCACAAAGAGACCTATACGTACAGCAATATGCCACACAGACACATAACACCCGCCGGTGGAGCAGTTTGTGGGAAGGTGACAGTGTGGTGGGATGGGGAGGGTTTAAGGGAGGGTGACAGTGTGGAGGGCAGTGTTTGGGAGGGTGACAGTGAGGGGGGCAGTGTTTGGCAGGGTGACAATGTGGGGAGGTTGTTTTAGTGGCAAGTGATGAATTCCCTGGTGGTCAGGTTGGTACCTCTCCCTGTTGGTCTGGTGGGCAGATCTCCCTGGTGATCCAGTGGACAGCTCTCTCTGGTGGTCCAGTGGACAGCTTTCTCTGGTGGTAGCTGTCCAGTCTGCAGCTCCACCAAGTGTAGAGCTGCAGACCATGTGATAGAGGTCTTGTGAGCACCAAGAGCGTTGCTGTAGTAACCTACAGCAATGCTCTGGGAGACAACAGGACCTCTATCACATGGTAGGCTGGTCTGCAGTCAGCGGAGCTGCAGACCGGAGGTGCTGGGCTCTTTCCCAGGCAGACTGATCAGAGGTGCCCCGCCTCCTAGTATCAGCCATGCGGTCACGGGCTGAGGACCTGATAGGTCAGTCTGCCTAAGGAGATTTAGGCAGCCGCCTAAATGGCCTAATTAGAGAGCTGCGCTCTGGAACTGTTCTATATTGACAAGGGAGGCAAAATGCCACCCATGTCAAAGTGCTGCCTGGAGCCATGGTTCCACCGGGACTTGTGGACGGGCTGGCCCTATGCGTCAAACATGCATAGATTTCCCCCAAACCCTTACAAGCAGCAGAAGCAGTAGAGGCTCCTCTTCAGCTCTATGCCAGGATGAATTAATGGCCCATCAGTTTGCAGATAAGAACGATGCATACATTCTGTATACAATGCACAACAAAAGTACAGTGTATGTCAGAAAGTAACTGAGCAGCTGGACAAACCGACTACAGCAAGTATATGGGGGAGTAGATTTGACTGATCAATATATACAGTCTTAGCTGGTGAAACAAAAAAGTAGAACACGGTACAAGAAAATGACAATCTATTTAAGACAGGTTGTAAAACCAAAGGAGATATGACCACTAAATGGGGCATTTGTGATAAAGTGGCTAGATCAAACATCTCACAGTACACCATTTGTAATACTCTGGGTTGCCTGATTGTTAAAATGGTATGCCATAATGGTAGAAATGTTATTACCCAGGCTGCCATACTCTCTCAAAGGCGACATAGGCCCAGAAAATAACTTTGTCAAATTTACAGGTATGAAAACTAAAATGGGTAAACCATATATTTGACCCGGTAACTTTCCAAAACCCCATAAAACCTGTACACGGGGTACTGTTGCACTCGTGAGACAAATATAAGTGTTTTAAAGGAGTAAAACATATAATTATGATGATAGTATCAATAAAAGTGCAGTTTTCGTGTGAAAAATGCAAAAAGCAAATATGAGCACTAACTTTAGACTTTGTGCCTAAGTGGCTACATGCCCTATATTTTACACTGTAACTTTCCAAAACACCATACAACCTGTACATGGGGGGAATTGTTTAACTCTGTCAGCAGAGGAAACCCCTTGCCGATTTCAGCAGAAGTATTCCATATTTCCCAACATGCAGGCTCTGCAATTTGGGATGGGTTAGAAAGGGGGTGGGTCTTCCTGAATAAGTACGCCGCCTGGCCGACCCCGAGCTATCGGTGAGCGCTGCCCGCTTCACACGATGCGCTTACATTGTGCTGCCCGGTGACAGTTTTCTGGTGTCCATGAATGCGGAACACCAGGGAACTAAAGTTGTAACTAAAGTTGGCTGGCGGAACGGCATTACATAAGCGGGACAGTTGGAAGGCATGGGGTTCCCTTACTTTCCTGGAGCCAGTTTGTGCACACTGGGAGAGCCTTGTTTTTTGGTCAAAATATTTAGAAAAAAAGACATGGAACTACTGGAGCCTAAAGACAAAGTGCCTTCCTGATCAGGGCATAAAAAAACAAATACATTTTATGTATACATGTTTTGGGGAGATAGTATTCTAATAGAAAAATGCAGATCAAGACAGCTTCTGTAATATTTTCTCACTTTTGTCTCATGCATTAATGAGGACACTTTTTTGACCATATTATAATTACAGGATAAAAATGCAACTCAATGACTTTGATGACTTTTAATGCACTTTATATTTTATAAATATGTGGCTATAATTTTGCTGCCATTTTTCATTAGAACAGTCATTGTCAGTATGCTGGGATGTAAATAGTGGCACAATGTCCCAGAATTGTTTTAATTGTACGCATCTAACTTCTAAAAAAAAAGAATTTCAATTCTGAAACTTAGACTTTAAAGGATACCATACAATTATTTTGTTCCGATTTGTGGTACATACATAGTTTCTAGTTTGGAATGTCTTGTTTTGTATCGACATTGACATTGTACTAAAATATTGTACACAGAAACCATTGACTAAAACAGGAAGTGAAGATATGTTTTTATTTTAAAGTTGAGTCATCAAATCTTGCTTATTGTAGGACAAAGCATGGAAGATGATGAAGACAGAAGCTGTGTGGGTGCTAGTCCAACAGCGCAAAGTGATTTACCACATTCAATGGCAAGAACAGAGAATTCTGGCAAAATAAACTGTAGTACTGAGTACGAGCAGACATCAGTCGAACACTGCAGCTCAACGGAAGAATCATCAGAGAGGGCACAGGGTCCAGGTAACATCCTACTAAACTGAAGGGGCCTGCTAGAGTGTACAAGCCAAATTCTTTATTTCATACGTAACTTATATTGCAGTTGTTAAGAACCAAGAGTCCAAATAGATAACTGTCCTCATAAAGAACTTAATCCTGATCCATCACATTTAGGCCTCAATTTATTATTTGTGGATAAGTTGCTCAAATTATTTAATATTGGAAATGCTGATTGAAACACTGCACATCAAGAGTTATAATCACTTTCATACCTTGGGCTAATTACACCCCCGGCATATGTGATTTAAAAATTCAGAGTGTACTCTTAGCTAGCAGAACGATTCAATCAAATGCTTCTAATTTAGAAGCATTTGATTGGACCAACTGTTGGCAATGATGAAATTGGATGAAATTGGATGGAAGTGTCTGCACTGAGAAATTGGATGGAAGGGCAGCACTGGGAGCTTCAACTGATGCTGGATTTGAGTAAAGTTTACAGCCTTTTTTTCAGGTCCCTCATAAACGGTGGGTTCCTGGTGCCGCAGGCCTTCTTGTCTGGTGCTCTGTGAGGAGCCACCAGGGCTCTGTAACGAACCACCAGGACTCTGTAAGGAACCACCAGGAAGAAATATAAAAAAATATAAATAAATAAATCACACTAAAGGTCAATGAAAAGAATTTTCTATACAGTGGGTGCAGTGCCCGATTGTCTTTTAAATATATCAAAGGTAAAAATCAGGGCACTTAAACTTTATATTTGCCAAACAGAATAGGGACATATTCACCAACTTGTTAAATAGGTTTCCCACGCGGCCTCAAAGATATATATTTAATTAGTTTCATAAACTAATAAAAACAAATAATACATTAGAATAAAAAAAAATGGAAATATGCGCACACAATATGACCAACCTCCAAATGAAAAATATGTAATACAAAAAACAAACAATAACTCGATGGCAAATCCACCACATCAGATAAATGAGTATATTGGCGGTGAACAAACAACAACAATATAATAATTGCGGAAACAATATAAACATAATTAATTATCTAAAAGTATATAAATTATCTAAAAGTACAGGTTGAAAGATGTGAAGTACAGGTTGAAAGATGAGACCTGATGAGCGCTGGAATTAAGGTAAGTGTTAAAAGGGTAAGTGTTAAAGGGGGGGAGGTACGGAGGCAGAACGACATTATAGCGTTATGAAAACAGTTTTATATTCCTGACGCTATATTGTCCCTTTAAGTACACCCCTAATTTGTCCCCCCAACAACCAAAGACCTAAATAGAATGTGTTTCAACATGTAGTACCTGTTTTGCTTTGATATATCTGCCCAATAGACATACATTTGTAGAAAAAATCCATTATAGCTGAACAAACTGAACAAGGGGTGTGTTCCATTTGGTTTGTGGAAAGACTAGAATGACTGGGTATGTTTTCATTACAGTATATTACTCTTATCCAATACATGCCAGACCAGTATGAGGATCTCTCAGGCATACTATTTATTCACAATGGACTGTATAGTGAAAAAATGACATCCACTGAGAGCAGAAAGAAAACGAAAACCGAAACACTAGAAATCAGCGCATTAAGAGTAAAAGTGCTAAAAATGTATAATTAATCCTGGAAAAGTAATAGTGGTGTGCATTTTTAGACTAGGTTAAATGCAAAAGACTCACAGGGTTATTCACTGCAAAATCAGGACACTATTCACACTATTTAACAATGTCCCGAATTTGCAGTTCAGGATTTGATTTAACATGAATTTGTTTCAGATTACAGTTAGGCAAAGACCCTGACACAAATGGTTCAAATATGGTTCCCCATTTAAAAAAAATGTAAGCTATTTGCTCGCTAGCATCCAGTGGGCAAATAGTTGAAAAATCTTGGCATTGCAAGGGTTAATAATGTAATAGCTGATCAGCACCTGCTACCCAGGCAACCACATTAAAAAAGTGTACAAATAATGGTGGTTGTTAAGATCTCCATATTACTAAAGGGCAGGTTTTAAACCTCCCTGTGTGGCTGGTTGGAGTATATCTCAAAAATGTTTAAAATTAGTGACTTGGCCCAAGAACTGGAGGGGACAATAGACCAGACACCTGATGGCAGCTGGATGCAAATGAGACTCTAGTTGCTCTACCTGAACCACAACTCATCTCATGTCTCTTTATGTTCTTGTTTTACCCCTTTTAGTGTTTTTAGTTTTAACTCTGTTATCAATTGCTAAGGTCCTGTTTAGCTTACATACACTCATTTACCCTCCAGAGCTCCCTAAGAGCCAATGAGGGGCGAGTACCCGATCCCCAGGTAGAAGACTCAAAACACCACATGAGTCGTGACCAGAAAATACAAAACCTCTACAAGCAGAACCCCGGGGTATAACACTAACAGGGATAGGGGAGAATATTCCCATGGCAAGTCTCGAGAGAAGTGAAACTTGCCTGTAAGAGCAGTCTGCCTGGTTGGCTTATAAGCCAATCAGAATGCTCGAACAATAGTTCAAAGAGTGGAAAAGCCCTTATAAAAGCTTTTCCTGCTTTGAAGCCTCTTCTGCATTGTTTCCGTTTGTTGTTTGTTTTTGGCGAATCAGAATTTTACCGCAGATTCGCTCAGCTGGACCAAATTCCCACCATATTTGGCTTTAGTAAATATGAGAATTACCATTGTGGTCAGAATTTGGGCATTTTAACTGGAAAAAATCCAGTGTTTAGTATATTACCCTTACAGATTTTTGGTAAAATCCTTTATATGGAAGAAATTATTTAATAATTTAATAAAAACAAACTAGCAAAAGAAGCAAAACCTGTCATGTAAAACCCAAATTTATCAAGAAAATAAAACTCACCTATAACGTGTAATAGGAAATCTTAAATATTGCACTGTATTTGATCGTCTAATAGAGATAGTCCATGAAAGTATTATTGCTTTAAATGTCAAACCACAATGTCTTTAGAAAGTCTTTATAAATAGTCCCAGTGGAACTAAGAAACTATAAGTTCTGAACCTTATTTGGAACTAACCAGTGAGAATAGTGCCTGGGAAATTTTATTAAGGTAAGTTTTTTTTTTTTTTTTGCTTAAATCAAAGTAGGTAGTGAGCCACGTTGACTCTGCAGAAAACCTGATTCTGAAAAAAAGATTCGTGATTTTTAATTTTTTTTTTTTTTTTTTACTTTTTCCAGGTTCCATTTCTTCCCCATGTCATCATTACCTCATGACTACAAAGGAGCTTCAGTTATATTGGTCAAAGGAGAAACATGAAAGAAAACCAGTGAAACTTCTCTTTGAAATCCCGTCCACCCGCATTGCTGAAGATTTCCTGTCCAAGTTTGTGGTACGGCAATCCAATCACATTAAAAAAGACCATGCACACACACACACGACAGAGTTACTTTGTATGACTTGAACACACGGAGTCACCTTACCAGAATGAACTTTTAAAGTCATTATTTATTTTCAGACCTCAGATATTTATTTAACGGCAAAGGTTGTAAAACAGCTATAAATTTA
Source organism: Pelobates cultripes (assembly GCA_933207985.1). NCBI lineage: Eukaryota > Metazoa > Chordata > Amphibia > Anura > Pelobatidae > Pelobates > Pelobates cultripes. Next base: position 40,788,972 of record OW240923.1, read on the forward strand.
TATTTACTAGGGCCCATGATACGTAGAGGTGCAGAAATTCACCAGAATTCAAGCAAGGCATTATTTATTTGATCCACTTTTAAGAAATAATGAAGTGCTAAAGGAATAGTACTCATAAAAATCAACAGAAAAATAAGCCAGAAGCTATTTTTTTGTAAATCAAGATTTACAGATGGTCCTCTGTTCCGTATATATCAGTATGTTTTCATTATTTGTCTTTATCCCCTCTACATTGTGGAACATGTGGTCACTATATAAATACCAAATAGTATTAATTAATAATATAATATAGATAGAAAATGGTTTAGAGAATAAATACATTCCAATGGCAGTAGGGAAAAGGACCCCTATATGAGTGCTACAATCCAAAAACATATAACTTCTTAAGAAGAGGAGTATATGGCATGTCATATAATAGAATGTGATGGCAGATAAGAACCATTCGGCCCATCTAGTCTGCCCAATTTTCTAAATACTTTCATTAGTCCCTAGCCTTATCTTATAGTTAGGATAGCCTTATGCATATCCCATGCATGCTTAAACTCCTTCACTGTGTTAACCTCTACCACTTCAGCTGGAAGGCTATTCCATGCACCCACTACCGTCTCTGTAAACTTATAATTCCACAAGCTGCTCGCTGTCATTTAAAACTGGATATTTAAGTGTATCTTATATAGAAGTGATAGAGCTATGGTGTAAAAAGTAGCTATTAGATCAGTAGCACAGCCTTATTATGTTACTGATCTAAATAGCTACTTTTTCATATTGCAACATTGTTATAGTTTTTGCTATAACTGTTGGTTACACATACTCTTCCCATAGCTCTCCATCACTTCTATATGATACTGATTTTTAAATTCAGTTTTAAATAACAGGGAGCAGCCACTGGCTGCTCACTGTTTAGGCGACATGCCCCTACTACGTGTGTACCTGGCACAGGTAGGGGCATGTGGCAGGATTTAACCTGTGCTAGGTCCCCCTTATTGCACTAGTGACTGGGCAGCAACAGCTGACTTAACATCCCTTTTATCAATATGAGGGTCATAGTGACCCCCATACTGATTTATATTTAGTGTTAAATGTCCTCAGAAATGTCCTCAGAAAAAATGTTCCAGATGATATCCATGGTGTCGAAGACCCAAATACCCCCTAATGGTGGAAGACCTGGAAACTCCGGCTACTAAAGAAGATATTCTGGGAAAAATTAAGTGAATTTTTATCGCCGGCCTACAGGTTATACGTTAAGAGCTTACTGCAGTCACAGCTAGGGTGAAAGTGGCAGAAGACGTCAAGTGGGCACAACGGAGCAAGTACAACTAATCTGGGCATCACACTCGGTCCTATATGCTAGAATCGATGCTCTAGATGAAACGTGATGGCGCAACAATCTTTAAATGTGGGGATTTGCCAAACCATTATTAATAGTGAACTGCTTAATTTATTCTGATGCTTTATGTAGAATATCCTGCCCCTGTGCCCAACCAAGAGCAAACCGTAACCGTTATCAGCTAGCTAAATCTACTAAGTGATGGCCTCCACTTTCAGTTGTCCCAAGACAAGATGGATGCCCCTTACACAGTTTCAGGTCTAGGCCCGCCCACAGGGCCTACCAAGAGTCCACCCACAAGGTGTTTGTGTGTATAGTGGATGCAGTATTTGTAGTGGATGCAGAATGTTTTTAGTGGAGGCAGTCTGTGTGTGTGTATACAGGGCATTTTGCCACACCCACCTTAAAATAAGTGTCTTCACCTGTGTGTCTTGTTACCTCCTTTTGATTTACTTAGCCTCTTTAGTGTATTTTATCCCCCCTCTACCATGCCTTACACCCTCTTATGTGTCTCTTTTAACCCTCCTTGTGCATCTTTCTTTCCCCAGCCCCTTTGTGTGTCTCCCCCCCATTCTTTTTGCATTTCTCTTTACTCCCACCCAGCCACTTTCTGCGGCTCTCCCACCTCGGCGCATTTTGTGTCTTTTTCCATGCGATATAGACATAGATATATAGCAACACACAACCATACAGGCATTGGCCAGGGAGGGTTAGGACAGGATCTGGAGTCTGCAGTAAAGTCGGCCTCTCCTTATCATATCAAGAGTAGGGGCGTGACTTGTGCTCTTCTCCCAGACTCCCCAGCGGTCCTGGAAGAATTCTCATCAGGAGGGGCTGGCCGACTTCCCAGGCTGCAGGGAGACAGGTAGAGGCAGTGAATTCGGATTTTTGCACCCCTTGCTATTTCACTACTTCTAAAGATTTGGCATTTTAAGTCATTCTAAACAGAGAACCGAATAAGTCAAAAAAAGTGAAAACAAAATATATACTGTCACCGATATCCAAAAAATCTAATAATGAAATCACGGATACCCTTTAAAACCTAACATTTATTGTAATTGTTAAAAAAGAATACTAGAATACCCAAAACATGTAGATCAGTAAAACAAAGTATTGTCTGGCAATTTGTGAATTGTTATCTATATATTGTAAATATAGGTGTATATATAGGTCAAAATTGGTTTAGCCACCCTGCCATTTTGTATTTTTAAAGGATCTGCTAATATTTTGGAGAATAAGATTATTCACTAAATGCTATTCACTAAAGTCTAACTGGCAAAACCATTCAGCTGTGTATGGGGCTAATCGGAATGCAAAATCTGGACATTGTTCGTGCTAAAACAATGTCTGGATTTTGAAAATAAGACTTAAATGAGCCTGAATTAGGTATAGATTTCCACAAGATTTTTTTTTTCCAAATCCTAACTACCGTATATACTCGTGTATAAGTCGATCTCATGTATAAGTCGAGTGCAGTTTTGTGACCAACAATTGTGAAAAATGCTATGCCTCATACATAAGTCGAGGGTAAAACTTGGGGCTATGAAATTCTGTGATTTTTATAATTATATACACACACACTCATACAAACACACACTCTCTGTTTTATATACACACACTCATACAAACACACACTCTGCATTATATACACACACACACACTCATACAAACACACACATACTCTGCATTATATACACACACTCATAATGCAGAGTGTGTATATAATGCAGAGTGTGTGTTTGTGTAGTGTGTGTGAACTGGGTGGGGGGAGGGCATTTTTATTATTTTTATTTTTTTTATTTTAATATTATTATTTTTTTATTATTTAAATTTTTTTTTGTCCCCCCTCCCTGCTTGTTAACTGGTCAGGGAGGGGGGCTATCTTAATCCCTGGTGGTCCAGTGGCATGGTCTGTGAAGTGGGGGGGCCGGCAGGAAGCATTTACTTACCATTCCTGCAGCTCCTGTCACCTCCCTTCTCCTCCGTTCCGGTCAGCTCCACTGTAAGTCTCGCGGTCTGGTTGCCGCGCGGATCGTTGCCATGGCTCTGACGGCCGCGAAATTGCCATAATCAGAGTCAGACAGTGACTCGAGTATAAGTCGAGTGGGGGTTTTTAAGCACAAAAAATGTGCTGAAAAACTAGACTTATACTCGAGTATATACTGTATTTGCTCACTGACTTATTAAGGTGAGTGGGGCATCAAACTAATACTTGTAAAAGTAAATAAATAAATCTTACCATCAAATAAATAAATCTTACCATCAAATGTTTTCTTTTTTGTAAATCTTCTCTTCAGTCCCCAAAAAAGGCCAATTAATATCCATAGTACGCAATGCAACTCTTGAAAAAAAAGAAAAAACAGATTAACAAAAATCTGATAGAAAAAAAATACAAAATTGTGACAATTGCTCCAAAGTGCTCCGACAGACAAATCTCACACATGAAACATATGCTGGTACAACGAGATGTTATGGCTGATAGCTACATTTAGGGACTGTCCCTAGAAAATATGGAGAACTGGCAGAAATAAATCTTACCATCAAATGTTTTCTTTTTTGTAAATCTTCTCTTCAGTCCCCAAAAAAGGCCAATTAATATCCATAGTACGCAATGCAACTCTTGAAAAAAAAGAAAAAACTGATTAACAAAAATCTGATAGAAAAAAAATACAAAATTGTGACAATTGCTCCAAAGTGCTCCGACAGACAAATCTCACACATGAAACATATGCTGGTACAACGAGATGTTATGGCTGATAGCTACATTTAGGGACTGTCCCTAGAAAATATGGAGAACTGGCAGAAATAGCTTATGTATTAGCAGTTTAATTATTATACATGTCTATAGAGCTGCATTGTTATAATTTTTTAACACTCTAAACTTTCCAAAAGTGGAAATCAACACTTTATACTTCTTTACAAAATGTGCTTCTGGTCAGTGATGGCTGCTTATAAAATCTTAAAGGGCCACTATAGTGCCGGGAAAACATACTAGTTTTCTTGGGTCCCCCTCACCCTCTGGGCTCCCCTCCCGCCAGGCTCTAGGGTGAGGAAGGGGTTAATCCCTTACCTTTTTCCAGCGCCAGGCTTCCTTGGCGCTGGGGAATCTCCTCCTTCTTCTGCCGTCATCGGCTGAATGCGCATGCGGGGCAAGAGCCGCGTGCGCATTCAGCCAGTCTCTTAGGAAAGCATTCTCAATGCGTTCCTATGGACGCTGGCGTCTTCTTACTGTGAAAATCACAGATAGCCACTAGAGGCTGGATTAACCCATATGTAAACATAGCAGTTTCTCTGAAACTGCTATATTTACAGCAAGCAGGGTTAAACATAGATGGACTTGGCACCCAGACCACTTCATTAAGCTGAAGTGGTCTGGGTGCCTATAGTGGTCCTTTAAAAGGGACACTATAGTCACCTGAAAAACCTCAGCTTAATGAGATTGTTCAGGTGAATGCTAAAGCTCCCTGCAGCCTTTTTCTTGTAAGCACTGTATTTTCATAGAAAATACAGTGTTTACATTGAAAGCTAGGAACACCTCTAGTTGCAGTCAATCAGACGGCCACCAGAGGGACTTCCGAGTTCAGAAGCCCTTAAAAGGCTTCATTCACGTCTGACTATTCACGCATGGGTGAATACTTCAGACGTGCTATCAGTACACAAACAGGGCCGGTGCAAGGATTTTTGCCATCCTAGGCAAAAAAAAAAATTGCTGCCCCCCCACATATGTCCTGCCCACCATGTGACATCACAATGCCCCACCCATATGCTTTGCCATATGGGCCAACGCCAGTCTTCACAAAGTGTCTTTTATCTGAAAAGACAGTGTGTTTACATTAAAAAACCTACAGGCACAGGCTATAGACACCAGAACCACTACATTATGTTGTAGTGCTTCTGGTGACTATAGTATCCATTTAATGTGAGGTAAATTAGAGATTAATGCCACTAATAATATATTGGATTGCCTACTTACCACCAGATGAGGACAAGAGGCTGATGATGGGCTCTGTCTGGCTCCACAGGTCTGGTGTAGAAGAGGCTCTCAGGAGACTGTTTTTAACAGTGCTCACAACAATTAACGAACAGGAAGCAGCTCCATTTCTTAGGGCCCCTTACACAGCTCAAGGTCTGGGCCCCTGGGGCTTGACCGTGAATATGCCTACAATGGCCACCCATAAATCCAGCTACATGGCCCACCCATGAGTTCTCTCACAGGAAGTGGAGTGTATGTCTGTAGGGGATATTTTATGTGTTAATGTAGAGGTTGCAATGTGTGTGTGTTCTTATAGAATGTAGTGTATAGGGATACCAATTTCTGTAAGGGATGTAGTGTGTTTAAAAGGGATGTAGTGTGTTTATAGGGGATGCAGTGTGTGTTTGCGTGTAAGGAATGCATTGTATGTTTCTGGGTGTGTGTGTGTGTGTGTGTAAGGGGTGCAAGGTGTGTTTCTGTGTATTTAATTGAATGCAGTGTGTCTGTAAGGGGTGCATTGATTGTGTAAGAGATGCATTTTGTTTCTGTGTGTAAGAGAATGAGTGTTTGTGTGAACGTAAGGGATGCATTGTGTGTTTCGGGTGTGTCTGAGTAGGAATGCATTGTATGTTTCTGTGTGTGGGGGGGATGCATTGTGTATGTGTGTTGTGTAAAAAAAGAGGGTTTGTGGGGTAGGAGAGAGACTGAGAGGGGAGCTGCTCTTTATTTTTTTTAATTTTTTTTTCATAGTGCTCTCCCCCCTGTCAGTTATTGATTTCCCCTTCCCTCCTGTCCCTCCGTGTTCTCCCCTTCTGTCCCTTAGTGCTCTCCCTTGGCCCCCTGTAGTCCCCCCTTGGTGGTCTTCTCAGTCCCCCCTTCCCCCTTAGTGGCCCTCCCTCTCCCAAACCCCTTAGT
>OW240923.1:40796777-40851176 GCA_933207985.1 Pelobates cultripes
GGAAACAGAGGTTCCTGTCCCGCGTTCCACGCCGCCCGGCCACACTACATTGAGAGACCAGCGGGAGGGAGCGCTCTGCGCTTCCCTCCTGCCGGTCACTCAAATTTGGCCGCAGGGATCCGGCGCCCCCTGCTAAGGTGCGCCCTAGGCGACTGCCTAGGTTGCCTTACAGGTAGCGCCAGCCCTGCACACAAAGCACTGTGAACGCGCTTTGTTTGCTGAGGCTGTCAGCACTGCGTGGGAGTGGCTTGAGCTGACAGGTCTGACAGGCTGAAAACCGAAGAGGAGGAGGGGAGGATTCAAACTGTAAGTAAACCTATTGAGTGAGTGTGGGTGGGTGACTGAGGGTGAATGGGTGAGGATGGATATGGATGGATAATGGGGATGGATGGATGATGGGAGTGGATGGATATGGATGATGGGAGTAGATGGATTTGGGGATGGATATGGATGTTGGGAGTGGATGGACATGGATGATGGGAGTGGATGGATGGATTTGGATTTGTGGATGGATATGGATGATGGGAGTGGATGGATTTGGGGATGGGTAGATATGGATTGGGATGGATGGAGAGAGAGAGTGTGTGTATGTCTTTAATTTTTTGCTACTTGTGTGTTTGCATAGAAACACTGTATATAGGAAGATCTCTATATATAGTGTTTCTATGCAAACACACAGTTTGGCTGAGGAGGGGGGCGGCTATAGAAAGCGAGCTCAGACAGCTCAGCTCGTGAACGCGCATTCCGCGCACATGCGCGGTAAAGGTGCTGAGTTCATTAATAGGGCTGCACATGCGCAGGATTGAGCCCCGTGATTTCGTCATTTTGAGCTCGGCACTTGGAGCTCGGCGCTGGAACGGAGGTAAGTTTTTATTATATAAAAGCCTCGAAAATTAGTTTTATTAAATGAAAGTTCATATAAAAGCAAGAAGGAAGGCTGGGGGACCAGTCTTTCTTGCTTTTATATGCAGACTATAGTGTCCGTTTAACTTAAATGGTTCAAGTACAAAAAAGTAAGCAGCATACTGTTGATCCAATAAACATTTTGCACAATATTGTAAAACTGTGTGATATCTGATAGAATTTTAAACAAACAAAGCAAAACAAATCTGGTTCACTTGTACTCTATGTTAATTGATGTTGTGCAGTTTCTATGTCGTCTTCTTATGGAATAACAGAGCGCAATGTAACAGATCTCAGAATTATACTCAATGATAGCTGAGATACAAAAAATATAGGTGCTGCCCCATTCTTTGTTATCCACTTTACTTCCAAGCACTACTCGATTTTAAAAAAAATATTAACATAACGTTTATTTGAAACATGAAATGCATAGCTAGCATAGAAACTAGACATGTGCAATTCGTTTCGGTCCGAATATGAATTCAGACGAATTTCGGGCAATTCGGACATTTGGGTACTTCCAAAGTCCTGAGGAAGGTCCCTGTGTGGACCGAAACGTTGATTTGTTTATTTGATGAATTAAAGAAAAAACATTTTTGAACTGGAAGTCCGTGAGTGCAGCTCAAACTTTGTTCGTGTGTATATATATATATTAATAGTAACAAGAAAACTGAGATACTTGCACTCCTGGATTAGAGAGTAATTGCCTGGTGCTGGTCAGGCACAAGATACAAAAAAAGATTGGAAATGACCGCACTCCAAGGACTTGTTGATAGTAAAAATAAAATATAACTTTTATTCTATATCATAGAAAAAAATATCGACTTTTTAGCCCCAATACATGGGCTTTCATCAGGATGGCCATCCTGATGAAAGCCCATGTATTGGGCCTGAAACGTCGATATTTTTTTATATGATATAGAATAAAAGTTCTATTTTATTTTTACTATCAACAATTCCTTGGAGTGCGGTCATTTCCAATCATTTTTTTTGTATATTAATAGTAAAATACACCTAGACAGTGTATGTGTGTGTATGTATATGTGTATATATATATATATATATATAAATATATGATCTAAGTATATAATTTATTTATTTTTTTACACTGATTTTAACTTTATTTGATTTGAATTCAGCCAGCAGGGGTCTAACTGTCGTTACAGGCAGTCCCCCTGCTGGCAATGCAGCAGCCAGCTAACCTGGCCATGTGATTGTGAGGTCCTCGCAAGGACCTCACTCTCACATGGCCAGACGGGCCGGAGGAGGCAGGATCCGACGCAGGGGTAAGTAAGAAAAAACGGGTAAGTAAGAAAAACCGGAGGGCGTACTATTACGCCCTGCGGCATTTAGAGCCGCTTAGAATAGGGTGTAATAGTACGCCCTCCGGTTTTAAGGGGTTAAACACTAAATAATGTAGTGCAGGAGTAGGCAACCTTCAACACTCCAGATGTTGTGGACTACATCTCCCACAATGCTCTCACAGCTATAATGCTGGCAAAAGCATAGTAGATGTAGTCCACAATATCTGGAGTGCCGAATGTTGCCTACACCATTTTGTATTTATTTGTCACCACAGACAATGTATGCATTACAAGTGTGATTTTCAAAATTTCCGTTTTCATTCTTTATGTATTCTTATGGAATAAGAATACTATAAAAATATTCACGTGCTCTCTATTTATATTGTAGGATAGTAATTATTGCTTTGGTCAACTGTAAAGCCCACCTAAGAATGACTTTTCAACAACTTATTTTACCAGGTATACAAAATTATCATTGTTTCAACTGGAAGTTTTGATGAAAATAAAGTTTTTATCGAAAGGAGATACTCGGACTTTGAGAAACTTCACCGGAACTTGCTAAAATACTTTAAAGAAGAAATGGAAGATGTTTTGTTTCCCAAAAAAATATTGATGGGAAATTTGACAGAGGAACTTATCAGAAAGAGGATTTTGGCTCTTAAAGACTACTTGGCAGAACTCTACACCATATCCTGTGTAAGAAAATCCAAGAAATTCATGGAGTTCTTTACCAAACCAGAAGAAGAAGAAGGTTACAGCTGTCTTCGAGGAGGAGAATATGGGAGAGCAACAGAACTCTTTCATCAAGTTGTGTGTCTAAAGGAACGGTTAACCTTGCATTGCCCTGCTGTAGTAGTTCCATCGATGTGTGCGCTTGTGGTTTGCCATAAAGATATGGACAATCTAGATAAAGCTTATGAAGTGGGAATGAAAGCACTGACAATTCTAGAGAAACACACTGTGCATAGATATTATGTTCCACTGCTAGACACATTGATTTCATTGGCCTATAAGATTGGCAAGGATTTTATGTCTTTAAGGGAACGCTTGGAGAAAGAGGAAAGAAAGGTAAACATTGAACATATGTCTGTTTCATTAAAGGAGTTGGCAGTACAGGAGTGCATTGAGTAATTTGAAGAGAATTAAGAATAATAATATCAAGGTATTCACCCAGCAAAGGTACATTTAGTTTGTCTCTAGTTATCAAGTACATATTCATTCCCACCTTAATTTATACGAAGTCCATGTTGACACCAAGAGCATCCGTGAGCTCAATCCATAAGAACACTCTGTTAATAAATGTTAAAAATAAAGCAAACAAAAATTAAAAAGAATTGTTAATGATCATTGGGATACTTCTGTTAGTACATATTCCATATTCCATTAGGTGAGATGGACAACATATTTACCAACTGCAGATCACTGTATTAAAATCACAATGCACTTGTAATTTACTTTTACAGTTTAATTGTCTTCTGTATGTTCATATAAATAAAATATTTTTTTTCCCTCAAACTAAAAAGTTATATTGTGGTAAACATGTTGTATAAAACGTACTTTTAATTGGTCACTAGAATTTTAAAAGTGTCATTGCTATCACACAAAAATGTCACTGCTTCCAATGAAGGCAAAGTCTGTAGAGACTCTCACTTATAGGCAAATGTGTGCATTCGGTTTCAAACTAATTCCGATTCATCCAAATTTTAGTAAATCTGCAATTGGCTGGAATCCCAAACTCCCGAATTCTATATGGATAAATTACAAAACAGACAATGCACAAAACCATTTACTTTGAATGATTCATAGTGCCACCTGTAGCACCAAAATTAAAAAGAAAAGATGATTGACAGTAAAAGAGATGATTGATACTTAGGGGGACTTTTTTCACTGATCAAGTGAGAAGTGACCAACAGATGTAAATATAATGCGGAGAAGTAAACAAATCTATATTTATATAGTATATAATTAATAAATACAGATTTGTTTTTACTGCGACCCCTTTTGTTCCTTCTTTTGGTTACTTTCTTGAGCTGTGAACCAAATGGTGTGAACACGCACCTATCAGTATTCTGCAAAATATATAGATAATATACAGTGTAGTATATGCAGCACACTGATTGGCCAACATTCACGTTAATCTTAATCGTTTTTCCCAGAACGTAGTGGAGAAGTAGAATTATAGTTTAACTAAATGGGACTCTAAGCCCCATAAACATTTCAGCTTATTGTCCTGACGATTTTGCTATGCGTCTTGGTGCCATTCCCTTACTTTCCGTTAACCATTTTTGAATGGATTAACAAAAAAACTAGACTTGCGCTAATACACATTGCAGATGCTTAAAGAACGCAGAGTTTACTGTTCATATCTGTATTAAGCAATCCAACCTTAGACACAAACTACTGTTGGGGCAGGTTAGACTGGCTATCAATGCCATTATTAGTTAAGGCAGCATCCCTTATGAGTAGCTCCATCCCTAGCCAGAACAGGAAAAAATATTTTTTTAATTATCCCCTTATGGATGGCAATTGTCCAATTTCTGGAGAAACCAAAAATTTTGTTTGAGCTATGTGTTTGCTCTACCATTATTTAATAGTTTCTTGTCAAGAGCCCCCATACATATTATATATTGTTTTTTAAAGAACATATAACCTATGCGTACACCTAAAACAACATTACATGTTAAAAAAAAACAAAAAACAATAGGGGGAAAAATTATAATATTGTAACACATTCAGTGCAACTAAATAAAAAGAATTTGAAACAGATTCACATATCAGGATCGTAATTCATTTTTGATAGGTAACACTCATCCTATAGCAATCTCCTCACTAATGCTATACCTACTATACCCTTTACCAAATGCTTACATTAACCATATACCTACCCTAATCTTACCCTTAATCCTACATTATCTCTCGAAATAGAAATAACCCAAACCCAGCATTAACGCTTACTATATCCAAACACTAACCACTAACTGGGGGTAAACACTAGCCCAGAACACTAACACTAAACACTAACTGTGGGTTTCCCTGATGCAGACGGCAAGCCCAGAAACATCGCAGCTGAGCGCAATCGCTCAGCTTCAGCTTTATGAATGAATTTAAAGGTGTGAACAGAGATTTCAATACATGCATTTAAATGTAATAGAAAAGTGCATCAGCACTCTCTATCTAAACAACACACAATAAAAAATAGATAAATAAATGGGTGGCAGCACACCTAAAATAGGGCTCCCTCACATGCCCTATAACATAAATGGTAAAATCAGATAAAGGAAAGGTAGCACCACTAAAATATAAAGGTAGTATACTGCTATCACATATGACAAACTGGAAAAGTAGAAAATGTATGCACAATAGCTAAAAGTCCAAAAACAAAAAGTCTAGAAGGTGGATAAATCCAGAGTTGGTAACCAGTCCGTGGAGGATGGTACAATCTTGATAGTAGGTGTATTCCTCAATGTAAAATAAATTCTTGGAGTTCATATGAAGTAGATAAAGATGACAACTAATGGTGAAGTATGTCCCAAATAGGGGTTGAATACAGTATAGAGAATCTATATGGTCCTACTCATGTTTGATAGAGCTATCTACTTAGCTCTAGTGTTGATAGCATACAGTGGTACAATCCCCACTTATGGGATACGTGATGTCTATGTAGCCTTGATTGATGTAGAAACCATATAAAAAACGAAGTAAAGACAGCAATAGTGCTTAAAGTATAAAAACCAGAGGTGAGATGATAAAATAACAAGTGGATACTCACATTTGATTGAGCAGGCTAACTGCTTTATGTCTTTAAATACATGTACAAGTGTGATGTTACAATATGGTTGTAAAATGAAGCTTATTTGTGAATATACATGTGGTGATATTTAAGATACGTCATTAGGACGCGGCCAGCGAGCAACAGGTTGCGTCCAATTTAGGCTTACATGTACGCCTCTCCCCTTCTCCTACATTGAAAGCACACAGACGTGCTAACTACAAAGTCCCATAATCCTTAGTGATAGGCCACGTGGCGCGGCCCGTAATCAAATATGGCCGCTGACCACGAGATCTTTATATCTTAAATATCACCCCATTTCATTAAAATCATTACAGGACCACTTCTTGATAATGTCATGGACACCACTACTCCAGCGGGCATTTAGTGGGAAAGGGTCAAAATCAGAATTTATCTGCTATAGGACCAAAATAATGATTAAAAAAATCTGTCTTTGCAATATCCACACATACTCTAACATAAAAGCTGCCAACACAAGCAATATATAAACAGGATGTCTGAGGTTACCCCAACCAAATTAGATTAAGTGCCCACGAAACAATTTAGTAAAAATACATATGCAATAAGTCACTGTGTTAATGTAATTCTTGTATTACAAATGAAAAAAAGTCACAGTGTGTACAAATCCACCAACAGACTGTACTAACAAAGTACAGCACATTTTCTGTTCCTACCAGTATTTCTATCTCAAAGAGAGCTTTTGGTAAGAAAAATATTAATCCACTACAAATTTGAATCATCTATCGAAATGGATTACAGAGATTTAGGTTCCATGAGATATTACATAAACTTTTCTGCTCATCTCTTTCTCTAGCCCGGCATTCTTGAGGAGGCACAATTGGCAGTAAGAAATCCATTTTTATTAGGGCAATTAATGTATTCAAAACCCTGAAATTGCTGAAATTGCACAATGTAATATATTTATGTCAGGATATACTAATATGCCCAAACACGCAGAACTTAAGTATAAAATAAAGAAAACCCTAAGACGTATTACCAGGCCTTAGAGCGGCCGGATTTAACATATAAAAAGGAAAAACACAAGACAGGCTGAGGACAAGAATACAGAATACATGAGAGCGTTAAAAAAGCCAAAGGTCGAGGAATACAGAAGTCAGAATGGTCAAGAGCCGAGCCAAAAGTCAAGGAATACAGAGATCGGATTGTCAGTAGGATAGCCAATGTCAAAATACACAAGAAACAGTACCAGAAACATGCTCTCGGATCACCAGAATATAAACCACGACGGGGCACAGAGAAATGGACAAAAAAGGTTTAAATAGCCTAATGTGCTCCCTGATTGGCTGCAGGGAAGCATGTGATAGTGAACGTGTGTATGTGACATCACCCACATGTTCCAAATGGTTAGGCACTAGAAGGGTTAATAATAAACCTTAAAAGATTCTAACTTGCAGCGGCCGGCATCTCTAATGTTTACAGACCTGGCTGCTGTGTACAGGAGGAGTGCCTGTCAGTGAAGCCGGGGGCGTCGCAGGAGGAGGTAAGCGATAGGCAGCATTCCCATTACCACGTGGGAATGCCGCCACAACGAGATGCGCCCGCTGGGACCCATACTGCTCTCTGGCATGAGCGGACCAGGCGGGCAAAGTGACAATTTATATACAAGTGTCTCATCTCATTGTGATCAAATCCAATCATCTCAGTGATTCCAGATAATTAATTTGATGTATATATTTCATACGGAATGCCCAGAGAATTAAAAACCATCTAAAATCACTTCAAAACTTTAAATGAGTGACCCTTCATTGAACTTACAATATACAATGTAAGTGTTGTGTTGTCTCTCAATTCCCTCTGACAGCCTTATAAGACTTCAGGTAATAAATATCACTGGACCTCAGAATCAGAGACAAGTTGTAAATGCCTCGATACTATTTGGTTTACAAATTGGATAATAAAACAAGACTTAATTTCTGTACCATTTTACAGTATTTTAAGACATTAACAAGATTTAACCAATTGCTTTCCAGACACAGCTCACCTCAGAAACCTATGAATCATGCCCACTCGGCAAGACAGGTTATACCTCAGCTGAATGTGAAAAAGTAGGGAGAACTAACGAACAGATGCACAAAATACAACAAATATAATTATTATAATTTACTGCAGATAAAACCGCCTACTGAAGTAAGATGCTGAGATACAGGGAGTGCAGAATTATTAGGCAAGTTGTATTTTTGAGGATTAATTTTATTATTGAACAACAACAACCATGTTCTCAATGAACCCAAAAAACTCATTAATATCAAAGCTGAATATTTTTGGAAGTAGTTTTTAGTTTGTTTTTAGTTATAGCTATGTTAGGGGGATATCTGTGTGTGCAGGTGACTATTACTGTGCATAATTATTAGGCAACTTAACAAAAAACAAATATATACCCATTTCAATTATTTATTATTACCAGTGAAACCAATATAACATCTCAACATTCACAAATATACATTTCTGACATTCAAAAACAAAACAAAAACAAATCAGTGACCAATATAGCCACCTTTCTTTGCAAGGACACTCAAAAGCCTGCCATCCATGGATTCTGTCAGTGTTTTGATCTGTTCACCATCAACATTGCGTGCAGCAGCAACCACAGCCTCCCAGACACTGTTCAGAGAGGTGTACTGTTTTCCCTCCTTGTAAATCTCACATTTGATGATGGACCACAGGTTCTCAATGGGGTTCAGATCAGGTGAACAAGGAGGCCATGTCATTAGATTTTCTTCTTTTATACCCTTTCTTGCCAGCCACGCTGTGGAGTACTTGGACGCGTGTGATGGAGCATTGTCCTGCATGAAAATCATGTTTTTCTTGAAGGATGCAGACTTCTTCCTGTACCACTGCTTGAAGAAGGTGTCTTCCAGGAACTGGCAGTAGGACTGGGAGTTGAGCTTGACTCCATCCTCAACCCGAAAAGGCCCCACAAGCTCATCTTTGATGATACCAGCCCAAACCAGTACTCCACCTCCACCTTGCTGGCGTCTGAGTCGGACTGGAGCTCTCTGCCCTTTACCAATCCAGCCACGGGCCCATCCATCTGGCCCATCAAGACTCACTCTCATTTCATCAGTCCATAAAACCTTAGAAAAATCAGTCTTGAGATATTTCTTGGCCCAGTCTTGACGTTTCAGCTTGTGTGTCTTGTTCAGTGGTGGTCGTCTTTCAGCCTTTCTTACCTTGGCCATGTCTCTGAGTATTGCACACCTTGTGCTTTTGGGCACTCCAGTGATGTTGCAGCTCTGAAATATGGCCAAACTGGTGGCAAGTGGCATCGTGGCAGCTGCACGCTTGACTTTTCTCAGTTCATGGGCAGTTATTTTGCGCCTTGGTTTTTCCACACGCTTCTTGCGACCCTGTTGACTATTTTGAATGAAACACTTGATTGTTCGATGATCACGCTTCAGAAGCTTTGCAATTTTAAGAGTGCTGCATCCCTCTGCAAGATATCTCACTATTTTTGACTTTTCTGAGCCTGTCAAGTCCTTCTTTTGACCCATTTTGCCAAAGGAAAGGAAGTTGCCTAATAATTATGCACACCTGATATAGGGTGTTGATGTCATTAGACCACACCCCTTCTCATTACAGAGATGCACATCACCTAATATGCTTAATTGGTAGTAGGCTTTCGAGCCTATACAGCTTGGAGTAAGACAACATGCATAAGGAGGATGATGTGGTCAAAATACTAATTTGACTAATAATTCTGCACTCCCTGTAGAAGACAAGTCCAATCTGTAATGTCTCATCATGGTCAATAGTGAAGACCAGGTGGCCAACCTGAAGATGTCCTCTGAAAGGACTTCTGACCAGTTAGTAGTGGACAGGGATCTGGGTGAAAACGCAGATGTTTTCTGTCATGCTGGCCTTTTACTTCTGAAGCAGTTTCCTTAAGGGGTTAATTTTCTCGGCTAGTATGCTTTGGTGATGATATTAAAAATCATCATATTGGAAGTTAATAAAGCTTCCCATTTTTGGTTCCCGAAGGAAGGACAAATAATTTGTTGGATTTCCTCAACTCGAAATAAACTGATAAATATTTAATGAAAAAAATCGCTCACATCCTACCTCCTATAGACTGTAACATTGTTTGAGCAGGGTCCTCTTCAACCTATTGTTCCTGTAAGTTTTCTTGTAATTGTCCTATTTATAGCTAAATCCCCCCTCTTATAATATTGTAAAGTGCTACGGAATCTGTTGGTGCTATATAAATGGCAATAATAATAATAATAAAGTTTGATTTCTAGAGGGAAGGGGTCTGGATAATATAAGGGAAGAACCACTACCTGGAGAAGATGGACATGTGAGACCGCCTTAGGTAGAAAACCTTGCCTTGGTTTTAAAACCACTGTCATGAAACAAGAGTATGCAGTTCATCAGGTGTAAAAGCGGATATCATCTTCTTTTTGACACCAATTGTGTAAGGTGTTTCTTAAAGGAAGCTATTTCTATCCCTTATGCACTTTTTGAGGATAGACAGATTGGAGTTTTTCTATTCCTGACTAAACCTGAATACCTTCAGAAATTATTGGCTGTAGAACCATATCCCCGTCCTCTTGATGATTCCCTTTGGAATTTCTGAAATATTGTCTGCCTGGTCTGTACATCCTTCTTTCACAAAAAGGCAGTCTCTTTTATCCTTCCAAGAAGGCTTTTAGGCTTTTTTTTTTCTTGGGGAAGAAAAGCCTTTTTACAATGTGTTGCCTTCTGAGTAGCTTAACCTTATAACTTGCTGAACAGCAGATCACATTGGAACAGAAGAGCACAGAGAAAGGCTTTAGAGGAAAAACTTGCTCCACAAAAATTGTGACATAATGCCCTTCTGGATGCGTGGTAAGGTTTACACACCATATTGGTTATATCCAATAAAGCTTCTGAACAAACTTCTGAAGCTAATCTGAAGTCTTTGAGACTCTCAAACAGTGGCATTACTAGGGGGGAGAGGGGGGCCATGGCCCCCCCTACTTCATGCAGTGTATCCCCCCGACTGAAATTGAAGTCAGGAGCGCTGCGTCTACCTACACAAGCTGCAGCAGCACTGTCACTATGGAATTGTGTTCCACCCTTTTCCCACAAGCTGCCAGAGGGGGAACTGTGCTGGGAGGACTTTCGACTGGGTCATAGAGAGCAGCGCATAGGAGAGACAGGGAGAGGAAGCTCAGCTCTACACAGAGGCATCCAGGCAGCTGAGTCAGTGTGTGGTTCAGTCTGTGTGTATGTGTATGTGTGTGGGGGTGGGGGGTCAGTCTGGGTATGTGTATGGGTCAGACTGTGTGTGGGGGTGGGGGTTCAGTCTGTGTGTGTTGGTCAATTTTTGTGTATGGGTGGGGGGGCAGGCTGTGTGTGTATGGGTGTTGGGGGTCAGTCTGTGTGTGTGGGTTCAGTCATCTGTGTGTGGGGGTTCAGTCATCTGTGTGTGGGGGTCAGTTTGTGTATGGATGTGTGTGTGGGGGTCAGTCTGTGTGGGGTGGGTCAGTCTGTGTGTGTATGGGTGTGGGGGTCATTCTGTGTGGGGGGGTCAGTGTGTGTGTGTTCAGTCTGTGTATACACCCAAAGAGATTTCAGCACACATATGAATTTGGGCAAAATACAATTTTAAGTTATTTGTACATTACATCAAATGGATTATAATAAGCTTTTGTTATTTTCGCCAATCTCTGTGTATGCTCAGATCACTGTTGGAATATATATATACAACCAAGGAATTGGGAGGGGGAGACATCCAAAACATATATAGGGCCCAGGTAACTTTACTATGCTACCCTAATTGTGTTAAGGCCCTGCTTTTTCAGAGTGGCTCCCTATCGGCGTTAAGGCTTTAAACACATATTACTGGGAACTGTATTGCTATATAAAACATTTTAATACATTTACAAATACCAAACATCTTGAAAAAAGGGACAACAGCATAGGAAAGAGAGACAATTCCACCAAAAGAGGGACACTTGAGATTTGGAACTGAAACCCCCTAGGCACATTCACAGTCTGCTGGCCCAACCTGCTACAAAGCTCCTGTATCCCCCTTCTACAAAACACCTCCATACTGCTCGTCCACATGATTAAATAGTGTTGTCCAGCCACGATCTACCGGCATCGCCGATCGACTGGAAGATCATGATCAACGTATTGGGCACCACTGCCCTAAATCTTCCACAATGTCAAGGAAGTATGCAAACTCATATTTAAACAGATTTTAAACAGCAGGTAATATTTCTATAGTTTCAAATCATTCACAAAATTAGTATTTTGAAATGGATACAAATGATAATGTAAACAAATATAATCTTCTAACACACCACTAGATGGTGCCAAAGTGTTTGTTGTAAAACACTTGTCTGTCTTGTCTGCCTGCTGGCATTTTTTTCTCCTACAAAAAGCAGACATGCAGTCTTATGTTTTTTTTGTTTTAACTAAATCCAGGTGTATTACAGAGAAACAACAGCATTTATACATAGAAGACAGACCGGCAACTGGAAACTAAGTTCCAGAAGTAGAATATTAACAGCTGGTGTGAATTACCTGTACTGGAAGTATGGACAACTTGAAAGTTAACATTGAAGAAAATTAACCAAGTATGGGAGTTATGCAGAATAAGTGTCTGTTCTGAATAGTGGTGTAAATATAGAAAAGGATGCTTGCACCTTCCTCTGGTTTCCATGGTGACTGCCCCACCTTCAGTACTTTAGACCAGTTTTCAGTACACAAGGATTTCATACAAAACTCCTATATATTACTGAAACCAAATAAATGTTGCACTTGCAATGAACAGGGTATCATTTCATAGTAGGAGTATGGATTAAAGTATCACTCTAACTACTACAGTCCATTATAATAGTTATAGTGCAGAGGCTATGTTGTTTGCATATAAAACGTTTATCAAAGTGATATGAAAAAAAAGGGTTCATATAGATACCTGTAGGTCTTTAAAGGAACACTATAGGCACCCAGACCACTTCAGCTCATTGAAGTGGTCTGGGTGCACGGTCTCTGTCCCACTTGGTTCTGCAAT
This sequence comes from Pelobates cultripes, assembly GCA_933207985.1. NCBI lineage: Eukaryota > Metazoa > Chordata > Amphibia > Anura > Pelobatidae > Pelobates > Pelobates cultripes. The sequence goes on from OW240923.1 coordinate 40,809,796, forward strand.
GAAAAACATAGCAGTTTTTGAGAAACTACAATGTTTACATTGCAGTACTAAGACTACCTCTAGTGGCTATCTACCAGAGAGCCACTTCCAAGAGTCTAGCGAACTCTGAGTTCCTTAAACAATGTAGGACGTTCTCATGCTCTGTATGAGGACATCCAGCATCAGTAAATTTCCCATAGGAAAGCATTGATTCACTAGCCGCACATGAGCATTAGGTCCCCCCTGTCTGAGGAGGTGAAGCACCGACCCAGTGCTGAGGAGATTGTCACTGGAATTGAGTAAGGAAATAGAGTGTTTAACCCTTTATGTGCCATTCGCAAGGGCCGTGGAGGACGGGGGAACAGATGGCACTATAGTGTTAAGAATACAACTTGGTATTCCTAACAATAAGAGTTCCTCTAATTATGCTTGCGAACAGGATTCGAAAAGGATTCAAACTGTTTTTTTGATTAGAGTAACAGTAACAACAAATTGTTAGTTTTAATCTGAGTCAGTTAAAGGACCACTATAGGCACCCAGACCACTTCAGCTTAATGGAGTGGTCTGGGTGCCTGGTCCATCTAGGATTAACCCTTTCTGCTGTAAACATAGCAGTTTCAGAGAAACTGCTATGTTTACCTATGGGTTAATCCATCCTCTAGTGGCTGTCTCATTGACAGCCACTAGAGGCGCTTCCGCGCTTCTAACTGTGATTTTCACAATGAGAAGACACCAGCGTCCATAGGAAAGCATTGAGAATGCTTTCCTATGGACTGGCTGAATGAGTGCGCGGCTCTTGCCGCGCATGCGAATTCAGTCAATGACGGGGAAAGGAGGCGGAGATTCCCCACAGCCGAGGGAGCCCAACGGTGGAGAAAAGGTATGTGTTTAACCCCCACCTCACCCTAGAGCCCGGCGGGAGGGGGACCCTAAGAGTGGGGGGGAGTGGAGAGTTAGAGACCCTATAGTGCCAGGAAAATGAGTATGTTTTCCTGTCACTATAGTGGTACTTTAATCATAAAGTCACAATGAAAAAGGGACAAACTGTACTTCATTATGTGAATCTCTAACAGTACTCACTGCCAGGACTGACAAACAAACATATTATGAATGTTGTTCTTGCACAAACATAGACAACCACAGCCTGACGTGGTAGAAACTCCATTATTTGGGCTTAATGCCATTTCTGCTTAGCAAAGCAAGTTAATTGTTTTCTTACGTGGTTTAGAGAAGCCCCACTTCAGTTCAATATCAGCAGTGACTCCATCTGCAACCATTTTTCAACATAAACTGGAGCCCAGCCCTGGGCCAGAGTCATCAAGTCTAACGATATGTAAATTACAAGCAGTTTCATACAGTATATAATGCCACTAGTCAATTACAATAATTACGTGGAACAGTTAAATGAGCAATTACAATAGGTTCTAGTCCCTTTAAGAGTGTAGCTTAATGAGAATATCAGAAGCGTATGAACACACTTAAAGTTTTGAATAAACATTTAAAATAGATCTTAGTTTAGTAAGTGCAGCATAGAAAGTTTGAAAGATATCTAGCTACAAAATTTGAAGCAAAAAACTAGTGTGTCGGATAGCTGTAGAGTTTGAAAGATATCTAGCTACAAAATTTGAAGCAAAAAACTAGTGTGTCGGATAGCTGTAGAGTGGAAGGTGTGCAGGGACAGACTGAAAGCAATCTAGGCCCCTGTGTGAATTAAGGCCCTTGGCCTCTTTGATGTCCAGTAGATACACACATGGATACAAATGTTTACTTAGTAAATATTAATTTTGGTAAATTGAAAAACAAATTGAAAAAAATGTGGCCAAAATAACTAGGACAAATTCTCCAAAATCGACAAAAGGGACATTTTGGCAATCTTACAGGTGTAGAATACTGTGGTTTATGCTGGCAGCGCCATTTAGTCTAGCTTTGTACAATGTTCAGTTTGTCCTTAACCAGCTCCTGCAGGGCCTTTCCTGGCCCAGGCTCTCTGTAGATGGAGGCACTAGGTTCTGCCCCCTCATGTTAGTTCCCGTCCCTCAAATTAGGCTCCGCCCCCTCACAATCTACACTAGGCTGTAGAGCAGGAGGGCAAAAGTTACAAGCTGACCAGGTGTTTGAGGATAACATGCCAAGTTCATTTATTTCAGTAATGCAACGTAAAAGGGGAAACTGATATATGAGATAGACGCATTACATGCAAAGCAAGATAGTTCAAGCCGTGATTTGTCATAAGTGCGATGATTATGGCTTACAGCTCATGAAAACCCCAAATCCACAATCTCAGTAAATTAGAATATTACATGCAATCAATAAAACAAGGAGTGTACATAGAACAATATCGGACCTCTGAAAAGTATAAGAATGCATATGGACTCAGTACTTGTTTTGTGCCCTTTTTGCAGCAATTACTGCCTCAATGTGGTGTGGCATGGTAGCTATCAGATAATTGATTCTGTTACACCTAATGTGTTGCCCAGGAGTGAGGGAGTAGGACTGGCACTAGGCTGCTCAAAAAACTGGAAAAAATAGGGATCCACTAAAACCTATAAAAGAAATACTATGGAAAGACACCAATAATGTCTACAAATACCAGGAGCTGACCTAGAATATGGCTTAAATGAGTATATATCTGGATACAAGAGAAGATATGTATATAATGGTGCTGTGCCTTTAAGAAAGAACTAAAATCCACAAGAGAATGTAAAAGCAAGATAAATGAATATAATCAGATAGATAGATAATGAATAGTAAATAAATAATAAAAGATAGATAAATAGGTAAAAATATGTCTGGAACAAAAATGTGCAGTGCAAGTGCCTCTATTACTGCTATAGAGCAGAATGGCTGGCACTTGTACCAAATGATATACTTAGTATCTTATAAAGATGCAGATAGAAAAATTGTAATATTATAGCAATACAGTATTTGGAACTGTAGGCTAAAATGTAGTTACACAATGTAACAACAGCTTTTTATCTGCTGTTACATTGTGTGACAATATTTTAGCCTACAGTTCCAAATACTGTATTGCTATAATATTACAATTTTTCAATAAACAAAAGAGCACATTTATTTTAAGAAATGCATTTGCATATAAACAACGTTTCAGTCCGACTACGTTCACATATTAAGAAAAGTTTGGTAATGGGACTGAAATGGTGAATGTATGCTGTTGCACAGCAGTAAAAAACAAATTACGTTATCTTGTTTATTTTGATGTTCTATGAGTGTGTTCTTCACTTTGGATGAGATCATCAAACTTGATGATATCAGGGGGGCGTGGCTAGCTGCCGAGCATGGTGGAAGCATAACCCACAGCTCCGGCTCAATAGCTTTGAATCCAGCACCATCCAAGTGTACAAGCTGTAAATAAAAGCCTCAAATAGACGATGTCTCAACCTAAGAACAAGAAGATGAATACTAAGGCAGAAAAAAAATCTATTTTTTCACACAAAAAACGGCGCCTGACCAAGCAAACCAACAGGCCTCAAATAAAGATGGCGACAGCATGGAGGGAACAGACACCCTGCAACAAGGAGGGAACCAAAATGGAAACTCCACAAGGGAAACTCACAGTGGGCTATCTTACTAAAACTGATTGCTTTATGGCAGACGTGAAAGAACTAGCCCAACGCACAGCATACACTGAAAACTAAATTAAGGAATTTACCTCTGCTCATAATGATCTAGCAAGCCACGTGGAAGACCTGGAGGCCAGACGGGAGCATACTGAAACAAAGCTAGCCGACCTGGAAGACTGTGCGAGACACAATAACATCAAATGAGGAGTGCCTGAAAGTGTCTTGCCGACAGAACTACCAGCTTGCATGAGGGGCCTCCTCCATGCATTTGCACCCGAAATCCCTACTGACATGCACAGAGTCCCACGGCCCAGACACCTACCTGACACGGCCCCCAGGGATGTCCTTCTGCGTGCTCACTACTACCATATTAAGGAGCACATCCTCAGAGCAAGCAGGAACAAGGTGAAACCACCTGAAGAATACCCGACGGTGAAGCTATTCACGGATCTCTCCTCAGCGACACTGCTCCGATCGTGGAGACTCTTAGATCCAATGGCATATGATACCGCTGGGGATTTCCAGTCAAAATGCTGATCAACAGAGAAGGGAAAATGATCTCCATCACCTCCCCTAAACACGGCCTCTGCTAGATGAGATCGTGGGGACTTGAAAATTTACCTGACAAACAAGCAGCCACCCAACCCAAGAGACTGCCACTGGACTGGCGCAAAACACCTAATTGCCCTGAATTGCCTCTTGGGCGCACAAACTCTCAGCACAGCAAGTATCTCTTAAGCTTTAATGTTGCAGGTTCACCCTAATAATTTTTGTTCTGAAATGGGCTCTAGGAAGCCAATGTACTAATGCATATGCTGAAATGTCAATGTCAATAGATAGAAAATTTACATATTCCCCCGAGTGCCCATACTACTCCCTATGACGTGACCACCACAACCCATAAGCAAAACGGGCAAAAAAAAAAAGCAAAGCCTGCTAATAATTCTTCACTATCCACCTGTACCGGGGAAGCCAGGCAAACTCAGGGTCCCGGGCGTTACAAGGGGAAACAAGAAAGGGTTAAGACAAAGCAATCACTGTCACTAAATGGGAGAAGGGAACTGGAGCCTATTCCAGTGAATCCAACGCCAGATATAGGGATAACACAACCAAAAGAGGGATGAGAAATGGGCGAAATGCCTTTCTCCATAGCGGACTTTTAGCCCCCCAGGCTGCACTTAAAACCAGTAACCAGGGGAGAACCACAACTAAATCCCTGGGGAGGTTAATGGTGATGATTGCTGAGATACTTGGAGCCATGGTATTTAGGCTTCAACTTTACTACATTCATGTAGCTATTTGTCATGTTATAGAGGGGATATGATTTGCGCCACACCAAAAGCAGACACCTTACCCCTTGCACCCATTACACCTGGGGTCCCAGAGTAGACCTGAAGTAACGCCACTATTGGGGAATAGGACGGACATCCCTCCCATGAACACGGAACCCTTATCCCCACCCTCTGGCACACAAGGGGTTTCTACCACTCTCTGAATAATGATTGGGGAGAGAAGGCAACCCTCCTGCCACCCCCTCTGGAACCCTACCCCTGGCTTTAAAAAGAACTGTACCAAATGGAACCACACTACCCCAAACCCAGGTCTGGTACAAGATGTAATAACCACCGGACTAAATCCAAAACAGATTAACGCTAGTATTAAATGTCACGTTACCACCCAGGCCCACAGAACAAGAGTGCCATGGAATAGGACTCACACCCAAACCTGCTTTAGCGCTACAACCGAACAGAGAGACCGCAGACCTAACCTTACATCCCTAAATGCTGATTATACACTCGCATAATGTGAGGGGAATGAATGCCCCTCACAAACGTAGGATGTAATTGAGAGACGCAAAACAGATCCAGGCTGACATTCTGTGCATACAAGAGACACACTTTGTCAAATACAGAATTCCCTCCTTTGGCACCAAGGATTACCGCACTCAATACCACGCAGCACACACTTCCAAAGCAAGAGAGGTGTCAATCTTGATACGTAGATCACAAGCATTTGAACTACTTACACTAAACACAGATAACCAAGGCAGGTATATAATAATGACCTGCAAGATTAATGATACTATATACAAGATAGCAAACATATACAGCCCAAATGTAAACCAAAGGAATTTCGTCCATAAAGTGCTATTGAAACTAGACCCACCCCAAACTGAACAACTAATAGTCTGCGGGGACCTTAACCACTTTTTTGACTTGGAACTGGACACCTCCGCCACACCACACCACACCAACCAAGACGTAAAACACTACAGACGCAATGCACGTCCATGACAAAACGTATATCTGAGTTCGGCTTATATGACTCGTGGCGAACATTACACCCAAGAGAACGATCGTACTCCCATTACTCTTCAGTTCATAAGAGCCACTCAAGAATAGACCACATTTTGACATCAGCCCCAACCCTACTTAAGACAACACAATGCAAGACAGGAGACATTTTGTAACGCCCCAATAACCCTGACAGAGACATTCAAATCCAGAGGCAGAGCTCCATGGAAACTCAACGAGTCCTTGTTAACTGACGAGCACTTCAAACTGAAACTGGACAAAGACCTACAGGAGTACTTTAAAACCAATGACACCCCAGACAGCACAGCACTGACACAATGGCTGGCCCACAAGTCAGTAATCAAGGGAATACTCATTAGCCAAGCGGCACACATCAAAAAAGCAGCACAAACCAAGCTCTTGACACTAAAACTTTTGCCAACAGGTTAGCAAACATAATCCCAACCATTGTACATGATGATCAAGTAAGATTTGTGAAAGGCCGACAGGGGGCGGACAGGACCAGGAAAGTGCTGAACCTAATGCACTACCTCCTGGGAGTGCTCAATAAATTTAATTTCCAGCCGCAATTTCTAGCAGCAGTAACTACACTCTACAACAACACCTCGCCAGGGTCACCACAAGCGTGTTCATCTCAGACCCACTGACCATTTCTAATGGATCACGCCAAGGATGCCCATTGTCCCCCCTCCTATATATCCTGGCGCTGGAACCCTTGACCACTCTAGTTCGCAATAACCCACACATACCAGGCATACGGGTGAAACAAAAAGAATACAAATTCACTATTTGCTGACGATATACTACTTACAATATCCAACCCAGAGACCTCCCTCAAACAGTTCACAGCTCTCCTAGAAGCCTACAGTAAATGTTCCTACTATAAATTGAATGTGACCAAAATACAAGCCATGTGCCTCACTCTCCCCAGCAAATGAATGCAAAACTTGAAATCCCAGTTCAACTATGATTGGAGAACTGATCACCTTACCTTCTTAGGTTTAAAACTTACGGCATCACTCACCCACCTCTTCAAGGCAAACTACACAACACTACACAATCAGGTGAAAACACTCCTTCAGGGATGGCATAAAAAAATTTATCTCCTGGACTGGCCGAGTAGCCGCAATAAAAATGATAATTCTCCCAAAATACCAATACCTATTTAGGACCCTCCCCATAAAAGTTCAGGTGCCCTTTTTCACAGAAAACCAAGCACTATTGAATAAATTTATATGGGTGCAACACAAACCCAGAGTAGCCATAACCACGATGTACAGACGCCATACGAGAGGAGGCATGAACCTCCCTAACCTACAACAGTACTATAGAGCAGCCAACATCAACCCCATTATCACAGCACAAACCCAAGAGAAACACCCACAGTGGATAGCACTTGAGTCTGGCTCAGAACCAGGGCAACACTTTCTATCGATCATGTGGACCCCTCCCCTCCTCAGACCCAAGAATACACAGATGTTGCCAACTACAGCTTCGACTAAACGTATTTGGGAGGCCCACAGAGCCACTCTATGCAGAACAAAAGCATACTCCCCGGCAATGACGATCTCCACATTACAGATGTTAATCCCAGACTTTATCTCCCACTTATGGGAAAGACATCACATCAAATACATCACACAACTGGTACAGGGACAGACAATTTTAACATTCCCTCCTCTTAAATGCCAACACACCTACCACCAAGGGGCCAGACCCATCCACAGCACCGACAGCCGCACTCATATAAGCAAATTGTGTAAAGAAATTAACTAAAACGGGTGAAGATAAAAAATAGACAAAGTATATAAGTGACGGGATGGCACTGAGCATTCGCTTACCTCAGGCTTAGGCCACCATTGAGCCTCAGATTGGCCTTTCCCTAAACAGAATCACACACAGAACTGGCCTCCATGGCCCGCAGCAGGGCCAATAAAACAACAGGTCAGACGAAGTAAAGGTCCAAAAGGGTACAAAGCAAACCCAACCCCCGGAGAGACTCACAGTCCAGGGGACCATTTCCCCCCTCTCCCTCCTCCCTGACCTACCCAAGTTTCCCACCCCAAGGTTTAGTTTGAAAAAGCCACAAGATGTAATGAGCAAATGAAAAGCGCAATGGGCTTGCACCCTAAGCACCAAGTTGCAGCAGATAACTTATCAATTGACGCCCCCCCCAACTGTCTTATTCATGCATGTTTGTGAATAAAAATTGCTTACTAAAAAAAACAAAAAACTTGATGATCTCAGCCAATCCAATGCTTTCCCATAGGAAAGCATTGGGAGGATATTGTGCATGTGTGGCAAAAAGCTGCACTGCCAAACAGCATCTTTATGGGGCACATTCAGCACCTCCATGCAGACCCAATCTAACACACTGCCCCTACTCCCACTCTAATACACTGCCCACAAATCCAATACATTGCCCCAAATCCAACATACTGTCCCTCCTCCCTCCATCCAATCTAATACATTGCTTCCCTTCACCCAATCTAATACATTGCCCTTTAATCTGTGTGGGTCAGTCTGTGTGTGTATGGGTCAGACTGTGTGTATGGGTGTGTGGGGGGTCAAATTAAATAGACTGCCCCTACTCCCATTACTCTTAATACACTGCCCTCCATCCCCCCAATTTACCACACTCCCCCCACTCTAATACACTGGCCTCCTCCCTCCCTCAAATACATACACTGCCCCTCCTTCCCAAATTTAATACAGTGGCCCTCTGACTTCCCCAAACTAATACACTGCCTCCTGACTCCCTCCCTCCCTCCCATTAATACACTGCCACCGCTCCCCAATTTAATACACTGGCCCTCTCCCTCCCCCAATTTAACACACTGACCCCACCACCACTCTGCACTGCCTTCCCCCAATTTAACACACTGGCCCCCTCCCTCCCATCAAAACACTGGCCCTCTTCCTCCCCCAAATTAATACTGTGCCCCCTCCCACCCTCAAATTAATACAATGCCCCTCCCTCAAATTAATACAGTGTCCCCTCCCTAAGATTAACACAGTGTCCCCTGCCTCAAATTAATACAGTGCCCCTCCCTCAGATTATTAATTTGAGGGAGGGGGCCAGTGTATTAATCTGAGGGAGGGGACACTGTATTAATTTGGGGGAGGGCACTGTATTAATTTGAAGGAGGGGGCCAGTGTATTACAGTGCCCTCCCTCAAGCTAATACAGTTCTCTCCCTCAAATTAATACACTGCCCCCCCACCCAAGCCCCTCTTCTCCTTATGATTTGCTGTCTGTCCTCCTACTCAGCTCTGCTGAAGCAGGTCACACACTCCTCTGACACTGCGAGCTGGAGGGAAGGGGGAGTGGCTGCTCTCGTCTGCTCAGAGGCACACAGCCACTCTGCCCTCTTGTGGCCGGGAAAGCAAGAATACGGAAATATTTTTCCTGTCTTGCTGGTTGCAGCCACAGCTGAAAGCGGCCCCAGGGCAGGCGGACCGCAAATATGTTCACTGTTGACCACATGCTCTAACTCAGTGTTTCCCAACCCAGTCCTCAAGGCACACCTACCAGTCCAGGATTTAGGAATTACCCAGTTGTGTCTAAGGTGTTTTTACAAAGAAGAAAAAAAACACCTTAGACACAACTGGGTAATCCCTAAATCCTGGACTGGTAGGTGTGCCTTGAGGACTGAGTTGGGAAACACTGCTCTAACTGAACCCATACCATACAGACGATTACGATAATGTCCGCCCTGTAAAATCTAATTTCTAAATTAATCCCACTCAGTGCAGACAGTCATTCGTTATGTTTCATGCTGTGCAGTCACCACATTAACCTTTTCCATGTAACCACTTATCTTCCTCCCTGTTCTTACCCATCCCATACGTCCTCCACCTGTTCAAATTCAACTTGAAATTAGAATAGATGGAGTTGAAATTGGGTTACCTGAGTGCATCACAGTGACCCTTTATATATAGCCACTTACCTCCCAATATCTACCCTGAATTCAAACCTATTCTGTATAGCTGGTTTGCTGAACTCCAGTAGCACAGATCAATCATAAAACCAACAACTAATCATAAAAGAGATACCAGGTGATATAAGGCCCTGACAGACCAAGTACTTCCTCTTTCTTTGAAGTGAACTAACAAGAACACATATACATAAATTAGATCAACTGGACAAGGACTGGAAAGCGTAACCGTAGATAACTTGCAAATCTTGCAATCCATCTCGCCAAATTAGTCAATACTAGTTTGTGTGGTTTAATTTATGAAAAGAAGAGCTGACCTGAACTTTAAGGCTACAAGGAAGCAATAACATCCAGTATGAGAGAAAACAGAAGGAGGAGAGGATGGTCATGGGATAATTCCAACAGATATGGGAATCATGATTGACTCTGCCAGAGGGGGGCAATGAGAAGAAGGGATATACCCTGCATGCAAACCTGATGGAGGACACTCGCCATGGTGGAAATGCATATACCACTTGAACAGGCCGGACTTGTCGGAAAGCATCCACTACTTTGCATTCCGGATCTGGAAGTCAACTGAAGAATCTAGGGAGCGGACGATTGGTCTGAAAAGCAAAGAGATACACTTGCAGTGGGCCTCTGAGCATGTAAAGCATGTAAAAGATGGATTTGTTTAGCCACCAATCACTGCTCTCCCTCCAAAAACTCCAATACCAATCCCAGGCCAGTTTCTTCATCCAACCAAGGTCCTCTGGTGGAAGAATCCACACAATGTGCTCTACAGCTCCAAAGACTTGCATCCGATTCCACTATGAAATCTGATGAGAGACCCAATATAGCTTTTCTATTCCAGGCCTCATGTGAAGGATCCACCAATGTAGTCCTGTTCGTACCTCGAGAGTAAGAGCAACCAATTGGTCATAAGATTAACCCAAACGCAGGTGTTTCGTCTTCAGTTGTTGCATAACCTGGTAGTTTACAGGTTCGGTGTAGAAAGCTTGTATAGAGGAAGACAGGAACCCACAATAGGAGCGAGAAGGAGCAATTAGATGCAATCTAGCAGAAAAATTTGACCAATTACCGTATATACTCGAGTATAAGTCGACCCGAATATAAGTCGAGACCCCTAATTTTACCCCAAAAACCTGGGAAAACTTATTGACTCGAGTATAAGACTAGGGTGGGAAATGCAGCAGCAGCTACTGGTAAATTTCTAAATAAAATTATATCCCCAAAAAATTATATTAATTGAATATTTATTTACAGTGTGTGTATATAACGAATGCAGTGTGTTTGTATGAATGAGGTGTGTGTGTGTATGAATGCAGTGTGTGTATGAATGCAGTGTGTGTGTGTATATAATGCAGTGTGTTTGTATGAATGTGGTGTGTTTATGTATGAGTGCAGTGTGTGTGTATGAGTGTGTGTGTGATGCAGAGTGTATGTGTGTGTGTTTGTGTGTGATGCAGAGCCTTGGTGGGGGGTGGGCATTTTTATAAATGTTTTTGTTTAATTATTATTAGTATTTTAATATTATTTTTTTATACTATTAATATTTTAATTTTTGTTTTATTATTATTTACATTTTTATTTATTTAGATTTTTTCGTCCCCCTCCCTGCTTGTTAGCTGGCCAGGGAGGGGGGCTCTCATTCCTTGGTAGTCCAGTGGATGGGCTGTGTAGGAGAAGGGCTGACAGAGAGCTGTAACTTACCTTTCCTGCAGGTCCTGTCAGCTCCCTTCTCTCTCCTCTGGTCCGGTCAGCTCCTGTCAGCTCCCCTGTAAGTCTCGCGGTTTGAGTGCCTCGCGGAGCGTTGCAGTGGAGCTGACAGGGGAGCTGACCGGACCGGAGGAGAGAGAAGGGAGCTGACAGGAGCTGCAGAAAAGGTAAGTTACAGCTCTCTTACAGCCCCCAACAGGACCACCGGGCTTGTAATGAGCCCGGCGGTCCTTGTCTGTATTATGGCAATGTAAGTTGCCATAATACAGACAGTGACTCGAATATAAGACGAGTGGGGGTTTTTCAGCACAAAAAATGTGCTGAAAAACTCGTCTTATACTCGAGTATATATGGTTCTGATGGACGCATCAGAGAAGGGTAAGCAGAGTATGCAAAGGATCTAGTCTATCATGAAACTGAGAAACTGAATAAGCTGGGAATGAGATAGAACTGACTTTTCTTGGTTCACTGTAACAAACCTAAAGACTCGGGAAAGCAGCCAAACCTGGCTTTAAATGTTTTGTGAAGCACCATGGAGCTGAGCTAAGTCCGGAGGGAAGACAGGTAAATTGGTAAAGTATAAATACTGCACTTTGTCTCATAAGAGATTCTTTGCCTGGAGCTGAAGGAAGCAAGGTGAATTGTTAATGTAAGACTCATCTAAGAGGTTTGCCTTGATGTGGCAGGTGAATGTACACTCAAGTGGCCACTGGAGTGATACTAAAAACCTCCAGTTATTAAATGTTTATAGGGATTTGGGATAGTACACAAGTGACACTTTTCTTTGGTTTTATTGTATGTATTGGGGTTGATGTGTACTATATTCATTGCTGTCGCTAACGAATTAGTGGGAATTTGAGTGCAGGACTTATTTTTTTATAGATAGATAAGCTCATTCCTTATAGCATTTGGATCCAGTTGGGTACTCCGTGACAACGCCAGGTCTACAATATACATGATCTTTGCCAGTGGTTCGAGCAGGCCCACTAACAGTGCCTTCTCTACTGAACAGTTACTTCTCAACAGAGGCTGCCATGGCAGCGTTTATCTTGGAGTGGAATATCTATGTTTGTGTAGGAGACTTACTCAAGGTGGATAGTAGACAAAATCCTGTCCGAAAAGTGTCAATGGAAGACTGGAAGGTAATAAGGCCCTACTGCCAAGTACAACTGGAGTTTGACCAGGGAGAATGCAGAAAAAAAATCACTTTAACAATGTATAATGGTACCCCATGATGATAATGTGAGGGTCTCACCCTCAACTGTTGACCAATATGAGCAGTCAATAACATTAAGGGGGGGGGGCTCCGCTCAACAAAATTTGAGAGATGATTATATTTTCCTATTTTAAATGGGACTCACCCCTATAATACCCAAGTAGTGTGGGAGATTGGCGCTGGGAAGCTGGCAAAGCCCAGCACTGGTCTATATCGAGTGGGGACAGGCTGGGAGACCATGTCAGGCACTATTCAGAACCTGGCAGGTCTGTTCAAAGGAGACCTGCACACCACAAAACAGTGGCCGTTATGTCAGCCAGCTCAACATCTGCACACTGTCCACGACAGAAAACAGTGGCCGTTATGTCAGTCAGCTTTTTTGGCCAGTGCAGCAAAAGGGCCTCCAGTGGCTGTCACTGTAAGAGCAACTGGGGGTGTATGTAATGCTTCAAGGTAATTATTGCCGTTTATGAAAAACAGCAATGTTTTACCTTAAATGGTTAAATTTACAGGACCACTGCAACCAGGCCACTTTATTGAAGGGAAGTGGCCTAGGTGACTTTAGTGATCCTTTTAGGTTTCCTTTTTTTGTTGTCATATTTTCTGAAGCCTGATTTATTAACAATTGTGTTATTAACCTGGTTAGTTGCTAAATCCACCAATATAAAGAACCTAAAAATAACAGACAAATAAAACAAACAATAAATGCATTGTGTTCTGTGGGATGTCACCCTCAACAGACAATCATTGTGACATATACGCAACATATGAAATGGCAACCAATCATAAGTCGTTCATATGCACATGCATACGTACCATTAACTAAAGCTGTAGTCATAAAAGGTTATAGAATCTCATATTTAGTCAAGTCTGATTGACATAAACTCTAAGCACTGGCTTAAAAAAATAAATAAATAAAAATAAAATAAAAAGACATACACAGCACCTTACAATAAGAACCCTCCTTCTGTGAACTGTTGTCGCCTATCTGATCTGATTCTGTTGCATATATTCCTTTGTCTTCCTCTCTTCCCACAGAAGGCGGTAGGTTTGATAATACTTTATGATTCTTTTTCTACAGGGTTCATGAAAGAAGCTAGAGGCATTTCTCATTAGTTTCCCTGACATCTTTTATCACTTATCAGAGGAACAAGCAAACCGAGAGCAGTTGCTTTGATCACGGCAAAAGTAGAAAGAATGCTAAAAACGCTATGAAGATTTAGAAAGTGGGATAGACTTTCTGTGGCCTCTTTCAAAGAACTAACATGATTTAAACTTGCCAGAATTGCATGTATTAAAGAATTGTTAACGACGCAGTATTTCTATATTTTTCTTTAATTTTTTTTTTTTTTTTAAAACACAACCTCTTAAATTTGCAGACCTTTCCATTCCATTCCGATTTCAAATATTCTACTTCTTGCTTAAAACCTTTTCATTAGAACAGGGTTCTGTCGTGGACAGTGTACAGATGTTGAGCTGGAATTCCTGTCTAGTTTAAAGTATATCAACTATAGTGTATAGCTCTCATGAACTTGGAGGTTAATATGCTCAAGAAATTTGAGAGGTTTGAAACCAGCTGTGACATAATTACAAAAAAGAAGAATAGATAAAGAATGTATGGTCCTCTGCTGAATTAGATTAATCACTGCATCGAAATATACCTCCTGTAGGGTTCTGTACAGTTAAAGGGAAAATCAGGTCAACCAGCACTATATAAAATGGTAAGCTTACTCACCCTCATTAAGAAAACATTTGTCAAACTTCAATACAAAAGCATATTCAGAAAGAAAGTTAACTACATGTTTTATATTAAAGGTCCATTTATCTTGCCATGAAAATTGAAATGTACACAACAAATGATTCATATACTCTTCTCCCTAAAGTAATAAAATAAGAGTGCATTGTGACCTCAGATGGTCATTTTGGCCTAGACAAGTAAATGGACAATGCGGACGTGAAACCCCTTATTTACTATGCCTAGAGAGGTATGCCAATATGTAATTAATGAGGTCCACAAATGCTGATACAATTTCCAGGGTCTTCTGTATCTCTCATTCAGAGAAAGACATCCAGCAATTTTGATCTGGACTGTCAGTTTGGGTGGGATCAGTCTGATTATTTTTATTATTATTATTATTGCCATTTATATAGTGTCAACATATTTCACAGCGCTTTACAATATTATGAGAGGTGGGATTTAGCTATAAATAGGACAATTACAGGAAAACTTACAGGAACGATAGGTTGAAGAGGACCCTGCTCAAACGAGCTTACAGTCTATAACAGGTGCGGTATAAAACACATTAGGACAGGAAATAGCAATCAAATAGGGTGGGAGTAAAGAGTAGAGTGCTGCCCGGTAGTAGAGAGAGCAAGAGAGAGGTATGTAAGGTAGAGGTTATTCTGGGAGGCCATAAGCTTTCCTAAAGTAAGGCACTTCTTAATATGGCAGTAGGTAGTAGTAGTAGTCTGATGGCAGTAGGCAGACTATTCCATAGGAAGGGAGCCGCTAGCGAGAAGTACTGCAAGCGTAAGTTAGTCGTACGGGTGCAAGCAATGGACAGGGGAAGGTCACAGGTAGAGCGGAGAGACCAAGAAGGGGCATACCTATGGATCTGTGAAGAGATATAAGACGGGCTAGAATTGTTCAGTGCATTATAGGTTATGGGTTAGCACTTTGAATTGACTCCTATAGGATACAGGAAGCCAATGTAAGGACTGACAGAGGAGTGAGGTGAGAGAGGACCGACTAAATAGGAAAATCAGTCTGGCGGCAGCATTCATTACAGACTGTAGCAGGGCAATACGGCTTTTGGGAAGACCAATTAGAAGAGGGTTACAATAATCCATGCAGGAAATTACTAGAGCATGGACAAGCTACTTGGTAGCATCTTGTGTAAGAAAGACAAGGAGCTCAGTTTTAGAGAGATTGAGTTTCAGAAAGCGGGAGGACATCCTGTCAGAAATGGAAGAAAGGCAAGCAGTGACAAGTTGCAGGACGGCAGGGGAGAGGTCCGGGTAGGAGTGATATATCTGGGTGGTAGTGGAATCCAAAAGAGGTAATAAGTTTGCCAAGAAAGGCAGTATAAAGAGAAAATAGAAAGGTACCAAGGGCAGAGCCTTGGGGAACTCCAACTAAGACAGGACGAGGTGAGGAGGTATCATTAGAAAAGGAGACACTGGATGGATGTTAGAAAAGGAGACACTGGATAAGAGGAAAACCATGAGAGGACAGAGTCACAGAGACCGAGTGATTGAAGAGTTTGAAGAAGGAGAGCATGATCAACAGTGTCAAAGGCAGCAGAGAGGTCAAGAAGACTTAGTATGGAGTAGTGGCCTTTGGATTTAGCTGTGATTAGGTCGTTAGTAACTTTGAGAAGAGCAGTCTCAGTAGAGTGGAGAGGGTGGAAGCTAGATTGAAGATTGTCAAGGAGAGAGTTGGAATTGAGGAAGTAAAGACAAGTCTTTCCCGAAGCTTTGTGGAAAAAGGGAGCAGGGATGTGGGACGATAGTTAGAGAGGGAGGACATGTCAAGAGATTTTTTTTTCAGGATAGGTACTACAGCGGCATGTTTAAGGTCAGCAGGGACAACGCCAGAAGAGAGAGAGCAGTTGAAGATGTTAAGGAAGGCACAAGACAAGGGGAGAGAGATCTGATAAAGTGACATGGGGCAGGATCGTTCGGGCAATTGGTGGGGAGAGAGGAAAGGAGAAGCGCAGCCACCTCTTGTTTAGTAGCCAGAGAGAAAGTCTGAAGGGTAGGAAAGGCATGATCTATGTGTGGTTAAGAAAGAATGGCAAGGTGGGGAGAATTATTTCCTTAGCTCTTCAATCTTGTTGGTAAAGTAGCATGCAAAGCTATAGGCTGTAAGGTTAGTTTGGGGGTGGCCACAGCATGGCGAAGAAAAGAGTTAAAGGTGTCAAAGAGACACCTGGGATTGCGGCAGAATGAAGTAATGAGAGAGGAAAAGTATGACTGTTTGGCGAGGGCAAGGGTTGCGCTGTATGAACACAATATGAATCTATAATGGAGAAAGTCTGACTGGGTGCGAGACTTCCTCCAGGAGCGTTCAGCACAATGGGAGCATCTTTGTAGGTAGCGTGTTGATTTAGTATGCCATGCTTGGGGGCTTGTCCTCCTCGTGATGCATGTTTGCAGTGGGGCTGCAGCGTTTAAGCAGAGGTGATGGTAGTGTTATATGAGGGAATTTTTGGTTTTGTGCTGCCCTAGGCATGACTAAACCTGGGTACCCCCCTAAACTAAATGTACCCCACCCCTTCCTGTCAAGGCCGCACCTCCTCCTGATTAAGAACCCACCCCTTCCTCTTTAGACTCCACCTTTTCCTACTCCTTTTAAAGATATACTATAGTACCAGGAAAACAGCTACTTTCCTTGCACTATAGTTCCCTATAGTGCCCCCTCCCTTGTGCGCCCTGGCCACTCACTCAGCACTGAAGGGGTTTAAACCCCTTTATCACTTACCTGAACCCATCGCTGGTGTCCCTCGGCGCTGGATCAGGCTCCTCCTCTGCGCTTCAATTAGGCTTCCCCATAAGAAAGACACTGGATGGATGTTAGAAAAGGAGACACTGGATAAGAGGAAAACAATTCTCTCCTATAGGGATTTAGCAGACGCAGGATGTCCTCATGCACAGCGTGAGAACGTCTAGCATCAGTTAGGCGACTTTTGCACCCAGACCACTTCAATGAGCTGAAGTGGTCTGTGTGCCTATAGTGCATACCCTTTAAGCACACACTGACAGACACTCACTGGGTGATACACATGGACAGTCACACACACACACACAATGACAAACACACAGACATCATTGACAGATTCATTTTCTGACTGACACACACTGGCAGATACACACTGACAGTCAAACACACAGACATCACTGACAGACACAAACTCACGGATTTGACACACACACCACATTCACTGACATGCACTCACTCATTAACAGACACACACATATATACTCACACACACACTCATACATACACACACACTCACAAATTATTACAATTATAAATTAACATTTTCCACCCAGCCTCCCTACCTGGAGAGCTGGTGTGGATCTGTCACTGGGGTCCAGTGGGGCTGCTGGGAGGCGTGTGGCTGTGTTAGAATCAGCCGCGGAGAGGTAGTTTTTATCTCCATGCTCTGTTCCCTCACACCTTGCGGGGGCGGTCTACTAAATTTACTACAGTAAATGGCGTGTGAGGGAGCATAGCAGGAAGATCACAGCTTCTTCGCCACCACTGATTCTAACACAGCCGCACACCTCCCAGCAGCCCCACTGGACCCCAGGGACAGGGCGAACACCGGGGAAGCTGGAGTGGGCGTTTGGGGCCTGGTTAGTGCCGTCCAAGGTAAATGCCTAGTTTGCCTTGGGCTAAATACACCAGTGAACCTACATATCACATTTTCATACTGTTCGTTTCTTCTGACAGTGCTTTGCATATAATTGAAATAATTTCTTAATGAAGAAGAGTGCTTATCATCCGTAGGCTATACCCCTAGTCTTCTCTACAGTTCACTTTCTTCATAAATACATATATAAAAAAAATTATTCACTTTTTTTAACATTACTATATACTAATATAGGAGTAATATAGGAGAATTTTTTTTAACACAATACAAAGGAAGAAAGCATTTTACTTAGCTTCTCATTTTTCTCTGTAGTATATGTTATAATAAGAATCTCGGAGGAACAGATTGGTAATGCATGAAGAACATATTCATATGTAACTAGATGAAACACATTTAGGAGTTAAACGCATGAACAAAGAAAATCTCCTGGTGTGAGAAGACTAAGAAGCAAGAATATCAAATGTGAAAAGAAACTAAGGAAGCCTCCTAGGTACTTGAAGAACTTTAACTGGGTAGATCAGGTATAGTGCTCAAAAGTAATCATTATCTGTTCGCAAACATTATTATATCTGGGGTACTTCAAGCAAGCAATAGAAAGTGCAACCATTTATTTTATATAATTTAAACAGTTAAAAGTGCGATCCTTGTAGTTAATTATTCAAAATGCACCCATTTATTTTACATAATTTAACACCGCAAACCATGTGAGCTGCTGTCATGTAATATAATAGAAAGAGGATAAAGACAAAATAATATTTTATATAAAATAATGTAGATTAGTCACTTAAAGAGACAGTTGTAGCACCAAAACAACTTTATCAAAATTAAGTTGTTATGGTGCCAGGAGGTCCCAGGTGCAGACTCACCTTAAAGGGCAAAACCAACCGGCTTCTCAGATGGTTTAACCCTAAAGTAAATAAACATACCTTTTTCAAGCGAGTTTTATGAATGGGGATTCACTGACTGGCTAAGAGTTTCCGCTGACAGCTCTCAATCAGCATTGCCGCTGCCCAATTCCACTTTAGAGATTTAAAAAAAAAACAAAAGGGCAGAGAGACAAGAAGATACACTGCAGGAACAACGACTTCAGGGTTAAACCAGTGGTTCCCAAACTTTTTATGTTCAAGACACCCTTAATATTTCAATATTTTTCCAAGGCTCCCCCCCAAAAAAATTCTAGGTTGGATATCTGTACAGCGCTATGGCATTTACTGACGCTATAGTGTAATGTACAGTGTTGGTGTTTGAAGGGGTGCTTGTATATAGTTTTAGTGTTTTAATACAGTGTTTGAATGTTATGTTTGCGTTTGATTGCAGGGATGTGTCTGAATGTAATGTTCATTTTTAAATGCGGATGTACATTGGGTGAAGTATTTGTGTTTGAGTGAAGGGGTGTGCTTGTATATATTTTTTGAAGTCTGAATGCACAGGTGGGTTTGTATGTACTATTTGTGTGAGATTGCAGGAGTGTGCTTGTATGTTGTGCTGGTGTTTGACTGCTTGGATGTTTGACTGCACATACACTACTACATATATACATACAGTGGGGTATCCTGGTTTTGTGCTGCCCTAGGCAGGACAAAACTCAGGCACCCCTCCCCCTGCGTCACCCCCACCCAACCCTTCCCCCCCACCCCACCTTCTAAATACACACACACACACAGTCAGACACACACACAGTCAGACACAAACACACACGCACACACAGTCAGACACACACAAACACACACACACAGACACACAGTCAGACACACACACACAGTCAGACACACACACACACAGTCAGACACACACACACACACACAGTCAGACACAAAAACACAGTCAGACACACACAGTCAGACACACACACACACACACAGTCAGACACAAACACACACACACAGTCAGACACAAACACACACACACAGTCAGACACAAACACACACAGTCAGACACACACACACACAGTCAGACACACACAGACACAAACACACACACACAGTCAGGCACAAACACACACACACACAGTCAGAACCCCTGTTCAGCAGTTATGTTTCCCGGTGCTATAATCGTAGCACCGGGGAAACATTCCACAGTGTCCCTGTGTGCCTGTCACGGAGGCCCAGGGTGCAGCGACACACAGTTTGAGAACCGCTGGGTTAAACCATACGAGAGCTTTTTAACCCCTTAAGGCGAGTCCTGGCACCATTACAACTTCATTTTTATTAAGTTGTTATGGGGCCCAGAGTGTTCCTTTAATAATGAAGAAAAAAAACTCTTAATTTGTTCCGTTATATAAATATATTAATAAAAGGTGCAGTTCTAACTCCATGTATGAAAAAGTGTTTACACTGAAGGAAAAGTTAAACAAAAGTAAGTAATAAAAAAATACAATAGTTTTTAAAAAATACACTGCTTAGAGACATGTTCTCTTTGAGCTATGTGCTTTGCTTCTATCAGAGTGTGGACAATGTATCAATCTTTTCCTGAAATAAAGTCCATGATGACTTTTGCACAAAACTAGGCTCAAGATGGCCACAATAACTATTTTTTTCTTTTTCTCTTTGACGATACATAGCTAGAGCCCCTTAATATATTCCCATCTAATGCAGGAGTACATAATACACATACCTTATAAATATTAGACATTTCGGACAGATCTTGGTATGTATTACAATGCATGTACAGAAAGGATTAACACAGAGGTTGATGTTACAGGGACATGATATACTAAATAGATAGATGTGACTGTAATGGGTTGGATAAAACAAGATGAGTTGAAGAAAACCTGTTTTGGTGCAAACTCATTGAAAATGTTATGTTCTCCATTTCAGTCAAGGTCCACCAAAGATCTAGATAATATTTCTTCTTGAGTTGACCAATACCATGATTAGAGAAGGATCATGTGAAATTACATTGTAAAGCAACACCAAAAGTCTGCAAAGAATTCATGTTATGTGTAATTTTCCTTAACCAATTCAATTAAGTCATGTAGATATCCATTTAGAATACATGTCTTAAACATGTTGCAATGAAAAAAATATTAGATATTTACAAGCCATAATTAAAATGCCAGAAATGATGTAGATTTTGTGATAAGTACATCATCAAATATTATTAACCAATAGTCAGAATACAAATACAAAGAAACAAGTCCTGTGCTCAAACTCCCATTACTCCTGGGCGGAAGCAACGACCATAGTACACATCAGCCCAAATACACAAAACTCAAAAACCAAAGAAAAAAAAAGCTAGCTGCGCTCTTTCCACATCCCTGTGTATTTTTATTTGACATATAACTTTTTTCCTTTGGTTTTTACAATAGTCAGAATAGATGGTTCAATATTTTTGTGCAAGAAATGGATAATCATATAAGACATGCCAAATAAAAGATTTAAAATTAAACTAATCCTACATTACATCACTTAACTTCTATAATTTGACTCTTACAGTTGCTTACAGGTAGATATTCACAATCAAATTAAGCATAACAATGACAAAAATGTCATGATTTTAAAAGCACATATTGTACATATGGTAATTCTTCCAAAATGGCTTATACCCATATATTAATTAGAACGGAATTGTGGAGCCCCTAAACATGACACTTGCTGTAAAGGATGCCAAGTGGAAGTATAGGGATCAAAGAGGCTAGGAGATGTCTGATTGGGTTCAGTAAGAATTAAAGAAATACAACCACCAAAACAGAGATAAATATTTAGTAAACCTCAGTGAGGGTCTCCTTCATTCCTTAAAAAGATGTCTGACTATGAGGATCACCGATATGGTAAACGTCCGTTCCCCTACATTCCTATTACAATCTAAAAAGACAGGTTTTATGCAGTGTGCCAAGGTCAGCCTCTCTTTTTGCTCACTCAAGTAGGCTCAGTGGCCAAGTGGTAAGGCGTTGGGCTCATAAATCAAAGATCATGGGTTCAATGTCCATCTGTGCCTAAGTAAGTCAGAAATGATTTGTCCTTTGTAATTAATTCAACAGCACCTCATTTATTAACACAGTAAAGGAGTTTAAGCATGCATGGGATAGGCATAAGGCTATCCTAACTATAAGATAAGACCAGGGACTAATGAAAGTATTTAGAAAATTGGGCAGACTAGATGGTAAACGTCCGTTTCCCTAAATTACTATTACAGTCTAAAAAGACGGGTTTTATGCAGTGTGCCAGGGTCAGCCTCTCTTTTGCTCACTCAAGTAGGCTCAGTGGCCTACTTGAGTGAGCAAAAGAGAAACATAGAATGTGACGGCAGATAAGAACCGGATGGTTCTTATCTGCCGTCACATTCTATGTTTCTATACCATCATATTATTACACTGAGTATGGGCAGCGTGTATAGTGTTAGTGCATGACACATTCTTAGGGTAAAGCCCTGCGGAATAAGATGGCACTATATAAATGCCAGTAATAATAATTTGATTTACTTGGCAATGCTTTGGCTGCGGGCTCTGAAACAAATGCGGACTAAACAAGCTACTATGCGGCTGGCTAGACTCTTGTGTACGAGTTGGAAAGACCAAAGTACATATAAGTCTTTCATTTGCTCAAAAAAGGAGACTCCAGACAATATATATATATATTCCTCGATAAATGGTTATGTTTAGTTTTTTGTTGTTGTTTCATTCTTCACAATCAAAGGCACTGGAGTTGAACATTAGTGGCTGTTATAGTACAGACTGTGCTGACGGACTCTAGTTTTGTGAGGATTTCGCTTTGTAGAAAGAGAAAATGTGACAACAAGCATTATACGCAATTCATCATTTTTTATGAGCTTGTTAAGGAAAAAAACACACCGAATATTTAATTTTACCTCCTGACAATAATTACATACTAACATGTTATCCATGCAGTGTGGCTGTAGCTTAAATGTTGTTACTGGATGTTCAACATAAGCTTTGATGAATTTCCCATTAAAGTCTTTTTGATGCTTTCACCATGGTAGAGAGTAGAGTTAAAGAATACATTCTCTTTTAGCTGTGAGGAGATGGAGTGGTTTTGTTATTAAAGCTTTTATGAAATTATGGATATTAGTAAATACAAAAAGAAGGCATCAACTGATTGAGTGGCTTTATTGGTCCTCCAATGTGTGATTGAAGCTGGATATTCTGTGCCCACACCACATGCTACTGCCTAGTAACACCTCTAGCTGAAGTCACTGAGACGGCCACTAGAGGTGCTTGCTGGGTCAGTGTTGCATAGTGTGCAGCACCTATGTTTCTGCGTCTCCACGTTTCCACCTACGATCAGCGTCTCCACGCTGATGCTGTGCTTTAATTCAATGTATCTCTATGAAGAGACGCTGACTGGCGCAGAGTGGTGTTTTGCCGCACATGTGCAATTGTCCCCCGATATGTTCCTATGGGAAAGTATTGGATTGTCTGAGATTATCAAGATTGATGATCTCGACCACGAAGGCGGAGCGTGACAGGGCTAACCACGGGGAAACCTGCGCTGTTTTGGAAAAAAATGTGAGTACCTTTGGAGTACTCTCCTCTGTCTGGGCAGTTAGGAGGAGGTCCTATAAATTACAATATTGAATCCTTTTAATGGATTTTGTACTCTGAGAAGTTGGCATTTTACCAGTAATTATGTAAATTTCTGCTGATAAATGAACTCTTTGTAATTTCTGCCCCTCCAATTAGATGTGGTGGTTGGGTATTACCCATAATTCAATGCTGCCATGGCTTGATCAAGAAAATAGACATTTGTTTCCATACATAGCATCATTTTCTTTTCCTGATCAAGCAATGGCTGAATTATGTTCCCACCCTTCTTGTCTGGAGGTTGTGGAGCTATTAACACACATTGCCAGGGAGTGGGTGGTGCTATTTATACACTGTTCATACTTCTGTGTTCTGACATTTTAGCTATGAGGGGAGGAGCCTACCCATAAGTCACTGCTGCCATGGCCTAATCAGGGAAAGAAAATTACAGTAAGTAATGAAACCATTTTCTATTTTTCCCACTAACCTACTTACACTACCCCTAACATTCTCACATCCAGCATTGCAGCAAGTAGCATTCAGTAGAATGTTAGAATTTATTAAAATTCCAGCAGTTAGCACTAGATTTTGTGTGTGTGTGCAAATTGGGGCTATCTTAAAGGAACACTCCATGGGATAAACCTGACTGTACAGGACTGATGCTCAGCTGATTATCTCAGTTAATGAAAAAAAACAGATCAATTAAGGGAGCTAACAAGCTTATTGCAGCAGCTCCCACAGTAGGCTGTAACCAGGGACAGGCAGGCTGACCCCATTCCCATGTCAGTTGTCAAACCATATTCAATCAGTTGGGTTACTTACACTGGGAGGACATCAGAGCATTTCTGACACCATAACAACTGTAGAGATTATGGCACTTGGAGTATTCATTTTTAGCATTTCAGAAACAGGACACATTTGACAGTTAAACATAAAATGTATACAAAAATCAATTATAAAATACCCCCTTTTAGAGGATCAGTAAATAAAATGAGTATACAAACGTTTTATTGGTATCACACTAAAAACATAAGATACCTAAAAAAACAAAAACAACCTCCTAGTTTTAACCCCTTAAGGACGGAGCCAAATGTACACGTTGTGAACGAAACAAAATGTAAACAAAACCTGGCATTTGCGCTACATGTCTGTCCAACCGTAATTCAACTCTTTCATTGTAAATACACCCACCCTTATTATATATCATTTTATTCAGGGGAAACAGGGCTTTCATTTAATATCAAATATTTAGCTATGAAACATAATTTAATATGAAAATAATGGGAGAAAATAAGATTTTTTTTTATTTTTTTAGTTCTACATGACATTTTAACTGTCAATATCATAATACGGTTTGCTTTTACTGCAATAAAATACACATATTTGTATTCAGCAAAGTCTCACGTGTAAAACAGTACCCCTATGTACAGGTTTTATGGTGTTTTGGGAAGTTACAGGGTCAAATATAGCACGTTACATTTGAAATTGAAATGTTTGTGACTAAGTGGCTACTAAAAAAGACTGGACATACCCCGTTTGCAATACCTTGGGTTGTTTACTATTGCAAATGGTATGCCACCATAGGGGTAATTTTCATTCTTGGGCTACCATAGGGTCTCAAAGGCACCGTAACCAATCTGGCGAATTTTAATGTGAAAAAAATGAAACACAAGCCTTCTATTTGACGCTGTAACTTTTGAAAACACCATAAAACCTGTACATGAGGGGTACTGTTGTACTCGGGAGACTTCGCTGAACACAAATATTTGTGTTTCAAAACAGTAAAAAAGTATCACAGCAATAATATCGTCCGTGTAACTGCTGTTTGTGCATGAAAAATGCAAAAAAGTCACTTTTACTGGTGATATCATCGTTGTAATACATTTTACTCTTTTGAAACACTAATATTTGTGTTCAGCGAAGTCTCCCGAGTAGAACAGTACCCCCCATGTACAGGTTTTATGGTGTCTTGGAAAATTATAGGGTTAAATATAGTGCTAGCAAATTAAATTCCCTTTACTTTCGGCATGGGTTGTCAGGCAGGTCCCGCTAATTGTAATTAATTAAGATACCTAATTAAGTGTTCTTGCATAGCAAGACCACTTAATGTTATCTCACATATATATTATTCTTATTATAGCCAAATTTGCCACCCTAACTCCTCCCACAGTTTTTACACTACATAGACAAAAATTTACCAAAACATGCAGATTGTTCCGATCGGATTGCTATTACTTTGTGGAACGTTTCGCCGAATGGTTCACGGAATATCGTCGTTCTTGTGGAGAAATTTGTCCCATAGGAATGAATGGCAAAGCTAGAGTGAAAATCAGGACATGATTTCTAAACTGCCACCATTCCCTTATTTTCAGGCCCACCTACACAAATCTTATATCAAAACGTTCAGCTATCCCTGCTGCCACTAAACATGTCAACGGCTAAGCCATAGTCCTGATAGTTTTCACAATATAATCATTTGTTTGCAACTAACGCCGTCCATTGACTTTCATTGAAACTTCACTCTGCAAAGCTCAAATTTGAAGTGCAATTTCTAAACTGCGACTGTGCCTTCATTTTTAATACTTCAGAGACATACTATGCATCAAAATGTAGGTCTGGGTCTTGTGATTCTCACAATATAAAGCTCTTCGCTGTAGGATTTATAGTTTTTAAAATACGACCGTTTGAAGATGGCAACCGCCAAAATACTCTGACCTGTGCAAGGCTGCAGCAGCAAGTGATGTCATAGACAGGGCCTTTTGAACACCTGCTAATGTTTTTATAAATGTATGGTTTAATGTAACTGTGCAACAACGTTGCAATTAAATGTGCTATATAAATGATAACAGTTGCTCTGCCCACTCCAGTTGTAGACTACTGGTGGAGGCAAGAACACTTCACACAATTTCCCCAGAAATTGTAGCTTTTCTAGTTATGTAAAAATATTACATAAAAATATATGTAGAATTAATATATGTATATATATATATATATATACATACATATGTGAATCTATATGTGTATATATATATAATTTTTTAAAAATATTTTTATTTATATATAGGTATATATATATAGTGATATATACGTATATATTTATGTATGTAGATATATATATTATTTCGTTCTACGTGTATTTTGATATAAATATATATATATAAATTTTTTAAATTATTTTTTAATTTTTCAACGTATTTACATATTTAATTTTTTTATATTATATATATATATATATATATATACACACACATATAAACATATATATATAACAATAATTATATATATATTTAATCAGTATCAGTCTACGTGTAATTTGATATTAATATATATATATATATATATATATATATATATAATAGAATTAGTATATAATAAATAGTGACAGTATGTATAGTGTATAGATATACTTAGATCATATATATATATATATATATATATATATATATATATATATAATCTAAGTATATCTATACACATATACATACACACACATACACTGTCTAGGTGTATTTTACTATTAATATATATATATATATATATATATATATATATAATTATATATATATTAATATCAACTAAGTATATATATATATATATATATATATATATATATATATATATATATATATATATATATATATATATATATATATATATATATATATATATATACATATATTTATATATTTATTTATTTTTTTTACACTTAATTTATTTTTATTTCCAGCCAGCAGGGGGACCACCTGTAATTACAGGCAGTCCCCCTGCTGGCATTACAGAAGACAGCTAACCCGGCCATGTGATTTTGGGGTCCTCGCAAGGACCTCACTCTCACATGGCTGGGGGGCACTGGAGGAGGAGGATCTACCGCGGGGGTGCTCCCTGGGAGATCCCCCCACCGCGATCGCCGTCGTGGGACCGCCGGCGACCGGGTAAGTAAAGAAAGACCGGAGGGCGTACAATTACGCCCGGCGGCCTTTAGAGCCGCCTAAAATAGGGCGGAATTGTACGCCCTCCGGTCTTAAGGGGTTAAAGGGACTCTGTAGGCACCAAGACCACTTCAGCCCAACTTCCATCACCCTTAACCCTGCAAGTGTAATTATTGCTGTTTTCATAAACTGCAATATTTACATTGCAGGGTTAAGTTCTCCTCTAGTGGCTGTCAACCAGACAACCACTAGAGGGACTTCCGGCTTCTTAGACAACTTTTGGTCGTCTAAACGATGCTGGACGTCCTCATGCTATGCATGAGGACCTCCAGCGTCGCTGGAATCCAAATGCTTTCTTATGGGAGGTCTAATGTGCGTGCGGCCGTCAGCAGGGGAGGAGCATGGGCAGCGCTGGATTCAGGTAAGTTGCTGAAGGAGTGCTAACATGCTCCAGAGTTCTGTATACAGGGCTCAAGGGTGCCAATTTGGCTAAAGGATCTGCTTCTCCAGATGGAATACAGGAAAATGCACTGGATTCTCAAAAAAAATGTATTATTCAACAAATAGACACAAAATAATAATAAGAGGATACATTTGGACTTATACAATTTTTTTTTTTTTTTTGGTAACCCTGGGTCTTGTTAAATAAAAAAAATATAATTTTAAATTTGACACTTTTGCATAGATGTAAAATATTTTCTGCAATTTTATGGGAGGGGGAGGTGTGGCAGTTGTGCATAGGGCTGCCTAGTTTGTATTTGGGCTGTGTTCATTTTTCTCCCAGGTCTCAGGAGCCATCTTAACAGAAAGCTTCCCCGGAACACAGGCTCCTGCTCCGCCTCGTGCACACAGGCTGTCACCAAGCTCCACCCCCACCATTAAGCAGCAGACCTTGCTGCAGTTGGAAGAGGCTAGAAAATGGCTACCTTACCTACCAGCAACAGCCTCCAGTGCCAGGTAAGCTTGATATACTCAGCCTTGTGTGTGTTTGTGCCTGCTACTGAGTAAGCTTGTGTGTCAGTGAGCTTGTTTGTAGTGAGTTTCTGTGTGTGTGTCAGTGAACTTGTTTCTAGTGAGCTTGTGTGTGTGTCAGTGAGCTTGTCTGTAGTGAGCGTGTGTGTTAGTGACCTTATCTGTAGTGAGCTTGTGTGTGACAGTGAGCTTGTATTTAGTGAGCTTGTGTGCAGGGCAGTCTTTCCGCATGGGCACACTGGGCAGTTGCCCGGGGGCTCACCGTGATGCCCATTTGCCCAGGGCGACAGAGGAAACCTGCTTTCTTACTGTGGGCACTCTCGGGCCGGTGAGGAGATCAACGATCTCCCTCACCAGCGCAAAGGCCCTTCGCTAGTAACAGGGAGGGCTGGAGGACCTGGGAGGCAGAACACTCCTCCCGCAAGCATTGCCGCGTGTTACCATGGCAATGCTCCGACACAGCATTCTGCTTGCGGGAAGAGTGAAGACAGCCTGGAGCCAGAGGAGCTGCAGGATATAGACAACTCACCACCAACGGACCACCAGGGCACAGCACCCTTGACACAAAGCACCCCTTACACACACAGCACCTCTCAAACCCACACAGCAACCCTAACACACACACACACAACACCCGTCACACACTGCACCCCTCACACACACAGCACCTCACACACATTGCACCCCTGACACACAAACACAAACTGCACCCCTCATTGCAGTGTGTGTAGAAAGGAGCCTGTGTGTATTCAACAGTCTATGTGTGTTCAGCAGTGTACGTGTACTCAGCAGCCTGTCTCTGTGTACTCAGCAGTCGGTGTGTGTGTGTATTCAGCAGTCTGTGTATGAATGTGTTCAGCAATCTGTGTGTCTGTATTGTATGTATATATTGCATTTGTTGGAGGTACCAATAAATATAAGCTTAATTTTATTGATAATTAAAAATTGTATTTCTGTGAGTTGTTTTATAAGAAGGGCCCCAGTGCACTGGTTTGCCCGGGGGCCCATAAAGCTGTTAAGATGGCACTGCTTGTGTGGGTCAATGAGCTTGTGTGGGTCAGTAAGCTTGTCTGTAATGAGCATGTGTATGTCAGTGAGCTTGTCTGTAGTGAGCCTGTGTGCGTCAGTGAGCTTGTGTGTGTCAGTGAGCTTGTATTTAGTGAGGATGTGTGTTTGTCATTGAGCATGTGTGATTCACTGAGCATGTCTGTAGTGAGCCTTGTGTGTCTATACAAGTGAGTTTGTCTGTAGTAATCTTGTTTGGCAGAGTTTTGTCTGTCCGTGAGCCTATTTGCATGAATCAGTGAGTTTGTGTTTTGTGTCAGTGAACTTGTTTGTCTTTGAGCCTGTGTATCAGTGAGCTTGTGTGCTTACTGTATACTATATATATATATATAAATAAATATATAACTTATAGAGCTGGCATACATTTTTTGTTCCAGGGCTGCTTTGTATTCCCAGTCCAGCTCTGCCAGCGCTTTACGGCCGAATCACCTGTGTGAGCTGCTGCACACTTAAGCCTGCATTGCCCAGCCCTGTTACACACGTCTGGGAGCTGTTGTTGATAGGTACTAGTAGTCTAGAGATTGGGCACGGGGTATATGCTCAGCTATCAGTATAATACTATAGTGCTGCTCTCTGTATAATACGTCTTTGTGTATAATATCCTGGGACAGTCAGTGCTCCCTGTATAGTGCTGCTCTCTGTATAATGCAGGTGTGTGTATAATATCCCGAGGCAGTCAGTGCTCCCTGTATAGTGCTGCTCTCTGTATAATACAGGTCTGTGCGTATAATATCCTGGGACAGTCAGTGCTCCCTGTATAGTGCTACTGTCTGCATAATGCAGGTGTATGTATAATATCCTGAGGCAGTCAGTGCTCCCTGTATAGTGTTGCTCTCTGTATAATACAGGTCTGTGCGTATAATATCCTGGGACAGTTAGTGCTCCCTGTATACTGCTGCTCTCTGTATAGTACAGGTCTTTGTGTATAATATCCTGGGACAGTCAGTGCTCACTGTATAATTTAGGTCTATATGAATAATACCCCAATACACAGTGCTCCCTGTATAATGCTGCCTTTTGTATAATACCAGCAGACTCCTGGAACTGACAGAATCAGAAGCAGTGGAGTGGTGACTGAAACCTCAATCCTAGGCATTCAACATGTTTAATTGGTGGCATGAAAAGGGGCTAATGGAATATGTGCATATGTTTTCCTTTTGCTCCCATTTCTCTCATTTAATTCCATTCTGTAAATTCTCCTTCTATATCTTTCATTTCCTATTTGAAGCTTTTTTTATTACTATTTTCCCTCCCCAATATAATTATTTTTGTGACTAATGTATGTTCTATGGTATAGATATAACTCTGACTGAAGCACATATACATTAGGTCTTTCTATATTTGTACTGACAGTGTCACCACTGATACCCAACTTACCTTAAAGTGATAAAATGTACCTGCCTGATATAGATGCTGTGCTGTGAATGTATTGATCGCACACCAAGGATGCATGGTACTGTTGGTGGCAACTTGGTGTTATAAAGGTCTACTCAATAAAGAGAAAATTGCAGGGAATTGAGATGGGAATTTCAGCATGGGCAGCATCGGTGCTAAGATAAGGCAGCTCAGACGACTGCCTTATGGCGCACCGGCCCTGGGGGTGCAAGATCTTGCTAACCGGCAGGAGGAGAGCACACAGCATGTGCATATGTCAGTGTATATATCTATGTGTGTGTATGTGTCAGTGTGTATATGAATTTGTGTAGGTGTCAGTGTATTTATATGCATCTGTATTTTAATGTGTATGTATCTCTGTGTATGTACGTACGTATGTATGTATATTGCAGTATAGGTTTGTATATGCAATGTTTGCCAGAATTATATCATTTTTATTAATTATACTATCACAATTATTATTGGATTGTAGAGCTGAAAATGGAAAAAAAGTTAAATATTATAAGTTATATTAGAAGATGTAGTTATAAAGGCCATCGAACATTTTTGAAAGTGTGATAAATATCTAATGTGCTTTTTGAAAAGGGCCCAAACTCAATTTCTGTCATACTGAAAGGAGTAGAAACAAAATTATATAATTTACATATTGTTGCCACCCATAAAGAGGGGGTTAAGCCTTCAAAGAGGTATAGTACCCAGATATGGCTACAAAGCAATTTACATTAAAATATTGCTTAATACCTTTTATGCTATTCACTAATAAAAGCTGTCTAAAATAAAAAGGAAACAAACAAAAAAATAATCAAGATTGTGTTTAATAGGTTTGTGTAGCCAACATATACACAACATATTAAACACAAAAAAAAGTATATACACCATCAAATTCCTGCTGACTTCCTATATCTAAAAAAGTCTATCTGGAGTGTAATAGTTGCATTGGCCACAAGAGGGTGACAGTAAATACCCAGTTATAATTCATAGCGCTTTAATTAAATATGTTTCTTTTAGGACACAGCCCCAAAGGCGAATCATTCTGAGAGGTTCGATGCTTTCAAATATACAGACTAACGGTCCAATGCAAATCTCTCAGCCTCCCCCAGTACCACCACGGACTGAAGCACAAATGTGCCGTATGCAGCGACAGAATGGGGAGGCAACATAATGGGACATCTGCACCAGTCTCTTCAAATTGAGAATGTGATCCACCTATATTAGAAGGGAGCTGGATTCCTCCAGAATTTGTAGGTAGAGAGGAATAGAGGGAAGAGCAAAAAAGGGGAAGGTGGCATAGGAAGTAATGACAAAGGGAAATAAGACAACAAGCTCAAGAGCGATAGTTTTCAAGAGAGGAAACAGAATCACCTTGACGTGTTGCTTTAATTTGAAAGGTTTCTTCTAGGAAATATCCAGCAAGGAAAGGTGCCACAAAGGCAAATGATTGTGAGAAGATCGCTTCCAAATATAGAGACTACAGGTTCAATGGACATTCCTCGGTCTTCCCCAGCACGACAGCAGCACAAGTGTGTCGTATGCAGCGGAGGAACAGGGGAGCTAACATAGTGGTTGGGAGTTGGATTCCTCCTCCATGAGATAGGTACTTTGCATTTGGAATACCATGCCACTAAAATATCCATATATATTTATGTGTGTAAAAAATATAATAAAGATTTTTGTTCTCTTAGATAAAAAAGTTATGTCTTTTGGATTGTGTTCTGACTGACTGCTTTGCTGTCTGGACGCTGGAGTGAGTGTCTAGCTCTCAGCAGAGAACTGTAGGGTGTAGGGCAGGCTTCCCCAAACTCCAGCCCTCCAGATGTTGCTGAACTACAACTCCCACGATTCTCAGCCTATTTCATTCATAGAATCCTGGGAGTTGTAGTTCAGCAACATCTGGAGGGCCGGAGTTTGAGGGAGCCTGGTGTAGGGAGTCAGGCAGGCCTTGTGTCACCTAGACATGAGACAAACAGAGGGGAATCTGGTTTCAGGTGACAACTATCAATACCTATAATATTAAGCACTAGACTGTTGGGTGTGGCGAAACCAGCCTTGCCACTGTCCACTGGAGGAGCCTGGTTGCTCGCCTGCTCCCTTTAGACAATGGCCCGGCAGTTAAAACCTTTTATTTTCCCTGCAGAAAAGCGTATTTGTGCCTTTCTGCAGACTGTTAAAGCCATGCTACCCCAGATAGCTATGCCATGGAGCCCAGCCGTATACTGAAAGACTGTATGAAAGACTTTGGCTCCATGGCGATTGAACTGTATGTACGTGATCTGAGTGCCATCCGGTAGTAATGTGCGCTCAGATCTAAGCTATCTGGGGATAGGTAGAATGTGTATGTTCTATGTGATAAATGTAACAGTATGTAATTTTATGTCTTTTATTGTCCTTTGCCTGCCATGTGGCTAATGGAGTTTTACTTCCCAATTACCTCCAGGACAGAGAGGAGGGATTGTGATGCATTGTGGGAGTATTTAAAGGTGTATGTCTATGATTGGTCAATGTCCAATATGTTTCCCAGTTTCCCATCTGGTCCCCTAGGGGAGTGTCCACTAGGTGGGAGACCTGCATAAAAGCCGGGCAGGTAGCCCCAGTAAATCAGTTCCTACTTGACCCTCAAAACGAAATGTTGTCTCGTTATTGGGGGAATTGGATTGTATGCTGATTGCCAGGAGTGTAAGCTGATTGTATGCTTTTCCTGTTCAGCTGTTTCCAGTATTCGTGTGTTTCTTGTTCGGGAGTTGGTGAATTTGTGTAGTTTGTGGTTAGGGAGATTGGTGCTTACAGTAGCTGTCGGTGCATCTGGAAAGGGGAATATCGCCTAAATGTTTTTTTAACCTCTTGTGGGCAAAACGGTCCGTTACATTGGGTATGGTTATACCGGGATTTATTTCAAATTACAAGACTATTTCAAACAGAAAAGTAACCAAAACTTATTAACTGTGTTAATTTTATTAGTTCAGAATTGAAAACTGGTTTGTTAAATAAAATACTGTAATACTGTTAAATAATACACTGCTCAAAAAAATAAAGGGAACACAAAAATAACACATCCTAGATCTGAATGAATTAAATATTCTTCTGAAATACTTTGTTCTTTACATAGTTGAATGTGCGGACAACAATCACACAAAAATTTAAAAATTGAAATAAAATTTTTCAACCCATGGAGGTCTGGATTTGGAGTCACACTCAAAATTTAAGTGGAAAAACACAATACAGGCTGATCCAACTTTGATGTAATGTCCTCAAAACAAGTCAAAATGAGGCTAGGTATTGTGTGGCCTCCACGTGCCTGTATGACCTCCCTACAACGCCTGTGTATGCTCCTGATGAGGTGACGGATGGTCTCCTGAGGGATCTCCTCCCAGACCTGGACTAAAGCATCTGCCAACTCTTGGACAGTCTGTGGATGGAGCGAGACATGATGTCCCAGATGTGCTCAATTGGATTCAGGTCTGGGGAACGGGCGGGCCAGTCCATAGCATCAATGCCTTCATCTTGCAGGAACTGCTGACACACTCCAGCCACATGAGGTCTAGCATTGTCTTGCATTAGGAGGAACCCAGGGCCAACCGCACCAGCATATGGTCTCACAAGGGGTCTGAGGATCTCATCTCAGTACCTAATGGCAGTCAGGCTAGCTCTGGGGGGCACATGGAGGGCTGTGCGGCCCCCCAAAGAAATGCCACCCCACATCATTACTGACCCACTGCCAAACTGGTCATGCTGGAGGATGTTGCAGGCAGCAGAAGCGTCTCATGTCACATGTGCTCAGTGTGAACCTGCTTTCATCTGTGAAGAGCACAGGGCGCCAGTGGCGAATTTGCCAATCTTGGTGTTCTCTGACAAATGCCAAACGCCCTGCACGGTGTTGGGCTGTAAGCACAACCCCCACCTGTGGACGTCGGGCCCTCATACCACCCTTATGGTTTGAGCAGACACATGCACATTTGTGGCCTGCTGGATGTCATTTTGCAGGGCTCTGGCAGTACTGCTGGTTCTCTTTGCACAAAGGCGGAGGTAGCGGTCCTGCTGCTGGGTTTTTGCCCTCCTTCACGTCTCCTGATGTACTGGCCTGTCTCCTGGTAGCGCCTCCATGCTCTGGACACTACGCTGACAGACACACGGCAAACCTTCTTGCCACAGCTCGCATTGATGTGCCATCCTTGATGAGCTGCACTACCTGAGCCACTTGTGTGGGTTGTAGACTCAGTCTCATGCTACCACTAGAGTGAAAGCACCGCCAGCATTCAAAAGTGACCAAAACATCAGCCAGGAAGCATAGGAACTGAGAAGTGGTCTGTGGTCACCACCTGCAGAACCACTGCTTTATTGGGGGTGTCTTGCTAATTGCCTACAATTTACACCTGTTGTCTATCTCATTTGCACAACAGCATGTGGAATTGATTGTCACTCAGTGTTGCTTCCTAAGTGGACAGTTTGATTTCACAGACGTGTGATTGACTTGGAGTTACATTGTGTTGTTTAAGTGTTCCCTTAATTTTTTTGAGCAGTGTCTATTCTGCTGTGCTTTACAAGCGCTTGACAAGCAACATGTAACTAAAGGGGCGCAAGAGCTTAAATTATAAGGTTTCCATACCTCCCAACAAAGAAGATGTTTTCATTTTAGGGACGTGAGGGGGGGTGGGGCCAGGGGCAGGGCTGTTCTGTGAAATTGTGGGTGACTTACTAATAACAATTTATACAATTAAAGCGTAATTTAGAACATGCACAATGCATCTTACACAGACAGATTTCTAAACACATTTATTGAAAAGCGCTTACATTATGGCCTCTGAAAACTGTTCCTATATGGTGGTCCATACTAGATCAAGCATAGACCCTCCGGGATGTGATAGGAATGTTCTTGATCAAGAACATCATATAATATAGAATGTTTGGGTAGTGTGCTCTTTGCTTACACCATTACACAGTTTATCTTCCATTCTTACATAATTAATCTTCTTTATTTATGTAAGCCAGTTATCCCCATGGCTGTTTACATTTTTGGGGAAGTATGTTTGCAGTACTCAACATATTTCTGGCTTGTAACCTTTTCACTGCTGCATCTTTACTGCTGCTGTAAAAAAATAACCTCCTTGCTTTACATATACACAAAAAGTTTAGTGCTTATAAGAGGCCTCGCTTTGTACACTTAGTAAAGAAAGTGTTTTAATTTGTTTACTTTTTTTTTTACATGCAACCTCTGTCTAACACAGTATGTGAAATAAATATCAGTGTGTGGCATTATTTGAATGGCTGCATATGAGTGGTTGAATCTTAAAGGGAACTATTACTTATCTAGAAATGATATCATTGAACAATGACAATTATCTATAAATGGAGTTCTTTTCATGTGACATTTGATCTAAAACGTATTTTAAAGGAATGTTATAGCATTAGGAATACAAACATGTATTCCTAATGTTATATTGCTGAACTACTCTGCCATTCTTGATGGTCTCAGCCAATGCATTGTTCTATGAGACTATCTGATTGAAATATCTGAGTTTTACTGGGTTACTTCAGCAGAAGCACCTCTAATGGCTGTCAGTGTGACAGCCACTACAGGCATTTTAATCCTGCAGTGTAAATATTGCTGTTCCTACAGGACAGCAATGTTTTCAGTTGCAGGGTTAAAACTGCAGCGTTGGGCATCACTGAACCACCAAGAATAATGGCCGCTTGAGCCTTTTCTCCCCTGTGACCTTGTGTGCTCTAAAGCTTAGCCCCCTGTTTTTCCTGCTCCTATGTGGAAGTCCAACAAGTCATTGGGTGTACCCAAGTCGCTGCACCCAAAAAAAGCCTATCTTACCCCATCACCATGCCAGTTTTTGGCAACCACACAGGACATGCTGATGTGGTCTGCGCAGTCCGACACCTGCTTGGAAATTTTCAGACACCAGCGAGACCAGGTTGATGAGTCCAGCAACTGAAACATCTGCTGAATAGATCAGACTTGCACTAATCCGGGTTTTGCCCACAAAAAACCTTTGTGAGACAGATTCATCTGTGCAGGCCATGATACTGGGGGCCTCCAGCTCCTCTGAGATTACCTGCTGGGCCTCAGAGATGGTGTAACGGACTGGGTACCTCCGTTGATGGATGCTCCTAGTGCTTCCCGAGAACTCCAAGCACTCCACTTGACACCATAAGCACCGCAGACCCCACGAACCGCCGCAGCTTGGTTGGGGTCTCGCCGTCACCTACCCACCCTGGACCTACGACAAAGCTCCAGGTTCCAGTGGGTGAACCTCTCTTTCTCCAGAGAGTGAAGCAGGAACAAGCTCTTAAAAGAGCTTAGTGATTATCCAAGGGAGTATGAAGAGCATAGTAATCCCTTGTAGCTATTTCCCCCAATAAAAGACAGGACTTTAAATTGAGGGTGAAGTAGAATTGCAGGTTTAATGATACAACTGCTTCTTTTATACACATTTCCCCACAAGGTTACCACCCACGTGGACCTTGTGGTACACAGGACACAAAGTTACCGCAGCCAATCATTTACAGACACATGGTTAAACACTCCCATTCATTACAGTAAATTCCTCCCCTCTGCTTGGGAGATAATTGGGCTAATTACTGTATCAGCTCAATTATCTCCAAGCGAAAAATACACTTTTTACACAATTTTTATAACTCCAAAATTATACATCACATTCGCATAAAACTTAAATTTTCTGAACCAGCATAATTAGGGAACCAACATACTCAAAAATATTGCGAATGGGTCCAGTGGTTCGGGAGATAGCTGGAAGTCCTATTTGACCGACCGCACGCACATTTCATGCCCAAAACAGTTCCAGAGAATTTGGCAGTGCGGACGGTCTATTTCCCATATTATATGTAGTTCAAATAGACGAATGGCAATCGTTCGTGCATTTGTCAGTGTTAAACTGCTGTTTGACTCTATTAGAAGAGTTGAAGTTCAGAGAAGGTAAAGTTCAGCGGTGTTCGTGCCGTTGAGTGTCCGATTTGAGTTCCATGAACTCGATGACCAACCACAGCTGAACGCGTTTGACTGAATTAAAATGGCCGTTGCCACGTGTTTGTTTGTCGAATGGCGCCCACTTCGACTACTTTGGCATTTTGGCTGTATCCGAAGTGCCATTTCAAAAGTTCACATCCTTTCCCCTAGGAGTTAAAGGGCAAGAAACAGTGTAATAAAATCCAATATGCCCAAATAATGCTTTTAAAGGGCCATAGTCACAGGGCAGGAGGCGGGCAAGCAGGCACCTCCAAAAACTCATGGCAAACTCCCTTAAAAGGGGGAGTTTGTCACAGACAGAGTAGGACACACAGAGTCTGACTGTGCCAACCTACTCATGGCTAGACAGCTACAAAAGACACCTTAATGTGTAAGACTGACCCACTCTGTAACGTGGTGGATTTAGATAATAGAGGTCACAGACATAATTTATGCCTGCCGGAGGGTGAATACATCTCACCATCACATCTCCATGACTCCCTGACTGATCTTAAATGGCCTTTTGAGCAGAGATCTTGACACACACATTTGGTTTGTTTGGGCAATGGTATATTTCTTATTAAACAATGAACATTACTATATTATTGGTTATATCCAATCTTAATAGGACAGCAGAGCTTTGAAGGCCTCTGGGTTGATTGTATCATTAGGATACCTGTTTTGCCCCTTTACTGGTCTCTTCATTGAAACTCCACCCATTCACTTACTGGTTATCTACTTTGGAGAAATAAAGTAAACAGAGTGCAGGTCAGGAGTCCGGATAAAGGTCACTGTAACCACCTAATAGGGAGCTCTAATGAGGGGGTAACCCTCCAAAATATGTAGGTAATAGGAGTAGGTGATGTGTAGAGTCCCACAAGGGGAAACCAACATCATGAGAGCTCCACTATATAAGAAATAAAGGAAGGGAGGCCCTACCTCCTAATCAATCTAAGGATAAAAAGGGATATGCAAGCAAAAAGTACAACTTGAAAAAAAGGGAGATCTACTAAACGGTGCCCAGGGGATCAATTGTCTGGAGTACTAGCTAGCATCTCAGTTCCAGTTCCCCTAGTGTCCGACTGACAGGAAGGTAGTGTACACGAGGTTAGAGAGAGAGAAGAGGCACAGGGTCCCCAGAGAACAAGGGACCGGGTAATCAGGTCTAAACGCAGATGAAAAGCCTCACACAAAAAATAAATAAATAAATCTCTCAATTCACTCTAAAAGTTACCTCGACACCGTGGTCTAACCACTAGTGTCTACCTGAACCAACTCTCCCTACTAAAGTTATAAATAAATAACAACCTAAAATTATCTACTCCTACATTATCACCTAACTACTCTCCAGCTGGCTCACCAACATGACGACATGGTCAGAGCATCCCGGATTACTTTGACCCTGAACAACCCCTATTTCAGACCCAAGGTCTTTAGCTGGAGCCTTAATGACTCTATGATTTCCTACACTGTAGTGCAACAAGAGACCGGCAATATTTCTGAGAGAATAATACACCTGAGGATTCTCCCTTAGGTCTCTGGAAGGTGTGCAAATGTGTTATACGGTGCTTTCTTATTTCTAAGTATGCAGCCTTCAAGAAGGGGCCTAGGATCCAAGTCCTCACATGCAAGGTACATAATATAGATACTGTCTACAAACACTCCACTTACAATGCCCACCTCTAATCACTGTCATTATATTTCAATTTATATCCGAATCTGCAACCGATAAGGAGGACTACTTTACTTTAGCAAATTGATGACTACCTACAGACCAATGTACACCAGCCACTCTCCCCTGCTAAGACACAACTACTGAAAGAACCACTGGCCGAGGAGCAGCTGGCGGCTGCAGTTAAAGTCACTAAGCTGATCAAATGCTTGTAAATTAGGGTGAGCCACTGATATCTTGTCTCTAAGGGCTCAATGTCAAGGAATTTGTAGCATGTAAGCAACAAATGTGTATAGGAGGTAGCTAGAGAGGTATAGAGGGTAGAGCAAAGAAGGGGGAGGGGGCATAGGAAGTAATGACAAAGGGAAATAAGACTACAAGGTCAATAGTAATAGTTTTCAAGAGAGGAAACAGAATCGCCTTGACGTGTTGCTTTAATTTTAAAGGTTTCTTCTAGGAAATATCCAGCAAGGAAAGGTGCCACAAAGGCAAATGATTCTGAGAAGATCGATTCCAAATATAGAGACTACAGGTTCAATGGACATTCCTCAGCCTTCCCCAGCATGACAGCAGCACAAGTGTGTCGTATGCAGCGGAGGAACAGGGGAGCTAACATAGTGGTTGGGAGTTGGATTCCTCCCCTGAGATAGGTACTTTGTATATGGAATACCATGCCACTAAAATATCCATATATATTTAGGTGTGTAAAAAATATAAAGATTTTTGTTCTCTTAGATAAAAAAGTTGTCTCTTGAATTGTATTCTGGCTGACTGCTTTGCTGTCTGGACGCTGGAGTGAGTCTAGCTCTCAGCAGAGAGCTGTAGGGTGTAGGGTGCCAGGCAG
The DNA here is from genome assembly GCA_933207985.1 of Pelobates cultripes. Lineage (NCBI taxonomy): Eukaryota > Metazoa > Chordata > Amphibia > Anura > Pelobatidae > Pelobates > Pelobates cultripes. Next base: position 40,850,244 of record OW240923.1, read on the forward strand.
GCCTTGTGTCACCTAGACATGATACAAACAGAGGTTAATCTGGTTTCAGGTGAAAACAATTAATACATATAATATTAAGCACTAGACTGTGTTGGGTATGGTTATACCAGGATTTATTTCAATTTACAAGACTATTTCAAACAGAAAAGTAACCAAAACATATTAAATGTGTTACTTTTTAAGTTCAGAATGGAAAACTGGTTTGTTAAATAAAACTGTTATAATTAGCATTTAGATAGCACTAATATTTTGTGCTATGCTTTACTAATGGCCTCCCTATAAGAAATTAGAAGCTGTTGCCTCCCATACTATAACCACTTCTTCTCAAGGCATTTAACTCCATCTGTAGGGGCACGGTTGTCCCACCACAGACATTGGCTAACAATAACATCCTCATCCTGAAAGAGGACAAGGACACTGAGCACTGGTTGAATTAATGCCCACCCTTACTGTACTTAATGCTGATCTCCCTCGGCACTGGGTTGGTGCTCCAACATCACCCAACAGGGGGTGCATGGCGAGCACCGCAAGCGCATCAGGTCCTCCACATAGGAAACATTGCTTCAGTGCGTTCCTATGGGATTTTCTCTGACGCTGGATGTCCATACGCAGAGTGTGAGGACGTCCAGCGTCAGCGACCAAAATGTATCTAGCAAGCAGGAAGAGCCTCTAGTGGCTGTCTGACAGCCACTAGAGGCAGTATTAGTCCTGCAAGGTTGTCATTGCAGTTTATCTAAAACTGCAGTGATTTACATTGCAGGACTAAGGGGGGGGGGGCAGTGACAGTGCACCCAGACCACTTCAATGAGCTGAAGTAGTCTGTGTGCCTATAATGTCCATTTAATAGGTCGGCAATAAAGTGACCCACTCCCAATTTTAGACTTGCCAAACTTGGAGTATCACTTTATTTTTCAAAAGCAAATATTAAAACAA
>OW240923.1:40851276-40890189 GCA_933207985.1 Pelobates cultripes
CCCATCAGCTTCCCATCCCAAAAGGCAGCTAACAAACTAAGCCTTACGTTTGACACAAAGACAACATGCCTCCATAGGAACCCATGCCTCTATAGAAACACACACACATATATCCCAACTTCTTCACCTCTCCACAACAAAAACTATTCTGGATTGCTGTAATAGTCACAGAATTTCTAATTGTCCTCAAATTTCAAAACTTTTCTGCTTATCCCCTCATACCTTCTCTCTATATACATTCTGCTGTGATTGAAACATTAACCTATCTTTTCAACATTTCTTCTAACATAAAAGCTCAATATTGTTGATCTTCTCTCGGTCGTATGATCCTGTTCAACTATTTCTTTTCTCACTAGTTCCCAAGGTCCTTCGTCCTTTGGAATCTCCGGCTAGCTCTGGAACCCCAGTTTAGCCAACAGATTCTCCTAAGTTTCCGTAGCATCAATAAGTTGACGACCTCTCCACTACAGACATAACACCATATCATTTAAAGGGATTATCTATGTGAAATTTGTCTTTCCACATCATGTGCACAATTGGAGTGAAAATGACATTGTTAAACCAGAAATAAGTGCTCCCTGGTGAGATGTCTTAACAATGACACCAATCTTCACACATATCCATTTACTATAAAAGTGTTTACTACTCAATAGAATATTCAGAATTACATTTTTGAACTTGTTCTAGATTCTCTATTCATACAAAATTGCCTTCATATATATGTACTATGCAAATGAATGCTGAAGACATCATAACATGCACTGCAAAACATGTCCAAGGTGTGACTTCTAAGAAACATATCTCATTTAGCATGGTAGTAAGGAAACTGTGTAAAAGGTTCTAATGGAAGTAATTAGGGGGTCATAAGCATCTGTGCCATTAAAGGACCACTATAGTGCCAGGAAAACATACTCGTTTTCCTGGCACTATAGTGCCTTGAGGGTGCCCCACCCTCAGGGTCCCACTCCCGCCCGGCTCTGGAAGGGGGAAAGGGGTAAAAACTTACCTTTTTCCAGCGCTGGGCGGGGAGCTCTCTGCTTCCTCTCCTCCTCCGTTCCTCCTCCTGGGCTGAATGCGCATGCGCGGCAAGAGCTGTGCGCGCATTCAGCCGGTCTCATAGGAAAGCATTTACAATGCTTTCCTATGGACGCTTGCGTGCTCTCACTGTGAAAATCACAGCGAGAAGCACGCAAGCGCCTCTAGTGGCTGTCAATGAGACAGCCACTAGAGGATTAGGGGAAGGCTTAACCCATTGATAAACATAGCAGTTTCTCTGAAACTGCTATGTTTATAAAAAAATGGGTTAACCCTAGAAGGACCTGGCACCCAGACCACTTCATTAAGCTGAAGTGGTCTGGGTGCCTAGAGTGGTCCTTTAAACCCTGTTCAAGAACGTGCACACTATGTATAATGGGTTATAGGTCTTTGTTCTCCAATAATAAACAACACTACCCAGTGATAGGACATGTTAAGTTATATCAAAAAGCTAAGTATCCAATGTAACTAGACCATTTATTTTTCTTGCCAGATTCATAATCTCTTTTCTGGAATTTATATGAATACAAAAAAGAAAAGAAAAAAACTACCATAGAGTGTCTCAACATTTTGGTAAATATAGTCACAATGAAATGGGCATAAAAAATAACTTTTAATGGATATATTAAAATGTAAAATAGAAAAGATAAAAGCAAAACAAAAAGCACAAGGCTACAAAATATGTCCTATAAACTAGTTGGGGTATTAAACCTCCAATAGAACCAATAGCAACAGAAGTGTTGCTTCAAAGAAATACTTATTGGTGTAAAGTAAAACTACATGCTATGAACAATGTAACTGAATTCTAAATAGAAAAGTGGGATACTAGTATCTTCTAAACTCTTCCTGCAGAACAGGGTAGGTTGAATATAGATGAAATGCCTCTAGTGCACAAGGGGTTAAACAGCACAACAGTTGGTTGCAATGGTTAATAGAAAAGAGGCAGGGAATACCTGTAAAATAAAGAGGTATAGGAGACAGTTGCAAGCTAGGTTAGATATAATGGTCAGTAGAAATATAGAGACTATAGGTAATCCTGACGCTTGCTAGCAAGAGAGATGTAAATACAAAGAGATATTTTAATAGTAAAAAGTTAAGCCACTTTCTAGAAACAATGTCATTGAATTCAAGATGGGAGGATGGGGTATTAGTATCCTCTGAACTCCTCCTGCAAAACAGGGTCTACTGTATATAGATAAAGTACCTCTAATACACAAGAGGTTAAACAGCACACCCAATATGGTTGCAATAGTTAATGAAGAAGAGGCAGAGAATACCTGTAAATAGGGAGGTATAGGAGGCAGTAGCAAGCTAGGATTAGATGCAATGATAAATAGAGATGTAGAAAATATAGATAATCCTGATGCTTGTAAGATAGAAAATCTAAGTACCTTCGAGGGCACCCTTTAATAAATGCTTATACTATATAGCACAACCTCCCAAAAAGGTGTAAATACAGAGAGATACTTAAATAGTAAAAAGTGAAGCCACTTGCTATAAACAATGTTCAAGATAGCAGGGTGGAGTATTGGTGTCCTCTGAACTCCTCCTGCAGGACAGGGTCTGCTGTATATAGATAAAGTATCTCTAATACACAGGAGGTTAAACAGCACACCAATGTGGTTGCAATAGTTAAAAGAAAAGAGGCAGAGAATACCTGTAAATAGGGAGGTATAGGAGGCAATAACAAGCTAGGATTAGATGCAATGATAAATAGAGATGTAGGAAATATAGGTAATCCTGATACTTGTAAGATAGAAAAACTAAGTGCCTTCGAGGGCACCCTTTAATAAATGCCCCTAAGGAAGCCTAGCTTGACATTCTCTGCTGCTGCACTTATTCAGCCACGGTCTGACTAGCGATCTTACTTTTACAACTAGGCATTCTTTTTACTTGTCCTATCCTCTGTCTCTTTATTCCTTTTTGGGGGGTTGAGTTATATAGTATAGGCATTTATTAAGGGATGCCCTCGAAGGCACTTAGTTTTTCTATTTTACAAGTGTATTTACACCTTTTTTGGGAGGTTGTGCTATATAGTATAAGCATTTATTAAGGGGTGCCCTCGAAAGTACTTAGATTTTCTATCTTACAAGCATCAGGATTATCTATATTTTCTACATCTCTATTTATCATTGCATCTAATCCTAGCTTGCTACTGCCTCCTATACCTCCCTATTTACAGGTATTCTCTGCCTCTTCATCATTAACTATTGCAACCATATTGGTATACTGTTTAACCTCTTGTGTATTAGAGGTACTTTATCTATATACAGTAGACCCTGTTTTGCAGGAGGAGTTCAGAGGATACTAATACCCCACCCTCCCATCTTGAATTCAATGACATTGTTTCTAGAAAGTGGCTTAACTTTTTACTATTAAAGTATCTGTTTGTATTTACATTTCTCTTGCTAACAAGCGTCAGGATTACCTATAGTCTCTATATTTCTACTGACCATTATATCTAACCTAGCTTGCAACAGTCTCCTATACCTCTTTATTTTACAGGTATTCCCTGCCTCTTTTCTATTAACCATTGCAACCAACTGTTGTGCTGTTTAACCCCTTGTGCACTAGAGGCATTACATCTATATTCAACCTACCCTGTTGTGCAGGAAGAGTTTAGAAGATACTAGTATCCAACTTCTCTAGATACTAGTATCCAACTTAGAATACAGTTACATTGTTCATAGCAAGTAGTTTTACTTTACACCAATAAGTATTTCTTTGAAGCAACACTTCTCTTGCTATTGGTTCTATTGGAGGTTTAATACCCCTATTAGTTTATAGGACATATTTTTTTGCCTTGTGCTTTTTGTTTTGTTTTTATCTTTTCTATTTTACATTTTAATATATCCATTAAAAGTTATTTTTTATACCCATTTCATTGTGACTATATTTACCAAAATGTTGAGACACTCTATGGTAGTTTTTTTCTTTTCTTTTTTTGTATTCATATAAATTCACCATTTAGGGGTTACCCCCCATTTTGTTTCTACCCATATTCGTGCCTCATATTCATATCTAAGCTCTCCTTTTTTCTTTTTTAGTTACTTACTCTTTTCTGGAATGTTTCTGCACTACACAAGCAGTACACGTTTTCCATTCCTACACAATCTCCAACCTACGTCAAGTACTGTACTTTCCATTTCCAATTACAACATGGGACCAGGTCAAGGAGGCTTCTAATGCAGAGCTCCATTGTGATGTAATAACCTCCAAAAACCATAAAATCTTCCACCAATTTGACATATATCGCATAATACGTTCCTCTCTGTATCTATAATTAAATCATAACCGTCACAATGGTTCTTTTGATTCTATTTTAACTATGTAGCCATGTAACTAGTTTATTGTTTGTAAGTTTGAGGATACCAATTGAAATCAATACAAATATCAAGATACATAATCTGGTAAAACAATTTCTCAACAAATAGAAATTAAATATACATTGCTTTCAAATTGGATTTTGTGTGGCTATCGAACCCCCACAGCTCCTATTGTGTGAATTTTTAGAGTAGAGCGTACGAACAACTTTTTTTTTCCATACAGATAAAGAAGTTGATATTTTACAGAAATTCTTTGTAACATTAACTATTTAAACGGAATTTGAAGAGGAGAATGTAATTTAGAATTCAGCAGCATCGGACGTCTGTCATTGAAAGGGTTAATGGTGACAATCTTTATACTATGCTTTAATGTAATCTTATTCAAGGCCTCTCCCAGCAAAATGAATTTATCTGCACAGATATAATCTTTGATTTCATTGGGTTAGTTATCTTTCTAAACCTGCAGCCAGTCAGATGCCCACTGTGCCTACACAATCAAAGCCGAAATAAAGTATGTAGGTCGTCCATTTTTCTTCTTTCTGTATTCTGTATATCCCTTTTGCTCAAATAAATATATGACAGGTGGAAATAACATAAAATGAGAATTCTTCTTTTACTCTGTAGTCTTTGTTCCTAATCTCCCAGACCTGGTCTGAGTTTCAGTTTGAGGTTTGGAAAAGCGTCCTCCAGCTGCGCTCTCTCTTTTAGATATGCAAACTTCCATGTAGGACATTCGTTATCAAGGCTCCTGTTTGCCTTTTATGTAGCAACTCCGCGTCAGTGTTCAGCATAAACTACACGGACACCCGCTAGATTGACATTTCTTCATTCATGCTCTACCTTAAACAGCATGCGAGGACTTCAAAGCAGAGCAGGCGGCTTTGATGTTACAAAATGAAAAACGCCTTATGATTTGTAGACACTGAGAGGACTTTGAATCGGCTTCGTTTCCGCTCTTAAAGGGACACTCTCACCTTCCCTGCGGTCACTGGTAGAAATAAAAATCCATGCTCAGCTTAAATCCTCCATGACATATTACAAAACCTTTGTGTTTTTTTTTGTTGTTTTTTTTTAAGTGCCACAGGGCACGGAGTTTTATAAATTGTACAAATATTACAACACAGAGAATAATACAACAGCAATGATGACAAATGTGGAAAGACAAATATAAAAACATTTTTAGACAGCAGTTTCCATACCAGACTGCTTACAGTCAGCTGGTCAACAGGATGACTAATATCCTAACGAGGATAGTATGGAGCTTATTCGCTAAACTGGGATGGCGGTGAAATTACAAAAGAAGTGCAAATGTTAGACAAAAAAAAACAAAGGTGGAAATAACTTTCAGAGTCTGAGAATTTTGCCACTTTTGCCTACAATATTCAATTCTCTTGTCAGATACAGGGAGTGCAGAATTATTAGGCAAATGAGTATTTTGACCACATCATCCTCTTTATGCATGTTGTCTTACTCCAAGCTGTATAGGCTCGAAAGCCTACTACCAATTAAGCATATTAGGTGATGTGCATCTCTGTAATGAGAAGGGGTGTGGTCTAATGACATCAACACCCTATATCAGGTGTGCATAATTATTAGGCAACTTCCTTTCCTTTGGCAAAATGGGTCAAAAGAAGGACTTGACAGGCTCAGAAAAGTCAAAAATAGTGAGATATCTTGCAGAGGGATGCAGCACTCTTAAAATTGCAAAGCTTCTGAAGCGTGATCATCGAACAATCAAGCGTTTCATTCAAAATAGTCAACAGGGTCGCAAGAAGCGTGTGGAAAAACCAAGGCGCAAAATAACTGCCCATGAACTGAGAAAAGTCAAGCGTGCAGCTGCCACGATGCCACTTGCCACCAGTTTGGCCATATTTCAGAGCTGCAACATCACTGGAGTGCCCAAAGCACAAGGTGTGCAATACTCAGAGACATGGCCAAGGTAAGAAAGGCTGAAAGACGACCACCACTGAACAAGACACACAAGCTGAAACGTCAAGACTGGGCCAAGAAATATCTCAAGACTGATTTTTCTAAGGTTTTATGGACTGATGAAATGAGAGTGAGTCTTGATGGGCCAGATGGATGGGCCCGTGGCTGGATTGGTAAAGGGCAGAGAGCTCCAGTCCGACTCAGACGCCAGCAAGGTGGAGGTGGAGTACTGGTTTGGGCTGGTATCATCAAAGATGAGCTTGTGGGGCCTTTTCGGGTTGAGGATGGAGTCAAGCTCAACTCCCAGTCCTACTGCCAGTTCCTGGAAGACACCTTCTTCAAGCAGTGGTACAGGAAGAAGTCTGCATCCTTCAAGAAAAACATGATTTTCATGCAGGACAATGCTCCATCACACGCGTCCAAGTACTCCACAGCGTGGCTGGCAAGAAAGGGTATAAAAGAAGAAAATCTAATGACATGGCCTCCTTGTTCACCTGATCTGAACCCCATTGAGAACCTGTGGTCCATCATCAAATGTGAGATTTACAAGGAGGGAAAACAGTACACCTCTCTGAACAGTGTCTGGGAGGCTGTGGTTGCTGCTGCACGCAATGTTGATGGTGAACAGATCAAAACACTGACAGAATCCATGGATGGCAGGCTTTTGAGTGTCCTTGCAAAGAAAGGTGGCTATATTGGTCACTGATTTGTTTTTGTTTTGTTTTTGAATGTCAGAAATGTATATTTGTGAATGTTGAGATGTTATATTGGTTTCACTGGTAATAATAAATAATTGAAATGGGTATATATTTGTTTTTTGTTAAGTTGCCTAATAATTATGCACAGTAATAGTCACCTGCACACACAGTTATCCCCCTAACATAGCTATAACTAAAAACAAACTAAAAACTACTTCCGAAATATTCAGCTTTGATATTAATGAGTTTTTTGGGTTCATTGAGAACATGGTTGTTGCTCAATAATAAAATTAATCCTCAAAAATACAACTTGCCTAATAATTCTGCACTCCCTGTATATACAATTCTAAATTTAGAGAATATATCCAGAAAGGTTTAGTAACAAAAATCACATGAATTATAATTTATAGACTCTTTTTCTGTTTTCTGAATTCTAATCCAGCAAAAAAAAAGCAAGTTTTTAGTGACAATTTGTTGCCTTGATTTTTGCTCTTTGTTGTCATAGGACACAAACAATGGTATTTAATCGTACTTTGATTAACCATTTAATTTTATGCATTTTCATGTATTGTTTTTATTTCATTTAAACTTACATTTTAAAAAAAATCGATACATCTCAATTTCTGTGTAGGAGGAATCATCATGCTATATCACTGGAACATGAATTCTTATGATTAGTACCAGTATTTATAAAATGACAAAATATTCCTCAGAGCTATGCAATCAGGGAAGATAGGCAGTACAGTACAGAGAAACCAATACAGAAGGATTAGAGAACCCTGCCCACGAGCCGAAATCTACCATTTACAAGCCCTATTATACAAAGTACTAAGATAGATGGCTCGTGAATTTACAATCTGCAACCCTTGTAACACCTGATTCAAGTGATAATGTCCCTTGACGCTGGGTCGGCACTACACCTATTCCGATGTCATGCTCACCGCACATTAGACCCACCCTATATGTAGTGTTTATGTAATCTAATTTCTGCCAAATCAGTGATGTATTCTATAAGTTAATGTGCTGAAAAAACACTACATTCCGTTTCTCCTATACATGAGATTGGCCGATACTAGTTATAGACAGAACCTGTCTAATTTGCATTTAGTATAAAACATTGTATAAGTATGTATAGTAGTAGACTGGCACTAATTACAGGACAGAGTCAGAGATCAGGTTACATGGTTAGAGAGGTAAAGAGGGGTGGTTAAGGAAGAGGGTTAAGTGGGGCAACGGCAAAAGAGAGAGTGTGGTAAATGCACTTATGTCAACACACAGTGATCCAGGGTGTCAAGCTGTGATTGGAAGTATATCGTTTCAAGGATGATAGGGGGATAAAACCAGTAGATGACAAGTCCTCAATAGATTTGTGGCACATGTTTGCCACATATGCGGGGAGTGACACATTGTGGAGAGTATGGCATTTTTAGAAATCCATAGAAGATAGAAGAATATTACATAGTTGGAAACAATGGTTATCTAAAGAAACCCAAAAAGCGACCCTAGGATTCAATGCTATTTTTAATGTTTGGCCCAACGATGAGGTTGCATACTAATGCATAATAATAATTTGGAGAAAAATAGGTATAATACTATTGGGTAGGATAAATGCCCCTCCATGTGCCAGAGATTATATAGGTGCAGCAGGTGATGGAAGGAAGAGCTTAGGGACAATGTGTTTCTAGATGGTTGGAACTGTTGGGATCCTTATGTGTCCAGCAGGGGGGAGCTATAATACACTTACAATCACCGTAGATTGATTGTTCTGTGCAGTGTCTCTCTAACATTTTAAGGCACTTGGCTATAAATGGAGTTTGATTTTGGTTCATAGTGGTGACTGGATCATTACTCAGCATGTCCAATATGCCTGGTATCTGGCCTTCAGTGTCAGATAATTACTTATATATGGACTGGTTAGATAAGTGGAAACTGCTTTAGGACTGGGAAACCCAGGTTCAAATCCTGGTCAGACCACCTCACCTGTAAGGGTTCTTGGGCAATACATATTTTCCTAGTTTAAATTCTCATATATTGTAAGCTTGTTTGAGCAGGCATTTTAACCTCAATATATACCCTTTCTATTATAGCAAAATGATGTGGAACATGTTGGTGCTATATAAGAATGATAATATTCTTACCGTAATGCAAAAGCATAGTCATTTGGTCTTAAAATGTAGATGGTTAGTTCTGGCATATAAAGGTTTTGGTGGGTAGCATTGCCAAAAATGTGTTTCCTGAATTCAGATAATTGACGAGTAAAGTTTGTGGAAATCTCGAAGAGCAAGTCTTCACTTATGTGGCATGTCAAGGCCTTTGGTATTGAGGGATAAAATATCGATTTAATTTGCCATTACAATGGAAGAGGAGAAGTACTTGTTAGTGCAACCAGAATAGAAGCTTGATATCAGATAACATTCTAATAGGTAGCACCTTCAAATGGAGAGGTGTCTTGTAGACAGGGCTTGTGCTGGAGAGTCTTCCAGTGATTTGTGGTCAAAAGGGCAGGAGGGAATAAAAATAGAGCAAAAAACACAAACAGCAACAGCAAAACACACAGCGAACAGTCTGTCTGTAAGATCACTAATTAATAGCTGTCCTAGGTGAGCAAACATCACAACTTGTAAAAACTGCACAGTAATTTAAATGTGAAATACTATAATGCTCACTCAAGGTGGGGTGGAAAGTGAATCGCTATCTAGGCCTTCATGAATATAAAAAAATTAAACGGTGAGGCTTGTAGAGGAGCCTATCATAGTAATATCCATAAGGTCACAAATCCCTCTAAGTACTCTATATGGTAATTTGATTAGTTTTTTTTGTTATCAAATGTGTTTATATGGTTTACTTATTTAGTTCTGTAATTTCTAACGTATTTTCTTTTTTTTTTTCTATCCTTATTTGTCTAAATTCTACTTTGGTAATCAGTGTTGTGTACTCTATACTCTTAGTAATTTTCAAAACTAGTTCTGTAAAAAAAAGTAACATGATAGGGATGAGTGGAGGGCTAAATAACTGAAAATGGGTAAAAGCCATGTCAAGAAATGTGGTCAACAAATGGGACAATAAGAGAACCAATGGGCGGACAAGTATTGCCCATTGCGGCAGGCAGGCCCGTATTGGCCATCGGGCAATTGGGCCAAGGCTGGCAGGGGAGATCACAGGATCTTCCCTGCCTGTCCATGCAGGGCCGGCACTATCTGAGCGCCGGCAATGCTGCATTCCATGGCGGGCCGTTGGGGAGATCAAAGATCTTGCTCACCGGCCCAAATACAGTGTATTACAGCCGGGGGAGAGAGGGAGGGAGATAGGAGAGGAACCCGGAGGAGCTCTAACTTGCAGCTCCGACCGGGTTCCTCTTGCAAGATTCGGAGCATTACCATGGCAATCTCACACACACTCCCCCCGACACTCACAGCACCCTCACTCACAAACACACACTGCACCCCTGACACTCACAGCACATTCACACACACACATTGCACACCTGACACTCACAGCACCCTCACTCACACTGCACCCATGACACACACACACACACACACACACTGCACCCCTGACACTCACAGCACCCTCACTCACAAACACTACCCCCCTGACACACACACTGCACCCCTGACACTCACACACACTGCACCCCTGACACTCACAGCACCCTCACTCACACACACTGCACCCCCTGACACTCACAGCACCCAAACACACACTGCACCCCCTGACACTCACAGCACCCTCACACACACACACAGAGCACACAGCTTCCTCACACGCACGTAGCACCAATCACTCACACACAACACACACACTGCACCCCTCAAACACATACACAGCACCCTTACCCACACAGCACACCCCTCACACACACACACACTGCACAATACTCTTTCCTAGCATTTTTGTCTCCTGGTATCCCATCTATGGAGACACCAGAGACAAATTTCAAGCAAACACAGCACAAGCATATTATTAAATTTGCTTGCGCTGTGCAGAACAAATACAGGGTCTTTTTCTCATGCTAGAGCTCTTCAGCATGGTCTGCCCTGGAAGAGCATTGAACCAACATGCTCACTTTGTGATGGGGCGTGCTTGTCATTGGTGATGACAAAACACACATTATCTGGCACCGCCCCATTTTTAGTGGGCCGCTGTAATTAAATGTCCGGGTTGAATTTTCTTCCCAGTCCGGCCCTGATGGCAGGATGTGGTACCATAGAGTTAAGTAAACAGCTTCTTCTAAGTAGATGTTCCTGAGAATACTTGTTTCATGGTTAACCTTAAAAAACATTTTTTGTTTTATTTTTATTTATATTTTTCTCTTTTTTGTTTTATTTGCTTGTTTTTATAGGTTGTCAATGTGCCCATTTCTATGTATTGCAATAGTGCTATTCTCTAATTAATAGTGTTCAATGGTACAAGGCAACCAAGCTAGGCATAGGACTACTATCGGGAAAATCTCTCGGCTAAAAGGTAGCTTGGGGATTTTTTCAAAGGTTAAATAAGAGAGACAGCAGTAGGCATTTAGGCAAACCAACAAGGGAAGCACAAAGAACATTGATTAAATTATAAAGAGACTGAATATCCAGGTATTGACCAACTCAACAGATAAGGTCAGGTGTGGAAACTACTACTGTAAATGGCATAGTCTCAAAGACATCATGTGACAGGATAACTTTTGTTGGTTAACCATCGATGTGATGGCTCTTTATTCCAACATTGATTTAGGTTTAAAAGCAGTCAAGCATTTTCTTTTGGAGGACCCTCTTCTCCCACTGTCCCATGTTGAAGCTATTGTAGAGAGTATATCATTCATTTTGACCCATAATTATTTTTGTATTAATGGGCAATTTTACCTACAGGTAAAAGGGATGGCAATGGTGGCTAGTTTTGCCCCAGCATATGCGAACATCTTTATAGGCCTGTGGGAATCCATCCACATTTTAACAATCCAACTTGGAGAGGACATCTCAAATTTTATAAGCGCTTCATAGACGACATCCTGATTATCTGGGAAGGTGATTTAAATGAAGCTGAGGAATTTGTCCAATGCCTTAATAACAATGAATGGGGGTTATCCTTTATGAGCAATAAGAATAAAACCTCTATTGAATTCCTTGACCTGGTTTTATGTGGCAGTCCAGGTTATGTCCTCACCAAAACTTATAAGAAACAGGTGGACGTTAACGGATTCTTGCATTCGACTAGCTGCCATCACCCTACATAGATAAATAATATCCCATTTGGTCAATTCACGAGATTGCGCCAAAACTTTGAAGAGGAGTCCTTGGACCCGAACATCATCTGCCAGGCCTACCATAAGGCTAGAGACCTCAACAGAAGCTCCTTAATTGATCTCCATTCTAAGGATGAGGCACCAGATTTACCATTGCCTTCATCAGCTAAACATATGAAGATTTTATCATTATTGGAAAATCATCCCCCAAGAAGAAGATTTACACCTCAGGATAAATTTTAACATCAGTACTAGAGATGATGTTCATAATAAAGGTCCCATTTTTACTACTACCTTCAATAGGGCCTATAATCAGGTCATTTCTATACTGTGTAAGCACTGGCCGATTCTCCGGTTAGATCCCTGGCTCAAATTTAGTATTCCGGAATTACCTAGGGTGACTTTCCGGAAAAACAGAAATTTGAAGAACTTGCTAGCTCCCTCCAAATTTACGCCTATTGAATCTCCTAATACGTCTATGTTATATGGAGTGGGGAACTTTACATGCCAATATATATGCCATGGGAAGTCGGATTTTTGCTCATCGTCCAATAATGAGAGCTTTCAGGTATCCACTAGAATAACTTGTAATACTTCAATTGTGGTGTATTTACTTAAGTGCAACTGTGGCTTAATATATGTAGGTTAAACTTCTAGACCTTTGAAAGCCAGGTTTAGGGAACATAGGAAATCCCCGGTGCCTAGGCATTTTCAAATGGCCCATGAAAGTAATACTGCCCAAACAGTAGTGATGGGTATTGAGCATATCCCAGAGAAGATCTGCAATAGGAATTTAGCCTTGATCACCGCTGAAACAAGTGGATTTTTTTGCTTAATACTCTCAACCCTTATGGGTTAAATGAAGAAGTAGAATGTAATATTTAAGATCTGCCTTCCATTTGTGAGTTTGTTTTGTCAATTTTTTTCAGAAGTTATTTATTTAGCTTTATTCTTTGAAGAACCAGGTTGTGCTAAAGTGGTTGTATTGGTTGGGACTTCTTATGGGGGATTGGGGATCTAGATTCATTATTACATTTAGCGAATACTTAGAAATAGTATTTAATTATGTATTATTGTTTAAATATGACATTTGTTTGATTTTTTATTGATATTTTATTTGTACCCAGTATGCTGAATCTTATATTTCTGGATTTTTATATTTAAATCTTTTCTTTCAAGGAAGGGGTTCTTAAAAGTTCCTATCTGAAGGCTCTATGTATTTGTGATTACTTTAACTAAAAGTGGTGCTTATCAGTATAGGTATAACTCTAGTCCCATTGTCATATACTGGTAACTCGTTAGCCCTGTTTAGGGACATTTCAAGTGTTATCTGGGAGATCTATACTTTATTATGTTCATGATTTCCCCACACGTTAATCTCTTAGTCTATTTACATAACCCCTGTATTGAGTGTGGAGTTATTCTCCTTTAAGTCATATTATCGGCATTATCAATATCCTCAATTCCAGGGGCCATGTCTATGACAAAATGAATTTATTTTTTGTTTAACACACTTATACGTATACCGATTTATTACTTACCCTATTTAGTTTGTATACTTTACAGGATTAATAATGATTTCACTATTTTGTTATCTTTATTTACTAATATTCCCAATTCTAGGGGTTATACTTATGACAGAATGAAGTTAGTTTTTGTCTAATATAAATATGTATATGCAAGTATTATATATATATATATCTTTTTATTCATTTGCATACCGTGCAGAATTAATAATGACTTCAGTAACTCTGTTATTTGTATCTTTATTATCAATTGTATTTTTACGTAATTTTGAATCAATTTTCTTAATTAATTAATCAGGACCACTTTAAGAGAGAGTATATATACCCGGTCCTGTGATAGTAGAACTTTGTCTTGAGAAAGTCCTCTAGTAAGGACGAAACGCGTAGACGTTCTTCTATCCGATATTCCGTGCTGTACTTCCAATCCGGTCCTTCATTTACAGTCCGGTGGTGACTTGTGGTAGCTGTCGTGACTGGATCGGTAGTCTCTGCACATCTCATGTCTAGGGGTTGGAGTGCTACCATCACCTTACTCGAAGGTCGGGCGAACAGGGTAAGTTGCTCTGGTTGACCCACAGAGTGTATATATATATATATATATATATATATATATATATATATATATATATATATTCTTTACTCTGGGATATTCCCATTGCAACCCCCTTAGCCCAGACCAGGTAGTTTGGTCGGTTTACGAGCTCCCCCGGCAGGGATAGCGTCTGAGTCTGGGTATTGTTTTTAATTTTCATTATTATTTTATATGTGCACATTTTTTCCAGTGGCCATTCCATCAGTGTAAGGGGCCCCACACTGTGTTTACTATTTTTTTAAACATCTGCTCTGGACAGTTTGTCGCTTTTTTATATATTTTATTGTTGTAATATTGATTTGATGTTACTATTCTTTTTCATGTTCAATAAATGATGTTTTATACATTTGGCACATAACAATATTACTAATTTACTTACTAGTTTATATTAACCCTGTGTTGCTACCAAATCTAGTTTTGCTTCCCTTTATAAATTGCTGTATTGGGGTACAGTGCTTTAGTGGTCATTATTTTATATTTGGAGCGCTCACATACCATTTTGTAAATTATAATTATGATTAAGTCGCTCCTCTGTATGTGATGCAGCCCGGTTTTTGATGTTTATTCTTTTTTATTCTTTTTGTCAGTTACCTTGTATTGGTTTTGGAATTTGTAGTCTCAAAAGTTCACCGATAAAGCTGCTAGAAGGGAAATATGCCCAGTCACTGTGGCCTGTAGTTTTGGAAAGTTGCAAGTTAAGGAGTCCCAAAGCCACAGTCAGAGGCAGAAGAGTGGGCTGAAGAGCCCACCATCTGCCAGACGGTTTGAAAATTCCATAGAAGCTTTGCCCAGAGTGTTAAAAACTTGGATTGCACCATTATGCCATACTAGTAGTTATATTGGGGACCTCCATTTGTAGGAAATATTGCAATTGCAAATAAGTTTAGTTACTGTATTGAACTTCCTCTGTTCAATCATTGTGGTAAGTCAGAGACCAACATGGTGGTAGTGGTCTGGAAACTGTTTGAACTTTTTTGCCACCATCATCAATACTTCCTTGGCATGTATTTATGTCACTATATCTCTGTAGATGCTGTCTGCAAGGTTGTAAAGTTTGGGCCCTTTGTAGGCTCTGCCCAGAAGTAATTGCGTGGGTTTAGATTTTAATGAAAGAGATGAGATATGAAGGCAAGTCCTCCAGTATAACATCTTCAGTGATGTCCCTAACTCTAATATTATTCCTTCTGGCCTTGTCTGCTAAATCTACCAATTAAGTAAACCTATCTTAATTCATTAAGACGCAATTTGTCCATCTTGCCTTCTAGGTGTGCTGTGTGGTTTCCTAAGGCTTTGAGATCCTGATAGAAATCAGCAGTGATTGTTTTAAAGTTTTCTATTTTCAATCCAAAATATATAATTATCTAATTTTGGCATTGCAAAAACGTCTGTTATTGTGTATCCATAATGTTGTAGCCATTTTTGCATGTCAATGAAATCATAGCTAGCATTTATCGTGCTGTTTTTGCTGTCCAAATGTCATCCTCAAATTGTTTTTTCGGTACCAAAATCCTGCCACCCCCAACATCATCTAAAAAAATTCTGCCAAAGGCTTTTGGAAGAACCTAAATTTTGCGCCATTCGCAAGGCTAGTCTGAATCTGGATTAATTGCATACATGAGAACAATTGGTTAAACTGTAGTTTTGCATACTTTGTATTTGTGGATAAGCCACCCATCGCAGAGCCTTGCAAAGAGAAAAGAATCTGAATGTAAAAGGATCAAATGATGTTAGAGGTTTTACAAACAGGCACAAAAGGTTATGAACGATGGTACAAGCTGTTCGAATTTGTCACAAAACTCTGTTTTGTTCAATTGAACTTATTATTCTAGATCTGACAATTTCAATAACCTAATGCGTTCACCCATTCAATTTAAAAATGACACAAAGTTTTCTGTTCCTTGAATCAAGAGCTTGAAAGACTGATACATTACCACTCTGACTGATGTTCCCGTTTAAAGTACAATTTGCCTTTTGCTAAAAAGAGCGATAAATATATCATTTAACGAACGCTGCAGCCAAAGCAAAGTTCTTGCAAAATAGGATACAAGACCACATTTCATTAAAAAGGAAAAAAAATAAATCAATTTTTGTAACATTCTTTTGCACGGCACATTAAAGGCTGTTGCATCAATTAGGCCTAATTCCTCTTTTTTCAGAACCTCTTTGTAGAAAAATCTTATATTTCAGCAATTTGCATTATCCACAAAATCTGCTTTGAAGTTCTACGTTATGGCAAGAGAAGGATCCACTTATCTGCACATAAAAATGTTCAAAGCTTATAAATTCCCTGAAACAGATGTACATTATCATTGGATTTTCTTGTGTGTCTATTGGACTGCATGGCTAATATTCTATCCCATCTCCTTTCACTACCCTCCCTCCCCTCCTCCGCGCCCCCCCATTTACAATCTTCTCTTTACTGAAAGATTTTCCCTGCTGTGCCAATCCACACTTCAAAGATTTCTTCCTATCTTTTAGAAACAAAGCACAAAGTGAGAACATATGCCCTCTTTTAAATTTCCCACATTTAAGTCAATATAATTTCTTTTCTTCTTTAGTAAAAAAAAAAAAAAGACATAAAAAGGTTTATCTCTTCCTACTCTAAACCTACTGTCTATGGCTTGTGTCAGTATACCAAATGTTTCATTTGATAATACTTGAAAAAAGTTAAATATTTACTACTTTGGCTTTAGACCCTGCTGCACCTTCAGCAGTTACAGCAAAGTTCAGGTAAAGGAAAAGAGAAAATGACGCAAAGTGTTCTAGATCAGAAACCGGGTTTGCTCGATTGGAGCTTAGGGCTTCTTACCTGGAATCTATTGCGATCATAAGCTTGCCAGAGTTTTAGACTATTTGTGGATAAACTGGTTGATCAATAAATATAGTAAATATCGCATATCACCCTTTAGCATCTGACAACTTCTAGAAGTCTGTAAAAATTGGAACAGAGGACTTTTCAATTTCAGGTTTATAGTACTTCAGAATGAGGGCTGTACTATGGACCGTTTGAAGGCACATAAAAATATATTAGTACTACAGTTAACTGAAATGTTCATAAATGCGGAAGCTAGATAAAGTGTACACCTTGGGAATCTATGCATAAACTCTGGTGAGTGTACATAATATTTGTTGAATTTATTGCCAGGATGTCCCTCTGAATGCCTAAAAAGTCTTTCATCGGATCAATTGGGACCATGTAACTATTTTTTAGATAATCGCTTACATTATCCCCAGAGATTTACATTTATACAACAGGGTTATTTGACAACTAATTATCATGCGAAAAACCCATCAATGCTTTCATTTTTAGGGGAGCCATCATGCATGTTCACTTTATGATTTGTGCGATCATCCTTCCGCTGGGTTTGGCACAGCAGGATATCAGTCTGTGACAATCCCATGAGGAACAGAACACAACAAATAATGACTGCTTCTATTTAACATATTTTGAAATTATCTTAAATTAAGCATTGAAAGTCATTTTTTAGTGGAGCTCTGATCTCCCTGCTCTGCTCCCTCGCGCAACGTTTGCTGATGCCGGGGAATACCGGGCATCAGTAGACGGCCTGCGAGTCGCAAGGGAGCGGAGTAGAGCAGGGAGATCAGATGCCTCTGATTCTAACAAAGCTGCATGCCTCCCAGCAGCCCCACTGGACCCCAGGGACAAATCCATGCCAACTCTGGGTGGAAAATTTTTAATTATAAAAATATTAATAATTAAGTGTGTGTATGTCTGTGAGTGTGCCTGTGTGTGCGCATGTGTGTGTATCTGTCAGTGTATGAGTGTGTCTGTCTGTGTGTGTCAAATCAGTGAGAGTATGTTTGTCATTGAGTCTGTGTGTGACTATCAGTGTGTCTGTCAATGTGTGTATATCAGTGTGCGTGTCAGTGTGAGTGTGTCACTTAATGAGTCTGTGTTTTTCAGTGACGTCTGTTTGTTTGTCATTGAGTGTGTGTGACTGTCAGTGCATATCTGCCAGTGTGGGTCAAATCAGTGGGTTTGTGTCTGTCAGTGACATCTGTGTGTTTTTTCATTGAGTGTGTGTGACTGCAGCGTGGCGGAGTGCAGTACAGGAGCTTCTGTTTCCTGTACCCGGCCGGACTGACACGAGGTGCTCACTGACATCACTTCCCGTCGGTCCAGCCGAGTACAGAAAACTGAAGCTCCTGTACGGGGATCTGCTCCGCTCGACCATGCTACAAGAGAGGTATGAGGCACACCAGGAAGGGGAGGAGACCACTAAGGGGGTGGGGTGCACCAAGGGATAGGGAGGGGAGGGGAGAGAAACACTAAGGGACAGGGAAAGGAGGAAGGAAGGAAGGGAGAGGAATACTAAGGGACAGGGAAGGGAGGGGACCACTAAAGTACAGGGGAGGGGAGAGGGGCTGGATGTGAAAGAATTACACAGCAGGGCTTGAGAAGGGGAAAAAGACACACAGAGGGGCTGGGAGTAAAAGAGGCCCACACATAGGAGCTGGGAAGAGCAAAAGACACAAAGGGGCTGGGAGGAATAAGACACACAAAGTGTGGGAGGATCCAAGAGTGATACAAAGAGGGGGGACAAGAGACACACAAGGGGGTTGTAAGAGATACACAAGGGAGTTGTAAGTCACACAATAGGGATAAAATAGGAGATAAGAAACACTTTAGTGGGTAAAACATTTAAAAGAGGGGATAAGAAACAAAAAGGGAGGTTAAGAGGCGCACAGGTGAAGATGTTATTTTTTGGGGGGTTGGGTTGAAAAAAATGCATCTTCACCTATGTACCCAAAAATCCTTGCACCGGCCCTGGCCTTAGACACACCTTCAGTGGGGGTGGGGCTATGGAAAGTAAGAGAGCCAGAGTCCCTCGTTCAGTGTTAAACTGCTCAAAATTGGTTTAACATTAAATGGAGGGACAGTGCTAGGGTAATACAGGCACTGTAATCTATTCAAGAAGATTAAATGGTTATAGTACTTGCAGTGTCCCTTTAAGGATACCATTTATTTTATGGATATCATTCATTAAATTAGAATGAGGATTATGAAAGAATTAAAATGTCTGATTGTAGTATATGATGCTACTTTGACTCAGAATTCTCCCTTTAAATGTAACAAATATACCCAAATAACAGGGTATAAGCTTAACAAAAACCATTGGGAGACTCTCAGTATCTTCATATCTGAGACTATATTTTTATTTTCCTCCTCTCATAATTCCTTATGGGCCCCAAAGTACATAAAAGTAGATGGAAATATGAATTCTCCTTTTCTCTAACATCATAATTGTACCCTGCTACCGAGATTAAATAATAAATTTAAAGACATAGCATACAATGACATATCTGCTTGGAGAGGAATAAGATGCAAATGCCCTCAAAATTGATAAATCCACTTTCTTGGTCCACGTAGCATGGGGTAATCTATGTGCTCTAGTCTACTTCAATAATTTAAGACATCAAGGTCTGCAATATTACTCTATAACTCTAGGAAACAGATATTGTAATCAGAGCCGGCGCTACCATAAGGCGGCACAGACGGCCACCTTAGAGTGGACCGGACCGGGTGTGCAAATGTCCAGATAACCAGCAGGAGGGAAGCGCAAAGTACTCCACTCCTGCTTGTCACTTATTGTAGCCTGGTCTGGTGCGAGCAACTTCCTCCGGGCCAGTCTTCTACTCCCGGAAGCAAACAGCATGACCAGACCTCCTTCTTATATGCAGCATGGGAGGATGTGACAGCCAGTCACTTCCTCCCAAAGAGCCTGAAGCTATGTTGGAGGGAGGAGAAGAAAGCAGAGAGGAGGGGGGCTTGGCCAGGAGAGCCAGGCTCTAACTCCCAACTACCTAAGCCAGTGAAATGGACCCCAGGGAAGCCATCCTATTGCACCCAAAAGGTAGGAAGCTGGAGAGTGGCTATAAAAGTGGAAATTGTGACCAGCATGCATGTCTGTATGCCTGTTAATGTTAGGTTAAGATGCTTTTTTTGGTGGGGGGCAGCAAAATGTATCTTTACCTGTTTAGCCAAAAATCCTTGCATTAGCCCAGATTGTAATGTGCTTATAGATATGAGAGAAGAACTGTAGCTTCTTCAATATGACAGACAACTAAACTAAAGAATGGCCAGATGATCCCTTTTTAGCCATATTCACTGTAGTGTCCCATGACACTGTGACTGTAGTGGTGGTGGTGTTTGCACTGTTCATTTAAATTATGCTTGCGAAAAGGATTTGAACAGGTTCAAATTACATTTTAGATTAGAGTAACATTAACAACAAATTGTTTGTTATAATTAGAGAGTATGTTAATCATAAAATCATGAGGATACTAGGACCACCTGTACTTCATTCTAATTATGTAAATTTCAAACAGAGACATCCTCTGCCATGTCTGACAAATATCATTTTGTGGTGATGTTTAATGTTCTTGCTCCAAAATAGACAACCACAGCCAGATGTGGTGGAACTAAGATTTCAATCGGCATTTAAAAAGGTCTTCTTATCTTTTGGAAACTGGAGACCAAATGTATAAAATTTGCTTAGTAAAGCAATTTAATTATTTTATCCCTTGGTTTAGAAAAGCCCCATTTCAGTTTTCGGTGTTAGAAATTACTCCATCTGTAACCATTTTTTCTCCACAAACTGGAGGCCCTGAGCCAGAATCATTAAGTCCTTCGATATGCAATTTACAAGCAATTTCATATATAGTGGCTTCATGCATATTTAAAACGGAGTCGGTTTTTAATTATGCAACTAGGTAATTGGAATAATTACATAGCACAATTAAATGAGCAATTAGATTCAACTTAAAGACTTTCGAGTAATTGGATACAATAGGTTCTAGTCACTATAAGAAATTAGTTAAACAAGAATATCTTAATTTGCGTAGAGAATGCGCTTATTCAAATTATTTGAATTGAGATTTAATATATCACAATCTCAAAGGAAGTGGAATGTAAAAACTCAAGATAAATAAGATTTGACAGGTAAAACATACATCTCATAACTTTTTTTTGGGGAAAGAAAATGGTGCGTGGGTGAGCTGTAGAGTGAAAGGTGCACAGAGACCGACTGTGCAATTAAAGGCCCTGAGCCTCCTTGATGTTCAAAAAAGTGTATTGCTGCAATTTACTACATACGTGAACCCTACCCACACATGTGGCAGGTTTGGGGGATTTTTTTTACTTTTTGTAGAAAAAAGTATTCTAAAATGTGGTGGTGATGGACATTGCCTTGTTCATTCATCTAAAAAAAAAAATCATATAGATCAATAAAAATAAGATTAAAATAACATTTATCCTGCTGCTGTTGCTCTCATTTTGTAAAATGTATTTAATTGTAGCGGTTTTACCCTGCCTGACTGAATCTAGCGGCTCCTGCTACCTCTGCAGACACATTTGGGTGAAGCTGATAAAGCACTGCGTTTTTCCTACTCTTTCCCCCCCCCCCCACCACACTGCCTTCTCCTACAATATAAAGGAAGTAGCAGGCATACAAAATTCTTAGTTATATGGAGCAAGAGATCAACTTGAGACAGCATGGGATAGGAGGTCACATGGGGGTGGATTAGTACAGCTTGGTGTTACCAGAATGGAGGAATAGCTGAGAGCGGTGTATGCTATTCAGTGAACTGTGGAGGCAGTATAGAGCGTTGTGAGTCAAGTGTCTTTGAACAGTGGAAAGAATAATAAAGCAATGTTGACATTTACTGAGGTGTTAGCACTTGAGAGACAGTCCATATGAACTTTGGTGAGTACAGAGTCTATGGAACAGTGGAAAAAGGAAGGAGACAATGAGAAGGATTAGTGTGTGTTGAGTACTTGAGTGAAAGTCTATATAAATGAGTCAGCAGTACCATGAATTATCCAAGGGCATGGTTATGACTCATTAGCAGAGGCCTGTTACTGCTATTGTAGGATGGCACCAGGATAATCCATGACAGATGAAGTGAATGACCATACATCATAACAACGACACCTGTAAAGGGGTAGGATATATAAGGCATTAAGTTTACAGTCAGATTTTGAGTTTCATATGTTGGAAGCAGGAAAAATGGGCAAGCGAAAAGATCTTATAGTGATGGCTAGATGACTGGGTCAGAACATCTCCAAAATAGCAATTCTTTTAGGGCATTCCCGGTATGCAGTGGTTTGTACCTACTAAAAGTAGTGCAAAGAAGGACCACCGATGAACTGGGTCATGAATGCACAAGGCTCATTGATGCACATGGGGAGTGAAGGCTAGCCCATCTGATTCGATCACACAAAAGAGATACTGTAGCTCAAATTGCTGAAAAACACAGCGCTGGCCATGACAGAAAGGTGTCAGAACACAGAGTGCATCGCAGTTTGCTGCGTATTGGGCTGCTATTTTTTTTCGTTGTGTTCAATTAAAGTTGAAAAGTTCATTTAGCATTAGCACTATTTAAGCTGTTGTATATCTCCCAAGTTAAAATTAGTGTAGGACCAACCGATATTGACGTACTGTGATATAGCAGTGGGCTTAAGGCCATAAGGCAATTTGGTGGAACGGAGTTCCCATATTTGTTTTCTGAGATACATGTAGAAAGGACTTCCTCTGCCACGTTATATTTGACATTGTGTTTTTGATGTAAATAAGCAAAGCTTTTATACGCTTTTTGGTTATGGATCAGAGTTTTCGTTAAAAAGTAAAAAAAAAAATTGTCCTGGATTTTATTTAGAAACGATTGGACCTGTGGCAAGCAAGACTTTATTATGTCTGTTAGAAGAAATGAGGGATGACACCCATAGTTTGCAAAATATTTTCTTTAATGAGTTGAAGAATAAGGTATTATGAGAAAACTCGGCCAAGGGTAAGACTATTTCAATCATCTTGGAGGTAACAGTAGAGTCTCAAATACTGTTCAAAATGTGATTATTTTCTCTGTTTGCCTATTTGATAGAGCATGGAAAGAAGACATTTCATGATCTAATTGAAGGGCATTACAGAGAGAAGGACAAAATCATGAGTTGTATAGGGTATCCCCATCTGTAATGATTTCTTTAGGAATAACAGGAAGACTAACATAAACAGCAAATTCATATCAGTCAAAAACAGTCAATTTTTATATACTGTTTTTGGATGATATTTGTTTTATTTACTTTGGATTTACTTCCAGCTGCTCAATAAATATCAGCTGATGAATGTGCTTCATGAGCATACCCTGAATTTTTTTTAAAAAGCACATACATTTTAAAATAAATTAATTAATAAAAGCCTATGGAGTCACTATGAACCTCCCAACCCCCCATATTAGTACAAAGGGGGGTTTAAACCTCCCCCCATGCCCAAGTTGCCTTACTTCCACTAAACAGAGGCTGCTTGTAAAATTTGATGTGGACTGTAAAATAATGAAGGAGGAGTGTTCAGATCATTTTCCAACCCATTAGTGGGGCTATAATTAAAATAATAAAGTGAAGTGACAATGACAATAATATTAGTTTCTCCCCCGTTCCTACATGGTGGGACTATAATTAAAATAATCAAACAGCAGTATCCTCCCTGCTTTACAGATAAAGTCCTTGTGTGGAATCCAAGGGAGCAAATATAAAAGAAAACAGAATGGGACAGGAATATGAATATAGTGTAGTATATCTAAAAAAGGTGGAGCAAAACATTCAAATAAAATATTGCACTCACACTTTTCTGGAGCTGTAGATGAGCTCCAAATCACAATGTATGGACGGTACAATCCCCGTCTGTGGATATATAAATGGTCCTAGTCCCGTCTGGTGTCGTATATTTATGCCAATAAGCCACATGGTGTATCAAGGGTGATGCTCCAGTGATATGCAGAGAATATAAAAACAATGATAGTGCTCTCTGTTTAAATAAAACAAATAAAATGAAAAAATAGATATACTCACAATGGATGAGCAGATAGGAATTGCTCAATCCTTAACAGCATAGGTGGTTTGTCCCCCACCCGGGAATGCGAAGTACAGCTCCTCAAGGGAAAAAGGATATTCAATGAAGGTCCAAAAGTAAAATATAAATGAATTTCATTATACAAATGAAAGAAAAAAGCAAAGTAACACACTATGCGTTTCACCTATACAAAAAGCTTTTTCAAAGTGTGACAGGGTAGGGGATCTTCACATGTAAATATCTGTAAAATTAAAAAAAAAACAGTTAGATGATGTCACTGATCATGTAACTAGAACATCAATTAACAATCAATGAAAAGCGGTAAAATAGAACATTTAGAGAAAATCTTGGGTGTATTATGTGTAAAATGATAAATATTAGCAATAAAATATTGTAACTGGAAAAATACTTTTTGAGGGGGTACCAAGATGGCCACCGTGGTGTACCAAGATGGCAGCCGCCAGACTGTATGGAAATAAAATACAAGTTTAATACTTGAACTTGAAACTAGCCAAAATGGGGGAGAAAGGATGTCATAACTAAACCCAAAAACAAGGGTTTTATAGCACACACAAAGGTGTCTCCAGTCAGCGGGGAATGTTGGGAGATAGAGTACCAGAGGCTGTAGCCTGGAACTAGAGAGTAGAAGAGAGGTGGGAGGGGATAATAAACCAGCCCAGTAAGGGATTAATGAGAGATAGTACTGAAAGCCATGTCAATTCCAGAAATCACATTAAGACCCATTAAAAAATATATTAAATACAACAGTATGGTGTAGATTACATAATGTAAATACAAATTAAACAAAGCAATGGTTACAAATATTAGAGGTATTAAAAACAGAACAATACATAAAAAAGTATTTAAAAAATTGAACAAGTCAGCGGCTGCTGGAAAGGCCAGAAGATGGCTGTCTGACCCCTAGCAACAGCCTCCAGTGACAGCTAAACTTGGGGGTGTGTCCTGGACGTGGACCGGAGCAGCCGCATGTAGCTAGAGCTCCGTGCCGCGACGGCTAAAAAGGAGTCATAAACAGCACGCTACAGCCTCAGATCAGGTCCAGATACCGCCTGCAGCCACAATGTCCCAACCCAAAAGCAAGACGACCGGCGAGAGGGGAGAAAGAAGCAGCTTCTTTGCCTCCAGAGCAGGGCAGGGGAAGGCCTCAAACCAGACAGAGCACTCACAAGATGGCACTAGAGGGGAACTGGAAACAGAGACCCAGCCTGACGAAAAGGAAAATGACAATCCACTCACCCACAGCACTTTGAAAAAGCTTCTAGAGGAGATGTCAGATAAGATTGTGGGGAAGATGGACAGCGCTATCAAAGATCTAAGAAAAGAACTACAAGACATAGGCCAACACACATCGCACACAGAGGATCAACTCTTGGAAATGGCAGAGGCCCACAATTCCCTAGCGGACACGGTGGAGGGGTTGGTAACAAGACAACCAGGACCTCAAAATTGCAGATATGGAGGACCGGGCACGCCGCAACAACCTACGAGTATGGGGAGTTGCAGAAGAGGTAAAAACAGAAGACCTCACCGCCCACGTCACGGACCTGCTGAAGGAACTGGCTCCAGACCTGCCACAGGACTTGCTCCTGCTGGATAGAATCCACAGAACCACCAAACCAAAATTCCCGCCAGCAGATACTCCAAGAGACATCCTGCTACGAATGCACTATTACCATGCTCAAGAAGCAATACTCAATGCTAGCAGGAGATGGAAAGACTGGCCTATGGCCTACAGAGGAATCACCATATATGCGGACATCTCCTCATACACCTTAAAAAGAAGAGACTTCCGAGACATAACTACACAGCTCAGAGACAACCACATCCAATACAGATGGGGCTACCCCACCAAGCTCCTGGTGATGAGAGAGGGGAAAACCACCGTCATCGGATCCCCGGAGGACGGCCAGCGAATCATGTGGGATTTGAACATGGCAGTCACACCATCGACAGACCAAGAGAGAAACAGAGCCCAGGCCTCACAGGAATGGAAGAAGGCGAAAAAGAGATAAAGGACTGAGACTTTGAATGGGGATGCTCTATGGCACCTAAAAAGCACAAGACTACCAACTACGGGGCAGGGTAATGTCCGGAAATGCACCACACCCATAGGGGAATTTAAGTGCTCCAGATTGAGCACGGGGACGGATGGGGGACTCCAGATTATAGAATAGAGGGACCAAGGGGATCGCAGACCACAGTCTATTATTCCCCACCCAGGCTACCAAGCTGAACCACAGCAGCCTAGCACACCTGCCCGAATAAGAGGAGAACAGCCGTAGAGACACCCACACACACTCCTTTAACAGAGACCTGGAATAGACACATAGGAACTAGGAAAGATTAATGCTAATAACTCACAAAAAAAAAAAAAGCAATATACTTGTATGTATAGCCAGATTTACTTTCCAAGGCTTTAGCCTACAGTTGGGACCTCCCAACGAGAACAACAGAAATAGCCGGAGAGAGAGACAGCTCCCGAAGGACGAGAGGCAATATGCCTCTTCCCCCAAGGCACGACTATGCAGTGCCCAGCCGACCTAACGGCACCAACAGTTGTTATGTATGTTTATGTAAATACTTTCGTTCATGTTATTGTAATATTGTATGAGGTTATATGAAATGTTTACACCTCACATGTTTTGCATTTCACCAACAAACAGAAGATAAGGTTAGTGGGTAACCCAACACAAACAGCCACACGAATACTGGCGAGGCCAGTAAAGGGCCAGACCAAGGTCTCAGACTGTTCCGCAAGCCCATTAGAGACACTACTTACCACACAGGGGGACACGCTGCTCAGCTCGACCAAGCAAGGGAGAGCAGGGACCCCTCAAATCATAGACCACCACGCGAGATGTAAAGAGTACCATGACCACAAGCCACCGTGAAGTTATGCTCTTTTAATGTCAGGGGCCTCAACGCACCAGTAAAAAGACACTTACTCTCCAGGGAGGCCAGAGCCCTAGGGGCAGATATACTATACCTCCAAGAAACACATTTTAGACACGACGACAACCCAGCTATTTTGACCACCGATTACCCACATCAATTCCACGCCACATCACCCACGAAAGCAAGAGGAGCATCTATCCTAATAAATAAAGCCGTCTCGTTCACACTACACTCGGCAGACATAGACCCGAATGGCCGATACATCATACTCACAGGGTTGTTTAATGACATGTTATACACCATCGCAAACATATATTCCCCGAATACAAATCAGAGAAATTTCTTACACAAAATCTTAACCAAAATAGGCCAAACCCAAACAGGTATCACGGTGATCGTGGGAGACTTCAATCACATAATGGATCCACAACTAGACACAACCCTCCCACCACACCGGAAACACCACCGCCCCCTAAAAAGACAATGTAGAGCCATAGCGAAACTCCTGCACGATTAAAATTTATATGAAGCTCGGAGAACCACACATCAGATAGAAAGGGCATATACCCACTACTCAGCTGTACATAATTCTTACTCTAAAATCGATGGATTCCTTATCTCAGGATCAGCGCTAGACCAACTCCTACACAGTGATATACAGCAAAATCACATGGTCAGACCACGCATCAGTAACTATAGAATTAAAAAATAATTATGATTTTAAACACTGCAGCCCGTGGAAAATTAATAATTCCCTGCTGAGGGATAGGGATTTGTAAACTCCCTGATGGGGGGCCTTCAAACATACTTCCAACAAAATGATACAAAAGATACCACAGACACAACTCTATGGCTCGCCCACAAAACAGTAGCGCGAGGCCTACTAATACGTAGGGCAACATATGTAAAAAAAGACACGCCAAACACAACTTAGGACATGGCAAGCAGAACTGTATGAGATGAACAGACTGAATCAACACACCCTGTCTGCAGAGACGAAAGATAAGATAGCCCAGATTACAAAACTCATACACCTGCAAGCGCTAGACACAGTGAACTCCAATATGCAGAAGCTCAAAATAACCCATTACATACAGGGCAATAAAGCAAGCAAATTACTGGCACAGCGACTGAAAATAAGACAGGCGACTCAGAAAATAGCTTACCTCACAGACCAGACAGGTACTAAAATTTCCACCCCTATGGGAATAAGCGAGGTATTTGCAACATACTACTCATCACTATACAACATCCAGAAACACACGCAAACAAAACACCCATCACAACTTAGTATGAAGAACTACCTTGACCTAATTAGAAGTCTCCCGTCGGGAAAATCCCCAGGACCGGGTGGGTTTGATAAGCAGTACTATAAGCGCCTTATCTAGCCAGAATGTTTACGGAGGCAGCCCACAAGGGCGAACTCCCCAGAGAAACACTGGCCGCCCATATTGTCACGCTTCCTAAACCCAATAAGACCCCAACAATACCGCAAAACTTCCGACCCATCTCCCTCCTCAACACCGATGCAAAGTTATTCGCTAAACTGTACGCAAACCGGCTGGGAATCATACTACCACACATAATCCACAACGACCAGGTGGGCTTCATCAAGGGACGACAGGGAGCGGACAACACCAGAAAGGTGTTGACATCCTCCACCACCTGAAGAACCAGCAGCAAAGGGGACTGATGGTCTCCCTCGACGCTGAAAGCCTTTGACCGCCTCCACTGGGGGTTCCTACGAGCGGTTCTAGGCAAGTTCGGAATCCCCTCAGGTTTTGTGTCGGTAGTGCAGGCCCTATACAGCGAGCCCTCAGCAAGGGTACTCAATGCAGGATTTCTGTCCGAACCGTTCCAACTCACGAATGGCACAAGACAGGGCTGCCCCCTGTTATACGTCTTGGCGCTGGAGCCGTTGGCGATCAAGATATGGGAGAACACTGCGATACATGGTCTGGAGATAGGAACTAGAGAGTACAAAGCAAACTTGTTCGCAGATGGCATACTACTCACACTTACACAACCGCACATATCACTACCAAACCTCCTGCAGGAAATAGAAAGATATGGGGAGCAATCGTACTATAAACTTAATGTCACGAAAACCCAAGCTATGGGGATAGGGATACCACACCACACCATAGAACACTTAAAACTCTCATTCCCACTGGATTGGAGGGATGACCACCTCATGTTCCTAGGTCTGCGGATCCCGAAAGATCCACAGGGTCTTTTGGACCTTAATTATGGCAGATTACAAGGGGAAATAGGCGACACACTGAAGAAATGGGAAGATAAATATAGGTCATGGGTGGGGAGACTGGTGGCAGTGAAGATGATGCTCCTACCAAAATTTCAATACCTACTTAGAACACTACAGATCCCCCTACCAAACACATACCTGAGACGGCTGCAGAACACCATCACTAGCTTCGTCTGGGCACACAAAAAAATATGAGTAGCCACGAAGATTCTCACTAGAACCCTGGCACAGGGAGGGTTGGGAATGCCAGAGGTGCGGAGGTACTATAGAGCAGCACTATTGACCACAGCCCTACAAGCACACAGCCCAAAACCCACCACAATGGATAGAGATGGAATCGTCCTGGACTTGTCCCAAAGGTCTTAAATACCTCTTCTGGGTACCGCACAGGCGACGCCCGCCGCTCCCGGAAATACCTGCCACCACAGAAATCCTGTTCAAAACCTGGGATAAGACCAAGCCACAGTTCGGATATATCACCGACTGGGTGCTGGCTACTCCCATCTACAGCATACATGTAGCATACCCTGCTTTCCCAGAATTCAGAAATCAGAGTATGGCCTACCGCCAAAAATTATATTCTCTTACCTGCAATTTAAGGGAATATTAGCACACGACACCACCCTGACTACTCCGCAACATACTCAAAGAGTAGAAAGAGCGTGTGTATCCATGACCATGCCTAAGAAACCACTCTCACTCCTATATACACTGCTCAATGATTCAAACCAACAACTACAGACAGACAATTTTAGAGACGCATGGCACAGAGATATGGGTACAGTATTCTCAGATGAACAATGGACACTGGCGTTCACGGCTCATAAAGGCAGATCCAGATGTGCATCGCACCTAGAGCTCATACGCAAGATACAATACAGATGGTACCTGGTGCCAACAAGACTGGCGAACATTTACCCTAACACCTCCAAAATATGTTGGAGATGCTTAACAGAAGAGGGCACAATGTTCCACATCTGGTGGACTTGTCCAGCGCTTAGGGAATATTGGAAGATGGTGGAGGAGACGGTTAGGGGAGCATTACGAGTTGAAACTAAGCTAAGCCCAGAGTGTGCCTTATTATTTATATCACTAGAATCCCATCCAAAACCACAAGCTGGCCTACTGTTTCACATACTGACAGCAGCTAACCTCCTGATAGCCAGGAGATGGAAACAGACACAGGCACCTACTGGGACTGACCTGATACAACAGTCGTCACTCAACCTGACCTACGAAATAGGGACTAGCCAACAGTTCCACCCAGCAAAACATATCGTACAAGCCAGGGACGAGTGGGAAACTTACATAACGAAGGAGAGGGAGGAGGTATAGACAGAAATATGAGAAAGAGAGCGGGAGAGGGGAAAAACAAACAAAAACAAACAAACAAAAAACCACAGAGACTGGATATAGATGAACAAGAAGGAGAGTGTCCGGAGTGAAGGACAATCACTAGAACAGAGGTGTAAAGAAGAGGGTCCCCACCAAAGAGGCATATACGAGGTACCGGGGAACAACCCAAACAGCACACTAGCTTCAGGGCATTGCAGAAAAAGAACCCACAATGTACATAGTTCGAGGGGTACGGGCCCAAGCACCACACCACAAAGAATCAACAAAGCTTGGCAAGGAAACAGGGAGTAACACATGAATGGTGTCATGTCCACACACCCTCCTCCCCCCCTCCCCATACCCACACTTCACCCATGTCTCCATGACCCCCCCCACCCCCATTTAAGGTGAAAATAACTAGTCATATGGAACGCTAATCGAGATGAGGTACCACACGGCGACAGGCTGGACCTCAACCCACCTCATTAGTAGCACGAAACCGCTCAAATATGACCAAGATTGTTACAAATGCCTAACATGTATAAGCATGAATATGAACAATGTACCCTAAATGTTTACCCTCCCCTTTTTCCTTTCTGTATCCCCAGTTTTATTACATGCAAAAAAATAATAAAAATTGTCAAATTGAAAAAAAAAAAATTAAACAGGTCAAAAATCGACATTTAACCTCTTAGGGGCCATAGTATCAAGTTTAAAAATCCATCTCATTTCTGTCTTGCCTAAAATTTTAGAAAGATTTGCCCCTCTCCATGGTGGGGATATTTTTTTATAGGATACAACTTTAGAAGTTTGGGGTCTTTATTGTGAATTTAAAAAAAAAAATAAAAAAAATTATTTGACACTGAATGGTTTAAAAAGCCTTTGGATATGTTTCTACAGTGTTCTGCTATACGGGTTTTAAGCACCTGGTAGTCATACCGACATACTGTAGTTTGCAGGGACACTCTAAGAGGTAAAGAACATTTTTTGAATGGAAAATGATAATGCTATAAAGGTTATATCTCTGAGGAGAGTGCAGACTTAAAGGTTATTCTTCGTTATTAGTCGTCCTGCATGCTGGACATGGTTTTTACATTTATAAAATCCTTTCAGTTGATTAAAAGAATATTGTTTAGGATTTTTTCATGTAATTCTGTGTTAAACATCTTTTAAGATTAGGGGTTCCCCTAAAAACAATTTTGGGTTTGTCTGGTAAAATAGTCTTTAAAAGTGTGTCTTCCTTTAAAATTTCCCAGTGTTTAATATTTTTTTTCATTTTATATCTTTTATTATTAAAATCTAAGACGATAGGTAGGTCTATGTTATGGTTGGTATTGGAGCGATGGTACTGCAACAGCTGGTTTTGGTCGCAGTGATTTAATTCAGTGATTAGAGTATCAATATCTTTCTTTATATTGAAGAAAGACACACACACACACACACATATATACACACACACACATATATATATATATATACCCAGGACATACTTGAAAACGAGATAAATCTCAATGTATCTTTCCTGGTAAAATATTTTATAAATAATATACACACACACACACACACACACACACACATTATATATATATATATATATATATATATATATATATATATACATACACACACATATACACACACACACACGTATACACACACCCTTAAATATAATAAAGATACTCACATGGTCAAGAGCCCCACATATCTCCAGTAAAACAGCATGAAGTAGTATAATTCCAACTCTAGTATAGTATTCAGGCAGATGTTTTCAGCGTTATCATGTAAAAGAAAAAAAAACAGAAAACAGTGCTCTATGTGGATATCCGTGGTGGGGATATAATATCCACCTAAGATGCAAAAAACAATTTATGTGTGCACAAACCACGGTGCAATAAGTGCTCGGTAAACAATTAGCAGAAAAAAAAACCTCCCTGAACCAGGTAGGACTTCCTCTTGTCTTCAATGGAATGTATACAAAAAATACGGGATATTCTGCTAAATCAATGACAAGAACAGCGCATAACTGTGTATATGAATAAACCAAGTGTACAATTCACAAATGGCCACTCACACTCTCACTGGAATAAATTCCTTTTTCAGCATGAATGCCTTTTCAGAATCAATTCTTCCATCTCTATTCAATATCTCATGGATTGGCTGAAAGGTGTGTGCTCAAGAAAAAAAATGCAATAAAATTGTAGTGCACATTTAAAAATTAAAAAAAATAAATGTAATAACTGACATCAAGATATAAAACAATAGATGTAATCTCACTGTTACCACCAGGGGTCCTACGCGTTTCGTCCGTGTATAGGACTTCTTCAGCAATGCTGTCATTGCTTGTCACTGAAGTCTACATTGTTTGAGTTAAATTCTTTTAAATAGGGATAGAGGGTGCTAGTAAGCCCCTTTATATATAAATTCTTCTAGGATAGAGTAAATGAGCTTTTGTCTTTGTTGTATATAGACATCATATGATATTAGGATCAATGTAATTGGAGACAATTCACCCCAGGACTTCCCATGGGTTGGGCCGTGGGGATAATAGATCCTCCTGTATTAATAATGGGGCCCCTGTCCTCCCCCCCCAGGGTAAGCTGAGTTGGATAATAGCACCCCCCTCCTTTTATTCTAGATATATATAAAAAAAAAAATTAGATTATATTAAGGTGGGAACCCCACATGAATTTTTAACTACTTGCCCGTTGGCTGCTAGTGCTGCAAACAGCAAATAGTCACAAAACTCATTTATTAGGCTTTTGCCATTGATATTATCAAGCCCATTTATCGAAGATTGTGTCCTCAATAAATTGCATTGACCATCCAAAATATGTATAATATAAAATTCTATCAAAAAATAAATAAATCGATAAGTCTTGTGTGTTGGTAATTAAATTGATTAAGACTAATGAAAGGGTTCTCGGGAACCAATAAACTGCTTTCCTTTTTCTTTGGCACAGATCACAAGATTCTATGTAAGAAATTAACTTTAGAGAATTTGGCCAACAAAAATACATTTAAACAATAGAAGAAGTTTTTGCAATGCCAATGCCAGGATGTCCAGCTAATGGGCTATCATGAATCATTTTAAGAATTTAAGACCATACATTTTTGGGTGAATAAAAATTTTAACAGCTTTATAATAAAGATTTTAGTAATTTATTACTAGTATTTTAAACGTCAACAGATTCCGCAGCTATGTACAATAAGTGGAGGACATACAATATACACAGACAAATACAAAAGATAGAGAGGGCCCTGCCCATAAGTGGATATCTAGCCATTGAAGCTCTTTTATACAAAGTATAAGCTAGATTGCCCGTGAGCTTACAATCTAAAGATAAAAAAAGGAAATGAGACAAGAGGTAGCAAAGGAAATTGAAAGTGATGGCAGAGAGAATTTATAGTGTGACTGCAGTGATTGATACCATGTGAAGGGAAGGACGGTGTGATTGACTGTGGTTGAAAACAGCTGGAGGATTCATGCTATATAGTTAGAAGGAACCAAGTTGGTGGGTTGGTAGAGCAGAATAGAAATCCAGTGAGGTATCTTCTGGATCCCAGTCCATACCATAAAGCTGCCGTTTTCAAATGAAGATTCTTAGTTGCAAAGATGGAAGTTAAATTGGGCCTTAAAGATTATTATGTTTAATTAGTACGTTCTGTTTACTAGGTTGACCTCTATGTGGTGATAAGGCCTAAATGCAGTCTGAAAATATCTTTAGAGAGATGAGGAGTATTGTATTCAAGATTTGCAGGGCTTGGTTTTAAAGAGCGAGATAACGAGTCAACCTTAGCATACGTATTAATTGGTCTAAAAGGTACACCTTTCAAAGAAAATTCTCCATCTAGCAAAATTAGATTAAGGATGTTTAGATTTTTAAATAGTTATGAAATATTCAAGATATTTATGGTCAGTATAGACAATGAAATGAGTCTCACTACCCACCAGTGTCTCCATTAATCTAAAGAGAGTTTATTGCTAAAAACCCCTTATCCTCAAGAGGGTAATTCCTTTTAAAATCAGATAATTCAGAAGAAAAGAAACAGAATCTTTCTTTATCTCTTTGAGACAAAATAGAAGCAAAAGCAATCTGAGGCATCAACCTATAGCATGAATGGGTCCAGTATCTTTAAGATTGGAGCAGTAGATTAATTGTTCTTTTTAAAACATCAAAGGCATGTTGGGCATCATTATTCCATTTATACAGTAAATTATTTCTTTAGAAGTGGGAACAGGCCAATTTTTATTATCATCAACTTCGGACATCTCACTTATAATGGAATATGGTATTACCGCAAAACCCAGGAAGGACATTTTTGAAGTTTCAAATTTGCCATAGATGTTATGATTCACAAATGGCTGAGTACCTGTTTTACATGTCTATGATATTTCAGAAGGGAGGAATGGTAAATGAGAATATCATCTAGACCAGGGGAAGACAACTTCAGATGTTGTGGACTACATCTCCCTAATGCTTTGCCAGCATTATGGCTGCAAGAGCATTTTGGGAGAAGTAGTCCAAAACATCTCGAGTGCCGAAGGTTGTAAACAGAGTTACAGAAGAATAAACTTCACAAAAAACTCACAAGATGTTGCTGGAGGATTCTTAATGCCAAACAGAGGTCATAAGTGATGGAGCAGCTGTATATAAGCAGGATGGATGCAAATTGTCAGGTCAAGACCAGAACTGTCAAAGATGGCATCTGGTCAGCTTGATGGTCATGCCCCACCCGCCTTCACTGTTGTTCGTTAAAGATTGATGAACGAGTCTACATTATTATTATTATTATTATTATTATTATTTATATAGAACCAACAAAATTCACAGCACTATACAATGGGTGGACTAACAAACATGCAATTGTAATCAGATGAGTTAGACGCACAGGAATAGAGGGGTTGAGGACCCTGCTCAATTATACAAAAATAAATGACTGTATCCTTGAAATGTATCCACAGAGAGTGTATTGAAGTCCAAACTATGGAGAAGCATGATGTGAAGAAAACAGACTTGCCTCATCATGATCCATCTACCACCATCTTGCCATAAACAGTCAATGTACAGGAAAGTTATTCTACCTTGGTAGAGATAACAGTATTTAATTTTATAATGTCCATAATTTTACCTGCAGAACCCAAGTCCCCCTTCCCTATGCATAACAGTAACAAGTCCCTTGACATTTGTTTTAGGATGGTACAGAAAAGTGGGGTCTGTAGAACTTCATGTAATTATGTAAGTCATTCAATGGATTTTGGTTGTGCTCTTTTTTTGCACTTTCTGTTGAACTTTTTTGTCTCACGTGTTTGGAACACTTATTTTAGATGATGCCAAAATAACTAAGAGGAGCTGATACATTTTAAGATTTACGACATTGTTGCAGATCAAAACGTATATGAGTCAATGTGATACAAGGATAAAAATTGCAAAGTGAAAACTAGATACATTATTTCAAGGAATTGTACTATTGCAATATTTGTAACAACTCCTTAGGTTGAGTAAAAGTATTCAACAGAACCAAAATGCTGAGAATATAAAAATGTTAATGGACAAATACAAAGAGAATTCCAGGATGTTCTGAGTCCTGCAACTAAGAAACCCATCTGGTGAAACAATATCACTAGAGCTGTTAAAGAAAGTCCAGGGTCTGATCAAAGTTTGGCAAGCAGTTAATCAGTCTGTCATACTGGCTTACAGAGAAGGAGCAAAAGTAATACATGGTCAGTAGAACAAGGCAGGTTCTTAACTTATAGGTTAACAGAGTTCTGCAATGTCTATGTCAAATGTGCTGCGTTGCAACTAGCCCCCAGCACAAAATTAACAACATTTGATGTGCATTGTTGGATGGTATTGGATATACAAATTGCCTAGTGATAGCACTGTGTCCACCTACACACTGTTCCATTGTTAGCCTCAGTCTTTCCGAGATAAATTGACCATGGTCTATAATACTTCTCTGTGAAGCATTTTTGGGAAAGTATGGAGGGTGGATGTCACTGTAGTCGGATAAAGCTGAGGGAGAACTTAGACTGAAGGTCAGTTATTAAATATTTTTTATGGAAAAAAGAAACAAGGGATGGACAGTAACGGCAAAGGTTACTCAAACCGAAAAACTGTGTTTTTTTAATGTTATAAAGTAGTGGAGACCAAGAGAAAATCTTATTGGATATGGTAAGCCATTTCCTAGAAATAGTGTTGTTCCCAAAGAGTCTTCTATATTGGAATTAGCAAAGTGAATGCGGTCACAGTTCTTAAGCAGAGCTGAGAAGTTCTTGTAAATTATAGACGAAATTTAATGGGTGGGCGAGTTGTATTAGCTTCAGATCGAACTAGGATGTCCAATCCTTCATAAATAAAATAACCCCCCACCTCCCGAAATACACTACAAGAGGATGAAAATATAAATTGTGTGCATCCAGCAGTGATTCAAAATACAGAATGAGCTCTTAGAAACGTAAAGTATAAATTTTTATTAATATTTATAAAGTGCCAACAAATTCTGCAACACTGTACAAAGGGTGGAGTAACATACAAGTAATTGTAACGAGACGAGTTGGATGCACAGGAAGAGATAGGATTGCGGGCCCTGCTCAAACAAGCTTACATTTTAGAGAGTGCATAGATTACTGGCAACCCCCATGTAATCATTGAAAGAGTTAAAAACCTCTGCTAAATTCACCATTAGGACAACGATGGGAGAGTCAAATCTCTGCAGTTCCAATACACTCCTTCTTGTCTATCAGGTGCTTTGGACACATGGCGCATGCAGAGCAGTCATTGCAATCCGCCAATAATACTTCTCATAGAAAGGGAGAAGCATTTACTTTCGCTTTTAAGTACGACACTCCTCACTTACCGACCGAGTTCCGTTCCTACTACCCGGTCGTAGAACGAATTGGTCGGTGAGGAGTTAAAGGATTCCCTGCTCTGCTGCATTCTATGTTCAAGAATTGTCCCTGAACATAACAGAGCAGGGAATCCCTCTAATTTATGCTCTGGGAAAGTTCCCCGAACATAGATTAAAGGGATACCCTGCTCTATTGTGCATGTCTGTGTTCAGGGATATTTTCCCGAACATAGAAGAATGCAGCAGAGCAGGAAATCACTCTAATTCCCATGACTGCTCACACTTACCACCCCACGAGAGAGCTGGTCGTAAGTGCGAGCCATCGTAAAACAGGTAGGTCGCAAAACGAGGACCACCTGTATAGTTCAAAGTGAGTGAGACAGGAAAGCTTCCCAGCTTTCTGTTTGACAGCCAGGAGGTGTTAATAAGGGGATTTATAGAAGTGCCGATTTTCTTGACTTAAAACAAGACATGCAGTTAACCCCTAAAGCACTTCAAGAAGGTAAAGTGTCCCTTTAAAGTGAAAAATTTAAGAAATAGCCATGTATCAAAATTAATGGTACATTAAGTACTACAGCAGGAAATACAGCAGGGTATTAGAAAATAAACAGTTTCAAATATGTTCAGATAAAAATGTTATACTAATCTTTCAAGATATAAAAGTTCTGTGTTGCCTTTTTATAGGTTGCAGAGTTAAAAGCCCTTTCTAAAGTCATGGACAAATGCCAAGGTAACAGAGGTCTTTGGCAGAAAGCATAACCGTAGACCACTTTTTATTGCCGCTTCAAAGAGGTCAAGCATTGGCAAGGTCTGTAGTATAAATATTAAATTACAGTAATAAAAGTTATAGGGGGAGTATTTGCAAAAAGAAAAAAATACATTTACTTCTTTCTGAGGTTAAAAGTGGCTTAAGGACAGTGACATCTTTAGCAGCTTAAAGGTACAACAAGCATAATCCATGCGATACTGCATTAAAGTGCACTTTTTTTAAGTTTATTGCAGTATCCGATTTCCACTTACCTGCCATTTAAGGACATTTAGCATTTAAAACAAAAAAGTTACTAAATACAATTAAAAGTGAAGTATCTACCAACAGTTTTTCATAATATTTCAATTGCAGATCATTAACAATAAAATGTAATTTTTTAAAAAACATTTTTTTTACCTGCAGCTATATTTATCATAATACACAGGTGCTGTGATGACTACATCAGTGGGCATTGCCATCAGAATCCATCCTTCTTACTTCAACATAGTTCGCTCATCTCTATTAAATAGATCTTGGCTGTGGGCTAAGGCTGACTTGCCTTTTTGGCCACAGCCATACATGCCTGTTGAGTGTTGCTCC
>OW240923.1:40901306-40998641 GCA_933207985.1 Pelobates cultripes
CACACCCGCTTTAAGGACACTGACTGTTATTCAATATATAACAGTGAAAAAAGTGTTTTGTTTTTTTAAATCCAAGCTTTGTGTCACCAGATCTAAGTGGTGGCACTGACTGGGGAAATGGGCACAGTATGCACTGTAAGCCTGACACAGAAGCTGGCAGCAGTGGCAGACAACTGACTGCTATTCAATCTATAACAGTGAAAAAAGTTTTTTGTTTTTAAATCCAAGCTATTGTGACACCAGATGTAATTGGTGGCACTGACTGGGGAAATGGGCACAGTATGCACTGTGAGCCTGACACAGAAGCTGGCAGCAGTGGCAGACAACTGACTGCTATTCAATCTATAACAGTGAAAAAAGTTTTTTGTTTTTAAATCCAAGCTATTGTGACACCAGATGTAATTGGTGGCACTGACTGGGGAAATGGGCACTGTGAGCCTGACACAGAAGCTGGCAGCAGTGGCAGACAACTAAGTGCATTTACATTACATAGAAAAATAAAATAAAAAAAGCATACCCTTATCCCTAACCTAGCTATGCTTTTCCCTATCTTATGAACAGCAGCTACACTTTCCCTCCTCTTACTAAGCATGCAGCTTGAGAATGAATCTAAAATGGATGCTGTCCAGTAGGTGGGAGGGTCTGCTAGGGAGGCTGTGCTGCTAATTGGCTGGAATGTGTCTGCTGACTGTGAGGTACAGGGTCAAAGTTTACTCAATGATGACGAATAGGGGGCGGGTCGAACCGCGCATATGTTCGCCCGCCGTGGCGAACGCGAACATGCTATGTTCGCCAGGAACCGTTCGCCAGCGAACCGTTCGGTACATCACTAGTTAAGACACGGAGGATCCTACTATGCTGCACTCTTTCTTTATTTCCTTTAGAAGCAAAGAAAAAAAATAACATTAAAATCAGTATAACAGGTATATGACATAAGAAGTGAATCTAGCAACAGGAACAGCCAATCAGCATCCTTTCATTGACATACTAGGCGGTATCCAGTAAATCACTTCCTCTTTCTTTGCTGCTCCCTCAGTTAAGTACAACCTGATCCCGTGGTGTCTACTATTGTCATATTGTTTGATCATATTGTTACTTACTTCCTTAATTGTTTCTATTTAGGATTTGATTTGAAAAATTACTAATTGTATTAGGTTATTTTTTATTTAATTATTTTACATTACACGTTTGCCTACTTCTTTGTTTCTCCCCCTTTTGTGTCCTAAATTTTGTTTCCCTTTGACTTCCATGTCCCTATACTCTTTTGATAGGGCTCAGGGCCATTTTTGGATTAATTTCCCCATTCTTTGCACTTTTCATGCTCTTTTTACTCTGTACGGTCAATTTCTCTCACTTTATGGGATGCGCATTCGTTCTTTCAATCTCCTCAATACATTTGTGATGCTGCCTTTTGCGCCTTTATACTTATTTTCTACAATTTACATTTTGTCGAAACCTGTGTTGCAAAACCTGGATGCCTCAAGCAACCAGTCCGAACGGCAGTACAAGTGTACTAGTGGAAAGTCGACCATCTTCTCTCATGGCATGCTTGTGGTGACAATTTCTGGGACTCGGGTAAGTTTGTCGGGGTCTGGTGGTTATTCCAAATATTTTGGATCCATAGGCTTTTCCCCTGTTTCCCCATACTCTGTGGAATGGTGCCCTTCTGATCATGTGGCCATTTATCGCCTCACGAGTACGTAAGCCCTTGGAAAAGGTAACCCATAATAAATTGCAGGCTGAATGCCCTTGCCCCACGGTCCCTGACAATGTCTGTAATTCCCAGACGGTCGATTCTAAGATCAGCCACTTTATGAGGAAGACATGAAGAAGGGATTAAATTTTTCTCTGTCAGGATAAGGTTCAGGACATCTTGGGTCCTGCAGTCAAGATATTTAAACTGACGAAAACTACCATGAACTGGATCATGATACTATCAGGGGGTGGATCCAGAGAATAATTAGCTTAGTGTCAATGCCAACACTGCACTTGCTACTGTAAATCGATTTTGTTGAAAATTGAGCTTAAATTGGTGAATTTAGCTCTCATCGAAGAGAGTACAACACCAACCATGTTCCCGCAACGAGACAGAACCTGGGTCACTAGAGGCACACAGGGTGCTTCTTCAGGACCATGACCTTACAATAAGTGTTTAAAATCCCCATTCTTCCCTACTCATAGTAGGTGAGCAGACTCACCCATTTTTCTCATGTTTGGTCCCAACTGACATCAGAAGCTTGGATTCTGCAAGTGGTGACAGGTTATTACATAGATTTCACTCCTCTACCTGTACAATGTTCCCCTCTCAGGGAGATTATTTTTTCCCAACAAGATGCATTCCTTGTCTCCAAGGAAATTCAATAGTTGATATACAAACAAGCCATCATCAAAATTCCTACCCACACTCCAGGTTATGTCAGCAATTTATTCCTAGTCCCCCAAATAGGTGGAGGTGTGATAAATCTGAAACCGTGAAAAGGTTGTGTGACATACTATCACTTCAAGATAGAAGGTGTACATTGTTTACACAATTTGCTCCAACCATCAGATTGGATGGCCAAATTGGACTTACAGGACGCAAACCTCAAAGACCCCATCCCGGATCAACATTAAGACTTCCTTTGGTTCACATAGCAAGGACAGAAATGGAGGTTCGGGTTTCACTGGATGGGGAAGTGAAAGACAATCTTTTCTGGTGGCTCCTTCACATCGAAGCATGGAATGGACACGTTATATTCATCATAGCTCTGGATATGATCATAGAGTCAGACGCCAGCTTGTATTGTTTGGATGAGTGCTGCAGAGATATCACCACAGGAGGCAGATTGCCTAGAACTTCTGGCTGTATCCTTTGTGGTACGCAGTTTGTCCCCGACTCACTTCCAATTTATGATTCTACTGAAGATGGACAACATTTCAGCTTTCAGATACATCTTGGTGGCATGAAGTCCAAAGTTTTGGTGAACATGGCACAAGATTTTTGTCACTTTTGCCACATTCACAGGAATACATTCTACGGCAGATTGGTGTTTTGTCACCTCAAATATTTTAGCAATTAGCCTCTGGATTCTGTGGTTTTCCAAGGAATCTGTGACCTTTGGGGTCCCTTGGAAGTGGATCTTTTCACTTTTCAATTGAATACTAAACTTCCTTACTTTTTCAGTTGGAGACCAGATCAGACAGCAAAATGTACTCACAAGATTGGTCTTCAGCAAGGAATTATGCTTTCCCTACTTTTTCGCTCATCCCTCATTGCCTTCTTCATTTATGACACCATCTGGCACCCTAGTAATAGTGACACCTCTGTGGCCATCCCAAACCATGGTTTCCGCCACTCTTAGAAATTGTGATATATTTTCT
Source organism: Pelobates cultripes (assembly GCA_933207985.1). Lineage (NCBI taxonomy): Eukaryota > Metazoa > Chordata > Amphibia > Anura > Pelobatidae > Pelobates > Pelobates cultripes. The sequence continues at coordinate 40,904,667 of OW240923.1, forward strand.
CCGCCTCCTGCCCTTGTCCAATTATCTCCTCCCCTTGTCCAACTGTCTCCTCCAAGATCTGGATAGGCAGTTCCACTCTCTGGTCCTTCAGCGCCTCCTACGATTTATGGTCTGGCTGATTTCTGGGGACCTTGGTCTCTCACTGGAGTTTCACAGTCGACTTTCAGCATGGAATGGTTGGTACCTAGAACTAAATCTGGATCCCATATTTGCCTCTTTAACTTCTATTATTCAATTTATGACTTCTATCTTTGAAGAAGAGAAAACTTATCGCATTGTAAACCTGTACCGTTCCACACTTTCTGCCAGACACCAAGGTATCAATTCTGTCGACTCCTGTTGACTCCTCAGCAGAGATCTGTTTTCTCGACCTTCATTATCTCATTATTCTTTCCATTGGAACATATCCTCAACTTTTTCTGAGTCTTGGCCAAATAATACTTCTGTATCTCCTAAGCAACTCTCTGCCAAATTGGTCATGTTTTTTGCCTTATCTCCTGCAAGAGAGTGTCAGATGTTCAAGCTGTTGACACAGCCGCTCATTCTTTTGTGCTGAAATGTGTTCTCTTTGACATCTCTCAAAGAACCAAAATTTCCTCCAAGTCCATGCTTTATCCAGCTTTTCCTTGCCTCTCATTTCACCTCTTTCCGCAAACCACATCTGCCTGTATCTTCTCCATCCTTGTCCCAGTGGGTCAAATGGTCTATGTCCCTGACAGGTATCAACACTTCCATTTTCTTAACTCTTTTTGCTCGTGGTGCTATGGCCTCAAAAGCCTTCTATGGTTGGCAGTGGTTTAGAAGATTTTTTGCATGCTACTGATTGGTCTTCAGAATACACGTTTTGTGTTTTTACTTTAGACCTATTCAACACTTTGCAGGGAACATAATTTCTCAGCTTTAAACCAACACCACAATTTATGTCATGTTAATAGTAAAATCTGGGAATTATGGTGAATTTAAAAACAAAATTGCAATATATGGGCTATAAAACTGAACTTGGAATGTTGTCCCACTCAGCTATAGACGATTCATTGTTTTTTAGACATGTGCAATTCGTTTCATTCTGAATGTACATTTGGACAAATTTTGTGCAACCCGGACATTCTAATGCTTACGAATGTCCGAAGTTCGAATTGCCGAAGTGCCGAATTTCTGAAGTGCCGAACAGAACTGAATTGTCGAAGTTCCGAATTGCCAAAGTTGTGAATTGGGTTAAGGGTAGGGTTAGGATTTAGAGTTTATGGGTTAGGGTCCGAATTGCCAAAGTGCCGAATTTTGGTAGTGCCGAACCAAATGCCATTGGTCCGCACTGCCGAAGCAGACAAATCTTTTTTCTTACCTGAATTTCCGAACCAAACCAAATTTTTTGCCCATACACATCCCTGTTTCTTTTGTCTATTTTGCAATTCAAATATCAATTCACTGCATTTTCGTATTTACCGAATAACCTCCCAATGTTAGTATTTCACAATCTGTGACTACTGTGTTTACAAATGAAACATTTAGTGGTAAAAGTGTTCTTTGCATCAGGAGAATATATATGATAAAACTGTTGAATTATTGGAAATATTTGAGTTCAGTACATATCACAGAAAATATATTTTAACAAAATGTGCAGAAAATCCATTAAAATCGCTCTGTAAAGATTGCTGCAGGGAGCTGCAGAACAGTGTAAAGTATGTGATGCAGCTGTTAATTGCAAGTTATATATGCCATATGTTTATATACCCTCTTTATATCTTCTGCATGTTTCTCTCCTTGGTTACACAGCTTGCCCAGTAATATCATTCATTTTCAGCCTCAAGGCCCTGTGAATAAACACTCTAGGTACATTTGTGAGAACTTAATTTATGGCTGTCAAGAAAGCGTTTACAGGCAGATGCAAGCTATTGAGTACTTAATATGTTAAGAGCCACATGAATCAGAGAATTTGGATTCCAAACTAGGCAATATAACCTATACATCGACCTACAAGAACACAAGGGCCTCATGTGGAATGTGCACACAAAATTTAAAACGGCAAACACGCATCCTCGCAATAGTGGGCTCTATGGAGTCTGGTCCTTTATCCTCATTCATTTTGACTGATTTAGTTTGTCACTATTGTAATAAATTTGGCACGACTATATGTTTTATACCTCACTCCTTATAACAAATAGTTATAATTAACATTTAACTAAAATGTCCTGTTGCTAGCAAAGGACATTAATTTTAGAGGAGCATCCAGTGTTATTAACGGATTTAACCAATTAACTTTTTTCTTGTTATAACACATTGAAAAGGGTCATCTTCGGGGTCTTTGCATATTTTGTAAAGACCAAAGGTGACATCCCCACTTGGGATTCAGACGTCTGGAGGTGCAGTAGAAAGTATACTCCCTGAGCTGTTCTTGTTTCTTCTGCTACTGGTGCTTCACCTGTGTCAGTGCATGCTCTAGAGTACAATCAATGCATGTCAGGTCCCCTGCCCCTGCCCGCTCGCGGTGACCTTGCTTACCTCATCACAGCGAGCAGCGTCATCTGGTCCCTGTCTCCAGACTGGCAGTGTGTCCGACGCTGCACGCTCCAGAGCAGCTTCTTATATGTGTGCTGCACCCGGTCATGTGACCCGGCACATAGTGATGACCTCAAAGACCACAAGGGAGGGAAGAAACTCCTTCCACGTGTTGTGGTTAACACTAATTGGAGATTAGCCAATCAGACACACCCGGTGTGTATATAAACTAATCTCACCTTTGCCTCAGTGCCCTGTTTTGGTCTTTGGTTTACCATTGAGTGTTGCACTTGTTATTTGGATTTCCTGGTTACTGATATTTGGCTTTGTCTCTCGTTATTCCATCTCTCTGTTTCCCTTGACTAAGGATCGTTATTGCAATTCTCTCTACTTTGTCCTGTCTGCGTGTTAGGGTTCCTTAGTGAACGTTACAGTGCATGACCTAGAGCAGTGGTTCCCAACCCAGTACTCAAATACCCCCTAGCATTCCAGGATTTAGGATTACCCAGTTGTGTCTAAGGTGTTTTTAGAAATAAAATTAAAAACACTTTTACATGTACTGAGAGCTGAACCATAAAGGTACATACAGAGTAGAGGAAGGAGATTTCGTGAAAGACTTTTCAGAATTCAGAAAATCGTTCATTACTCTGGCTAAAGAGGGAAAAAATATATTCAAAGTTTAATTTTCACAGGTTCCAAAATGTTCTCATCAAGCCCTGGAATGCAGGTCACTTAGCGGTTGTCCCCTCCCTAACTTAAAATAACATCTCCAACATCCATCTCACCAGTTACATTTAGCTCTGAGAACTGTCGTAATTGGAGCTTGGCCTAGACTGCCCTCACTTTTAGGTGTCTCCTCTCATCTTTGCTTCAGCAACAGCTGCAAATCTATTTCAGACATAACAAATACAAATGTATGAGTCGTCCCATGACTTGCATATACGCGAACAACCTTCTTTTTTATTATCATATTCGTATCAAATTACAGTTTAGAAGAATAGCCACTGCTTTGTTGTAATTATTTTTTTACTGAGGTAAGAATAATGGCAAGCAAAATTATGGTTGAGATTAGAAAATAATGCATATACATTTAGCTGAATGCACTTCTACTGATGAAAAGATACAGATACAAAATATGGGAGCAGCACCTAACACTTTTTAAGGAATCTGGTTCCGCCTAAACCAATACACAATAAAAAAAAATAGACAATAAATTCCAGCATGTCCTTATGAAGCAGTGTCCCTTTATTTAGGTGCCCAAAGTGCACAAAAGCAACGGTGTGACCACAGCTACATGTTTTTATCAAGCTACTGCAAAACACTCTGAATAACTACCTATACACAGGAAATTGAAAGGAGGCTTACATAATTAACTCCAAATCATGTGATTAATCACATGACCAGTCAAAAACAAAGCAACCATAGTAAATCACATAACCATAGAGTAACCATGCCAATTAAATATAAAATGATAATTCAACAGCTTATAATTGTATCGAAATATATCAGCAATATAGTAAATACATTCCTTATTATTACAAGTGCTATGGTGCTCATTAATAGACTTCATTCATTTATCCAATAATACAAAGTGTCTACTAGTATATTGTAACTCATCTCTCATACTGGCAATCCACATTATAAAGAAGTAGGGGGAAGGAATCAATAAAGTGCAATGTGCATTGTGGTACAAGTGCACAGACATTCATATAAAATCAATATTAACATATTCGAAAGTAAACAACTATCCAAGATGCAAAAACATTAAACAACTCTCCGAATCCCTAAAGTACTTTAGCTTGCTGAAATTCTTTCTGTTTGAGTGTTTGGTCTTTTTTTATTTTACAAAAAGTGCAGATATCAATAGAAATTGGCACTTTTAGAAATTAACCTGGTTTCACCCTCTAGTTCTCAAGCAGGAAACATGTCATGTTACTTCCTGGTTTGGTTAGCTCAATGACAGGCAATATCTGAAAGTAACTACCTTGCAAAGATTTCTGATTGAGCTGCTTAGGGAAGTCTATATTTCAACAGCCACAAAAAGTCTGGACGGGGTTAGAGGGGGAGGGGTTGCAAAGTCCGCAAACAAGAGAACTGCTGCTTTTGCCAACTGTTTTTCTATATCCCTCCAATGAAAAATGCATAATTAAATGCATGCATGTTTTCATTTTGTTGGTATATCTACTGAACAGTAGTTTGTATGTTTTTGGTATTTGGGCAGTGGAGTGTCCTTTTAAATAAATTCTGATATTATTACTGACTTCATGGACCTACGAAGGACACATGTCAAGGCTACCAGTTCTTCATATTTGGTTCTTATGCATGACCTGTTAAAAATGTAAATAACTATAATTACCTAGAAAAGTAAGCAATAGATGCTAATAACTGGAAAGCTTATAAAACTTATAAAAAAGATACTATAAGAATACTATAAGGTAGCCTGTGGCTGCTCACAAAAAAAACGTTTCCCCACTCCCGAGCCCCCACCCGTGCCACCCGAGTGTGGGCTTCTAACCTGAAGGGCGGATGGGGGCCCTAAAGTAAAATAAGTGGGGGACCTATTGTCCTCCCCCGGCCCCCACCCCTAAGCAGCTGGTGGGGACCCTAAAGAAGAATATGGGGGGGACCTATAGTCCTCCGCCCGGCCCCCACCGCTGAGTGGCAGGTGGAGCCCTAAAGTAAAATAATGGGGGGGGCACCTATTGTCCTCCCTCCGTCCTCCACACATGAGCAGTGGGTGGGGGCTCTAAATTAGAATAAAAGGGGGACCTATTGTCCTCCCCCTGGCCCCCACCCCTGAGCGGCGAGTGAGGGCCCTAAAGTAAAATAATGGGGAGGGACCTATTGTCCTCCCGCCCGGCCCCCACCCCTGAGCGGCAGATGGGGGCCCTAAATTAGAATAAGGGGGGGACCTAGTGTCCTGTGTAATTTGACTCATAACTCTCTGATTGGTTACTTTCAATTAACCAATCAGAGAGTTATGAGTCAAATTACACAGCGTGGGAAAATTCCAAAGAACTTTCCCACGCTGTGTAAAATGACATAGAGCACTCTGATTGGCTGGATTTGAAGCTAACCAATCAGAGTGCTGTGACAGGTAAATGTAGAGACTTACAAAACACACTAATCACCAATTAAAGGAGCAAACACACAAACAGGTATACATATACCTAATTAATTCCGAACTGTAGAGCAAATAGGACTCCTCCCAGTCCTCGTAATACAATAAAAATAGAAAGATCTACAGAACAGAAAAAATAAAAACTCATAGAGTACTATAGCCAAAATACATCAAATCCCTGCTAGTTTGATTGCACTCACAGGCATAAATTGATAGTAGGCATATCTCAATAATGAAGAGCTGGATGGAAGGGAATCCTCAGCACAAATGCATGGACTCAGGGGAAAGTGCTCCCTTGCGCGCCCGCCTGCCCAGACAGCCCGCCCAGGAGCCCAGCAGCAGCACCACTGGACCCCAGGGAATCCCCCCAGCACTCCAATAGGTAAGGAGGCTGGGGGGATTAAATTTAAAAAATAAAAATGTGTGTGTGCGTTAGTGTGTGTGTGTGTTAGTATGTGTGTGTGTTAGTGTATGTGTGTCTTAGTATGTGTGTATGTGTGTGTTAGTATGTGTGTGTTAGTGTATGTGTGTCTTAGTATGTGTGTGTTAGTGTGTGTATGTGTTAGTATGTGTGTGTGTTAGTGTGTGTGTGTGTGTGTGTGTGTTAGTATGTGTGTGTTAGTGTATGTGTGTCTTAGTATGTGTGTGTTAGTGTGTGTGTTAGTATGTATGTGTGTCTTAGTGTATGTTAGTGTGTGTATGTGTGTTAGTGTATGAGTGTGTGTGTGTTAGTGTATGTGTGTGTGTTAGTGTATTAGTGTATGTGTGTGTTAGTGTATGTGTGTTAGTGTGTGTATTAGTGTTTGTGTTAGTGCGTGTGTTAGTGTGTGTGTCAGTGAGTGTGTCTGTTATTGGGTGTGTGTCTGCTAGTGAGTGTGTTACTGTGTGTGTCTGTTACTGAGTGTGTTCGTCTGTTAGTGAGTGTGTGTTTGTCAGTGAAAGTGTATGTTTTGTAAGTGAGTGTGTATGCGTCTGTTCGTGAGAGTGTGTGTGTGTGTCTCTTCAGCATTTACCTTTCTCCAGCGTCGGACTCCCCAGTGTCCGCCTCTCAGCTCCGAATGCAAATGCGTGGCAAGAGGCGCGCGCGCGCATTTAAACCGCCCATAGGAAAGCATTACTCAATGCTTTCCTATGGACGTTCAGTGTCTTCTCACTGTGATTTTCACAGTGAGAATCGCGGAAGCTCCTCTAGCAGCTGTCAATGAGACAGCCACCAGAGGCTGGATTAACCCTCAGTGAAACATAGCCGTTTTCACGGCTATGTTTTCACCTGCAGGGTTAAAACTAGAGGGACCTGGCACCCAGACCACTTCATTGAGCTGATGTGATCTGGGTGTCTGTAGTGGTCCTTTAAGTGTGTGTGCATACTGCGGTCGCGGGGTCGCAGCCCTGCGACCCCTGCGACCAGGTGCCCGCCGCCATGTGTTGCAGCCCCGACCCGCGCCGAGTAAGCGAGGGGGGGCCCACGGATCAATTTTCGCACCGGGGCCCCATGGGTCATGTGTACGCCACTGCACTCAAGTGAAGGTGTCAAGTTATTAATTTGTGGTTAGCAGCCAGGGGAGTTCGGTGTTTATTGGGGCATAACAAGGGACCACAAACCAGTCATTCGGGAGACGAACAAGGGGGTACAGACAACCGAACATAAGGGAATGGAGTCTACTACAAGTTAGTTGTGGGGTTAGGCTTAATATTAGGGTAAGAGCTAATGCTGGGTTAGGAATAGTGCAGGGCAGGTGTAGGCAACCTTTGGCACACCAGATCTTGTGGCTTACATCGCCTGTAATGATTTTATAGCTATAATTCTGGCAAAGTTTTTAAACATTTGTTGTCTACAGGTTTGCTTCTTTTCTTGCAAAAAATTGTTAGCTTTGCTAAAATGCATGATAAATTATAAATGTGGGCAGCCTCACAGAAAGGTTTTTGGGTTACACTCACAGTGCCAGCCAGAGGCCTGCATACCATGATGACCAACAACCAGGGGACTGCACAACCTCAGGCCTACATGAGAAGCCTGACCAAACCAGCTATGTTTCCAGGTCAGTTACTTTCAGTTTAAATGTTAAAGGTTTCTATTACTGTGTTCAGTTTGAGGGGGCCAGGCCATGCAGAGATCAGGCTCCCACTTATTTCCAGGCTTTTCATTGACATTATTTCTGCAATGCCGCCACTGGCCAGAGAGACGAAAACACCAGCTGTGTGGGAAAATACTGGCAAGGTGGCAACCCTAGCATACATGTGTTTCATCTCAAATATTTGCATCCATTCATGAACAGTTTAACCTGGCTGTTTATCCACATTTCTTGGAAGTGATAAGAATAACTATGCAGTAATTAAAGCAATCAGTCTAGGAGTAGATAAGAGTTGGTGAAAAGGAATTGTAGTCTTGGTGCGATTATCAGTTCTAGGTTTTTTTTTTATCAGCTTTTATTTTAAATACATTTGATAAGCAAATCTGGCTGCTAATTACTACATACACATTTCTAAAAGGGGACATTTATGAAAGATGCTGGTGTTTGTAAAGAGACAGACTTTATTCCTCATTAGTTTTCTAAAAATAAAAATGCTACTAAAAGAGTAAAACCCACAAGACCCAGGGAAATTATATTAACAGTAGGCGGTTTGGAAACAGAAATATGCATGAGCCCTTTAAATTTTTAAGTCATACTGCTTTTATGTGGAGCACATTTCTCTGATCCATACGGGAGCCACATTGCGTAGAACACAGCATTTTGGTAATTGTCATCCTGGAGTTGCCTATCCAGCAGAGCCTTCAATCCAAAATTAATCTATATACAAGTATCCTTACTGCTCAACCCATTAATTAGTTTAGAGAACATACAATTACAATATTACGATTGAGAGCAATCTTTCTTAATCTTTAGTTTTTCGAGATAAAAGACCAACAAAGTTATTAACTAAAGTGAGAATTCAAAGTAAATTTCAAATTTCAAATTCTCATTTTAGTTTAGAACTCTGTGAAGTGAGACTTGCAGGGAATTAATAACAGAAAACAAATAAACACCTTACATTTAAAATTTGCAGCAGTTCTCACGTTATTAAATAAAGTCAATATGAGACATCATCAGCACTTTTCTTAGATATAAATCAGTTCTAAATGTTGATGGGAGGCACACAAATAGTCACGCCCTGTAGTATGTAATATTTAGATGCTGTAAAATCAATTTGTTAAGGAGAAGTAACTACTTTTATTAGTTAAAGGACCACTATAGGCACCCAGACCACTTCAAATCAATGAAGTGGTCTGGGTGCCAGGTCCATCTAGTGTTAACCCTGCAGCTGTAAACATAGCAGTTTCAGAGAAACTGTTGTGTTTACGATAGGGTTAATCCAGCCTCTAGTGGCTGTCTCATTGACAGCCGCTAGAGTCGCTTCCGCGCTTTTCACTGTGAAAATCACAGTGAGAAGATGCTGACGTCCATAGGAAAGCATTGAGTAATGCTTTCCTATGGACTGATTGAATGCACGTGCGGCTTTTGCCGCACATGCGCATTCAGTGCTGACGTCAGAAGAGAGAGGAGAGTTCCCCAGTGCTGATGGAGCCCGGCACTGGAGAACGTTAAGTGCTTAACCCCTTACTCCCCCTTCAGCCGACATGAGAGGGACCATGAGGGTGGGGGGGATCTAAAGACCCTATAGTGCCAGGAAAACGAGTTTGTTTTCCTGGCACTATTGTGGTCCTTTAATGATTTTCCTTCCAGCAGTGTATTAATGATAAATACAACTAAAGAACATTTCAATGTGTTTTTCATCAGTGTAGGTATAAAAAAGCCATTGTGGATCTTGTAACGCAACACATTACTAACTATGGTTATTCGCAAAAGTAATAATTGTTGAGAATTCAACGTATAATAGAATTGCCTTTCAAATGTAAATCCAACTCAGGGTGGCATCATCACTGACACAATTCACAACACTGCCAACAGGACTAATAGGCTGGTCAACCCAGAAAACAGATGGGCCTGACCACTGAAGGAGTATGACAGCCTGTCTGGCTGGCCCCTTACTTCTAGGACATGCAGGGAGCGCTGCAGAATCCTAGAACGTCTAGTGATGCTCTTGCACAGTGCTGCTTGTGAACTGCTGCTGGTGATTCCAGATGAGGGACAAGACCATGAAATCAGGACTGTCCTGCCAAAAGCAGGATTATTGGGAGGCATGGCCAAACTGGAAGCATAACTGATTTGGAGAAAATTTCCAGGTTCCGTTATGTAGTCCTTAAAATTTGAAACTCACTTTGAATTAATAATCGTTCTTACTTTATTGAATAAGCCTGTGAGAGATGAAAATCTGAGTGTTTGATTCACTAAACGGTGAATTGTCGTAAAACTGAAACCAAATTGCAAAATCAGGTCAAGATGAACAAGAAGATGATTTGGAGACTTTTTTTCCAATAGCAGATATTTTGCATTTAAAGGGACTCTCCAGTGCCAAAAAAACAAACGCTTTCAATGCTTTCCTTTGGGTATTTCAGCGACACTGGAGGTACTCACATAGCGTGAGGACGGCCAGCGACGCTATAGCACAGAAAACCCGGAAGTGCCCTCTAATGGCTGTCTAATGCACTTCTACAAAATAAAACATCTTCAGTCTGTGCCAAGGAATACACCAGTCAGAGATTACTCATTGAGGTGAGAGTGGAAGGGGCAAGGCAGCGACGTTATAGCACAGAAAATCTGTGCTATAAACCCGGAAGTGCCCTCTAGTGGCTGTCTAGCAGACAGCCACTAGAGGAGGAGTTAACCCTGCAAGGTAAATATTGCAGTTTATGAAAACTGCAATATTTACAGTTGCAGGGTTAAAGGTAGTGGGAGTTGGCACCCAGACCACTCCAATGGGCAGAAGTGGTCTGGGTATCTGGAGTGTCCCTTTAAGCTTGCAAATGTGTTTTCAATTTATCGTTTAATGAATAAAATCTGTGTTATTTCATTGACCCCCATGGTACATCAGAAACATATTCTTCACCAGATCTTGCTTAACTAAATCTACCAATTTAAATAAGATCAATGAATATTTTTAAATATACTTTTGCATGAATGTTAACACACACTACATTTTTTTTAAAAATAAACCTGCTAGTAAAAATTTAGAAATTCAAATCCTGGCATTTAAATATTCCATAAAATAAGAATACATAGAATTAAAATACATGCTGCATTATAAATTTGAATTCAATTCAGAATAGTTTCAAAGAATAGTAAGGATTTACATTCACAGATGCAGTAGTTGGGAAGCATTTTTCATACCCTGTCCAATGAATGTGGGTCATATGCCTTTGCTTAATAACAGCCTTGTGAGAAACACTCCAGACAAATAAAGCACTTCAATTTGCTAAACTTCATGTGTCTTGAATCTGAAATATTTGTGACAGTTTCTAAAAGTGCTGATTTCTTCCTTAAACTAACGGAAGTAGCAGGGACGCTGGCTAGCGTACGCTTGGCTTCAGTGGTGGGACTAATAAAGAGAGGTCTCTGGTGCAATATTTTGCCTAGGGGTGGACAAAAAACTAGATCTTCAACTCTCATGAAATTGTGCCAGTTGTATTTGTGTGAAGTTTGTGTCAATGTGGGAATATAGGTGTATGTGTGTGAATGTTTGTGTATTTGTATATAATGTTTGGATACAGGGGTATGTTTGTGTGTAGAGTTTGCGTTTGAATGTATGAGTTTGTGTGTAGTATTAGTGTTTGAGTGCATGGCTGATTCTATATACATTGTTTATGTTTGAATGCAGAGGTGTGTTTTGTGTAAACTGTTGATGTTTGCATGAAGGTGCGTATTCATATATACACATACATTACCACACACATATACATATGCACATTTTCACACACATAAACACACAAACACACCCAGAGAAACACTCCAACAGATACACAGATGCACACACTTATACTTTGTCACAAACTGATGCACTCCACAAGGCATGCACAGATTGACACACATGTGCATATACACATATATTCATACATGCAAATCCACAAATGCTGACACACACACACATGGACACAATCACCCTCCCCAAGTCCATCTCTCTTTCCTGCTGTGCCTCTCCCCTGTGCCTCCCTGTCTCACTGTCTCAAGAGGCAGAATTACTAGCAATGCCAGTGCTGACAATTGGGTCCCCCTGGCTGCTGTGCCTGTATTTAACAATGGCTTGTGACAACAGGCATACTTATTGGCTGGGGCCCTGGTGCATTCACACCTGCTGCACTGCCAGTATTTCCTTAACTGCCTTGCCCCTTCCACTCTCCCCTCAATGAGTAACCTCTGACTGGTGTATTCCTTGGTACAGACTGAAGATGTTTTATTTTGTAGAAGTGCATTTCATCTCTTAAAAATGGAAATGAACATTCTTTGCAAATTTGCTCCATAATAAGTCAGGAAGGGAAAGTTCGAGGCTGTAGTGGATGGCATGCCAAGGACATATACTGACTAACAGTACCTGCTACTCATGTATCATTGACATGCAAGGGGTGAAACCTGCACATATATACATTCGGCAGCCACATTCAGAGTGCTAGCCTTGCCAACTAGCCACCCAGGCATGTCAAGAACCTTGCAGAATGGGTCCTCATGCAAGTTTGCCCAATTATGTTCTTGTGCTGTGCCTTTGAGGGATTTTCTCTGACGTCCCAAAGAACCAGGTCATTAGAGCTTTAATTTGGGAGGGAGGGACGGGGGTTCCAAATTATGACTAAATCACTGGATGCTTGGAGTTTAGGAATATAGAATTGTATGTTATTTTATCTTATCTTTATCTTAAGAACACCAAGACAGTCTGGAGCATTGTTCAATTAAAAAAAAAAAAAAAAAAAATTCTGGCAATTTTTTAAAGGATGTCTGGTTAAAGAAACTTCATGGGAACCATGTTACAATTTATTTTTGTATATAAACAGATACATCATCTGAGTCAACACATATTCTTATCTTCTTAGCGCCGCGTGGAGCGCTGCAAATCACTTAAGACTTGTTTCATCAATTGTGGCCACTGAAAATCCATGGTTAGAAAAAGAAGGAAAAAAAAGGGCCACAGCGACATTGTTAAATAAAATTCCACATATTCCTAAATTAGCTATTCAGTTTTCATTTAACCGCTGCTAACTTTTTAGTGAATACACCTTGCAGCACAGCTCTCAGCTCAGACAATTAAATTGGTAAAATACTTTCCATAATGTTATTTTAATCATGAAAGCTTATAAACAAAAAATAAGAAACCAAATTAGAGGCTGGTTTTAGTTAAAACATTCTGCAGTGTGTAATTATTAAAGGACCACTCTAGGCACCCAGACCACTTCAGCTTAATGAAGTGGTCTGGGTGCCAGGTCCTTCTAGGGTTAACCCATTTTTTTTTTATAAACATAGCAGTTTCAGAGAAACTGCTATGTTTATAAATGGGTTAAGCCTTCCTCCTAATCCTCTAGTGGCTGTCTCATTGACAGCCACTAGAGACGCTTGCATGCTTCTCACTGTGATTTTCACAGTGAGAGCATGCCAGCGTCCATAGGAAAGCATTTTAAATGCTTTCCTATGCGACCGGCTGAATGCGCGCGCAGCTCTTGCCGCGCGTGCGCATTCAACCGACGGGGCGGATCGGAGGAGGAGAGGAGGCAGAGAGCTCCCCGCCCAGCGCTGGAAAAAGGTAAGTTTTAACCCCTTTCCCCCTTACAGAGCCAGGCTGGAGGGGGTCCCTGAGGGTGGGGGCACCCTCAGGTCACTATAGTGCCAGGAAAACGAGTATGTTTTCCTGGCACTATAGTGGTCCTTTAACTGAAGGCCGCCACATCACCATGTTTTTATGAGCTACCTTACGCTGTGGGGCTGTGCAGGAAAAGTACCTCAGGCTGTATGTAGAATCCATATTGAATACTACTGGATACTTTTTATACATAATGGCACAACATTCATATGTGTTCTCCAAAAAAATTATCTGCTGATATCATGGTAAGGTAGCAGAACTTTAATTTTTTTTTTCCAACTTTAGATATTTTTTCCATTTAAAGTTTAGCTTGCTAAATTTGGTGCTGTGCTTTGTTAGAAGCACACAGTTTCCACGTCCTCAAAGCAACACTTTCAAGCAATGCATGATAGAATTCTGATTTCCTAATTCCAAAAAATGGACATCTAGGAAACCTAAAACGAAAGGAAAAAATTGATGGTTTGGCACCCTATTTTGCATAGTTGAATTTTCCTTGAAGGACCATCTCAATGAAGATGTGGCCCTGCAGTTTTAACCCTGCAATTTAAAATGTGTCAGATTTGTAGAAACTGCGATATTTCCATTGCAGGGTTAACATCCCTGTAGTGACTGTCTTCTAGACAACCACTAGGGGCACTTTCTCACTGAGAACTGAGTCAAAATCAGATCTCAATCAAATACTGCCCTAGAGCGATTTGCCTCACATTCGCAGTAGCCTCTGCATGCTTGCCAATGGTGAAGCATTTGATTACCTGATCATCAAGGAGGCGGGTTGCCATGGAGAGAGCTGTGAGCAGAGGTAGATAAGACACCCAAACATCTACAATACAGTATAGTGTTAGGGAAACATGTAACACTAGTGTTCCTCTAAATCCAGTCAACATTGGCAGCCATTACAACTTTCTAGGACAGGTAGAACAAACATATACAACTAATAGACTTCTTTTACATGGGTGGCAAAGGCTTCCACGACCTATTATTAATCTAATAGGTTACATTGAATTTACAATGAACTATAGTGAAGCCAGTTATACTGCAAGTTTTGCACTGTCTGTAGATGATGGATGTTCAGTCATTTAGGAGTTTATTCACTTAAGACAAAAATAGATCTAGCTACAATTATATGAATAAAGTGGAGGGCATTTGAAGCCTTCTTAGACAATAAGAGATCGCATGAATCAAGGGATTTAATGCTCATATTAGAAAATAATGGCAGCTATTTGGCTGCAAACTCCGTTAGATCCATTTTCCTAGAAATTAAAACATATTTAAGGAAGGACATTTTATATATTTTTTAAAATAAATTTATTTTAGTCAACAGTAGTTGGCAATTATTGAAGATATATGTAACCTGCAAATATGAGATAAATTTATTTAGCAAATTGCAGCAAAGTGTATCTAATTGAAATTTAGCACTTGCTAAATATGTGAATCCTATGATTTTTGCGATTGGTTTATTTTAAAACAGACAATGGATGTTACTAAGTGATATGTGATGATTCAATCGACATTGTGCAATACGGACCAAATAACAAATAGGAAAATTATGTGATTTTCGCCCCTCTCCCACCCCCCAAATTGGCCATCATTATCGAGTCAGGAAAAATGTGTTATACCTCCAAGTCAGCTATTTCAGACAAATGCTTGCAAATGTGTGTTTCAGTGCATTGCTTAGTTAACAAACCACATATTCTTTCCAAATGACATTTTAATTGCATCTCTGCTTAATAAAAATGTATCTGTAAAAAAATATACCAGTTATACATGACAGCCACAGGACAATATATTGTAAAGCACACAAGATTTTAAATGCACTGCTTCTGTAAATTAAAAAAAATATATATGTGTTCCAGAAAGGCATGCAAGAGTTTAAATCCAGATTTCCTCAGATTTGTACATACCCACATCAGATATATTTCTGCGTAAATTAAACCTGGTTGTCTACCCAGTTTAGTAAAACACATGAGAAATGCTAGTCCTTTTTAATCAAAGTTAATGTGACTTTTAAAAATTATGACACAATTAAAATTTGATTTCATATGATTTAATTATATAACAATTAAAATTAATTCTAAGGGGTCTCACCTTGAGTTACCATAGTCACCATGTTTTTTGTTGTTGATATTTATCACTTATTTTTACTGATGGGAAGCACATTCAAAGCATATACCAAAGAAGATCACACAGTTCACTAATTGTTCATCTTATTCACTGAATTTTAGTGCATGGAGTCCCTTGGCATAGTCCCTCCTTCCAATGTTCAACAATATTTTGCCAGTCTAAGAATGAATGATGATCCCTGGCTGCCAAAAGCCTGACCACCAATGGAGGTCTTGCTGACACGCTAAGCCAATCAGTAGCTTCCCATTCACAAAACAGCTTGAGAAAAATATGTATCTTTCTCAAGCAGTTTTCTTTTTATAAAAGGGGAGCTACAGATTGGCTTAGAGAATCACGCAGCAGCCTGTGAATGAGTGCCATGTGCATGAGGTTGAGATACAGGATAGGGTTTTAAAGATGTAAAAGTAGAGTTTTCACCAATGGATTGTGCCTGCTGCTTTCACTGATTTACATGGTGATTGCCCCACTTTTAGCACTTAGTACAATTTTTCAGAACACGACATCGATAAATCTTACCCATTATATCAAAATACACACGGTGCCCCTTAGGTGTGCTGGAGTACCACAGGTAGAGCAGGCTGTGTTGGCAACAGCCAATACTGCAAAACACACTACCTAAACACAAAACACTGCTTACAGGTAGCTCCACGCTACAGGATAGGAGAGGAGAAATAAAAGGGGTTTTGTTTCTATTAGCTAATTTGTGTAATGAGGCCTAAGGAACGTGAATAGAGATAGAATGTCTTATCAGATTTTTTTTTATTTAAAAAAACAGAATATTCAAGGATATTAATAATTGCTATGCTAGTTATCAATTCAAGGAGAAATGTGATTGCCATGAATTCAAGAAGATTAAAAAAAAAAAAAAACACCTAAAAATTATATATATATATATATATATATATATATATATATATATATATATTTGAAATTGGCCATCGCTTCAATTGTTATTTTGCCCTTTTTTGGATCAACAACCTTAAAAAGTTCAATGGAGCTGTCTTTTTTTTTTTTATCAACCTAGATTACTATGCAACTATGTAATAATCAGGACTGAGAAGAGACACACACAAAAGAGCTTAAAGGACCACTCTAGGCACCCAGACCACTTCAGCTTAATGAAGTGGTCTGGGTGCCAGGTACCTCTAGGATTAACCCTTTTTTTTTATAAACATAGCAGTTTCAGAGAAACTGCTATGTTTATACTGCGGGTTAATCCAGCCTCCAAAGCCTCTAGTGGCTGTCTCATTGACAGCCGCTAGAGGCGCTTGCGTGCTTCTCACTGTGAAAATCACAGTGAGAGCACGCAGTGTCCATAGGAAAGCATTGTAAATGCTTTCCTATGCACCGCTGAATGTGTGCGCGGCTCCTGCCGCGCATGCGCATTCAGCCGATGACGTCGCGAGCAAGGAGGAGAGGAGGAGTACAGCTCCCCGCCCGGCGCCGGAGAAAGGTAAGTGTTTAACCCCTTCCTCTCTCCAGAGCCCGGCGGGAGGGGGTCCCTGAGGGTGGGGGCACCCTCAGGGCACTATAGTGCCAGGAAAACTAGTATGTTTTCCTGGCACTATAGTGGTCCTTTAAGAGAAAAATCCACACTTTGGGGGCTTGGAACATGTAATTAACCAGACAATGGGGACGATATGAGGCACATATGGTGGGAGAATATAGAGAAAGATACATAAGAGGGTATTATGCAGAGAGAAGCATAAGAGGGGGCTTAGGGTGAAGTAAAAACACATTCAGAATCACACACTTGCAACACATAAAAATACCTACATTTGCACACAGAGGTTTGCAAAACCAATAAATACTACTTTGTAATTGCAATATCCATGATTATGAAGCTAAATGTGCACACAACTGCAATACAGAGACACACACATTCATTTACACATACTGACACTCTCCATAAAAACATTCCTGCATTCACACTTGCAACAAACAGAAACCGCACCCTATATTTACATACTTAAACAAAACCATACAACCCTGCTGTCCTGCACAGTTACACTACGTAAACATATCACCTGCTGACACGACATAGAAAAAACCGCTGCAATCATAACCTATGACACAATACTCAGATAAACGTCTGAATTCATACATACTGACATTTTATCCAATTACACATCCAATTACACATACATTCACAGTGGCACTAGATAAGAAATAAGCACTTATATTTACAACTGCAGACATGCATTCACACCGACTCTACACACAAAAATATAAATACACATTGATATATCGCAATATGTAATATTTACTTAAAAAGGACACACTACACTCCTCTTCTCTCGTCACCTACACACTGTTGCTTAAAACAGGAGCCATTTGAAAACTACCTTTGCAGCTATAAGCCCACCAACACAAATGGATCCTTCGAATAATGCAGTAAAAGCTACACTGTAACTTCTATTAGTTTGCTTAACAGTTTTTCATATACAAAGCTGCTGTTGAGTGGGGAACTACATCAGGGATGGCCCAAGAACATTGTGCTACATTGATCCAAGAATGAAATACTGCCCCGACCAAAACACCCGAACACTTACCACACCCTTTTCAAATAAACTGAAGATTTCCTCCTACCCTATTTGATTTTTCTCTTCCTTTGCTTCCCTACTTCATTCCCCACTCTGGTGTCACCACCATTTGTCATCACCTCTAAAAACACTCCTGAATTGATATATAGAATAAAGTCCCTCTATAACTACAATATCATTCTTCCGATTTGTTCCCTCCAAAGCCATATTCGTCTAATTCACTGCTAAATATATATTCACCTAATTTATTGCTCATAGCCATAATTCCCCAACAAATTGTCCTCCCAGCTATATTCCCACAATCCAATGCCCTAGTCACGTGCCTCCTATTCATTCCCCACCAACCATTTACTCCACAATTCCTTTCTCCAAGCTACATTCCATCCAGCCATCTCACCCTAAGCTCTTCCTATCTCTCCACACATGCTTTCTCTGTCCACCCACATCTTCTATATCCCCATTGCATATTAATTTAACTGCCACCTTCCATTTTGCTGTGTTTTAAAACAGTGTCTTCCCTGATCTCTAGTGAGTAGCCTCTGCCTTCTCCAGTGGCAGAGACAGGTTTCCATCTCTCTCACAGCCCCCTACAGAACAGTGTGGATGGATTATCTCGGCAAAGGAGAAGTGCTCACTAACACGGATTTATACAGATTTGTGAACAATATTTGAGAGAAATAGGCCTTTTGTGTACATAGAAAAAGTCTTAGATCTTTTAGTTCAGCTCATGAAAAATGGGGGCAAAAACAAAAGTGTTGCGTATATAATTTTGTTCAGTGTAGAAGCAGTACCTCTATGGGGCAGCATTACACCTTCTAACTTGGGACAATAGTGTTCAATAAGGTAGGGTCCCAAAGTGTTGCCTAGGACCAAGAAACCATTGGGTCCCCTTATGGGCCAAGCTTGATCCACAAATCTCTAATCCCTGCTGTTCAATGATTTATGGGATATGCTAAGCACTTCATTTAGAAAGTAATTGAAGTGGCAGAATTGGCTGAGATGTTTAGCCACCGCCTGCTTTGGCAAGATCTCACTGCAAAGGCGGCGCATCTTTAGCCAATAAGGCCAAAGTTTTAAAATGTTTGGAGGGATTTATCAAGACAAAACAGGTGCTATTCTGGGGCAAAGAACAAAATGAGCTGTAATCACCATGGAAACCATTAAAATGGCTTTCAACATGTTTGCGCCCAAAAGGTTTTGCCTTGGTAAATCTATATGCAGTGGGTATGTAACTACTCATTAAGGGTAATCCGTAGAAAGTTACATATCTGCATACCTTCCAAGATTTGGAGGTATAAAAATTAGAACATGGGGTTGGCAATTATATGTGGAATGCCAGTGATGCCAATTGTGTCACCCATTATAGACAGTTCCACTTACCCTTTTTGAAGAAAAACTACCACAGCAAGAGGACATAGTCTTAAATTAGAGGGGCAAAGGTTTCAAAATAATATCAGGAAGTATTACTTTAAAGAGAGGGTAGTGGATGCATGGAATGGCATTCCAGTTGAAGTGGTAGAGGTTAACACAGTGAGGGAGTTTAAGTATACATGGATAAAGCTATCCTAGATATAAGATAAGGTCAGGGACTGATGAAAGTATTTAGAAACTTGGGCAGACCAGATATCCTGAATGGTTCTTATCCAGTGGCATACTAAGGGAGGGGAGGGGGGCGGGGGCAGTCTGCCCCGGGTACCACTCACTAAGGGGGTGCCCAGGGTGAACTTTCACAGGGGCGGCATTTCGCCACCCGGTGTCTTATGTAAAGGGACCGATGTGCCGTGTTGGAGTATCCACGAGTTTCCATCCAGCAGCAGTAGGTCCTCTGATCTCGCGATCCGCGGATCACGAGAACAGAGGACCCTGCTGCTGCTGGATGGGAAACGAGCGTGGAGAGTTCTGGGCCCCTCTTCAGTGCCCAGTGATGCTGTGCCACCGGACCACCAGTCGATGAGGACGGGACGGGCAGGTAAGTGGCAGCACTTATTCCACACAACATACACACTGCATCTGCACACACACACTGCATACACACACTGCATATACACACACTGTATACACTATACACACACTGCATACACACACTGCATACACTATACACACACTGCATACACACACTGCATACACACACTGCATACACACACTGCATCTGCACACACTATACACACACTGCATACACACACACTGCATACACACACTGCATACACACACACTATACACACATTGCATACACTATACACACACTGCATACACTATACACACAATGCATACACACACACACACACTACATACACTATACACACAGTGCATACACACACACACTGTATACACACACTATACACTATACACACACTGCATACACACTTCATACACTATACACACACTGCATACACACTTCATACACTATACACACACTGCATACACACATTGTATACACATACTGCATATACACTTCATACACTATACACACACTGCATACACTATACACACACTGCACACTTCATACACTATACACACACTGCATACATTATACACATAGTGCATACATTAAACACACACTGCATTCACGATACAAGCGCACACACTGCATCCACTACGCAAACACACTGCATTCACTACGCAAACACACACTTATACATGTGTATCTGTATGTCTGTGTATCTGTATGTGTATCTGTTTGTGTGTCTGTGTTTGTTTCTGTGTTCAGTGCCAAACACATTAAAAAAATTGCAGTTGTTTTTTTACATTTCAAAGAGGTGAGGGGGTGTGTGGGGGGGAGGGGGCCAAATAAATGATCCGCCACGGGTGTCAAATACTCCAGGTACGCCCCTGTTCTTATCTGTCGGCATATTCTATGTTTCTATGGAAAGAGACAGGGCCACCCATAGAAGATGCTGTCAGCCTTGTGTGAATGCAGGCCTACCTTGCTGGCCACACTCAAGGCAGACTGTCAACAAGTTGGCGATGGAGCACTCTGTGCATGGTCTTACTGCCCAGACAACATTCAGCACCGCACAATCAAATCTAATAATTACAGTGCTTGTTTGGGATTGTCTCTTGCTATCCTTGAATAGGGAAACAAACCTAGGACAGAGGAAGAAGGGTCCCATCGAATACAGGACAAGGCATGGACTCATCTAGGAGGATTGTCTCGACAGGACAGGTGAACTTACACTTAATCGTCCTTTGTATGGATACTAAAAATCATCTGTTATTTAAATGTGCACAGGGATTAGGAAAAGTGCAAAGGTAACTTGTGGTTTTTTGGGGGGAGAGTTGTACTATTTTTTTGGACTGATGATGAATACAACATCTATTAATACTGCCCAATAATAGTGGGGTTTGAGCTCAGAGCTTAATTGTGTGTATCTATATGAAATAAGCCATTAACCCCAATGTGAATTGTTTTAAAGGGAATCTGTAATTAATATTTTCAAACCTTTCCGCTTTTATTAACTTTGAGAATAAATGTTAGTCCTGAAGACCTGCGAAAGCTGATCACTTGGGGAAAACAATCCACTTTGTTTTCTAGACCAAAAAAAATAAAAAATGTGATGGCTGTTGCTCTTTAGAATTTAAAATCCCTATGCACTATGGAGGCCAATAAAGGCTGTCCCACCAGGATCCTCTTTCTGCCCAGAAGGAATTTCACATACTACTGAGCAGCATATTAATGGAATGGCTATGTGAATGCAAAAATTATGAGTCGATCCTCAAGCCTGTCCATTACAATAACCAAACCTGCAAAATTTGCGGTGACTGACTGGAGAGTGATGTGTTTATCACAATTCTAGTAAAAAGAGGGAGTTAAATTACATAATATTATACCGGAATTTGCCAAGTCTCAATTGAGCCAGGAATTTCATTTACTTTTCTTTTTTACTGTGATTTCATAGTTAAAAGAACAATGTAGTATTATTATTTTTTTTAAAACTAGCTTAATCCCTTCCTGTTAGCAAAATATAAACATTATAAACCGTGCACTGATACTTGCTATAACACTGGAGCCATTACACACCAATACATTACATTTAAAGGTGCATAACAAAAAGCATAATCTCAAAAAATATCACATCTTACGAGGGAAGTATAACCTTTACGTAAATTTAGATTTCAAAATTCTCCTCTTCCTAAATAAACAGTGGTAGTATCTCCTTGGGAGTACTTAAATTCTAAAATAACTATTACCCCCATGGCTGTTCCAGCTTCCATGTTGCTCCTTTTCATTACTGATGCAGAAACATTCGCTATTGGTTAAGGTGCAATGCACTGGCCAATAAGATTGCACGGTGGTCCATTGCCGTGGGAATGTGAGGTGTTTCAAAAACAAATTCCATTATGAGTGATTCTGCTAATTTTGTTCTTCACTAAAGCAAGTGGGTGCTTTAATCAAGGATTTCCAGGCGACCAAACTATGCATTAACAATTTAATACATTTCACATAAATAATTATACTTCCCCTTTAACACTCAGTTACTCCATATGCCATTGAAAAACCTGTAAAATAAGAACTGATCCTATCATCTGTTATATTTTTATTGTATTAAACATAAAATAATAATTAAAAAAAAAAACAATAAAAAATGAAACTAACTCCTTCACAATTAAGTTTATAAAGGGATTACGCCTTAGGAAAAAAAATAATCCAAAGGGCGTTTTAACACAAAAATCCATCTGTTATAATACATTAAGTAGAAACTCTTTAAAATAAAATAATAATGAAAAATGCTACAAATAACCAAACCACAGATTTCTTTAACACAAAAAATGTACCTGAGTGTATAGATAATATATTTATATATAATTATATATGTGTTTGCCAACTTTTAAAGTGAATATTAAACAAAATAGATTTCTCCCTGATGAATCAGGAAGAAAAACGAAAAAACACAACAAGAGATGCCTTCCAATCCAATCTTGGTAACTATGATGTGTATTTAAAGTAATGTGAAATCCTTTTTCATTAAGTTTAAAGGGTTGTGGGTTTTAAATAAAAGGATTTGTTTGGCTGCCATAATGGATTGCAACATGTTTCAGCTCAATATGCTGCAGACCCCAGTCTTCATATACAGTTAAACAATGGATCTAAAAAAATATCATAGAGATAATGCGTTAACCCTTTAAATGCCAGAGCAGCGAGCCTCTGGCATTCAAAGGGTTAAGTGCCAACTTCAAAAGCACTTTGTATCCTCTCAAGTAGTATCCATGTTAAACAAAACAAACAACAACAAAAAAGATCTGACAGCTTAAATTGTCTTGTATATAAATATTAACTGAAAGATTAACATATTGACTTTAGTAACTTGAATACGTTGGCAATAACACAGTTTTTCTTGTGTTCATTAATATAGCCTTTAGATTATCAATGTACACCACAGTATTGTATGAAAATTGTAAATCAAACCCTCCCCGTAGCTCATCACAATAGTAAAAGAAAAAGTCTTAATAATACTAGAGGTAGCGCGCTGTTTGTGGGATTTTTGTTATTGTTAGTAAAAGTAATATTTTTTCGGGAGTCCAAAGTGTTCGAAATTGTTTTCTCCTGGTAAAAGGTTTCTGTGCAATAGCTCTGTTTGTCAAATATATAAAGAACACTTGATGCAAAACTCCATCTGTAGGTCTTGGTTAAAAGAAGTGCTCGTGACTTTTATAGGAGTAAAAATTTATAACTGTATCCAAAAAATTATGCCCTTGGTTCCATTCTTTAGATCCAACTCGTATATATTAGCTGTCAACAGGTTTCTGAAATACAGCTATTATAACATCCTTTTTACATTAGACTTTCATCACTCAGACTGTTCATCAAGATGTGGGATAGATGTTTCTCATTTATGTCTGGTAAAAATGATGATAGTGGTGGTGATGTTCATGATGGTGATGATGTTCATGTCTTTGGATCATGTGTCCTGGGTGACCTTCATACAATACCATGCTGGGTAAATCTCTGACATGTTCTTTCTCTACCACATTCACTGGAGACTGGAAGGCTTTGCACATCTGATGACCTTCCTTAGTCTTCTGTTTGCTCTTCCTATGAGGTTGTGGAGGTGGCATAGGGTGGTAAGGATAGCTCTGGCCCATATGTGCAGTTGGGGAAGTAACCGGAATGGAAACAGCATGATTGGGTTTGACTCTTGTTCTTCCAGGCTGGTTAGTGGAGACTGTTGCATTCTTGGTTGAGATCTTCGGAGACCTAACAGAGTGCTTGTTGGATTCTTGACCTCGTTGTCGTTGTTGAATGTCCCCCACCTTGGGGTGAGAAAAATCTTCCATATTGAAATGCCCTGGATCTATAGCCTGGGATCTCCTGTGGTGTATGTGGATGGTCTCTGGTTCATGTGAACGCGATCTCATTTGATTAGAAGCCCTTGTCTGTGTTTCTTCTTTTTCAACTGTTGTAGGGGATCCTGGAAAATTCAAACACAATATATTCAACTTTATTTCGCAAACAAGATAAATACAACAATGTATGGAAAGCATAAAAAATAACTGAACAAAACATTAAATATACGTTTTTAGAATATATTGTCCTTTTGTAATTTTTCAAGTCACAGATAATTAACAGTACATTTTAACATTACACTGCCAAGTCTTGTTTTAACTATTTAAAGAGAGAAACTCATAATGCCCTTGAAAACACACCTGGCCCAAATCTCGAAGTGTAGTTTTCAATTCCAGCAAGATCCAAATAGTGGTTTCTTCGCTCAATGTTCTCGTCCACACATTGTCGGAGACATTCTGTCTGTTCAGTTTCATTCTCTACTGAGTAATGTCTGCAAAAAGAACAGAGAGAATAAGATATGTCTGGGAACCACATACAAAAACAGATTACATTATCTTAAATGTTTTATATCCTAAAGGATTTCTTCTCCATCTTGTACAATAGGTTGTCTGACAAATGCCTATCTTATGGCTGATTTTAAAACTTTGGAGTTTCACCCAGGCTTGACAAATATAATTTGCAATATCAAAGAGCCTTATCGAAGAGGCTCAGGATATGACAGTCTCACTGATAAGTGTCTTTGAAGTTAGCTTATAAAACAGCTTCACATTGCCCAGAATAGAGTGCAGACAAATGTTCTGTTTTTTTGTAACTTATATACAATCTATTTTGGTTATATCTCTATTTTTCTCTTTTCAAAACCCCCTAGCCCTCCCCTCCCCTTCCCTTTATGTGGCTAGTAGACAAAAACATATGTGTAACATAACACAAAATATAAAAAAATATCGTAAATTTAAAAGATCAGCTAATTTTGGAGAAGTAGTTAACAATAAGTAGAATATAAACTACAATTCCATTCTTCCTTCAAATGAAATGTCGTCCTAAAATACTGAAGCCAATTTTAAGAGCTATGGGTAATGTTATTTAAAAAAATAAATTTTACTACTTGCTTAACTAGAACTCTTGTTCATTCTCCCTATAGTTATATTTGAGTACTTCTTAAATTACGTTTGGGTCTTTTGGGGAAAAAATGATCGAGGAATTATGGTAAACTGACCCTCACAAGATGTTCCTAATGTCTCTCTTGGCACCAATATCTCTCCAAGCATGACATTTTTAATCCTGAGACATAAAACGTCCTTTTATCTTTTCATCTGTCTGTCTTCACCTTCCAAATATCCCCTGCATTGCAGACCTCAGAACTGCAAGCAGACTGACTGTTCAAGGCCAAAAGAGTCTCTGATTCTCCCAACCAGAGCACTAATCCAGCACGGATAATCTCTCTTCGAACTGAGAGTTAGTGCGGAGACTAGCTGCAGCCATTCTTGGAATGCAGAGGGGTGAGGCTACAGGAGGGAAAATAGAGATCAGCTGCCAACAAAAATAATCTTAGAGAACCATTGCTGATCTCTAGGACTTGAGATTGTTCCTTTCTAATCTAATATATTTATATATATATATATATATATATATATATAACAAAGTATAGAAAGTCCTTGCACTTAGGTAAAATGTTTGCCGGGTGCTTGAAACCCAGGAAAAATTGAAATATTTGTAGATAGTGATCAGCACGCTCGGTCTTTAAAGTTTAAAACATGAAGTTTATTGGTTATCCATTAAAAATATATACGATCCGACGTTTCAGTCCCAACAGGGAATTTCATCAGGATCAGGCATCATTCTGATCCTGATGAAAGCGCATTTATGATCTGTATTTAACGATCTTGAAAAAGACCCGCCAGGGTCAAAATGTCGATTGATTTTTGTACACACCTAATGGATTAATAAAACACCATTTTTTTCACTTTGATGAAGACCTGTGAGTGCATCCTGTTTTTGTATTTTTGTATATTTTTTTTTTTATTTATATACACATATACATAGAAACACACACGTAAACACCTAGGGATATATAGGTGATGTACAATAGTGAATATTCAAATGTGGCCAGCTCAATGCAGATGCATTTACACCACAATATTACAACATTCTCAACCATCACCACATGTAAACATGATTAGAACACCAGATCTCTGATTCCTCAAAATTTAAAACTGTTCTGCCTAGAAGCTCATTTTTTTTTTATTCGTATATATATATATATATATATATATATTTATTTTTTCAATTCCAAATTGGTAAAAAGATTAATGTTTGTGTTCACAGGATAAATATACCTACACAGACAAGTAAAATAAATTAATAAATAGATGAACACCAAGTGCCATTACTACCATTGTAGAGCCCTGGTACTGTCCCAGTTTAATATGTCAAATACTTTTAGTACCAGTGACAAGTGCACTGTAGTGGTTATTGTGCTCTGGCGCTGTCCCAGCTTTGAAACGTTGCCTGACTCTCCTAAGGCACTGGCATGAGAAGCAGGATGTTCCTATTCAGCCAACACTCTCAGTCAAGAGTGCTGTAATACATAGCCCTACTTAACTCAGAAGAGCAAATCAGATTCTTGTAAAGCAGAAGTCCAGAAGTAGGGTGTTCTGGCAGACAGGTCAAATCATAACAGTGTTGTAGTGGTTGTGGTGCCTGGAGTGTCCCTTTAAGATCCACAGTTAATATTTTAAGGAATTGCCAGGTGGCCTGACTTGCTTGTCTAGAATATATTATATTATATTGCCAAGTGAGGAAGCCAGAAATTGCACTCCAATGGACAATAAGGCTTGCTAGTTTAAGTATAATATGAAGTTATGCTTAAAATGAAAAGTGTTATTAGAAGCTTGGATAAAATGTAACATACAGGAATTGCTAACGAAATTGCATTTATAAATTAAAATCTACACATTACTTATAGCATTTAAAAGACCGCAAAAGCTTTCAAATTCAACTAGGGTGATAAGGTGATAAATTAATTTTTCAAAAAAAAGACAAAAAGGTATCAAGTCTCATAAATCCTTCTGGACAAATCTGCCCTGAAACACGTTGACATTCAGTTTTCTTTTAGACACAGACTTTGTTGTCAAAGAGCCAGGCCTTTTTTTAATCACACCACATCAAACCCTTTTTGATGTTCCTTGCACATAATGACTTTTTCTCTTCCCAGCTTTATTTAAATGTTGAACTTTTTATCTTTCTATACCATCTGACACACCATTTATGTTGAAATAGTTACAGAAATCAATCATTTTCTGTGAACTTTTTTAGTTACTGAGATAATATCTGTGCTATTCAGAAATTTGGTTAAGAGACTGGCCTCGCCCACAATTCAGGTATTTATAATCCTTAAGACAGGTGCATCATTCATCTTGAAAGAACCACCTGTGCTAATGAGAGAGACACCTTATTTCATGTAAACAAAAGATTTACTATCTGGACATTATGCAAAGTATGTAATAGTGACTGGAGAATCTCTAACTAGATATGTACACAGACAAGTAAATGTAACCATGCATAAAGCCTTTCATTTGACCCAGGATCGTTGGGGGTTTTAGAGAGTAGGTTAGTGCAAGTTGTAATGTTCACTTCAGTATATCTGCTACAAATTTCATACAAGTGAAGACACTTTAAAGCAAAGAACTTAATTCTAATGGCAATATGTCATCTTAGCCTGACATTTGCAATTTCTTTCCAAATTCTCCAAAATATATATTTTTAAAGGGACACTATAGTTATAGTGAGTATAATCATCCCCTTCAGGCCTTTTGCAGTAAACACTGTTTTTTGAGAGAAAATGCAGTGTTTCCATTGCAGCCTAGGGATACCTATGCTGACCACTCCTCCGATGGCTACTAGAGGTGCTTCCTGGGGCAATGTCCCTCTGCATGGAGATACTGAACTTTCCTCATAGAGATGCATTAAAATGAATGAGGAGATGCTGATTGGCAAGGGTTATGTTTGGCTTGTGCTGGCTCTGCCCCTGATATGCCTCCTTGACAAAAACAACCAATCCAATGCTTTCCTATGTAAAAGCATTGTGATTGTCTCAGAACACCATTTCTGATTATATCAACCAAGTAGGCAGATCAGTGGCAGAGACAGAAGCAGCAGACTCAAATAGAAGTAAGATTTTACTATAATTAGGGGGCAAAGGGATGCCGTGGAGATATTGGTTTAAACACTATAGGGTTAGGAATACATATTTGTTTTCCTGACCCTATAGTGTTCCTTTAAACACTTTACAAACCATTTACATCTGTAAGTTACTGTACCTGAACCATAAAAAAATAAACTGATCATCACAAACATGTGGTAATGGGTCAGACTGAAAGCTCTGTTCCAAAAATAAATTACATTTGTTGTTTACCTTCCATTCCCCTTCTGCTTCTTCTCTGAACTCCGTAAATCTTCGTTGACTTTGCTCTCACTCCTGTGTCTTCCACTTTGCATGTCTAAAAAAAAAATAATATAAGAAATTAGCTAAAACTTTAAATAAAATGTGTGCCACTCAAGAAACTTGTTACATTAAATACAAATATCACTGTGTATTTATTATAAAAAAAACTAAATATTTATACACTTCACACATGAGAACATATTTGTGTTTTTAATTAAGATTATAAAAATCTAGACTTGGTACAATGTTTTAGGGTGGATGAAGCCTCAGAGTTTAATTTTATATGTATGATAGTTAAGCAGACTGAAGGGACTATGTGCAGCCACTGTGAGACATAATATTTAGCCTTCCTGCCTTCCTGTGGTTTCACACAGAGTTCTTATTTAGAACACTAAATCCGTGACAGCGTCTGTTGATCTAATTTAGAACACTGTCAAATAATGACTCTTCTTTTTTTTCTTTTTACTGTTTAGTAACTGTGCTTTTTTTTTCAGCATCCCTATTGCAGTTTCATGGAATACTGAATAAGAAACTACATACAGGACGACATGCCCTCTAATTTAAAGATAGGATGCAGATGTTCTTCTATACTCATTACTCCACCTGCAAAATTATGGGGGACTGGGTAGACTAAGAAAATAACCTGTAGTTCTTGGACTAACACCATTTAACACGTGTTCCTAAATGTTCTCATCCTCCACATGTAGCTGAATGACCAGTTATCCACATATCCATCTTTATCTATGACATATATAAAAAAAACACTTTTCTATAAATAATGCATCCACCAACGCCCCATCCAAATAGTAATTCAGCATCTTCCAAGTTCTAAACTCTGGTTTGGTTAATGGCCTCTAAGATGCAGGTCAAGACAATTTAATGTTTTTTCAATGATGGTCACCTAATACAATTTTCAGTATTAAATCTCCACTTCTCTAAATCTGATCAATGGTCATATTCACCCAGCAACATATGTCTAGAGATAGCTATGTGGCATTACAACACTATAAAAGGCACGTAGTGACGTCAATGATGGACAATGCTTTCCAGCATGGACATTTGGTAGATGTCTTCATGCCACCTTAACACTCGAGTTTGGAGAACAGCTTGTTCACAGAACTTATAAATGAAGTAAGCTTGAAAATATGGCTGATTCATCCCTCTTCTTCTTAAATTTTAAATACTTTTAATAGTTTAATAGGATTCCACAGCGTATTCACCTGCTTGGTTAAGTACCATTGTCCTCTTCTTCAAAGTAGCATCTGGGGCCACAGACAACTTAACCCGTAAGGTTTTACTGGAGCTAGAGGAATGATTAACGGATGCATCAAATACTTCGTAAATGGTGTGCAGCAAACTCGTAATATCCTGAAGAAATAAAATACAAAGCAACAGATCAGAAAAATAGATGCAAAAATAAAAGAAACATGCATGTATATTTCCTAGACAGCCATTTACTATTGTAGGACACATCGCTGAGGTATCGTCAATGGAGAAGAACATTACAATTAAACCAAAATTTAAATGGACATTCTGGAATTCAGTGTTTATAATAAGAACAAAAAATAAATAAACATATAATTCTTTAACATGCAAGAAGTTAGATGAG
This sequence comes from Pelobates cultripes, assembly GCA_933207985.1. Taxonomy (NCBI): domain Eukaryota; kingdom Metazoa; phylum Chordata; class Amphibia; order Anura; family Pelobatidae; genus Pelobates; species Pelobates cultripes. Next base: position 40,935,003 of record OW240923.1, read on the forward strand.
CCTAAGTATGAACTGCATAGGGTTAAAGAATTATGTTAGAGGAGAAATGGATGATCTAGGTCTTTTAAACCTCAATCATGCTCAGAAACACTTCACGGATCACAAAACATTAGTTCAATTATACGAGTCTGAAGTCCGATTAGCAGTTTTCCCTATGAAGATAATTACAGGGCAGGCTGTCAGTTGTAGAAAAGACCTCGAGAGCAAAATAAATTGGACTGTCAATTGAGAAAAACACTCTATTAGCTAATTCTTTTCAACATGAGTATTAAAGCCATGCCGTTATCTTAACACATGCACAAAGAAAGCGATGAATGGCTCATCAAAGACATTAAAGGCGGAATGTTTTCTACACTGACTTGGCAAGAAAGTCACGAAACATGTCACACCTGTAATGAGGCATTTGAAATGCAAAGACTAACAATATTTAGAGGTAATGACATAACAGGGTCAATCAAAATCATAGGGCAGTGAAAATGCATGAGGGATAAAAACTGGCCAATGGATCAAGGGAAAACTTTATAAAATGTGTGGAATTCAATAGAAATTTGCACTTTTATAAATAAACCTTGTAACAGGAAGTAACAGAATCAGTTGTCTGATTGACAGCTTTGGGGTCAATCAGATGACGGGTCTTGTTACTTCCTGGTTTGCTTAGCTCAGTGGAGAGGCAGTCAGTTGCCCAGAGCACCTGCCTTGCAAATACTTCTCATTGAGCTGCATTAAAAAGTCTAGGATGGGGAAGCAGGGAGGGCTTGCAAACACAGCAGACATATGTAGCTTTTGCAAGCTGTTTTAAGATAAACCCCAATGAAAAAATGGATAATTAAAGGCATGCTTTCATTGATGATATATTTACTAAGCAGTGATTATTTTTTTGTTTGGTTATTTGGGCAGTGGAGTCTCTTTAACTTCCAGTTTTAAAGACATTATATTAATAATTAATTTACAAAGAAGAAAAATGTTAACATTTCTGCTAATGCACAGACAAGTAACAACAAGAACACTATCCCGACCAGGAAGGGGGTTTGCCTACATTGAACCTCACACTTATCTTATAAAACCCTTTTCTGGCAGTCTGGACAGACTGAGATAACAACTCGATGACCTTGGACTAACCCCATTGAACATTTGGTTTCCTAAATGCTCTATCCTTTTTACTTGTCACAGATTGCCCAGGTATACATAATTCAATCTATAGCAGGCATATAAGGTATATATGCAGCCGTTTATATGATATATGCAGCAGTTCCACACTAAGGCTGCATATATCACCCTATTAGCAGCTGTGTTCAGTTTTTTGTAGGGCTATGCATGCCATTCGTTCGGGGCCACTGACTGTGCATGCACAGCTATTGCTCAGCCAGAAGGGAAGGTGGAGACGGATAAGGAAGCATAGATTCCTTCTTTGATATTACAATGAGAAGGGAAAAAGCTTATAGCTGCATAGAATTGTGTAAGTTGCTGCGGGTATAAAAAGTTCTGTGCAAGGAAACAGGGATAGAACTTAACCTATGCAAAACTGTTATGGTGTTTGGAGATTAAATGTAAATTTAATTATGAGTCTTATAAAACTTTTAGAATCCATGGGAGTCTATGCAAAGGCCACCAATTATGGCTATGGCTTAACATGCATTGCACATTATTGCCAATACCATGAAGACGTTCGCTTTTCTCGAATTGCTGAGTGAGCTGTTGGCTTTTCTCTATTCAGAAATATCAAGCAATGTTATGAATTCAAGCATACCTTAAAAAAAAAAAAAAAAGACTTTTTTTGTGGTGCCTGAAGACATGGCTAAATTACTATAAAGAGTATTAGGTGCCTTTTGAAGGTACCTATATTCAACGTAAGTGAACAGAAGCTGATCGGACAAAACAAACAGAAGAAAAAAAAAACACTTTGACTTTTCTTATGAACATTTCAAACAGCCTGAAGGAATGTACAAATCATTAGTAGTATTATACAAAATAAAAAAATGATGTTGAGTAGACAATCGACTGTCCCAGCTAGCACACCACTGATTATAGATCGTGGCATGCAAACATGCTTGCCATGAACTGCAGGTAAACACTAACAGCATCAATGACCATAACTGTCAGTATCAGCCATTTACCTGTATTTCTTGACATGGGTTTCTTCTCAGCAAGCGACGGCATTTCTGAAAATGCTCACCGGCACACACTGTATTAGAAACTATCAGGATTATTTACTAAAGTGAGATTTGTCAGAATTCAATAAAATTTCAAATTTAAGGTCAAAATAGCCAAACTAGAAAAATTCTCCACATCTCAATTTCTTCTACTTTGGTCTAAAATTTATAAATTCACTTTGAAATTTCCAGCAATTCTCACTTTAGTGAATAACCCTGTAAGTGAGTAAGAGAACAATTATCGCTGAATCGAAACATTGTAAAAACATTGTAAAAATCAAAGTACTAAAGAGCTCTTGTCATGAATGGGTTAATACTGAACAGATAAAAAAGAACCCTTGTTGAAATATAGAACACAGGGAATAGGTAAAAAAAAATGTATGAGGTCCAGTAAAAAGAAAATATATAGATAAAGCACAGCTTTGTCCAATATTTCCTTAAAATTGCTTTTTAAACATCACACGGAGATCTGCTTCACGCATGAAGCGGCTGCCGGTTGTTTTTCTAGAAAGGACATGGAAACCTGTCATTGATATAAAAATTCATAATTCTTCTGAAAGATAATTTATTTTGATAAAGGATCCTTTTACAGACATGATTAACAAAGCCTATTTCTTCAACAACAAAAAAACATTTTTAAACAAAAATACTGAACTTCCTTTATTATCCTAATTATAAAACAGTCACCTTTACCCCCGGCAATACCCACATCCTTCGTAATTGACTTTGTCAAAGAACACCTGCCAGGAGTGCACTCTTGGCAGCTGGAAGAAGACAAAAACAAAAACAAAACAAAAAAACTCACATCCTGAGAAGAACTGAGAATTAAAAGGTATCATTGATGAACAATTCATTGTGGTTTTAAATATGTTGTAATGTCTGCAGTGCAGTGTTCATGGAAATTAAGAATGGTAGGATTCATTTCTTTACATTTTCTATTGATCTTGGATCATGGCAAGTAGGAAACCATTTTGTGTGTGCAAGAGCCCTGTTCCTTCTTCCCGTTTGCTGTAGATCAACACACTTCCTGATGTGATTGTCCAAAAAATAATTAACCCCTTCATATATATAATATTTTAAACAATCTTACTGAGCTGGTAGTGCTCACATATGTAATAATTCCTCAAAGAAATGGCACAGATGATTTTTGCCCAATGCAACATCTTGACAATGTGACGTCATATTTTTCTCATGCATATTGCCAAATTTGTAACCACTTTGCGCCCATAAGTTAATATTATCATTATTTATATAGTGCCAAAAAAAATCCACAGCGCTGTACAATGGGTGGACTAACGAACACGTATTATTGTAAAGTTATCCCAATGCATCTTCACATTGTCCCCAAATGTTATCACAATACAAACACTTTAAGCTTACAAGAGCAAGACCTTTTGTACAATTTTATAGCCATCTGTATGTTATGGCAAATGTTATGCAATAATTTCAAGCTTCAGTTTTTCTGTAACCCTGGTTTTGTTGTTTAGCACTGTGGAATTTTCTGGCACTAGATGTGATAAATAATAATTTCATATTGTCACAGTGCCCCCATATGTTCTTACAATTTTGCGTTCATTACTTGACTAATTTGTTACACTGTCCTCATATGTTATCACAGTGCATGCCTACATTAGTCGACTATATTGTCAAACTGATCCCAATATCACAACAAAGCTGCCACAATGCTCCATTATCCTACATTGCCCCCATATGAAACACACAGGGAGAGTGACACATGGAAAAAGCACGCAAACACACACCCACAAAGGTGTTGCAGAACTGTAAACAGGATATCAAGCAGCTGCCCGACTGCTGCAGACACAGGGAGACAGACAGCAGCTGCACCAGATCCTGACCATAGCTATGCTTGAACGTCTCTTTGCACCTCACTGTCTCCTAAACGAGCTGACCATATATTTAGCAAATTAATTTTGTTTATAAAATAATAAATAAATAAAATAATTTGCAAATGTGTCAGTTGCGTTTAAAGAAGTTGAAATTATGAAGGCACCCCCTGCTAGTATATACAAGTTACTGGCAGCGAAGGTCAGAATAAAGGTCAGAAAAGCATTTATTCCGCACTAAGGGGCATGTTTCAGATTGGTTTCCAAACAGCTCTACAGATTGACTGGATGGCATTCTTTTTCTTTGGTAGATCACCAGAATTCAAGTCTCGCATTTAGGCATCAGTGCACTACAATCAGTGGAGAGTTGCAACTATGATAGATTAGATAGATTATACATAGATAGATAGATAGATAGATAGATGATAGATAGATTATACATAGATAGATAGATAGATAACATAGACAGACAGAGAGGAGGATAAAAGAAAATTATATTTCTTGTACTTGCCTCTCGTGTAACTCTTCCACTGTTGTCAAAATCATACAATGTGAATGTCCATTCTTGTCTATTATCTTCTTCTACCGAAACGTCGCACTGCAATTCCTAAAAATATGAATGTTGAGTATTAACAAAAACAGAACAAGTTAAAACCACTAACTAATTTGACATTTGATTTGAAATGTATTAAGAAAATAATACATTTATCATTACAATCAGAGCATGGGTTATCATTTATATTTATGGTCTGCTTGGCTAACTGTAATGGTTAAACTCAACACTTGCAGCCGCTTAATAATTCATTACATGGTTATGTACCTTGTGCCAAACCTTCCAGGAATGGGCTTTTAGGCCACAAGATGATTCTACAGGAAACAGAACCAGAAGCCAGCATGAGATAAACCACTCACTTTAAATACAGAAACAACATCCAACTAGGTCAGGAACACTCATCCTAGGTAGCAATATGATTGTACAGAACTCCTTGTAGATCAAATGAGTTTGCTTTACATAATATTTCTTGGAAAAACATATATATTCCATTAAATAAGCATGGGGATACAAAACCCGAAGATAAAAATCTGATCTTGTAGGATGCTTTTACTGCCCCCTGGGGCTTCCTCAACAGCCCTAAAGTCATTGCCTTGAGTCACCTTTAGATAGCAATTTTATGGAAATCAACACATCATAACAGAACTACTATATCAGGTGAAGTTACATGAGATGACACAAGGTGACAGAAAATATATCTAATTCCATTGCAAGTATAGTTCCTATTAAGAAACATTTATTACTTCTATCCAATTTTTGGCAATCACCATGGGAAATCTACCATAAGTTTAGCTTTCGTTACAAATTTTGAGGTAAGGGTACTGAAATGTTTAATATTTTGGTAGTTTTTGTAAATACTGCCCAGCTGACATAGTCAGAGACAAGAGTATGACCAGCATGTGTAAGCGTGAGGCTCCATCTTTGGTGACAAGTTGCAAGTTGCAGTGTAAACTGCTCAAAATAACCCAGGGCTGTGTGTAGCCCAGTTACCTTTTAGATTTGCTGACTAGAAATCTTTTCCCTCTGGCTGTTAAAGAAAACCTGTGTTCCCCTACTGTGTTCAAAGCCTCCTGTCTTTAATAAGCTAGTCTGAGATATTGCAAACAGTACCAGTCTCACATTACATGGTGCTCGCTATGGAAACAGCTTTGCTTTAGACAAACCTTAACTGGGAGGAGATGGGGAGGTCTGGGCCAGAGATAAAACATTTCTTAAAAGTACAATAAACAGTGTTCGAAATTTGTAGAAAAATTAATCATTTGAATTTAAACATTAATGTCCAATACAGACACATACGCTTCTTCCTCCTAAATTTACATATACGCACATTCACACACTTTATTAAGTACACATATTTGGTATCTTTTGGATCCAAACATAGCCAAGAGATTTAGTTTTCTGTATAACAGAAACTTAAAATGGAGATGGTGAGTTAACTATGTGATTTTAAAGTGACTTTTACTGTAGTACGATTTTTGGAGACCGATGTAGTAGTTTCAGCATCACAGTAAGAGCTGACCTCACAGGTGCTCCATACAATACAGTCCATAGAGTTTATAAAGAACAAAGCAATAAAAAACATTCTGTGAGTGGCAAAAGCTCTAAATGTGAGAAGGTCAGGGTGAAATGCCTTAGACTGGGTCCAGCTGGCAGGTCTCAAATTCACAAATGACCACTTTTCCAACAGTAGTGAGCAAAAGGGCACATCTGAATGTACAAAGCATTGAACTTTGAAATGTAAAGGCTACGGAGTGAAAAGACCCCATTCCACACCTGTCAGCAAAGAACAAGTAAAGGCAATGGCTTATGAGCATCAGAACTAGTCAAATGAGGATGGAAAAAGTGTCAGACGCTTTAAGGAATCTCAGTTTGTGCTGTGATTTGAAAGATAGGGTCAGAATATGGAGTAAACTTCATAAATTATTTAGTCCATTCAGCCTTGTTTCTGTGATGAAGGATGACGATGGTGGTGCATTGATGATGTGACATTTTCTTGAAACATGTTAGGCCCCTTAACACTTATTGGACTTAATTTAAATGCTACGGTACACCTAAGAGATGATTATAACCATATATATCCCTTTATGGCTACAGTATTTCCATTCCACATGGGAATAATGGCCTCAATTTAATATTTTTTGGCTAAACTTTTAAAATATTTAAAAAAAAAAAAATTTAAATATAAAAAAATATGTATCTAAACAAATGTATCCGTATATATATATAAAAATAAAAAAAAAGCAAAATATTAAATCATTTAAAGAATGCTTGCTACAAAAATATTAAATCATTTGAAAGGCTAATGTGAAAATATTAAATTAAGGCCAGTATCGTAAAAGTGTCATATCATCACAAACCTGTTCCACAAATATGAGTTATACCACTTTACTTCAATGACCTTCTTAGACAAGTTCCAATCCACCAATTCAATAAATAACCATGTGAATGAGGCTAATGGATATGTATTTCTTATAAAAAGGCCACTCAGGTAGTGGTTGGGGTTGGGGGATTATCAAGGTGTTCTGTCTAAAATATTTTAATGTAATTAACTGACAAAAACAAAACAAAACTAATTTCTATAAATATTCCTTAGCATTTGAAAATACATTAGCATTTGAAAATATATTACCATTCATAATTCTCACTGGAAATCATGTATATGAACAAGAGATATATTTGTATTAAACACTATAAAGGATCTAAATTCGGAAGATTTATTTCTGGAAACTCAACTAATATTTTAAAATGGGTGTAATATTTATAAATTTCAACCAATCATCTTAGACAATCTTCTTACAGATCAGGACAAAAAACATTCCACTCCTTCTGATTACAGTTTCCCTCAACATTCCAAAACCAGCAGGAGGTAAAGCCTAAATATAAACTTGTGCTCAGTACTCTCAATGATCTCCTTACACTTCTGGCAGCCAGACATTTCAAGTTATGCTGTTTTTTTGTTCCAAGAGGTGCAATTACTACTACTGAAAGTGTTTATATGTTTTTTTGGGGGGAACCAATGAGATATTGAGAGGAAGTACCAACATTCAACTCTTGTGATTATTATTGGGTGCTGAAAAAAGTAAGTTATCAAATGATAAAATACATTGTTATGACTAATTTAATGAAATCAGGCATACAGGTGTATTTTATCTTACAAGGGAACTGTCCTTTCCCAAGATTTTTGAAATTATGTTTAATTATCAATATAGCTAACACATAAGCATTTGTGAGATGTTATCAAAATTAAATGTAGACATCTACACCTCCTTATCCTACAACTGGATGCCTCCATCTTAGCTCCATGACACCCATCATTACAAAAAGAGAAGAGGCATGAAACAATGTTTCTATCTCTCTTCATTTGTAAAATTTCTCATGCAGAGGGAACTTGCTGGCATTTTGGACCTGAACTGCCCGTATGGGTGGGACCAGTCTGATATGCTTTAGATATTTTCTCTCTGTAATGGCACAAGTTGAGCTAAAACCAGTTTGAGATCTGAGCGGGGACCCACCGAAGGGCAGGCTAATTGAGCTGTTGTCCGTTCTCACCTCTCTTGCTACTTGTTTTTCTCTCCTTAAGTTTAAAGGGCAATCCAGACGTGGACCCCTTGCTCACGGTACCTAGAGGGATATTGGCTATACCTCACTGATGATACCTTACAAGGTTGAAACTATCGTCTGGGGTTGCCGTATCTCTCGTGCAGAGGGAACTTACTGGCATTTTGGATCTGGACTGCCCATATGGTTGGGACCAGTCTGATATGCTTCAGATATGTTCTCTCTGTAATGGCACAAGTTGAGCTAAAACCAGCTTGAGATCTCAGCGGGGACACACCGTAGGGCAGGCTAATTGAGCTGTTGTCCGTTCTCACCTCTCTTGCTACTTGTTTTTCTCTCTTCATTTGTAATGTTTGCTGTGACTTTGCCTTGTCTGAACTGGATTATGATGTAATTTTCTAAAGCTTTAATATAAACTTAAAAGTCAGAACATCTAACTTTACGTTAAATGTGATTTTCAATTTGTTTCATTCAATGGTGTAAATTCCGAGAAGGGAAGGTTTTCCTTTAAAGGAATACTATAGAATTAGGAATACAAACGTGTAATGCTGTAGTGTCCTAGTCATCGTTTAAGTATCCGCCACCACTGCAAGGGTTTAAAATGTATTATTTACCTTCTTTCCCATGCACTACTGCTCTCGATAGCTGCTCTCATTATCCCAGCCTGGGTAGATCATTAAGCTTGATGATCTTAGCTAATCCAATGCATGTCCACAGGAAAGCATTAGGAGGTTAGACTATATGAGGTCATTTGATTCAAATTAATTATATAAATGCCATTTTTAATTAGGAGTATATATTAAAACAGCTTGCAAGAGATGCTGAGCGCTTGTCTGCAGCCTTTGCAAGCCATCAACTTTTTTTCCCTGACCAGACTTTCTGCAGTTGTCCAATCACAGACTTCCCAATGCAGCTCAATGAGAAGTCTTTGCAAGGGATGTGCTCTGGGCTATTGCCTGCCTCTTGGCTCCACTGAGCTAAACTACCAGGAAGTAACTTGATTTGTTGCTTGACTGACAGCCGAGGGGCTGTGGGAGGTGGCATAACAAGATTAATTTATAAAAGCACATTTTTTTTTTATTGAAATCTGCATGCTAATGTTCTTGTAGTGTTCCTTAAAAAAGGACTCAGGAAGCAAGTGCAACTTGTGGCAATTTACAATCATTCCAAACACAAGAACATGGCAAAAACTAAAGAATTATTCATGTAAATTTGAACCACATTGCTCATGATTCTATTTTTAGTTAATTTTCATTGCATGAATAAATATATAAAACCAGAAAAAATAATAATAAAAAAATAAATAAATAACGCAACCATAAAAACCCCAAACTTTACAAAAGGACTCTCTCTTCAAATTTCAAAATCGAATAGAGCAGGCTTGCCCAGTAATAAGTGGCCAGTCGCTCCAGTAGAGAGTGATGTTTTTCTTTTAATGAATATCAATAAATTACTTAATTGTAACTTAACTCTGTACGTTAATACATCCAGTGAGGGAAAAAAATATTTGATCCCCTGCTGATTTTGAACGTTTATCCACTGACAAAGAAATGATCAGTGTATACTTCTAATGGTAGGTGTATTTTAACAGTGAGAGACAGAATAACAAAACAAAAAATTCCAGAAAAACACGTCAAAAAAGTTATACATTGATTTGCCTGTCAATGAGTGAAACAAATATTTGATCCCCTATCAATCAAATTTCTGGCTCCCAGGTGGTGTCTTTTATTCAGGTAACGAGCTGAGATTAGGAGCACTCTCTAAAAGGGTTGAAAGTGTTCTGGTCAGATGAGACCAAAATCGAGCTCTTTGGCAACAACTCAACTCACCATGTTTGGAGAGGAGGAATGCTGCCTATAACCCCAAGAACACTATCCCCACTATCAAACGTGGAAACAATATGCGTTGGGGTTGTTTTTCTGCTAAGGGGACAGATCAACTGTACCGCATCAATGGGACAATGGATGGGGCCATGTACCGTCAAATCTTGAGTGAGAACCTCCTTCCCTCAGCACACAGCAAAGGCAACAAAGAAGAAGCACATTAAGGTCCTGGAGTGGCCTAGCCAGTCTCCAGACCTTAATCCCATAGAAAATCTGTGGAGGGAGCTGAAGATACGAGTTGCCAACCATCAGCCTTGAAACCTTAATGACTTGGAGAGGATCTGCAAAGATCAGTGGGACAAAATCCCTCCTGAGATGTGTGCAAACCCGGTGGCCAACTACAAGAAACGTCTGACCTCCGTGACTGCCAACAAGGGTTTTGCCACCAAGTACTAAGTCGAAGGGGTCAAATACCTATTTCACTCATTGATATGCAAATCAATGTATAACTTTTTTGACAAGCGGTTTTTTGGATTTTTTGTTGTTGTTATTCTTTCTCTCACTGTTAAAATACACCTACCATTAAAATTATAGACTGATCATTTCTTTGTGAGTGGGCAAACGGTCAAAATCAGCAGGAGATCAAATACTTTTTTCCCTCGCTGTATATGGTGTTTTGTCTGTATTTTATAAAAGAAATAAAATTAAACCAGTTATTTTTATTTTTGGGGATTTGATTTTCCTGCTGTTCCTTCTTAGCTCGCGACATACATTTGCTAAAAGGAAATACATGTAACAATCAGCAGCAAGGGTGAAATTAAAAAATGAAATAAAAAAAGTACTAGACTGATTTTACTTCAGGGTCTACGGCCAACGTAATTGTTTTCCTGATTCCAACAGAGCATTCCCCACAGTAAGTCTGCAATACTGATTTCTCCTTTAAAGTTCCAGGCCTAAGTAAGTGCTTGGTTTGCGCTACATGATCAAAGTGAACAGAGATCAGAGACTGTTGAAGTCAGGATTTGGAGATAAAAGGGACAGAAGAAGAATAGGAAAAACCTAAAAACATAAACAATAGAAGTTACTGCAGTATAGCAAGGTGAGCATGACTTCATCTTTGGTGAAACTATTGGCGGCAAGGAGCTGGGGTCTGGAAGGGATAAGACAAAAGTGCTCATTTTTGCTACATGAAAAGAATCAAATGTCTGAACTGATTGCTCATTCATACCAGCCAGAATGTGAGTGAATCAAACTCACACTTCTCATAAATTTATACATACACTGCCTGTTAATTAAAAGATCATGTTTTCTCTTCCCAAACATGCAAGGATGGTGACGCCATTCATACAATTGTTTCCCTAATAATTGAGGAATAATACGGGGTTCACCTCAGTGCAGTCTGATTCCCTAATCTTGTTGCATGTCCTGGTCTGCCACAGATTAGTGAGAGTTACAGTCCCAATTGGCAGTTGTCACCATTTTTATGGTGGGGCAGCTAAAAATCTACCACCCGTGACTGTAAATGTATGCCCCAGTGCTGACTTACTAATCCATCCCATGAACCCAGGGGCGGACTGAGCACTCGGGCAAATCGGTCATGGACCGAGGGCCCGAGGCTCTGGGGGGCCCGTCCGCTGTGCAGTGAAGTAACAGCTGGGCTGGGGAGTTAAACATCTCCCCAGCCAGCCTGCACACAGCAAGGGGCCCGCACGGCATTCCGCGGGCCCCTGTTACAAAATACAATCTCCAAAATACAATTTGCCGGTCCCAGCAGGGCACACCGAGACACAGCTAATGGGGTCTTTCCAAAGACCCCACTAGGCTGGCTCTCGGTGTGCCTGATAGATAAACAGCAGGAGAGCTGTCTGTAACAGACCAGGCAGCTCCGTGCTGCTCATTAAGCAGGAAATGACATCATGTGTCACAAGTTCAATGAGCTCTGCGGAGCTGCCTGATCACTGATACAAGCAGTACAGTATGTGATACAGCATGCCACAGGTAAGGGAAGGGAAAGATAAACAGGTTAATTTAAATTAAAACTCTGTATAATCAGCCCCTATAACCCCTCTGTCCCCTGTAGCCCACCTACCCCTGGACCCATTCTAATCCCTGCAGCCCCTATAACTCCTCTATAACTCCCCTATAACTCCCTGTAGCCCCTCTACCCCCTGTAGCCCACCTACCCCCTGTAGCCCACCTACCCCCTGGAGCCATTCTAACCCCTGTAGCCCACTTACCCCCTGAACCCAGTCTAACCCCTGCAGCCCCTATAATCCCTCCATCCCCTGTAGCCCACCTATCCCCTGGACCCATTCTAACCCCATGCAGCCCCTATAACCCCTCTATCCCCTGTAGCCCACCTACCCCCTGGACCCATTCTAACCCCATGCAGCCCCTATAGCCCCTCTATCCCCTGTAGCCCACCTACCCCCTGGACCCATTCTAACCCCTGTAGCCCACCTACCCCTAGTCCCATTCTAATCCCTACAGCCCCTATAACCCCTCTATCCCCTGTAGCCCACCTACCCCCTGGACCCATTCTAACCCCTGTAGCCCACCTACCCCTGGTCCCATTCTAATCCCTACAGCCCCTATAACCCCTCTATCCCCTGTAGCCCACCTACCCCCTGGACCCATTCTAAGCCCTGTAGCCCACCTAGCCCTTGACCCATTCTAGCCCCTATAACCCCTCTATCCCCAATAGCCCACCTACCCCCTGGACCTATTCTAACCCCTGCAGCACCTATAACCCCTCTATTCCCTGTAGCCCCCCTGCACCTATTTTAAGCCCTGCAGCCCCTATATCCCCTTTACCCCCTACAGCCCTTCTACCGCCTGCAGCTCCTCTACACCCTGCAGCCCCATACAACTCCCCTGCAGCCCCTATAACTCCTCTACTCCCTGCACCCTCTTACCCCCTGCAGCCCTTCTAAACCCTGCACCCCCTAAAACACATCTACCCCCTTCAGCCCTTCTAACCACTGCAGCCCCTCTACAGTCTATAAACCTCCTACAGCCTCTCTACTCTCAAGAGCCCTTAAAATACCTTACAGCCCATAAAATATCTGCATCCCCTAAAGGCCCTTACCTCATACAGACCGTCTACCCCCCATAGCCCCTCTATCCTCTTCAGCATCCCTACACGCTATAGCCCCTAAAATCCCCGCACACCCTACAGCTCTTATATCCCCTACAGCCCCTACATTCCCTGCATCAACTAAAGCCCAATGAACCCCATGCACAAACTACAGACAATTTCCCCTACACCCACTACTGCATATATTGCTCTCTGCACTTACCACAGCCCCTATCCCTCCCCTACATCCACAATAGCCCCTATAACCCCTACCCCCACTATAGGCTCTATCACTCCATGTCCCCACTAAAGCCCCTATAAACACTACAGCTTCTATGCCCCTGGCATCCACTGCAGCGTTTATCCCCCATGTCCCCTGCACATGCTACAGCCCCTATTACCCCTTGCACTCATTAAAGCCCCTATTAACCTCTGCACCCACTATGGCCTTTATAACCCTGCATCCTATGCTATGACATCGAACCGTCCCTACACCCACGTGAATACTACTATGATTTAGTTGTATAAATTACTAGTCTCCGCCCCCCTCCCTTCCATTTTTGATTGTGGGTTCTTTTTATCCAAATTTATTTAAATGGGAACTATAGACACCCAGACCTCTTCAGCTCATTGAAGTGGTCTGGGTACAGTGTCCCAGGTTCCTTAACCCCTTAAGGACACATGACATGTGTGACATGTCATGATTCCCTTTTATTCCAGAAGTTTGGTCCTCAAGGGTTTAAACCTGCAATGGCAATTATTGCAGTTTTTGAATAAACTACACTAATTACCTTTCAGGGTTAACTCCATCTCTAGTGGCTGTCTACCAGACAGCCACTAGAGACCTTTGCGTCGCTAGGCAACTTTTGGTCACCTAACTGACGCTGGACGTCCTTACGCTATGCATGAGGACATCTAGCTTCATACAAAACCCCACAGGAAAGCTTTATACAATGCTTTACTATGTGGGAATTCCTAATGTGAGTGCAACGCCTGAACCAGCACCGAGGGACATCAGTGCTGGATTCAGGTAAGTGACAGAAGGGGGTTTTTATCTGTGGGTAACTATAGTGCCAGGAAAACTACTTTGTTTTTCTAGCACTATAGTTTCCTTTTAAATAAACTCTAATTCCACATATCCTGACACGACACACAAAGACATACATATATAATTACACCAGGGTTCACAGTGCATATACACACAAAAGCATACATTCACGTTACATGCACATACAATCAAATAAACGGTACATCTACTCAAGCACATATATTGATCTGCAGGGGGCCTGGGTCCTAGTTTTGCCCGGGGGCCCAAACCACTGTCAGTCCGTCCCTGCATGAACCCCTACACTACGCTAACACCAAACATTAACCCCTGCACTACGCAAACCCTTACACCAAGGGTGCCCAAAAGGTGGATCCCCAGATGTTGTAGTACTACATGATGCTTTCCATGCCTTTGAATGCTTTAAAATAAAAAAGCCTCATGCAAGCTGTAGTTTAAAAACATCTGGGGATCTACAGTTTGGGCAACCCTATCTTACATTATCTTAACACTAACTACATTTCCACTACACAAACACAGACCAAAAACTCCTACACTGCTTAACATTGTCACTAACCCTAACCTATAAGATGTCATGCAATATATAAGAATATATTGCATGACATTTTATGTATAGTAATATGCAATATAAAAGATAATTCTCTTGCGCCCCGTTTTTTGCTCTCCATAAGTTTAAAGTGTAATCCAGACATGGACCCCTTGCTCACAGTGCCTCTCAGCTATGACTCACTGATGATGCCTAACAAGGCTGAAACGATCGTCTGGGGTTGCTGTGTCTCTCGAGCAGAGGGAACTTGCTGGCATTTCGGATTTGGACTGCCCGTATGGGTGGGACCAGTCTGATATGTTTCAGAGATGTTCTCTCGGTAATGGCACAAGATCAGCTAAAACCAGCTTGAGATCTGAGAGGGGAACCAACCGAAGGGCAGGCTATTTCAGCTGCTGCCCGTTCTCAGTATTCTCTTGTGCCCCTTTTTAGCTCTCAATATAAAAGATACATTACAGCAAGGCACAAGTTAATGTAATTTATATACAATTAAATACAGTTGATCCTAATTGAAAAGAAGGGACCAAGCATTAAGGATTCTCTTAACACATCGGCCTATGGGCACCCTATAAGACTTCATAATTTACTAAATGTGATGACTTAAGAATCTACCGATAACCATTTACATCATTAAAAAAGTAATTCAGAATAAGATCAGTGCAATTTCTTGGCACTACACTATTTACTTTAGCCTAAAGCAGGCCATTGTTGTTTTATTTGTTGGATTAATATTTTTTATGTGATGCATTCCTACACATTAAATATTCTTGACTCTAAGGAATGAGGCTAGAAAGAGGGGCAGGAGGATATAGGTCCTAATGAGGGAGATTTAGATAGTATGTTTTTGCTCAAATTCGAGAACTGAATGGAATGCAACCCAGATGGCGTCAAGATGCCTTACATAAGTAGTCCGACATAAGACAGTTTGTAGGACGGATCACTTTGATGTCTTCGTAGAACACAGTTCTGTGCTGTCTGGTGCAGTGTAGGAAATAAAACAAGACTGACTATTTGATTACAGTTTGGAAAAACTTTAAGGTCACTTAACCACCCTTCAAATGCAGCAAGCTTAGTGAAAACATTTCTATACAGCTCTGTAGAATAATATTTTTATACGTGTTTCTTGTTTTATGCGAGGATTGTGTACCTTACATTAAATACACATAAGCAAACACATTCATAGAAAGTCTTTAGAAAAATAATGAAAAAAAGAAAAACCTACTTCAAATTTCAGCTGTTTCTTAACACGTCCCTCCAAGTCTTTGTCTGCTTTCTTCTCATCGGCAGAAAAGAGACCCTCACCTTTCTCATCGGGCAGAGCAACTGAAATCACAAGGAATAAGAGGTTTAACATAAAACAGAGCAGATAAGATTACTATTTAACACATAAAACAAGCAATCAATTGTTTATAAACAACATATTCACTCATATGTATAGATAGTCAAACAAACCCCACAAAATTAAAGGGACTGTCCAGTGCCAGAAAAACATATCAGTTTTTATGGCACTGCAGGACGCTGCAGTGCCCCTCTCCCTGCCACCCCCATCCCATGTTGCTAAAACCCCTTCAGTGACTTACCTGAATACAGCACAGATGTCTCTCGGAGCTGGGTCAGGCTCCGCCTACGCTCCTCCCCAGCCGACGTCAGCTGGTGGGGGAGACCTGCCGTGCTCGCATTAGACCTCCCCATAGGAAAGAATTATTCAATGCTTTCCTATGGGTATTCCGGTGATGCTGGAGGTCCTAATGCATAGCGTTAGGACGTCCAGCATCATTTAAAACACTTTTCAGGAGGACTTAACCCTGCAAGGTAATTATTGCAGTTCATAAAAACTGCAATAATTACACTTGCAGGGTTAAGTGTGGTGGGTGTTGGCACCCAGACCACTCCAATGAGCAGAAGTGGTCTGGGTGACTGGAGTGCTCAGCTTTGAATTGAAAAACAGATTGATAATTATACGTTATTTTTAATCGTTCTATAACTGTGCAGCTTGTGCAGTACAGCTTTTTAAAATATGTTTAATGATTCACCATAATAAAAATAAGAATAATAAAAACCTTTAAAATAATGAATTTTATGTCGTCATCAATACCATGTCTATACTGCAACGTCATCATAATATATAATGATTATTTAGCTCAGACAGTTGAAAATAATTAGGACATTCAATCTCACTTTAGGACCAAATGACAACATAGACAGCAGCTGGTCCTTATCACTGTCAGTGTTATATTACTGCTGCTTGGGGCAATACCGAGTGGAGGTGTATATACAAAACAAATCAACAACATATACACATTGATCTATACAGAGATGGACAATTTTATATTATGCACATAGATAGATAAAATCTTGGGTCAGCAGAAAATTAGGTAAGTGCATTATTTTGAATTAAACAACAATACATTACATCTTCTACATAAAGAAAGGTTACACACTATTCCAATACACAAGTATGTCCAGTCCAGGTTCCTACGCTCTGCTGTAGACCTGCGTCTATACCCTGGTTTTACTCGCACCTCTGACGCTCCCCTACAAGACTTCTTTAAGGACGCACCATTCCTATGGATCTCCGTTCCCTACTCTGTTAGACTCTAACCCAGTCTGCGTTCCTTCAAAAAATCTTTGAAAATGTACTTCTATAAATAGTTATTAGCTTTACCTCTCCAAATCTTGGTAACCCACCCTGCAACTGTGTCATCCAAAATACACATCCTTCATTGTAAGCTATTCTAGTGACCTAATTTCCCCATATATGAAAGATGTCCTGCTCTTACCTCTTGTGTCACCAACATTGGGAGGTATGCATTAGATCCAGATTCTCTTTGTTATAATATTTTTTTTGTGCAGCCAGCAAGCAAATTAATTCACACTAAACTGAGAAATCAAGGTACATTTCCAAATTAAGATCAAAATAGCTTAACTGGAAAAGTTATCTAAGTCAGCTATGGTTTTGGTTTGGATACTCTGGCCCAATTCTCTTTTGAATTCATTTTGAATTCTCACTTTCGTGAACAACCTTGTAAATCTTGTGTACACTTATAATAATCAGACTAGCTTTTGTGAGATACACTGAAATTATAACAACAAAAGTGTTTTCTGCCTTATTATATAATAGTGCTCTGTAATGTAATAATTTAATCTATACGGTATATCAAACAAATAAAAATAGTTGATCTAAAAAAATTCTCCACATTCAATCACGGTGTCAACATTAAAGTACAAAAACAATGCATTATTAGCTGCTCACAGGTGAATTGTAAAAGGGTGTGATCAGTTTCATGATACACAAATCAAATTCACACAGCAAAGCAAATTTGATCTGTCATCTCTGAGATTGTTACAATAGTCCCAGGGCAGTTTAGGAAATGCTCTTAGGCAATGAGATTCTGCACAGATTTCATAGAGGCTTGATCGTTAACAAGATACGTTTCTTAGAAAAGCTTGACAAACAGGTAAATGCAGATTAATCAGGAGTTGGCCATTTGATAAATATACCCACAATCTGTAATATCAGCAGTCTTCACACAGCCTGATCAATAAAGCAGATTATATCAGGGAATGATTGACTGGAATGCAGGTGGGTGAGTGCTTTGCTCAGAAGCTAAATAAACAGAATTGTATGGTGGGTGAAAAGAATGTAGGTATCTGTGTTGTATCTGCTAAGGTTACTCCTAATTATAAGGGTTGAACTTAAAAGTGATAAAAGATTAAAAGTTAAATCCTTTATTGAAACTTCAGAAACATGAGATAGTTCAAAGAAAGGGGTTTCTAGTGTAAATGACTGTGGGTAATAACTAAGGGTAGAGATCCATATAAGTAGATTTCTCGCAGTATGTATAAAAGAATTGTAAAACATAGTATATATTTAGAGGTGTCAATCCCTGGGAGTAGCATAGCTGCGTCCTAAATACAGGAATGTAAAGTAACAGCTTAAAACTGGAGCAGAAGAAGACACGTATAGAATGAGATGTGGTTATGATAGCTGAAACTATCCTCCCTGGTGTCTTTATAACTGGGTCACCAAAAAAAACAAGATGGGAGTGGTCCCAAAAAGGATAGTCCATCCAGATACTGGACTGTTTAGAGGTATGCAACAGTATCTAGAGTTCATGTATCAACAGGATTGTATTGGCCAATATTCTCCTAAAGGAGGTGCCAACACTAACTACATATGTATACATATTGATTTTCTCACTCCTCCTGGGTGGTATATATTTGTCACTCTTGGGTCCTCTACCAGAGGCTTGGAGGGTCTGTATGGTATCTTAGCTATTCCTAGAACTGCCCTCTTCTGGACAGTGATCTTAGATGTCCTACCTGGAATCTGTTGAAGCCACTCCCCCAATTTGGGAGTCACAACCCAGAGTGCTCCTATCACAACTGGGATTAATACGGTCTTCACTATATATATGTAATTATCCACAGACTTCAGGTGGAAGGGGTTTTCAATCCCATTTTTTCCCCATCATAACCTATTTGGATTTTGCTTCCCAAGCACTACCAAGCCTCAATAAGCAAACCAGTAACCAACCTCATGCTGATGAGTTGCATTAACAACGAAACAGCTGTCCATGAGTGGTTCACTGGCTTTGCTTCTTTTCCTATATTGTGTTTCAAGCTGTTGTATACAGCAAACACAGACTCAAAGAAAATTCATGTTTAAAATGGAACGAGGCAAAAATTTAATTATTTGTTAAACTAATTTGCATATGCCCACCCAGAATCCTTTGCGGTAGTAACATCGCTGCAGTTATGGGATTTCTGTGGGAAAAGCAAGTCTTATGGCTTGACTAGTGTGCAGATTTTTTGTTTAAAATTGTATTATATATATATATATATATATACACACATTTTATATAAATATATTATTTTTTTAATTTAGCACTAGCATTTGATATTATTTGAGTGGGGATGGAGTGTGTGAAAGGGATGATTTCCTGACATCTTCCTAATAATGCAGCGTGTGACAAAGTACTGGGGAGGGTGAGGGTGACTGCTTCCAAGCACCTGACATGTAAATCCTGCACTGTATTCGAACAGTGAGACATGCAATACTCAGAGGAAGCAGCCGTTCAGGTATAATCAGTAATGCCAGCCGGGTTAAGAAAACAAGAGCTCGGATTCAGTCACTCCTCCTTGTACCTATACAAGGGTAATGTGACACACTGTAAAGAGATAAGACCAATACAAAGACACAGTCAACCTGATCTTTATAATTAGAGGATAACATTGAATGGCTCTGATTAGCTGCCAACAGTCAGGCCCGATTACAAGAAACTCACCTCAGTGAAGCATGTGTGCATAAATAAATCTCCAGTAATCCACCGAGGTAGAGAAAGCATGGACAGACGCAAGATTCCAAAGTTCTATAATGGACTACTAGTCAAGTTTGGCCAAGAGGTTTGTTTCTGAGCATTTATACCGAAATCCATGGAGGGCAATATATCCCCTTTGATGTGTCTAAAACAAAACATGCACCTGTCAGGATACGTGAAACCCCACCTCGATGCAGATTGGGGATTCTTTCTTTCCTCTAACTGCAACTCTGTGTGCTTTGGTGAACTTCAAGTACTGACATCGACGCTTGTGATGTCATTCATAACTCCCAAAATAATTGACTTAGCAACAATTTATTATATATATCTGAGAAGCAAAGAAACATGCAACCAGTATCGAGTCAGGACTGACATGCTCATAAGTGATTAATTTTTCTACCATTCTTCTCTAATTTAATTTTATATTTACCATATGGAAAAAACTTCGAAGTCACTTTGTTTTGTACTTTTTTCCCATATGGTGAATATTACATTGTGCAGACAAAACTAGAGTTTTTTTCTTTCTCTAATTTAAGTATATTTTTTTTGCATGACTGAAATTGATTAATGTTCACAAATTCACATATTTTGTTGATTTATCACTTTCTATCTATTAGGCTCAATTGTGCACAAGCATACACGGAGAATGAAGTGATTGCTTCACTTAGTGTACTAGTTCTTTTGTCAAGTCTATATCTATCTAAGTCTATATCTATATATAGGTCTTTTCCTTGGTTACCTGCTTCTGGGGGCCCCAAGGAATTGTCTTTTATAAACACAGACCAAGCAAAGGTTAAAGAGTAGAGAAGTCAGGATCATCGATAAACAGAGCCAAGTCAGAAACCAGAATAACCAAATGAGTAGAATAAACGCACTCTTGGGTAACTGAGACCACGATTGGGCACTAGACAGTCTGTGGAATGGTTTTAAGATAGCCCAGAACAAGTCCTATTGGACAGCATAAAAAATGTGATGCCAGAACGTCTACAAGCAATCAGAAATGACGCAACATGCTGTAGCTCCAAAATATTGATTCAAGTCAGGGTGCCTATGAGAAGCAGCCAGAATATAGTGTTCTGCATCCTAAAGAACACCAGAATGATGCACAATATCAATGCGTGTCCTACAGGAGCAGATGTTGTAACACATTGGTAGTTATGATGTTTGTAATTATTGCTACTCCTGGGCTCAGTCTATTTATATAAATTGTAAAACCAAGGATTCACACTATATAGAATGGGTGCAGTTAAACATATAAGAAGCATTGAAGATGTAAGGTGCAGAGCCCAGTTAGCTGTTGTATTGGGTCTACAGACAGTAATCCTCTTTCCTCACCGTGGTACGGATTAGAAAAGGTTGCAAACTGCTGACCTATAAGTTTTGTTTAATGATACACGGCTCCATGTTAATAGGTTAATTGACTGTTAAATAGAGTAGTCTCAACGCTAAGACCTATCATTGACCCTCGAGAATGAAGCCATGCGCTAAAGAATTACAGGTTTCCTATGTGATAATATTCAGGTTCTTTTTAAATAAATTACAATTTTAACTATTTAGGTTGTGTTGAACGAATGCACAGGCCACATATACATTAAAATAGAAAGTGCGTAGCCTAGAACTTAAATTCTATTATATGTATAATGTCTGAAGCACCAATAATTCATTCCCCAGAGAGCTTATTTTCTAATTGTGTTTGCCTGGGAAGATTTTGGTCATATTTCAGCAGAGAAGAGGTTAATCCCCCCTCCCCCCTCCCCCGTCCCTCATTCTGACCATCTTAACCGTGACTTTGAAGATCCTTTTCTCAAGGCTCAAAATACCTTGTTGGACGCAGATCAGACAAGCATTAAACAGAATCACTAATTAATTAAGCAAAGTTACATTTTTAAACAGTGTTTGTTGTGTTAGCCAAACACCCATACGGAAAATCATACCCCCCTCCATCGCTCCCTGCAAACATCAAAGAACTCTCTCCTCCACCAGCTATAAAAAGATGTGGGATCTTATCAGCTTTAGCCAGGATTCTATGTACAAATAGCAGTAAAATTTGCTTTTGATCAGCGAGGATGTGAATTTTTTTAGTAGAATAGTAGAATATGCCAGGATTGCATTTTCTATTTAAGGTGCAGCTCTTGGTAGACTGCTCTTGATATGCATATTATCCCTGGATAAAACAAAACAAAACATACTATGCAAACCACAAAGGTCTTGTATAAGCAAAAACAAAAAAGAAAACCCCAAACATTTATAGTTGTCCTCGATACATATATTCTTATTGTCAGTGGGAAGAATTGCAAACTTCTTTCCTGCAGTTTGTAGAATTCAGATGCTGCTGGAGAGGAATCCGTTAAAGGAACACTCCAAATACATAAAGCACTCAAGTGCGCTAAAGAGCTTTTTGTGTCTGAATCTGTCATTTAGTTTTTTCAATTTATAAAAGTACCCATTTTAAACGAAATCTGCACTTTCGTAACTTGGTACCACAACACCAACCTAGCTATCAATCAGACAGCTGGGAGTTTGTTTTCACAGAAATTACAAATGGAGAAGGCACGCCAGGCTAGGGCACACCTAATAATGTTTCTCAATGAGATGTACTACAGTTCACTGGTACATATGTGAATTGAAAGTCGCATGTGCATGTGTCTCATTGAGAAGCCCGATTGATGAAACCATTGCTAGAGGCTGAAAATTTGATCTACAGCTTTTGCAGGCAGGAAAAAAAAAATAACATTCTTAAAAGTTATCTACTAAATAGTGGGAAACAGATTTCAGTGGAGTGTTCCTTTAATCAAGGAAGGGTCTCAGAAAAACTAGATGCAGAAAATGCCCAGGCACTGTGTTCCAGAATAATGTCAAACAGTTTTGGAACGTTGTGACTTTATCTGGGGCTCTTCCCAATGCCCAGAAACCA
The DNA here is from genome assembly GCA_933207985.1 of Pelobates cultripes. Lineage (NCBI taxonomy): Eukaryota > Metazoa > Chordata > Amphibia > Anura > Pelobatidae > Pelobates > Pelobates cultripes. Next base: position 40,957,855 of record OW240923.1, read on the forward strand.
CCACTCATGAAGAATGTCCATGAAAACTAGAGCAGGCAATAAATCACTGAGGAGTAGGGGCAATTAAAGCATGATCAATATTGCAATAATACAACATATGTTCATATCAGAATTAACATGAAACGTTATTGCTCTGTGGCTACTGTACAATAATTAAGACAGTGTTTAAAAATAAACAGTATAATAGAAAGATTAACAGTATAATAGGGAATCGGAAAACATCCATTTAAAATCGAAACCATGGTTTATTGTTAAAGTTACGTATAGTTAAGCTATTTACCTTCTAGACGATAATGCTCCTCGCCAATATTATCTTTGCATAGTTCACCTGAAGGGTCCTGGAAACAAATGAAAAAAAAAAGAACATGTTATTTATGTTTCATTATTCTCATGTATAAAGCTATTAACAGAAAATTCAAATACATTGGTACAAGGTTACAATTTACAACCAAGCCAAGGATACATTTAAAGTAACATTCTAACTCGAACATATATTAAAATGTTTAACTTCAGAGTTTCACTAGTCAATTTTAGATTGTTGGGGCTCACTTATAGATTAAATAAAATGAAACTCATTTTTTATCCTGGTCTCACCACTGCCTCTGCTTCTCTTTCATGTGAGATCACCCAGACGGATGATGTCTGTCAATCAAATGCTTCTCCACAGAGAAGCACTGAGGACCATACTGCTCACATGCGGCCACCGCCACAATGCACCAATAAAAATATTTTTACGGAGAAGCATTACAATTACAATGCTTCTCTAAGGGGAGGCCTAAATGTATTTAGTTTCATCATGACTTTGAAATTGAAGACTGTACGTGCTTTACAGTTTTCAGTACTAAGTAATTCTAGTGGCTAACTGACTGACAGATGTCACACTAACTGATAAATGTCAACATTGCCATCTGTCGCTTTGCTACGTAATGGAATGCTGCAAACACCTAAAGCAATCAAGCATGCTGAAGTGCTCTATGTGTGAAGAGTATGTCCTCTTGTTTCATTTTACAAAAAGTGCAGAGTAGAATAGAAATTGCCACTTTTATAAATTAACCTTATTATGCTGCTTGCCTGTCAATCAGAAAACTGGACTTATCACATCCTAGTAGTTTAGCTCAGTGGAACTAAACTCTGGGCAGGCAATTGTCCAGAGTACCTGCCTTGCAAAGACTTCTCACTGGGCTGCATTGAAATTGTATTACTTCCTGTACTCCAGGTCACTTGTTGACCTGTCAGTTATAATGTAGTACGGTGGGAAAACGTTAACATGGAACCACAGTGCCATACAGCCACTAAGTCCGCTCAGTTTGAATTTTTTTTTTTAAATTTAAACAGATTGCCCTTTTCACCTTTTTGAAAATGATCACTCCAAGTACCATAACCACTAGAACCCACTGTATAACAACATGACTTTGGTCCACCTGGGCTCCTGTGCCACATCATTCCCTTGAGCTAAGCACAATCCAATACAAGGCTGCAGTAATAGGCTGAGAGCACTTAGTTGATGCTGTATGACCCTGATAATTTACTCTGGGAGGACAGCAGGGTACTCCTGGCACCATAACCACTATAGTGGGTTTTAGTGGTAAAGTGCTTAGTGTTTTCTGTGATTTTCATAATTTTGAGACGTGACGAGTCTAAATAGAATGCATAATTGACCTCCTCAATATTTTTAAAGTTGCTAACTGAATTGGTATATAACACCAGACATACTGTTCAAAACAGTACCGCTAATCATATTAGAATTTAAAGCTTACACATATAAGAATCAGTAATCATAAAACATAAATGTTGATTTGTCAGTGCGTTCAATCCTACTCAAAAGTCAAAGATAAAAATATTCATACTTGAGGGCAGCTAGTCCAACTGATTGATCCTATAAATATTTCAAATATTTTACTACTGCTCTTTAATAGTTACACTACTGTTGTTATTTGTTTTTATGAAGAACATTCCAATTCTACAGCAGTGTACAAAAGAAGAGAGTAACAAACAAGTTGACATAACAAAAAAAATAAAATACAACATAAGAAACACACACTTTATGGCCAAACATTTGTGGACTCCCCTACCAATTATTGAGTTCAGGTGATTTACCCATTCCTAAAAAGTGCATAGAAGTGAAAATGTGTTCTCTGGATGACAGCTGAAGAATCTAGTGGACTTCTGGTTGTAAGGGGCAATGGAAACAATGTAGTTCAATGTTTGGGATGTTGTCAAGATTGTAGTAAATACACAAGATCCAGCGCGCTCACTTATCCACTAAACAGAACTTCAATATTGACAGATTTTATTTGATTTTTTAAAAACACCTAATCTAGGCAAAAATAATGGGGGTTTAGTTACATTATATTATCATACATTGCATAAGCTTGCCACAACGTCAATGTACCCCATCTTTGGCAGGTCCTATTCTAACATAAAAATTTGCTCTGACTACCCCAATGTCCCTAATGACACACTTTCTTAGAAACATGGATTTCCCCCCGGGTTTGACTCCACACAGCTTTGGGGGCCTGAGGATGCCGGTCTTCAGAGAAACTGCTATGTTTACATTAGGGTTAATTGACAGCCGCTAGAGACGCTTCCGCGCTTCTCACTGTGATTTTCACAGTGAGAAGATGCTGCCGTTGATAGGAAAGCATTGAAAAGAGCTTTCCTATGGACTGATTGAATGCGCGCACGGCTCTTTCCGCGCATGCGCATTCAGCGAATGGCGTCGGAAGAGGGAGGAGAGTCCCCAGCGCCAAGGGAGCCCGGCGCTGGAGAAAGGTGAGTGTTTAACCCCTTAAAGCCTCTTAAGTCCAGCGGGAGAGGGACCCAGAGGGTGGGGGGGACCTATTAACACTATAGTGCCAGGAAAACTAGTTTATTTTCCTGGCACTATAGTGGTCCTTTAATTAATTAAAAGAATAGTCATGCTGTAACAATATATTATAAAGAGTGAGGAAGTTAACAAATTAGTATTATATAATTGTATATAGATTTACTTTGATTGATAGGTTTGCTTTTGAGTCTGCTAGTACAATGCACAGATTGTTGTATATGCCCTTCTGAGGTGAAGTCAAAAGGGCTAGAAACACAACTTTGCCGCAGATAATGTATCTTTGAAGAAATGAGTTATATGTATCGTTAGCCTTGTGGCATGAGATATGAAGCGTTTTTTCAACTAAACCCAGACTTGTAACAAATTGAAAATCAAACTTCAAAATATTCGCCAACCTGCTCTACGCATAACTTGGCTACTTTAGCCTAAATTCAGTGTTCAGGGATAAATAACTGTAATGTTGCATTTGTTCTCGTTCTTGCCTTTTTTGGTGCACCGTATTTTGGAGTTACGTTTTTTGCATTTTGAACAACATGTTGTCTGATGTCCTTTGTTTGGTGGTAACCATGTTTTACCATAGATTGTAAACTTGTTTGAGCAGGGCCTTCTTTACCCCTTTCTGTAATTGCAAAGAGCTGTGGAATATAAATACTAATTATTATTATTTTTGCAGTTCTTTGTAACTCATAATGGGGACATCTGGTTAGAATTGTAACCTTTTAGAAAAACATTGGGACAAAGATATTGCAGGATATAGAATATCGGTATTTATGATCAAGGTGGTCAGTGACATATTTATCACTATACTGACTAGGCCCAGGTGGTAGAATATTTGTTTTCTGTAATCCCAATATCTTGGGCAACCCTGAAGAAGTTGCCTTCCTTTTTTATTAGTATTTCTGCTCACTCAGAACCTCAACACGGTGCTCCTTTCTTAAAATTTTCTTTTTAATTAGTTTTGCTGTAATTATACTGCTTGAAAGCCCATGGAACCACGTCCCACCTTCGATCCGACAACCTCTGAGCACCTAGAACAAAGGGAAGTGGCAGCTTGTCTGCCCCCACCTGGTCTTCTTTGATTTTCTTTGCTTGTGGACACTTCCCCAAACAGGGCAAAGTGACGCTGATACACTGGCTTCACTGCTGCCATTGGAACGTAGTGACATCAGTCACTAAGGAGTTTACACAGCAACCGCAGTGCATGCTTGGGAGAGAAAAGGACCGCCTATGGGAGGTCTTTTCTGCTTTCCCTTGTCAGTCAAATCATCTGCATTGAGGCTATGCTCTATTAAGATTTGACAGAGAAGTGGGAGAAAGACCTATTTTTAAACCGTTTTTTTCTCCCATCTATACATTTGCTAGCATATCTGATAGCACAATGTATATATGAAATGTAATGCTCTTTTAAAAGAGTTTGAGTAGTTTGGGGTGACAGTTATCTTTTAAGCATCTGCTATGTATATTATTAATTTGTATTTAATGTTTGAGCGTAAGTATGATACTGTGTCTATTGGGAAGGTGGGGTGTCTAGACTTGGATGGACCTAGGACACCTAAATACACACTAAATACACCACTGTAGGTAGTTCTTTTAAACTCATGCATTATCACACGTTATCAATACCACTGGCCAGTCACTGGCCACACACTTCAAAAGAAAGTCTGTCAATCAGATAAACACTGTTTATTTCCCCTTTAACATAATGACTCAAGCTCTAATGTACAATCATTTTCTTTATCCTTGTGATGGAGACAAGTTTCCTGACCATCTCATCCTCCCACTCTGCTATTTGCCCTCTTGACCTTATTTCTTAAAGGGGCATTAGCATGGAGACAAAATAATGTGTATACCTTTATATTTTGTGCAGTATGCAGTAGAGTACTGTTGTACTGCTGTACTCATATTTCTCTAAAATAATTTCTAAAAGTTATTTGACGCCTGTATTCAGAAGAACAAAACAAGGAAAACACTGAAAAAAATATTTACAAAAAAAATAAAACACTAAAAAGTATTAATTCATGTTTTATAAGGTGAAATAAAGCAGGAAAGCTGATAAAACATATACATTATAAATACCACCCTTCAACGAAAATACTTTTTTTAAAGTTACATACCTTGAAAGCTATAATCTGTTTCTACTCCATAAATATGTCAAATTGACACACTAAGCACCATAATCACTACAACCTTTTTTGTGTGCAATGAACCTTTGGGTGCTACAAGTTTAATTCCACAAGCTCTTATTAGTATAACATCACATTGTTTTACAACACAGTGGCAGGTGAAGGAGGAGGAGTGAAAGTTTTTACTAAAACCCACCATCTCACCATCCCCAAATGCCTCTGCTACAACCCCACTTCCTATGAAATCCGATTTGACTTTGCTTTAGTTTTCATAAATTTTAATTTTGCACATTCTTCATCTTCGCTTTTCCCCATAACACACCATGAAACAGGATTTGTCAGCTTTCTGATTTCCTTTTATTTTTGCATATTTATCACACTGAATGGATTTAGATCTTCATATAAAAATCACATGAAACAAATCACAGTAAATACATTTCAGATATTAAATAAAATGTTGTAGATTTAAAGGAAAAAAGTTATTCAACACTAACTATCTTTGTCTGAAAAAGTAATTGTCTCATGAACTTAGTAAATGCTTCCATCACATTGGCATCAACAACAGTAACCAAGCACTTCCTACAACTGGATATTGGTCTTTTGTATCAATATGGAGGAACATTTGCCCAATATTCTATGTGGAATAGCAACATTGAAGGGGTGTCTCTCATGATCTGCTCGTTTAAGGACCTGACACACCATTGTGTTTAAGTTAGGACTTTGACGAGGCCACTCCAAAATCTTACTTTTGTTTCTTCTCAGTCATCCTACGGTAGACTTATCTTTTGTTCTAAATCACTACTCTGCAACATAACCCAATTACTTTTCAGCTTTAGATCACTGATGGCTGAACAGCTATTCTTCTTCGGAATGATCTTATGTAGGGGCAGAATGCATAGTTCCTTCAACGCGCCCTTAGGCAACATAAAATTGCCACACCATCACACTACCACCAACCATTATGTTTGACTGCAGGTATGATCTTATTTTAAAATGCATTAGCTTTATGGCACACATAAGAGGACTTGTGTCTTCAAAAAAGGTCCAGTTTGTACTTTATGTCAATAGAACATAACACAAAAGGATTGAAGGTCATCAATGTTTTATTTTTTTTGTGCAAATTTGAGACTGTGGGTTGCACTCTACAATTCTCCAATCAATTCCACATCAGTTCCCAAGATGTTTTCCTAGGTTTTCTTCCTATGGACTTCTTGGATTATTTCCCGTGGAACAATTTTGGTAGTCAGACCAATCTTCACACACATTCACCAATGTTTCAAGATTTCTCCATTTTCACTGAGTTTTGCTCAAATTCCATAATTGTAGAAATCACTTTGTAAGCTTTTCCAGACTTATATAGTTCAACATTTTTTTTCTCTATCAGAATTTAGTTTTGATTCCTGCATAATGTCCTTTTTGTTTAGACATTGTACCGTACTTCACATTGACTCTATATATAAGTCATGTTAAATTCATCTGGGCAGACAGTAAATCAAGTCTGGGTGTGGCTGTTCTTTTTGAATCCACTGATAAATTAAATTTGGTTAATGGGTTGAGTAATATTTTTTCACAGAGGGACAGTCTGTGTTGGTTAACCTCTTTTTTCCCCAAACACGATCAAAAATAAAATTTTAAAACAGTTTTGTGTTTAATCAAGCTCTCTTACAGTCTTAAATTACATTTTTCAATCTGTAACAATTCTAAATGAAAAATATGCATAAACAGAGTGAATCAGAAAGGGGCAAATACTTTTTCTCGGCACTGCATATTTCTTCTTTTCGAGGTTCCATGTCTCGATTTTTCCTCAACCTTCGTATCAAATGCACATGGCATTCTTGAATTCTTACTGTCTTTTTTCATGCATCCATGAATATAATAGTACATTTTTTCACTCCCTCTCTGTCAAACTCCCTCGAACCTCAGAATGTGTCCTCTTGTTCAACTATTTCTTTGTCTGAAAAATGATGCATTGCTGAACTTTATTAAATCCTTTTGACATATCTGAAAATGTTTATCATATCATGCCTCTCTTCCTAGAACTATAAATATTATTCTTTTGAAGTAATTTTTCTTTTCTTTTTTGATGAATTGAATAAATGCTACATCTGTTTTTGTGACTATACTTTATTTTTATGGGTGTAGCAAAAAAAAAATATTTTTCTTGGGATAAGTTGTATTAAAGATACGAATGTTCTACTTACATCACGGGATGACATCAACAGGAATGCTAGGGTTCTATTGAAATAATGATTCCACTGTGCCAACTAATTGCAATAAAAAGGTAGATGGAAATACAGAAGCCCAGAAAAAAAATATCTAAACTAAGTGGCTCCATGAATAAACAGATATGTATAAGTCCTCCAAAAAGTGGATATTAATTAGGTCTTATAAATAAACATATTTTAAAATAATATCACAGATATTAAAGTAGTTGTGAGATTATTTTAAAAAAAAATGTGTGTTTGTGTGATTCTTGAGCGTTTACATGATTTGTCGTTTGCTAGGCTAAACAAGATAGCTTTTTGTGATCTTGCCTATAATTATAGATCAGGGTGGTGCAGTAGACATTGTTTACCTACATTTCAGTAAGGCTTTTGACACTGTTGCACATAGAAGGCTTATCAATAAACTGCAATCTTTAAGTTTGGATTCCAATATTGTTGAATGGGCAAGGCAGTGGCTGAGTGACAGGCAACAGAGTGTTGAAGTTAATGGAATATATTCGAAGCTTGGACTTGTCACCAGTGGGGTACCTCAGGGATCTGTACTTGGACCCATTCTCTTTAATATTTTATTAGTGATATTGCAGAAGGTCTTGATGGTAAGGTATGTCTTTTTGCTGATGATACTAAGATATGTAACAGGGTTGATGTTCCAGGAGGGATAAGCCAAATGACAAATGATTTAGGTAAACTAGAAAAATGGTCAGAATTGTGGCAACTGACATTTAATGTGGATAAGTGCAAGATAATGCATCTTGGACGTAAAAACCCAAGGGCAGAGTACAGAATATTTGATAGAGTTCTAACCTCAACATATGAGGAAAGGGATTTAGGGGTGATTATTTCTGATGACTTAAAGGTAGGCAGACAATGTAATAGAGCAGCAGGAAATGCTAGCAGAATGCTTGGTTGTATAGGGAGAGGTATTAGCAGTAGAAAGAGGGAAGTGCTCATGCCATTGTACAGAACACTGGTGAGACCTCACTTGGAGTATTGTACACAGTACTGGAGACCGTATCTCAGAAGGATATTGATACCTTAGAGAGGGTTCAGAGAAGGGCTACTAAACTGGTTCATGGATTGCGGGATAAAACTTACCAGGAAAGGTTAAAGGATCTTAACATGTATAGCTTGGAGGAAAGACGAGACAGGGGGGGATATGATAGAAACATTTAAATATCTAAAATCAACACAGTAAAAGAGGAGACTATATTTAAAAGAAGAACAACTACCACAACAAGAGGACGTAGTCTTAAATTAGAGGGACAAAGGTTTAAAAATAATATCAGGAAGTATTACTTTACCGAGAGGGTAGTGGATGCATGGAATAGCCTTCCAGCTGAAGTGGTAAAGGAGTTTAAGCATGCGTGGCATAGGCATAAGGCTATCCTAACTATAAGATAAGGCTAGGGACTAATGAAAGTATTTAGAAAATTGGGCAGACTAGATGGGCCGAATGGTTATCTGCCGTCACATTCTATGTTTCTATGTCTAAAAGGCTATCTCTCCAAAAGTATGGATACCTGGATCTCCCGAATGGGGGATTTCTGATAAAAAAAATAATTTACTATAAAATGTGTTCATTTCTAAAGGCTAGCATTCCTGTTAGCTACACATTCCTTTAATGACACATACATATAATAACTCTCTCATTTGTAATTGTATTTGAAGATTATTCTTAAGCAAGCAAAATTACATGTAATAAGTAATATATTTCTATAATGCTATGCATTTCTTGGAGCCAATATTTAACTTTTTATAGTCAAACGTTCAATGAAACCATCTGGTGCAAGCCACATTGACAAAGGCTAAAGTTTTTAGTAGCAGCCCAATCCGAAACTGTTCTTGTTTTCGTTTTCCTTCAATCTACCAAAGGAAAGTTTAAAAGGAATTAACATTCTTTAGATTCTTCTTTAAAAAAAAAAAAAAAGAGTCTACAGCATGGATTTATCACCTATTTTTAAAGCATTTCTTTTTTGTAAAAAAAATTGTTGCAGAGAAAATGTGTTAAAAAGAAAAATATGCACAACTCTAAAAATCGCACTTTTGATGAGATCTGATCTTCCAATATATCATCTAGGAGATCTTTTAGTCAATCACTGTCTTCCTATGATACCTATTTGACAATAGCATGTGTAAAGAATTCACATAATTTTTGTAATTTATTTATTTATTACTGCTATTTATAAAGCGCCAGCAGATTCCGCAGCGCTGTACAATTAGTGGAGAACGTACAATATACACAGACAAATACAAGAGGTAGAGAGAGCCCTGCCTGTAAGCTAATATCTAGTCATTGGAGCTCTTTATAATTTTGCATGTAAGTGAATAATACATGGATGCATATATAATACAATGCCATTGTAAGCAGTATCACATTTGCTAAAAAAAAAACAACCCATCAATATTGCACATTTTATATTACTGATCTAATTTCTGTGGATGGATGGGTGGGCAGACTCACATTGCTCCATAAGATTCTACACTTTAGATATCTGGAGTGTTTCTCAAATTATTTTTATACAGCACTAATAACTCACCAGCAACACTTTAATCTACAGCACTCCCCTGCTTTCTGGCAGTCCTGCTGCAGTCCAAGCTTTTAACACACTTCCTGACATTAAAGAATTTCTTAATTGGTTTAGAAGGCAGTGTGGGGGAGGGAAAATGAAATGCAGCAGATGTGGGGACCTCTGCTAAAGAGATAAACACAACTGGGGTTGATTGAGGAATTAAAGCTAGCATAGTAACGGAGCGAAAACTTCTTAGAACTTTTTAGCTTTTAAATGTTGTGCACAATAGGGCAACAAAATAGTAAAACCTTGTTTTTAGATTTGTTGTAACACTATTTTTGTATTCTTCTTCTTAATCAATTTCTAAGTGGTTGCTTACTATTATGTAAAAAAAAAAAAAAAAAATGATGTTTAAATTGAATGATGGGGTGGGTGATTTCCTAACAGTGAATTATTTATTTATTTATTTTATTTTATTACATATTTTAACAGGAAAGATGCATTGAGATTTCTCTCGTTTTCAAGTATGTTCTGGGTCCACGAAACATTGCATTGATACAGTAGGGTACAATAAAATACAAAAACAATATTAATACACAGTATATACAAAATGTGACATAGAACAGGTAGGAAATATATAATCAACAATGGCAGGTGCATTCTGCTGTGAGGTATGTAGAGAGGGATCTCTTAAAGGACTTCAGGCTTGGGGAAGATTTGAAAGGGTGCGGGAGGTCGTTCCATAATTATGGTGCTCTGTAGGAAAAGGAGGATCGGGCTGCTTTCTTTTAGTATTGAGGTAGACTAAATAAAGTGCTAGTACTGGATCGGAGGTTATAGGAGATGGGAACAGCCGGGGAGAGCATTCTGTTCAGGTAGGGTGGGAGCTTCCCAGAAAAGCTCTTAAACACAAGGATGGAAAGATGAAGGGTGTGTCTGGATTCGAGCGACAGCCAGTTTACTATATCACAATGGTGGGTCCTGTAATTACAATGTACCACAAATCGGCAGAACAAGTTATACAATGTATTAAGTTTATTAAGGTGTGTTTGCTGTGCAGGTGCATATACTACATCCCCATAATCAATGATTGGCATCAGCATTTGTTGTACAATCTTTTCCTTTACTGTAGGGCTTAGGCAGGAATTGATTCTGTACAGGGCACCTAGTTTTGGATAAAGCTTAGATGCAAGTTTTTCTATGTAAAGGCCAAAAGATAGATTGGGGTCTAAGAACATACCCAATTATTTGTAAGAGTGGACTGCGGTCAGTGTGCTATTTGATTTTGTTTTGATGGATAGGTGGGAATTGTGTAATTTGTGTAATTTAGGTACTGTTCCAAAGTTCTTTGGGACCGTTTTGTCAGTGTTTAGGAAGAGTTTGTTTTTTTGTGATCCACTTTTCCACCTCTGTAAACTGGTCTTGGAGCACAGCCTCAAGCTGCGGTAGATCGGATTTGCTTGCATAGATTACTGTGTCGTCTGCGTACATGTGTACATTTGAGGATTTGCAGACATTAGGCAGACCATTTATAAATAATGTGAATAGTAGGGGGCTGAGAATTGAACCTTTGGGAACAGCACACGTGACTGGGAGAGGGAGGGAATCGCTGTCAGAAATGGACACGTATGGTGAGCAATCTTAAACATATGATCGGAAACAGGTTAGCGGACAATCACCAATACCAAGACCTCTGCCCCTGATCTGCCTCTTTTTCAGTCTCAGCCAATCCTATGGGGAAGCACTGTGATTGGATCAGGCCACCATTTCAGCTGATGTCAACAGGGGTGGGCAGGTCTAAAGGAAACAGGGACAAAGTAAGCAGCTGCAGACTTAAATACAAGTAAGATTTTACTATATTTAGAGAGGCATGAAGGGACCAGTGTGGCTAGATGGTGGTTTTAACCCTATAGGGTCAGGGAATACATGTTTGTGTTCCTGACCCTATAGTGCTCCTTTAAGGTGCTTTTTGATGACAGTAATAGGTACAGGTCTAAAATTGAACTTGTCTATATTCGGTCTTTGCAAATTTAGTGGGGCCTGATCCACATTTGCAGTTTCAGGATGTGTGTCATTTATTAGCTTGGCAATCAAGGTAGTGGAGCATCCGACAAAATAATTGTTAAAGGCATTTGCTACATCTAAACTTGCAGGGTTTGGTTATCCACTTTAACAGTTGATTGTACAATTGTATTGAATTGTCCAAAAAATGTCAAACTGTCTATGTTTGAAAAATAGTTGAATAAAAAAACATATGGCAAATTCAGCCGTTTTGGGCTATAATTGGCAGTCTAGCTGCTAGTTTCCCAAAATAAGCTGTTTAGTGAATAAACAAACCACATTATAATCACATATTTTGTGAAAATTATTCACATGCTAACAACTTTCAGACAGAAAAATTTACAATATAAATAATTCTGATCTTTTTTTTAATATTGCATCAGATTTATTTGGTAATGGTTTTGCACTGTGTATATTTGGTAGGTGTAAAGATTCCTAAATTGGCTCTAAACATAATAAACAATAAAAATCACACTTTTCTTCTCATATTGTGATTTTTTTTTGTGTAGTACAGATGACACCAGACAGGTCAGCAGCTTACTGTAGTAAATGTCTAAAATGTCACGATATTTATTTATAAAATATTTTACCAGGAAAGATACATATATATATATATATATAAATATATATATACACTTTTTTTTTATAGACTACAGTAATATTTTCTAGGTCAAGGAGGTAATTATATTATTTAATGTTAGGAGTAAAAGCTAACAATGTTGCAGTTTTACCCAGAATCCCTTCCTACATGCCTTCCATCAAAGTTCCTCTATATAATCACATTTATAACTTACAAAAGCCAAGATACACTTAAAATGTTTTCTTAACTGAAAGAGATAAGAGTTCTGAAACCCAATCTATAAAACTATTTTATCTGCAAAATAATGTCCACTAAGTTAGACAGAGTTTAAAGTAAACAGAGCATTTAAAGTGATTCTGTCATCAAATTCCCTTCACCTCTCAGGGCCCCAGCCTATGAATACCTCCCTCTTGCCCTTCCCCCAACACCCTTTATTTTTTGGCACAGGGAACAGTACAATTTAAGGTCTTTTTCCACTGCATCCCCATTCTAGCTGACAACCTGCCTAATGAGCATGAATAAATTTCACATGCGTGTGGAAGATTTCTGGTGGCTTTCTTAGACTTGGTATAGCGATAATAAACAGAATATATATATGATGCGATACTGGAGGGAGATAAGTATTGAGAAAGATGACCAAAGATAAGGCATAAGTAACACTCCACCCATTGTCGACTTTTATCAACCTGCCAGTTATACAAAGAAAGTTGTCCCTACTTTTCCATATGAATAACTTTAAAAATAAGCATACTTCATACGGGTAGTGAAGGTATTTTGGACATACCAAAAAAAAAAGAGTAAATTCAGCCGCTAAAGACACTTCCTCTACTATAACACAGTTACACTCTGTTATAGATCACATGGTGTTCCTAGAACAGCATTTGATTGGAGCAGTGAGGTATGTGCATTAGCCTACCAGTGTTTTCCTATAGAGAAGCATTGAATTGGCAGAGATCATCTGTCTTGATGGTATCAGTCCGGAAGGTAGAACTGCATTATGGTGACTGGTGCCTCAAGGGCTGAAAGGTAACTAAATCTCACCTTTCAAACGACATCTAGGTAGGTGAAAGGAAACTATAACATTAGTAATACAGTTTTCCTACTGGAAACTCCAAGAAGGAGCTTCCAGTTTTCCAAATTGGTAAATGGACTGAAAACTTACATGGGGGCACCTGGGGAATCCTGGCAACATAAACATAACAGCACACCCGGTGCTTGGAATGCTCATTTAAGTACCAAGAACTGAGCAAATTTTATCAAACAAAAACAGGACTGCATTCAAATGATTGTTGTGCTGTATGGAGTGTTAATTACCCTTTCTACTTTCAACCAGTAAAGAGGAAATCTGGCAACCATAATGTTATGTTAGAGAGCAAAATTGCTTCGTTCATGCAGAAATGAGGTTGGTTGACCAATTAAATACTGTATATGAAACGTAGACACAGCACAGACACCACATTTAGCCTCATTAAATGTATATATTAAAGTTACACATCAACTTTATTTTTTGTCAGTGTCATTTTTGTTTTTTATAGATATATTTTAAATCTTAGGAATTATTTTTCCTAGGGCAATCTCAGTGGCATTGTGGGAAATCCTAAAGAATTTCCTGTCTAGAACTTTAGAACTTATTCAGTCTTCACATTCCAGCAAGGGGAAATACAATAATGGTGGAAAATGATCACGGAAATGTTGTGACTAGCACTTAGATTATTTATTTATATACTGCAGGCAAATTCTGTACCACAGGACACAGTAAGTAAAGAAAATAATAACAAAATGGCCTCTAACAAGACAGACAAAAAGATCAATACACTCAATTTGAAGGTCAGTTATCAAGTAAAATAGGTGCAATTCTGGGGCAAACCACTAAGCTGAAATACATTCTGATGGTTTCCATAGTGATAGCTCCTTATTAAAGGGAAACTATAGTGCCAGGAAAACACACTCTTTTTCTTAGGACTATAGCTTCTCCCTCTGTCAAGCCCCCCTCCCGTGGTGCAGAAGGGGTTAATAACTCCTTCAGGCACCTAGTTGGGTACACTGCCGATGTCCCTCGGCGCTGCCTCAGGTCCGCCCAGGCTCCTCCCCAGCCAACGTCAGCCAGCGGGGGAGACCCAATGCGGATGCGCGGCAACGGCTGCACTTGTATCAGGATTTCTCCATAGGAAACCATTATTCGATGCTTCCCTATGGGGATTCCGGTGACGCTGGAAGTCCTCATGCATAGCGTTCGGACGTCCAGTGTTGTTTAGGCGACCAATAGTCGCCTATGCACCCTGAAGTCCCTCTAGTGGCTGTCTACGGAGTTAACCCTAGCAGGTAATTATTGAAGTTTATGAAAACTGCAGTATTTACATACTCAAGGTTAAGGGTGATGGGAGTTTGAACCCAGACCACTTCAATGAGCTGAAATGGTCTGGGTGCTTACAGTGTCCCTTTAAGCAAATTGCCCAAATATCCCCTGATGAGTGTATTGGGTGACAAAAACAGAAGAAATGTATTGGTTAGATTTTTGGATGTCCTCTTAGATTGTGATTTCATTTAAGCAAGGCCTTCTTCATCTCTTGTCTTTAACAGTAATGTTAACATGACTTAGTATGTTAATATTTGTTGTTTTAATTCCACAATGTATTATTGTAAAGCGCTGTGGAATATGTTGGCGCTATATAAATTATAATAATAATAATAACAAATGTATGAGTATTGGGATTAGCAGATTTAAAAGGAAGACTAAAGAATTTATGTAGGTTAGATGGGTGCCCTCAATAGCCTATCACGCTCATGACTGTCCGATGGCATTAACATCGTATGCATGCATTCTTGTCTTAAAATGTTAGATGTTTTAACGCAGTAACGTATAAATGCAACTCTAGTAGACAATATTGTTGACCTAAAATACAAGTTATTGGTTAATAGCACATTGAGAAAAAGTAGTATATTTTGCAAAAAAATGTGCCTTCTCTTCTCTAATAAAACAGTCTTAAAGATTAAAGTATTTGGCATTAAGTAACCAATTAATAATCTGTAACTAATTAAATTCCTCAACACCGATCATCTGTTCCGGATTGATGTATTTTCAAACATCTGCAGCAATCGCATTAAAGTCAGGTGTGAAATATCTATGTTCGTTAATCTGCGCAACCTTATCCATTAAAATAAACTTTAAAGGGACCACAAAACCTTTAAACTCTCAAGTGATTGTGAAAATAATTCAATGGGAGAACATAACAAGGTACTTCAATGGGTTTGAACAGAGAACCAGCTTTTGTTTTTTTCTCTGCCTGCCAAATGAAGTGACTCCTAGAGATTTATTTGTAACAGGATTGCTTTTATTCACAGTGTGATGTCTTTACATGAAATCTGTTCTGTATACTCATTCGGAATAGGTAAAACGTTAGGGAATGTAGTGGATATGAAAAGCAGGCTCTCCGCTGTGTTTTCATAATGAGCATTCCAGGCCTGGCCAACTTCAGTTTTCAGGGGGGGGATAATTAAAGGTCCTGTTTGCGTGGCAACAACTACAGTGCCTTAAAGCAACACTTCATACAGCAGATGCCCCCCCACCATCACCACAATATTTTATAAGATTAATGCATAAAAAATTGTGCAAACAGTTTTTTTAAAAAAACATCACCTTCAAAAGTTGTAGCCTGACATTTTGCAGACTTTTTTTTCTTGTCCATGGAAACATTTGGAAAAAGTATTACAGCACGGGTTGTAGAACTTCAACTTTCATGATGCTTTGCCAGCCATTAGAATGGTAAAGAATCATGGTAGTTGTAGTTTTAAAACATCAGGTGATCTTTGGTCAACCTTGTGTGATGTGGCTGTGGTTTTAGGACGCTACTGGTGCAATCCCTGAATTTTTGTCCAAATAATTTTAGATATTTCCAAATCATATTTGACCCTTTGCACAGCACCAAATTAATACAGGTTTTCAATTTTGTGTCACGGAATGATACACAGTAACTTGTTATGACCAAATCTTGCTTAACCAGTACATGTATCTTGGATAAGTAATGATATGTATTTATTTGTTTTACTTGAAAACGGTCTTACAAAAGCCATAAGGACTTCACAAACAGACTCCAAGCACATACTTGCTACTATAACCTGTGGTGTAAGTAAGTTTTAGAATAGCTGCAGAAATGTACACATAATTGTTGGCGCTATGAGCACAGTGCACTCCCACTGGGTGAAATAACTGCATGAAGTGTCACTTCCTCATTTCCTTACAAGATCGTATGACCGAAAAGATTTATTCATGGAGCTTTATAGAATACTGATCATTCCCAGATTAATTCATGTATTTTTTTATGAATAAAACTACTTATGAATTCTGAATTACACCTCCCATAGCATAAGAATGCCTTATCCACTGCAAACAATAACAACAGAATTATCTGTGAATTCTGCATTTTAAACAGAATAAATTAAAATATACATATCTCTGTTTGTGTTTTTTTTTTTTTTTGCAAAATATAATATATTTTTTATTTAGTTTAAAAAAGTAGTATTGGCTGCAGCTTAAAGTGTCTCGTCAGCCACTTATGCTAAACGGCAATTAACTTCCCAAACTCAGCCACATACATGTATTATTCTGAGAAAACAAGAGCCATAATATAAAATATGTAAATTCATACCTACGTGGAATTAAGTCTATAAGGGTGTACCTCGAAACAGAAATATGATTCTATGAAATATTTCCTAAAACAGAATAAGTCTGCTTCCAATGTAAACAAGTCTTCAAAGGCTCTTTTCAGTGAGAAGGCGAAGCCTCATTCCAAGTAAATAGGGCTGCCTTGCAAATTGGTGAAACCGATACTCAGTTTTGTACCAGTTCATGAGTATCAAAACATGGCAAACTAAATGGAACTGTACCTTTAACTCTGCCCCTCCCCCTTCCCTCTTGTGCAAAATTCCTTTGTCCTCCCACTCTCTCCCCTACCTCCTCCACACTGGCATCTGTGTTTGTAATCAGCAGGGCAGCAATGAGCCAAACAGATGAAAGAGAGCATTGTCTCTGGCTTCCCAGCTTCCTGGATGGGCTACTCTACTGATCAAAGGCAGAAGGCACTTCTGTTTGCTTTGTGTTGCCTTAATAAACCCCTATTAAGTGTTCTGTGCAGCTAAAAAACACAACACCAATTGAAAATCCCCACAATTGCGTTCTTTAAATGTCCGAGCCCTAAAACGCACCCTCTGCCACTTTTTGTCAGCTAGAAATGAGATAATATACAAGAATAAAGCACCTTCAAGCGTCTCTGCAAATTTCTTTTTAGAACGAAAAATGGTAACATTGTTTTCTACAACACATTATTGTGTATAAATCGGCTGCAAAGTATTTTTTTTTTAAAGCGTACAATGATAATGAAAAAAATTAAAGTTTTTTCTTGGTTGAGAATTTCTTTATTCAGCTTATTTCAATATTTTTAGGGGCTAATTTCTTATGAGGTATAGTAAATTGACCACCAAAATGCATAGTTAAGATCAAATTATTTTACCATCTCAGCTATTTTGACTTGAAATTTTGAAAGCAGTTTTTCTATTTACTATTTAGTTGAAAAAAATATGTGTTTTGCTTAACCCTTTGAGCGCTAGAGGTATGCATAACAAATTGTAAAGCCTCTGACTTCAAAGGGCTCCGTCAGTAATTTAGTACATGACCCCCAGCCCAGCAATGCCTATCTATAGCCCACCTCAACCCCTACCCACAACAACTTTAGGCCTCGGGACCAGTGCAACTTGCTTTTTCCAAAGTTGTGTTAGTCCTGCCTAGTCTTGTTTCACGGCACCCCATTTTTGTTTTTCTCAAATGGCGTCATCAAGGAATTCCATGTTCTACCCTTATTTGGGTGTGTGTGTCAAATGAATCGCACACCCAAGGTTTCCCATGGACCTGTGTTGACTACTGTGATCACACGAGATTAATCCATCGCTCCCGAATGTTATGCGTCGCTGGACGGTAGTGTGTACGGCTAATGACAAAGTTGAGAAAGGCCATCTAGCTTGACAAAAGTTCCACCCATTGTCAACCTGAATTTATACATAAGGAAATAAGGAAAAAGTAGTAGACCTTATGAATAATTTATGAAAATAAGCTTTGTTAAAAATACAAACTAACAAAAAAACAAAAAAAAAACTGAACAGCAAAAGGGGCGGGTGGCAGAGTTGGGAAATCCCTATTGGGGAGAAGTGACAGAGCTGATATTAATAGGTCCATCCATATCTGGATCCATTTTTCACTGTGATCAAATAAATAACATATAAACAGATGAACCTCATACCAAATTAGATAAAATTATCACAATGCTCCTTAAAACTAAAATAAGTATTACATTCAAAAAATGGAGAAAAAAATTGTATATTTTCTTTTTTTTAATACATGAAGTTACAATCTTCTAAACTTGCTTCAACTAAGTGGAATTGTTCATTCAAATATTTTTAAGCAATCTTCTCCCGTATAAGAAGTTGGATGTCTCTAAAAGAGCCAAGCACAGCCATTCCAGGACCGCTTATTAAGTGAGAGCTCTCAGCTGTACTAAAACAGTTTGGCTACTTACTGTGGGACAATAGCACAGGGCACTCCTGGCACCGTAACCACTACAGGGTATGTAGTGGTTATGGTGCTTGAACTGTTGCTTTAAGACTTTATGACATCGCCACAGATAATCAGATACTGTAAATCAATTGGCATTTAAGTTTTGTCTATAACAAGGTATATTCCTGCAAAGATAGTAGCACTGCTTTATTTATAAATGAACTGGATAACATTTGACATTAAATAAATACTTCATACATAAGACCTTGAACTGTAAACAGAAGAAGTATCAAGCTAAAAAGGTCTGGCAGGTTACAATCAAAATGGAAGCTTTTATGTTTCGTAATCGCACCTATAAATCCGCTCCGTAATACGCAATAACTTAAACAAAAGTGCACAAGAAAAAAGAAAAACAAAAACAAAAGAGCTGATGACATATTGATAGAGCATTAATCTCTAAATCTGGGTGTCAGTAACGGGACAAGGTATAAAGATCTAACTCTGCATGCCAGCAATCCAAAAACACAACGACAGATTTCATTGATCTAGGGCCAACAAATTACTGGCCCTTGGCCCAAAGGCTATTTCAGTATCAGACTCTGGCTCGTTATCAGAACAGAGCTCAACAAATGTGCATCCGGTATCCAGCCAGAATGAAGCCACGTTGCTTCGACAGGTGTCTGTCTGTGAAATAAGTGTTTCTTCCACCACGTTAGGGAAAATGTTAACTTTTTCTCCCTGTACATATCTGAATATATTTAAAATATTTAAAATGAAAAAAACATGTTTTGTTTTGGTTTGTTTAGAGGTACACAGTAATACAATTTTTAAACTTTAACACCGCAATTGTTTTAACAGGTCACTGGGAACAAAAGGATGGCAAGATGGATAAATTGTAAATATAAATCAGCTCCCCTAGTGTAAATAGGCTCAAACAATTGATATCAACTAAAACAAAAAGAAAATCTATGAAAACAAGGCCCCTAAAATCATACATACAAAACAATCCGATATGCAAATGGTCAGGTCACAGATTCAAATACAGTCCCTCATTTACATGTAAACCCAGAATACCTTCAATGTTGAAGGTCATTGATACAGTCCATCATTTGTATGCAGACCCTGGATATCTGCTCTTGTATTACATCCTTAGTATTTAAAGGCAAAATATTTTAGGAACTAGCTATTTGCTTATGGGCGCTAGATTGCATATAAAATAAGCATAACACATTTTTTCTGTTATTCAGTGTTTTGAAGTAATCATGGTGCTTGGACTATGTACGCGCAGCATTTCACTTTCAAACACTGTACATCCAGAGTTAAACCCTTCTGCTGCAGGATGTGTCGCTCCACCAAGCTTTCTGAGCTGACTAATATCATTTCTGTGCATATCCCTGATTTTCAGGTTCTGCAATTCTGCAGAGCCAAATGTCATCACTTCCCCCTAGAAGACCTTGGTTGCCTAGCATGGTCCCAGGTAAGAGGGCAAAACATTTCAAAATGTACACCTGCATTACAACCACTACAGTGGGACCGTCTAAGAGAGAATGGCCACAATATGATTTTTTTTTAATTTAACATTGGCAATATGTTTGCTTCTTTCCAAACCAGAAATATTTCTTGTAAGATATACTGAAAGTCTCTTTAATCAGACCTCTGGAAATGTACTGGTTCTTCCGTAAACTACCCCTTTGTTCTTCAGTAGAGAGCCTCTGTCCATGTGCATACAAAATGACAAGGAGAACAATTAGCATGAACCTTTGCTTGACATTTATTCTTCAAGTGATGTGTTGCTACATTTGTCCTTAGTTGGCACCTCATATGGAAGCTGACCTTCTACCGTTAAGAAGCAAAGTGAATAATAACAAGATAGATGCTTCTGATAATGATTTTTTTACCATTTATGATTGAGATTTAACATTAACGAGATGCACAATGAAAACTTATATATACAAGCATCATAATTACATTGTTTGTTGTTAACCCATACAAACGTGAAACGTATTTCTGATTGGAATCTTGCCGGCCGTAGCTTTGACTATGTGGACCTTCAAACGGGCAGAAGATAGAACATAATGCATGTAATAACTGCAAACAAATGTTTGTCAAATAAACTGGTGCCAGCTACAAATATCAACAGAATTCAAATAAATATGAGCAGGCTTTGCTGCCCAGGACACAGGAAACGGACTCAATGATCCTTTCATTATACAAAAAATGCTACCGGCTAAAACAATGTTTCATCTCATTTCAGTGTGGACTTCTAAAACTGAGCTGCGCAAGTGACTTCCACAACTAAAGATTGTTTATTTGAGTTTGTGTCTGGAACATTTCTGAGGATTATAATACCATGTATTTTTCTCACTCTAACTTCTACAAATTCTCCCCAGGCAATGTGATGGAAATATTCCAATAAAATGAACATGCTTTGAAGATCAGAGTAACTATTTTGCCTCCGGAGAGGCCAATATTACATTTAGAGAAATGGAAAGAACATGACTTTTCACTGAGTCGTTTTACCACGAAACCTGTATCACAGAACCACTATGCTTTCAGAGATGGACATTACTGAACAAAAGAAAAGAATCAGGACATATCAAATATATTATATACTGTATAATTTATACCAAATTATTGCCATTCAACCCAAATTCACAAACGTAACATGAATAGTAGTCATTCAATGGGCAGATTATCACAAAAAATCCTGGGGGAAAAGTTTGCTAAGTGCAAGCATTCCATAATGTGCCACAACTGGTGGATTATCGACACAAAGTATTCTAAATGTTATCATTATTTATTTGGATATAATTACATGATCATACTGGGCAACATGATGGACAGATGGGGGAGAGACAGGATTTGTTCAGAGAAAAGTGAGAGGCAAAAGGGCTGAGATGCCATAAAAGTTTCTAGAAATTAGTATTAGTAATGGGCTAAGGAGTAGGGGAAGAAAAAACCTTCAAGGGTAATGATTTCTTAAAATCACAGCTGGCAAACAAAACCAGTAATGATATCCTCAATACCGAGACCATCGAGTTCACAAATGGCTATCAACAGAAAGGAAACCTAGACCAAGGAGACTATGCAAGAAAATGATTAAGCCAAATATATCCACAATTGATATAACTTCAAGGAAATCGACTTCTGAGGAAGAAACCCCACAGTCACAAAGACTGAGCGACAGAGACAACTCCATCACTAGGGACGGGCACCCGAAGCAAAATAAATAACAGAAGAGACATATTACCAGGAGGGGCCAGAGGGGACACTTACATTAGTCCAAAAGGGAGGCCGCCTCTCTGTAAACAGTTCCCATATATACATTTATCAGACCATAATTGACTGACCCAGAAATACACCTTTTAAGTAAAGGGTTCTTACTCTCCTTTTTACCTACAGCTTCACCAAATAAATTTTCAATGGCATGCGGAACTTTTTAAAATGGGATGTACCTTGAGGCTCAATGATTACTCCAAACAGGAGTATAAGCAAAAAGAAAAATAACTGTAATAGAAAAGACCAACTTTCGGATGAGGAGTACCTTTGTTCCTTCACCAATCAAGCAAATGTAAGTCAATTTCTTAATTAAAAATTAATCTGAAGAAGTTCTCTCTTCTCAATACACACTGAACATACAAACATTACTAAAGAATAAAGAAATCTGATCCAAAACTTGGCTAATGATCCCTCTATAGTCATAAGACTGGCAGACAAGGGGGAGGTATCGTACTGCTTAACTACAAAGTTTACTCACAAGAATTATGTTACGACATATGTACCCTTTCAAGAGGATCCTACACCATCAGTCATGAGGAGTGTTTACTTATGGGTTTATAAACAGGACATATGGATGTGAGTTATACCAATATCTTCAGAAAAAACACACATCATGTATACTGTGACAAAAATACATAAGAATCAATTGAGTCCATCTGCGTGTCTTATTGTTTCAGTAATAAGAACAGTGTTGGGACCCATTGCAAAATATTTGGATTATCTCTTTAAGAAAGCGGTGGAAAACATCTCTAATTGCATACGAGACAGAAGAAAAACTACTCTGGATGATATACAACAAATTTTTGATATGAGGATATTGATACAGCAATGGACAAGGCAAGGAACCAACAAAGCAAGAAAGCATTAAGACATGAAAAGGGACAAAACCAGGCCAGACTGACATTCCTCATGACTGCTAATCAAAAGGTTGATGAGGACAATGCTCCAATAAGCTTAAAATCAAGAGAAGGTGGGGTGTAAAAACAAAATAGGAAGGACAGCATTTAACTGTTTAATTGTTTTTAATTTCTGAATTCTAAGGATACGCTGTGGAGTAATATTTTTATTTAAATTTGTTTTAATGAGATAATTAAATGGTTTATGTCATAGAACATGTAGAGAGGATCCATAACATGTACAGATGGCACAAATGTGGGCTTTTATTTACAAAGTGTATTTGAAAACAGAAATAAAAACACATATCTGGCCCAGACATTAAAATCTACTGAGTGTTTATAAAGAGATCAAAGACAAAGGATTCTCTAAAGTTCACATGGATGATTTTGTCACTTTGAATCTAGAGCAAAGTAAAATATTGCTTCTTGTAAAAGCTATAAATGTTTGCACATTGACCACTCGCAGTGAGGGACAACTTTAGTTAGGACACCAATGATGCCTGGGTATGCCATGTTCAAAATGTCATTACAAAAATCACTTCTCAGCTAACACCAAACACTGCCAGGAGAACATACAAACTTGTGATATCTTGACCACAACAGTACTATACATCTTGGTGTGATATTTGATTTACCTCTGTTAATCCACATTGGTTTGAGTGTTACAGCAATACATTGCTGTCACAACAAAGTCATTCACATTAACATTTCCATAAATGTCTTTGAAATGGTTATCATCACAGGAGTCTTTTTTTCCTTTGACATACAGTATATGATGAGATCAAATATAAAAATAATTAAGCACATTTTAATATGCTACAAATATTTTTAACAAAGCATATTACTCCAAACAGATCATTCAATTCAATCAATTTTAAACAGGGTTATTAAAGAAACTCCAAATTGTAGCAAATTACAATCCAAATGGAAAAATTTTGCAATTATCCTTTCGAACTGCAGAAGATCTCCAGTTAAAGACATATGGAGTAGACCTGTGAAAAAACAAATTAACACTTCAGTTTACAGGCCAATTCAATCTTGTGTGCTAAAGCCACTTAGGCTTTTGTCACACACTACATTTAAACACCAATATTGGTGTCTTTTTTCCCCCTGTTAATTACTGTAAAAAATGAAATGTTTTATTTGTTATTTTTTCCCAGCAAATTAAGCACTTTATGGAATAGCTTTAATGAAGTAAAAACAGACAGACAGATGATATCTCAACATGAGCCATTTGCTCCAGATAAAGATATAGATTCGTCATCCACAGCTAAAATGTTCATAATTTTTTCCATCAAAATCCCAACACCTACTGTATGCTCTTTCTTTGAAAAAGGGTGAGATAACCAGCCTGGGTGACCAAGGAAACTGGTAAATGTTGAGCAATGACAAATGGTCCAATTGATTCTGTCAAATCCCACAGTAATTGCTCCACTTTTAGAACATTGCTCTTGTTTTTCTGCTAGAGAACATTTTTTGTTTCCAAGTCAGCAGAGAATGTACCCTTCACCATATAATATAGACCATATAACATGTCCATATATATTATAATACTCTGAGAATGTATTAAGATAGACTTTCTGCCATAAGGATCAAGCCCCATAATGTTATCTTAGTTATTTATACTGATATATTTAGACAATTTAAGATAAGAATAGACTAAATAACTAAGGAAACATTATTGGGATTAATCCCTATAGCAGACACTGTCTATTTCAATACATTCTAAGAGCTGTCACAAAAAATAGACAAAGCAGTCAATATATAAGGAACAGGGACACATTACCTCAGTGGTGATCCCACTCCCTTCCTCCTCATTTTTTTTTTTGTTTAAATTTGGGCTGTTTATAAAGTTCTTGTGAATTATGCCCTGCATTTGGAGGGACGGGGGGTGGGGAGGGGGTGTAATATCGTAGCTCATTTTAGCTCTTTTTAGAGTTCTAGTAATACATACTGCTACTTCCCCCCTGCACGCTGCAACCCACACAGTTACACACACAACCACGCCCCCTATAACCCACACTGTACTGATATACACACACTGCAGACAACACACATTGATACACATACACAGAAATACATATACATACACGCAGACATGCACTCAGACATTTACATACAGTGCTACACCTGCATATACACTACATACATATATATACATACACGCACTCATTATGTGTGCATATGTAACAATTTTCTCATATTTAAAGTCATGTTTTTTTTTAGTTGGGTTTTCATTACCATAAATGGGTTTAACCGGTCAACCCAGCTTTTTAACGTAAATTATATTACTGTTTATTGATTATAGTCAAAAGGATGCAACTAACCTCTAAGCCAACTTTTGCAGGTGAACTAGGAAAGTATATTTATAACGCCACAACATTCATAATTGCATTTTATAGACAAATGAGTATTCTAAGTTATGCAACATTTGATATTTTTTGGGAAGATGGGGTGGAGAAACTTTAGCTCCAACAGCATTTATGAAGTGTCATAATGGGTTCAGTATGCCTTGAAAGTAAAGGCCAGTCTGTTTAGTCACCACTCATTGAATTGCTTCTCTTCATTCTGTCTGTCTTTTATATGGATACACCCACCTTAAAGGCATACTCTAAGCACCATAACTATTCAGCGCAAGAACTGTTTATCCTACGGTGAGCTGTCAAATGGTTTACAATAACTCTGACACTTACCTGGCTCTGTCTTTGAAGTCTTTGCAGTCTGCATGGATATGCTAGAGGAAAAAATACTACTTTTGCTTTAGCGATATCAGTTTTGTGCAACTTTGAACTTATTGGCGGATAAGTTGACAATCTCTGACAATCAGTAATGTCTAAAGTTTCACAAAAGTTGATATTACCAACGTGGAAGTATGAACTTCTGTTTTTTCATATCAGTGTAGACTGGCCGTAGTTGGTTGTGGTGCTTAGTTGGTTATGGCACTAGAGAGTCACTTTAAGTACAATGACAATTACATCTTTTCAGAGGCAATAGTGCATAGATTGATCCGATTCTTGCATAGAGAAGCTTACAATTGCAACAGTTTGTAAAAACCCCTAGAACTAGTAGACTGTCCCTATATCACAGACATCAGAAGAGGAATTATGCTTTCACCTTTGCTTTGATCCATCCAACTTTTGGGTGCAGCGTGCACATCTCCCTCCTCAGCATGCACATACCTCCTCTCTACATCTCTCAAAAAAACCTAAGCCACGGTAAAAAATTCAAACATTTTCTTTTTTTATGAAACCGAAGCTTAAAACCGAAGCATCTGGTGCAGTGAAGTAAAATTCTGCAATAAATTCAAAGAGGAAGTGTGAACTTGGGTGTTCTCTGCGTGTCCCATTCCACCAGGGACCCACAGAGATTGCACATTCCACCCATATTAATTCCAGACTCTCTCATAATCAAAGCATTCAGTATATGTAAAACCATTCACATATGTGTGTATTGCATGTATTTGTAAAATGCATCTCCCTTTGAGAAAACAAAACAGGGACAAAATGCAGTTACAGATGTTAGTAACAATGCAAAACAATGGTCATATATATATCACTTGTACATGGGCATACACGAAATATCTCTGGATTAGACTCTTGTTAATCACAATTAAAAATTAAGTGCAAAGCATGGTATGACACAAGGCATCATATAAGAAATGTCAAATATAATCATGTTGCATTTATTTTTCCACATGTATGACTGATTCTGCACAAACGTAGTCCCCTTGTATCATGGCATGTCACTAAGATATAGCAAATAACTGCATGACAAGTATGCTATGAATGTGCAAAGAACTTGTCATTGGAAAATGTAAACCATTGTAAATAAAGTAGAACAAAAAAAATTAAAATAACGTCAACAATTTATAAACATACTTATGCCGTCCTACAGTGAATTTTGTAATATTACAAAAAATACTGTGAAAATGTAATACATTGATGCTTCTGTATTTAAAGAGCTTGAAAAACATAAGATGGTCATTATTTTTTTAATCTAAACACGAATTCAACAAAGATAAAGTGTGAATAATTTATTTGTTCAACGTTCAGCGGTTTGATCAGCAAATGCATTTGAAGCTGCTCAAGAAAGGATTGGGTTAAAGACCGTGTTTTGCTGTACACATATTAATTAAATAATCATTAATTAGAGCCCCTCCAAAATTGCAACATCCTTCTCTATTGTCAGTTCTATGTCTGGGACTCACGCCACAAGCCGGAAAAAAATGAAAGGCAAAATCCTTCGTAATTAAATTCTTTGTTGAATTGCCAATGGAAAATAAGACGATTTTAGTGTATTACAATAGCATCATTCATTCAACTAAAGACGAGGTGTTTGGGGAAGGGGGGAGACTAACTGCTCCCAGGGCATAAAGGATGTAACGTATAATGGTGTAAAATATCCTGGACACACACCTAGCTGTTGTTGCGTCTTGCGTTTCTTAGAAAGAAATAATGGTTCAAAGTGGTGAATAGAAGACAATGATACATTAGGTACAAAGGAACACACACAAAATAGAAGAATGAGGTCCTAGAGTGGAAGAAGGAATTGAAGAGAAGAGAAATAGACACTTTCAGCAAACTATAGGAGAGACCATACAGGGAAACGTTGAAGACAACTTTGGCTTCATTCCATTTCATGACATTTGTATGTCTACATTTCGAGCAACATACATTTCAAGAAACCGTAGTTTTCTTCCACAGCTTACTTTTCTACTGCTATTTGATTTGCCTTTGAATGACTTATTGTACATGACAAGCTATTTATAAATTATTTTATAACCTCTTAACTTCTTAGAATGCAGATATTGCATGGTTATAGTCATAGTTATCTATTCACGTGTGACAACCACACTTACATATATAATGAATCTAATATCAAGTTACATGATCCTCCTAAATAATCTTTTCGACATGTGCCAGATATAGTCACAGCAACAATCTTTGAGGTGTTAAAATCTATATGTATACATAGTTTTTTACAGTTAAAGGTTCCTAAAAGATATTAAATGGTTTATTTGTGTATTTAAAGGGGGGAGGGTGGTGCCAAGCACCATAATCACAATCGTCCATTGTACTGGTTCTGTGGATACAATCTCCCAGGTTTGTGTCAAATTGTTTTTGAGTAGTTGAACAAAAAAAGATCCCTTCTGGATTCCTACCACCCAGTCCTTTTGCAATGACCAATTTAGTTATCTCCATGACTTTTCTCAACTTTGTCTTCTTCTTCTATACTCAGCTTCCTTTGACTTTGCTTCACTTCCTGAAGCAGAGTGTTCTTGATGCCTATTGTTGACTCTCAAAAGTTCGCTGGAAGCTGCAAATCCAAGCAAGCGGGTGATTTCATGTGCACACCAAGATTTGATTTATTGGTAATACCATATTAGAATCTTTATGATGGCGGTGGCAAAAAAGAAAACGTAAGTTGATCTCTCACAACCAATAAGCTGTCCTACACTGCCCGGTTTAGCTCAGTGAAGAGAGCTGCAGGCTTGCCCAGTGGACCACAGCTAGGAAGTCAAACTGTTAGCAAACAGTTTACTAACATGGGGATGATGTCAAAGCACTTCTGGCACTATAATCACTACAGTGCACTGTAGTGGTTATGGTTCTTGGAATGTTCCTTTAATGCTACGGAAATGTTGTAATCAATACTCTTTATCGATAGGTAATTAGGTCATTTGTGTAAGTATAACCCTACAATAACGTCTTAATTCGTGTTCAGACGAATAAAGGAACAAGGGATAGGTGTCCTTAAAAGGTTAAAGTGCTCTTAAAAATTGGGAGAGTAAGAGCTGCCTATGCGGCAAGAAAAATAAAAATTGCTATTAGCATTAAAGAAACGATCCTACAAGTTGTGATAAAATCTGAATGCTTAAAAAATAACTTTGTGTTCAAAATCGCTTTGTTCTTGTCTGCCAAAAACCTTTCAATCCCATCAAATTTAACATTTAAAAGATGTTTAACAGAGCAGCCTTTGTGTGGAGTTTGTCTGTGTAAGAGTGGCCTGGATGTTTTCCTTAAAATACAATGGACGTTAAAGCGAGACCAAAAAAAAAAAAAAAAAAGATTAACTTTCTCACATCTGAATGAAGGAAATAAAGAGGATCTCCTTCCAGGACGCTGCATTTTTTGACGTCTGTGTAATGAGACGGGCTAAGAAAACAAGTATTTTATATGGCTAGGACTCACGGCGGAGTTCAGAAGAATTTGGCAGAGCTGAACGCCAGGATTTCAAAAGACTTTCCACATTTCTAGAAGAGATCTAAGGAACAACAAGTTCAAATCCTTCTGGACTCTCTGTGACTATAAAGAGATTGCACAAATGTGCATTTCCCTAGGACACACATCTTGACAAAGTTAAAATGAGCTAAAATGAGTTGGTACAGAATCCACAGAATGCATTTCATTCTTTCAGTTAAAATGTTATTTATTACAGACATTACTAAAAATGGTTGTCTTTTAGATGGGCTTAACTGAGCAGTAATGGTATGTTTATTTTTATTCATAGCATCATTCATTGACTAATGTCTATATTTGTTTGTAAATCTCAAAGCAGGATGTGCAATTATCACAAATATATCTAATCAGGCACATGGACAATACCTTAAACTGGCTATGATGGAGATTAAAGTGGAACATACCCAATGTATAAAAATCCGCTGTCATTGCAAAGTAGAATGTTGTATAAAGCCTGACTTAAACAATTACATATAAAATATAGTTCTATGTATTGTTTTTTTTTTTTTTTAAATATGATGTTTATTTAGGTTTGCGTTGTCGAAAGCAAATCACATTGAGACTCGCAGGTCTCCGTCAGCAATTTGGGTATAATAACCAACGCACAATATGTGCGAAAAAGCTTTTTGAAGACGAACCGTTATTCGGGCACCCAGGCCCACAATAGCGATGGACTCGCAGGTCCCTTTCTGCATATAGATATTTTGTTTCCCAAACTGGTTTATCATTTGTTCGATTACATTGTTAACTGTGGATTTTTTGCCTTCGGCTAAGATTACTTTGTTGCACTCAGGTCACCATTTTCGTTGTACCACAATTAAACATTTGTTGTCTAAACTATGGGACACGCAGGTCCTTCCAAGATGCGACATTGTTGGTCAGTATCGAACATAGCATATTGGTGCTACCATATAGAGAAACCTTTAAAAACAGCCAGAATTAAGACTAGGGGTTACCCCCGTGGGTATGTGTTGATCTGATAGGATGCTTGATTAACTCTCCTTACTGTGTGTGGGTGGTTGGAGACTGTGAACGTGGTGTCGTGAGTGTGAAATTAGGGGGTATTAATTGGGTTGTTTGGTGGTGCGTACTTGTCCCATTTACCCCTATCGTTCTTCTGACTGTCCTGTTGTAGAGTTTTCCCTAATCCCACCTCTTGTGACCTTGGCCTTGTTGTCAGGCTCGCTTGTGTCTTTAGTCTCCGTGGGTGTGTTGTACTGGAAGCATGTCGACCTCTGTGTAGGGTGGTTCCATCCTAACAAGAGCCCTTCCTAATTTTGCGGCATGGTACTATCATTTCGAGTGTCAGGGTTGTGTAGTCGTCGAGGGGTCTTCGCTACGTGTTTTCCTTTTTTTTTTTTTCTCCTTGTTTGTTCCTCCCTTTCATCTGTCATAATATGGTCCCCGGTGGGCGGGTCTCATGTTTTCTCGTGACTGTATTATCGATATTTGCGGCCATATGCAGTGATTTTCAACCTAGGCTGTGTTTGCCCCTAGTTTGTTCGTGCGGTGTGTGTCATCGGTGTGTGTCCGTATTAAGTAGGGTCAGTGGTGTGTCTTGGGGTGGATATGCGTTAGTACGTTCAAGTGTGTGGGGTTGTATTTGCCTACTCCACGTGGTAGTGTCTTCCCTGTTCCACCCTCCTGGTCTGTGGGTTTGTTCCTCACCTCTCCCACCCCCCGGAGGCGAGTGTGTCTAATTTCCTGTCTAGTGCCTCTCACTCATGTATTTCTATTTCTTGCTGGTCTGTGGTGCTGGGTTGTCCCCAGCCAGGTCTCTGGATTGCTCCTCCCACTTGTGTATGGTGTTTCACCTGGGGTCTATGTAGTGTGACAGTAAATATATAGTGGCATATGTGCAAAAATGGGGGGGTGGGGGCAGAGTAGCATATCACCCGACGCGCCTGGGCTTCCATCTCCACCCCTCTCATATGCTCCCTCTGTATTCAATCGTTATTTGCATTTCGTGAGATGTATACATACCATGGTTGCCACTGCTCCGTGTGTTTCCCCCCCGTCCCTGCAGATACGCAATTGTGGATTCCGCCCTTTGTATTTCTTCAACTTTGTGCCTCCACTGTCCCACTGTCGGAGGGTTAGTCGCTCTCCAGCTTTTGCTGCATTGAGCAAGTGTCTCAATATTGACCTCTTGTATACTGAGAGCGGTTCTTCTGTGTGGTGAATTAAAACTAATTCTACAGTCAGATGTGTGGGTTCCCCGAGGATGGTCCCTATTTCCCTCTCAATGCCTTCCCAGTATGGTTTGATGTTTCTGCAGTCCCACCATATGTGTCTGAGAGTTCCTCGGCCGTCTTCACATCTCCAGCAGGTATCCGGTATCGCCGTGTTAATCCGGTGAAGGAAGAATGACGTGCGGTGCCAGTGGGAGATCAATTTGTAGTTCACTTCCTGGTAGTGAGATCTTTCTATGTATTGTTGAATAACACAAAATATACAATGCTCCACACTTATTAAAACAAAGGAGGTGTTTTCCTGGGGCAAAGTTCTAAATGTATACTGGTTTCCATAGTGATTGCTCCTTATTTAGCACCCTCTCCCTTAACAACATCTGTTTTTGCCTTGAATGATGCAATATAAAGGGTTAAAGCATACAGGACATAGCTTCATTTACTCTAAGGGAGTATTCTACATAGGATTTCAATCAACATGACACAGAGCCATACATAAGTTTAAGGCTGCTAGCTGGGTCACTTCAAAATCATCAGCACCTTTGGCTTCGAATATCACTTTTATGCAGATGACATGCAAATCTGTCCTCCCTTGATCTCTCCCCGTCCCTCTTGACTAGTGTGTATGACTGCCTCTCTGCTATTTCATATTGGATGGCTGCCCACTCCCTTAAGTTAAACTTGTCCAAAACAGA
The DNA here is from genome assembly GCA_933207985.1 of Pelobates cultripes. Taxonomy (NCBI): domain Eukaryota; kingdom Metazoa; phylum Chordata; class Amphibia; order Anura; family Pelobatidae; genus Pelobates; species Pelobates cultripes. Next base: position 40,990,023 of record OW240923.1, read on the forward strand.
ACTTCTGGTCTTTCCTCCCTCAAGTGTTGCTACTCCCGTTTCTGTCTCCCTCCATGTTAATGGTGCTACCATCAGCTCCACCATGCAGGCTTGCTGCCTGGGTGTTCTCTTTGACTCTGACCTCTCCTTCACCCCCATGTCCAGTCGATCACCAAATCCTGCAGCTTCCATCTCAAAAACATTGCGTGCACCCGCCCCTACCTAACGCCAGATGCAGCTATGGTGCTGGTCCATGCCACTGTCCTCTCTCGCCTTGACTACTGCAATCCGCTTCTCAGTGATCTTACCTGCTCCCAATTCGCCCCATTGCAGTCTATAATGAATGTGGTGGAGAGGCTCATCTTCCTGTCCGTCTGCAACTCCCACGCTTCATCCCTCTGTCAGTGACTGTAATTGGCTTCCCGTAAGATATATGGCTCAATATAAATTCTGGTTCTTCTATACCAAATCTCTACATAATGCTACTCCCACCTATCTATTCTCCCTAATACACAAGTATGTCCCGTCTAGGCCCCTACGCTCTGTTGAAGACCTGCGTCTATCCTCTGTTCATACTCCCACCTCTGATGCTCGCCTTCAAGACTTCTCTAGGGCTGCACCGTTCCTGTGGAACTCCCTTCCTTTTTCCGTTAGACGCTCACCCAGTCTCCACTCCTTCAAAAAATAATTCAAAACTCACTTTTTCACAAAAGCATTTCAATTACACTGTTGGCTCAAAAACAAAACCCACATTACATCTTCAATGAATACTATTCTACCAATCTACTTCCCTTACCTTTTGTGTCACTTTACCCGCTTCCCTCCAGCATGTAAGCTCATTGTTTTTTCAAATGCATGCTCAGTCTCCAATCTCTGAAATACTCCATTTCCTCCATCAGACAACCACCAACTATCATTGGTTCTTGAGTGCCCCCACACCCAATATCTTCAACCTAATCCCCCTCAACTCAGGAGGAATTTGAATTATCTTGATCTCCAGCAGCTATCAACTGTAATCCATTCTGAACTCTCATCCATCCCAACCTCTCTAGCTATCTCCTCATATAACGCTACCCTCATCTCTGCCCTAGTCGCTGCAGCCCCACTCCAAAGCACGAACTTCAAGAAGGGCGCACCTCCAACCGTGGCACACTAAGTCAATACGCTATGTGCAGAGATGGTCCTGTTCAGCTGAACGCTCCTGGAGGAATTCCCGCATCTTCTCAGACTTCCTCCATTATAAATTAATTTTGTCTACATATAGCACAGCCCTCATCCTTGCTTACTTTTTATCTCTTGTTAGTTCACACAATCCCAAGCGTCTTTTTAATACCTTCAACTCTCTCCTTCGCCCACTTCAAGCCACCCTTCAAACTGACCTTTCGGCAGATAGCCTTGCATGCTACTTTACCGACAAAATTGAACAGTTAAGGAAAGAATTCTCCCCCCTTTCTCAACCACACATCGACCATACCTTCCCTACCCTATAGGCCTTCTCCCCAGCTACAGAACAAGAGGTGGCTTCTCCTCTCCTCTCGTCCCACCACCTGTCCGCTTGATCCAGTACCTTCCCACCTTATCAGATCTCTATCCCCTTGTCTTGTACCATCCTTAACACACATCCTAAACTGCTCTCGTTCATCTGGTGTTGTCCCTGCTCCCTTTAAGCATGCTACTGTCCCCTTCCAACTATTGTCCCATGTCCCTGCTTCCTTTTTCCTCAAAACTTCTAGAAAGACTTGTCTTGAACTTCCAACTCCCTCCTAGACCCTCTTCAATCTAGCTTTCACCCCCTCCACTCTACTGAGACTGCTCTTATTAAAGTTACAAATGACCTAATCGCAGCTAAATCCAAAGGCCACTACTCCATACTAATTCTTCTTGACCTTTCTGCTGCCTTTGACACTGTTGATCATGGTCTCCTTCTCCTAACTCTTCAATCACTTGGTCTCTGTGACACAGCCCTTTCATGGTTCTCCTCCTATCTCTCCCAACGCTCCTTCAGTGTCTCTTCTTCCAACGACACCTCCTCTCCTCGTCCTGTCTCAGTCAGAGTCCCTCAAGGTTCAGTTCTTGGTCCACCTTTTGTTCTCTCTCTTTACTACCTCTCTTGGCAAACTCCTTAATTCATATGGATTCCACTACCACCTGTACGCCGATGATAACCCAGATACACCTCTCCTCCCCTGACCTGTCCCCTGCTGTCCTACAGTGTGTCACCAATTGCCTCTCTTCTATCTCTGATTCGATGTCCACCCGCTTTCTGAAACTCAATCTCTCTAGAACGGAGTTTCTTATTTTTCATAACACTGATCCTCCTTCTTCCCTCTCCCTGCAGGTTGACGGTACCTGCCTCACCCCATCCTTTCAAACTTGCTGTCTTGGTGTCACTGATCCTGGCCTCAACTTTGCGCCTTATGTCCAGTCTGTTGTTAAAACCTGTCGATTCAAGCTTAAAAACATTGCCCGCACATGCCCCTATCTTATGCAAGATGCTGCTAAGGAGTTTGTTCATGCTCTAGTAATCTCTCTCACTGATTACTGTAATTCCCTCCTAATTGGTCTCCCCAAAGCCGTACTGCCCCTCTACAATCTGTGATGAATGCTGCTGCTAGGCTGATCTTTTTCTCCTGCTGCTCCTCTCACACCTCACCCCTCTGTCAATCCTTACACTGGCTTCCTGTACCCTACAGGTGTCAATTTAAAATACTAACCCATACCTATAAAGCCCTAACCAACTCTAGCCCCTCTTACATTTCTTCATTGATTCATAGGTATGCCCCCGCTCAGTCTCTCCGCTCTACTGGTGACCTTCTCCTGTCTGCTGCTCGCACCCTTACTGCAAATTCACGCCTGCAAGACTTCTCGCAGACGGCTCCTTTCCTTTGGAACAACCTCTCTATCCCTGTCAGACTATCCCCTTCTATCTAATCCTTTAAGAAGTCCCTCAAAACCCATCTTTTCAGGATTGCTTATGGCCTCCAAGAGTAACTTCTTTCTCTCAATCCTTCCTCTTGCTCTCTCCTAAAGGGCCACACTCCACTCTCACCTCCAGTTCTGCTACTCTCCCACCATGTCTATTTGCTGTCTCCCTCAATACCCACTCCTAATGTGTTTGTATACCCCACCTCCTGTAGACTGTAAGCTCGTTTGAGCAGGGTCCTTAACTACCTATTGTTCCTGTTACATTTTGCTATTGTCTCATTTTGGTAAATTCCCTCTTATTGTAAAGTGCTGCGGAATAAGCTGGCGCTATATAAATAATAACCAATAATAATAATAATAATAATTGAGTAGGGCCCTCAACCCCTCTGTTTCTGTGCGTCAAACTTGTCTGGTTACAATTACATGTTTGTTAGTCCACCCATTGTAAAGCGCTACGTAATTTGTTGGCGCTATATAAATATAATTATAATATAAATAATATGGGTGTTATAGTGACAGTAATATGACATATACCAGGAAAAATGCAAAAAAAAACTATTAAAAACCAGATATAATTTCCAAGTGATAAAAAAAACGTCTGCATTAGCAAAGTTTATATGTTTGGGTTTTTTTTGCAAAGAAACTCAACTATATTTTATAAAATTTATTTAAGTGAGATTTTTCACATTCAAAACTAATAAAATAGCTATTTTCTCTCATAAATTCTTGGTCCAAAACATTTACTTTGAGGTCAAATTCCTTTTAGTGAGGTCTCTTTTCTGTCAAAAAGGATTGATCTCTGAGGACAATGTGAAAATGCTACAAGTGTAAACGTAAAACAAACATTCTGTAGCTTACATGTTGTTATATGGGGTAGTGTCTGTGTATGTATTAAATAAAAGGTCTTGTTCTCCCTGAATTCTGTTTTTTGCAGCTGCAAAGATTTGCAACATTTTTCAGTGTTATATGACAGGGCCTGTATAGGTCTGCAACTAATTTTATACTACTTAAAAATCTAAATTATTAGTGCACAGTTTGTTAAGGCAATAGTGCCTTGTAGTGGTTATGGTATCAGGAGTGGCCTTGCTACTCTCCTTTGCTATATCTGTTTGGAAGCTCCTGCTCTTCTGGTAGCTGGATGTAGGTAGCTGAATGCTGTAGTGTTTATGGTGCATGGAGTGTCCCTTTAATTGGTCTCGGCTACAACCTTGTGTAGCAGCAGATTTGCAATAAATGAAGGAATGTTTTCATTAACATTTTTACTTATTTTAAAATAACATCTCAATGCATCAAAAAGGGCCAACTCCAACCTGTAGACTCCACACATTCGATAAGCGGAAATAGCTGTAGTCATGGTCCTTTGAACCAGAGTGTTAACAATTGTTATTTTTCCTATAGTCGCTCCCAGAATCCTTTCTAATATAGAAGCAATAACTCACTGTACCATAGGTGTTTGCACATGCAATTTTCCTTTTTTTATTTTTTATTGCAGAGCTTTTCAGAAGGGGAACAGGATAATTAAGGAGTAGTGATAGAAATACCCTTTAAAGAAAAAAAAAAAGAAAGAAAAAACAAACAAAAAGTGTGGTGTTATTTATTTTTACAGCGTAGAAATTTCACCAGGAGCTCCTGATGTTATTTTTCTAACATGACGGGGACCACAGAGGTGAAGTCCGACCCCTCCAAAACTACTAACAACTTCACATGAAAGCCTGGGCCTAGAAGAGAGGATTGATTGTCCGCTACACTTCAGTCCTCCTCCAAAGCATTATTGGCTACTACCTCAAAGCACCCTGGGAGTCTGTATTTATTCAGCTATTTCCTTCCAGGCCTGTTTATGTGTTTGAGCTGAAAGATTAACTCATTGACTGCCAGAAGCTAACCACTCTAACCACTACAAGCGATGCCTGCACTCCCATGTGAATTTAAAAAAATGTGCAAATAAATATACACACACACATACAAAACAAAATAGAGCATTCACCTGAACAAGCAGCTATTAAACAACACGAGCACAGAGACGCGCACATGCAGGATCGTCTTAAAAATTACAATAAAGCTTTATTAGGTTTTCTAATCTAGCTGTATTGTAATTAGTATATAAAACAAAGTTATGTTAAAGTAATGGCAACTATAAAAATACAAACAAGAATAATATAAAGATAAAAAAATTTGAAGCAGTTTGAAAAGCTATTAAACACTAAATCGTTAAAAACTTTTTTAACATTATTATTTTTACTTGTTTATTCAGTTTTATTTTGTCTGTTCAGATCCAATCTCTCAAGTTCTGTGGGGCTTTTATGTATTTTTTGTGATAAGATGTTAATTATTTAAACTGCATAGATTGTTAGTGCCAAATTGACTTGTTTATGTAGTTGGTTTTGTATTTATTGTACAGTTAACGTTAAGTATTTTTCTCATAATTTGTACAAATTGCAAACATATATATTGTGGAAAACGAGAAAAGATACAGCCCTAGCACGGGGGGCAGCAAACACTAATGATTGAACCATTTTTAATCTCAAGACAAATAAAAAATGTTAAAAAAAACCCCACAAAACAATTATATTACGTTTGTTGCTATATTCATAAGCAAATATGCTTTTGTGAGCTTTGAAAAAAAACAACCAATTTTTTAAATCCATAAATCTATCCTGGAACTAGCCGCCTCCATCTTGACTCTTTGTCAATCATCATCATCATCATAAATGTTGTCTTTTATGCCACGAAAACGATAGATTTCCCCTTTGTAAAGGCCCCTTCCCGCAGCACTGAAGTGGTTAGTAACCCCTTCAGTCATTTAACTGGGTCCAGCGCCGATGTCCCTCGGTGCTGGCTCATCTCCGCCCACGCTCCTCCCCACCGATGTCCGCCGGGGGGAGACCTAATGCACATGCGTGGCAATGGCCGCTCTTGCATTAGGACCTCCCCATAGGAAAGCATTATTCAATGCTTTCCTATGGCGAAAATCTGATGCTGGAAGTCTTTATGCAAAGCATGAGGACGTCCAGCGTCAGATAATGGACCAAAAGTCCATTTGGATTCAGGAAGTCCCTCTAGTGGCAGCCACTAGAGGAGGAGTTAACCGTCAGAGGTAATTATTGCAGTTTATAAAAACTGCAATAATTACCACTGCAGGGTTAAGGGTGATGGGAGTTTGCACCCAGACCACTTCAATGAGCTGAAGTGGTCAGGGTGCCTACAGTGTCCCTTTAAAAACATTTGAGTAGAGGGGAATTGAAACACTTTACATTGATCACTAGCATGCAGAAAGTTGATAGTTTTTTTTAACAAGGATCTACGATACATTGTCATGCTAGTAAATGTGTAAAAGGAGTGGAAACATATTCTCGCTGCCCAACTTTCCATAGCTTTAAGATTGCACATGGGCAAGGAATTCCTATAAGAGTTAATGAGAACTGCTCATGCACACAGTGCAACTGAAATGATATCATTAGACTTTAGCTGAATAGGATGAGATGGCGGAACCCCATATGTGTATGACTCATTGCAAAGAGGGAGTCATACTACTTGTGCATGCACAGAACAGCCAACATTTACTTTAAGTAATGTCAAGGGATACGTTTATGATTGTACTAGGCATGCAAGTGTGGTTCACATTAATTCCAATAGGGCACATTTCACAAATGCATTACAATGACGAACATATAACCAACTGGAATGAATAGAATCAGAGAATGTGTGAAACATCTCCTGCACTTTATAATGTGCTAATACATCTACTGAAAGAGGCCAGAGCTACTAACATTTATAAAGAATAATGTTTTTAATTGGGTAGCAAAAAAAGCATAATTTCATAGCAATATATGCACACGTATAATGTAAATCATATAGGCATAAAAAAGTGACACCTTATATCTTTCTATACAATTTACAAGCACCAAGTTTTCTGGAAGCCAAAAAAGTGATGTTTCTTTAATGCCCAGCCACGCAGTCTAATGAATGTCCATAGTTACCCACTCTGGCTGTAACACATAAAGGTAGGTGTATTTAATGCTTAGCACACTGTACAAAACAGAACCAGCACCCTGCTTTGAGGCTGCTGAACTTCCGTTTTGCTTCCACCAGCTGGAAATCCAGATGGTTCTTTAATAAACTGTCAGCCAACGCATCTGTTTCACGTCAGGGCCCGAAATAATGAATTTATGGGGAGGGGGCTCAGCATCCAAAACTCTCTGTACGTGGGGCTGAACTGAGCTTATAGGAGCAACTGGTATCACTCAGAAATAATTCCTTGGAATCCGGCTTTGTTACATCGCTGGCAATGAAGCTAATCCTTTCATTATGTCACAAGAGCATTTAGCCCCTTTTAAAGGGACATTCCCACCAAGGACAAAAGTGGGCAAACAGCAATGACATGTTTATCCACTTTGCACTTAGTAAGATAAAGGTTCCATAGGTAAATAAAGATCAACAAAACTGCTGGCCTAGTGTACTGACTGGAACCTATAGTAAAATTACATCTTATCTATACATTTGCTAGAACCAGGTATGGCAAAACAAGACTCATGGTTGTCCCCAGAAAGTTCCTTCACCTGTTTTTGATTTTTTTTTTTTTTTTAACTCTCAACCATGTATTTTTGAAACGTATAGTAAAGTGATTGGATACGCAAATCCTTGTTCCTTAATTCCAGAGATGGTTCAATCACCTAATTAAATAGGCATACACTTTTGTTGACATTTCTTGAGGCCCAACGTTTCTCAAGGCTTGCCCATATTCTAATTAAATGTCTGTTTAATTTACATTCTGCTAAGTCCTTGCCAAATAAACTTTCTCATCACTGTTACTACCCTGACTTAACCTTGCTATGGATACCAGCAAAAACTCAATCCCATTGAGAACTCTCGGAGCAAAGCCTTAGTGTGCAAGCATTGATGTATATAGAAAACTTTACCAGAATCAAGGTTTTCATGCACATTTTCTGCATGATCAAAAATAGAGAAACTAAAAATCTACACTTTCCACCATGGTGAAATCCATCCAATTTGGGACAATCATAATGCATATAAATAGATATTATTATTACTCTTTAATCAAGGTTTAATGAAAGGGCTAAAAGTGCACCAGTTACCATAGAAACTAATGGAGTTCAATTTTTTTTAGAAACAATGAGTCAACAATCAACACTCTATCATGGTTATTCACAAAAGTGAGAAGAGTTGGGAAATTCAAATTTAGGGCCAAAGTAGTCTAACTGAAAGTTTGGGGGATTGTATTGAAATTCACTTTGAATTCACTTTGCATTCTTGATTCTCACTTTAGTGGATAACCCTGTACAGGGGCGGGCTGGGCCGGGGGGCAGGGAGGCAATTGCCCCCCAGGCCGCCCTAAAATCTGCAGGGCCGGCCCTTTAAATGCTGCAGCCGCCTGAGCGCTCTGTTAAGAGCGGTCAGGCGGCTGCGGCTGCTCCTCTCCTCCCCTCCCCTGTAGCGTGGCCGAGCTGCTTGCTGGTCCGCGGTGCCCGGCCGGACTGATAGGAAGGCGCACGCTGAGTGTGCACTTCCTGTCAGTCCGGCCGGTTACAGGAAACAGAAACTCCAGTTCCGTGCGGAGTTTCTGTTTCCTGTAACTGGCCGGACTGACAGGAAGTGCACACTCAGTGGGCACCTTCCTATCAGTCCGGCCGGCACCGCGGACCAGCAAGCAGCTCGGTCACGGTTCAGGGGAGGGCAAGGGAGAGGTGAGGAGGGGGG
>OW240923.1:40998741-41108553 GCA_933207985.1 Pelobates cultripes
TTTTACAAAAAAAAGGAAAACGAAAACACAGCACAGATTGTTTTCAAACATCACTTAGTTGTGGGTAGAAAAATAAGACGCTTTCAAAGGTTTTACAATCTTCCTGTGAAATCTTGTGTTAATCACTTGATCTACTTTCCAGCCCTCATATAGAGGTATCTTGCTCTTTCCAAAGTATTTAGAAAACAATCATTAATCAAAAGATAGAAGAAACACAAGTGTTGAAATGAACTATCCTGCTGGAGAGTGACACATATTTGTGCAAAGTACAGATTCAAAGCTGTAAAACAGGATTTAATCTTCCTTTGAAAGCCTATAGGTGTAAGGGGGATGGTATTAATATTAAGTTAATTAATTTGCCTTGAAGGAACTGATCTTACACCAATCCTAGTTGTAAATGGGTTAACTGAAGGTACGGTGCTTCCAGAAAATCAGAAGTCATGCCAAAACCCACAACTTGTGAGGCATGCTGTCTCAAAACAGTACTAACACATATGAGAAATATTAGAACTTCCTGTGTAGAGGGGCGACACTTGCGAATTAGTAAAACAGTAAAAAAAATGCATTTGAAAACAGGAAAGCAAGCAATTATTTAGTTATAGTCAACAAAACTTCATGAAACAAAACAAAAAAAATTTCAAACAAAAGTGGCACATTATCAAAACTGATGCCAATAGCGTGACCACTAACTCAGGTCAGAAGGCCACTTGTACATTCTAAAGCTAAAGCTAACCTAGATAACAATATTTACATCTTTGAACCACTGATTAAGGTTCTTAAGATATGTAATAAAGTTTATACGTGCTACACACGTATCATAAAAAATCTATTCATAATCCCCCATGTTTTTTGAAAGGGTTCTTTCCGAGTAATAGACAAGTGCAGCAAGAAGGTGGTCACTTACCCTCTGTGTGAACCTGCACCCACTTTTGTGATTGGGCGCATTCGGAGACTTTTGCTTTGCAATCCATTCTTCAATGCCTTTTCGAGCCAAGCAGGCATTTACTGCAAAGCTGTCACCTACAGGAAGAGATAGAAAGGCTGTGAAGTATCCCATGGGATATCCAAGGAGGTCACGCAATCCAATGGTAAACCTGTCTGATCTCACATTAGTTATGTGTAGTGTCCCTCAAACTATGTCAGAAACAGAGACCACACAATACACTACACTGATGGTTACTAAAGAAAACAAACTGTACCTACACAAATATACATGAATAGACTAAATTTGATAATGTATTAGACATATCACAGTACTTTATCAACAGCTTTCTATAGAAAATTACAGGTTTGACATTTAGAAGATCCCAATGGATTTTCAACATCTTCATTGGATTCTTACTTATCATACCGTGGCGGGACCTCAGACAAAATTAACTTTACATTTTATTGTATACAGAGAAACATTTGTTTTTTGCCTTTGTTTGGATTAACAGCAAAAACAAAAGTGAGAAAGTGAATCTCTTTTCAGCCTGTTTACCTTTATCGGTTAGACTAGATCGGCCAAATGTTTTTTATCTTATTTTTAGCATTCTATGCTTCTGTGTTACCTATGTAAATTAACAGATTAGCTGTATTTCCTTTAAAAGATCATGAGCAGTCACAAAGTAACACTGGTTACCAAACTAGTATACATCACGCAACCATCTTTATGGCTCATTCAACATGGCCATCACTTGTTCTGAGGACTCCAATAAGAATTGTACTAAAATATATATTTTGTTTACAGACACAGAAATGCTTTATGTTTACTTAAAGGAAAACATACACAGGTGTTCAAAAACATGATTAATTTGTAGTAAGACTGTTTTTATTATGTTAAATTAATTTTGCATTTTACAGCACAATAGAGTCTACCACTACTTCATCCTCAACAAAGTCTATCCTAACCACCAAACACAATTTTAATTCCAGTTATATTAAGATGGGTTGAAACAAAAGAAGAGGACAGACAGAATCCTGCTTTTATGTCAAATGGGTCTATCAGTGTTTTCCTCTAGTCTACAGCCTCTCCCGTCAATATTCCTTTAAAACCGGTGAATATCAATGTATGCATGATATGCTAATCCCAAACCTTTTATACCTATATTAATTGGCATCATTTTCCTACTTATGCTTTAGTATATTTTCATTAAACACTTTTGATGTGTTCTACTATGTTAAAAAGCAAACAACTGTGTATCTAAAAAACCTATCTTCACTGATTAAATGCTGGCATTCTTTATAATTGATATTCTTATTTTCTGCAAATTATGTAAATCTATTAACTTATCCTACAATTTCTCTGTTTATGCCAAACTCTGCCGTGAACACAAAATAGGGTTCCGTGGCAAAAATCTATAAATTTATTTGTAAGTTTTACAAGAGAGTTTAGCCCACATTGACTTCATTTGGAGTCATTAGCATTTTGTTCTGAAATCGAAAAAAAAAAAAAAAAAGTACAAAACAAAAACCAAATGAAAAGCTACTTATCAAACTTAAATAGTCTGAGTACATTATTAAAACAATAAAACAAGGAAGAGCTGGATTATACCCACGAGAATGGCTCTTAAATATATACTAACTGGTATGTTATTTTTTGGATGTTCCTCTCTGTCTCATTAAAAATCAGACTGGCTCCTAAGTATGTGTAAAAACACATAAGACAGTATGTTTGTACTAAGTATATTTGTCTGGATCCTAGATTCAACACATATGTGTAAATCCCTTAATGGGGCAGTGAAGCCTTCGTTTTCTTAGCTATTGTCTTCCTTGTGTGTGAGGAACCTCTGGAAATGACGTCTGGTACCTCGAGGCACCATTAATGTCTAAAACAATTTTACTTCCTGTATTTAACAAAAAAAACTATTAATTTTGACTCTCTCTCTCTAGGTTCCAACTTAATTTAGCTTGAAATCCTTTAGACCTGAGTTTGGCTATAGAGAAAATAAGCCTTTTATACTGCTCCTTTAAGTTTCTGCTGTTGAAATTTCCAACTAGGAACCAACTTTACTCCGCTAAGGACAATTTGGCCCGCATGTGAGATATTGATTCATTCTATACCCACTGTGCTAATATATAGGAATAAAGTTGGCTCTAGATCCGTGTTGACTCTAGATGACTTTAAGAGAATGTGGGAGATGGGAAAAAACTGAGGATGCAATTTAACATTGATAATTATTACTCTATGAATTTAGTGCTAGAAGATTTAGCCAATATGTGATAGAGCAGGACTGGGGCTACAAGTTGTTGACAAACTACAATGTAATCCTAAAAAGTCTGAACTAAGTATTATTTATTACACTCCAAAAATATTATTTGATCACACAAAAAAAATTCTTGTATGTATATTAAGAGCCATATATACAGCTTTGGACACTAGCTAAAAAAAAGTATTCTAGAAAGTAGGAGACAAGGGAAACACAATATACATAAGCTTCCCTGTAATAAGAAAAATACAACCACTTACATTAAAAAGAGAGGACCCTGAAAATGATACAATTTTTCTTTCAAAAGGTGTGTTCGGAACATTAACTTTCCAACACTAAATCTGACCTTGCAAGCATCGGACAAAACATTGTGTAAAGGCAGTAAGAGCAGAAAAGATGGGGTAGTCCACCCAAGTGAAAGTTACAACTGGTGATACGTTTTTTTTTTTTTTTTTTTTTGGTAAACAGTAATAATTTTGAGAAATGTGTGAAAATTGTGAACAGAGTCACTTCAGAGATCAATCCAATCCAGAAGTACAATGACAATCCTTCAGTTTAAAGTAAATAGTAGCAATGAATTTGATGAGGAGTTTGACCTTCATCTTTATCAACCACAAAGAGAACAGGAAAAGACCAAACTTGATGTAAATACACATGAAACACATGCACACAAAACTAATCCTATCATAAACATTTTTCTTTTGAAGGCAATGGAAAATGAACTGTCATTTTCCATTTCTGCAAAAAAAAAAAAAAAAACACAAAACGGTATGTATGTAAAGCCAGGATTTTCAAGTCCAATTTCAAAACCCTTTATTATCAACTGCCAAGAGTGTTGGATAGATTTCATTCAGCGCAGGTGATTAAACCAGTTCCCTCTGTCTTTAACAAGATAAAAGTTTTTGATTCTAAAAGAATGAATCTTAAGATAAGTGTGCACATGCATCACACCACAGAATACCAAGACTCCATTCCACCGTTACACCAAGAAACTCCACATTCCACATCTGTTACATAAAACTAAACCAGATCTCAATTCCATTACAGCACAGGAGATCAAATACCACATTCATAAGGTTTCAAAAAAATCTTATTAAAAACAAAAAAACAGCAATTTTGAAAGCAAAGGCAGGAATGGTGAACAGATCAAGAAGTTATTCAAAGTTCTCCTTTCCTAACCAATGCCAGCATAAAGCAACTTTGATGTGGATCCTAACTTTTATGTGACACAAAATATGTAGTTTTTTGTTTTTTATCACATAATATACAGAAGTAGTCTCTTATCACACAATATATCCAATCTGTCAGTACAGTTTTCAAAACACATTGTGATTAGATCTGGCAAAGCAGAGAATACATGTGGTGACACTGGACACAATTGCCACTAAAACTAGCTAAACAGAGAGGTGACAATGTATAATTACAGCTTTAGAACACACTAGCAAACAGCATTTAATGTTACATCTTCTGCTCAGTAGTAAAGTAACAAACTGTGTCCAGAGCTTTAGGAACAAAAGTGAGAAAACTCAAAGTGTGTTTCATAAAAGAAAAAAAGTGAGAATATGTGCTTATAGATTGTCACACATGAGAAACAATGAACAAAGCTTTTTAACACACAAGGAAAGCGATCAATCAGAGCAGTATAACACAGAGGTGACAATGTGTGTCTACAATCCCATAACACACCCATGTAATAGTATGTCACCAACTCATTAAACAGAAACAGAGCAAACTAATGTTTAGAGGATCAGAGTTTTAAAACATAAAAGGGAGATAGAAACAAAGTGGCCAAAACTTTTATCAGACACATCAGCTAATGTCAGAGCTCACATGGCACACAACACAACGGAACACAGGGAAAGCCATTAACACAGATCAATAGCACACACAGGGAATGATGTGACTAGGACTTCATGAGGCTCCGGGCAACATGTAACCAGATATTTTTAACACAGAAAGAAATGCTGCAAAGCTTAGAACATACAGGGGGGACAGACAGACAGACTGGGACCAGGACTTCTTTCCCTCAAGAGAGGAGTCCTGCAAAAATAAAGTTGTAGGTCACTGGTGGGTATTTAAATGTCTTACCTTCAGGGCTTTCTCTGGGTTTGCAAACAGCAGCTGCCAGACAGGAGCGATATATATATAAAAAAGAAAGTACAGAAAAGAAAAACAAAATATGATTAGATCATTGCCATCACTGAACACAAATAAGACATAGAGAATCAGAGGTTACAGAGCACTTACCGTGCTTGGAGTAAAGTTTGCCCATGTCTCTGTAGGAAATCCCAGATCCTGGACATCAGAAACACAGTACAATCCCAGTGCTAATTAAGAATCCATGTGTGTTTCCCACATTGAATGTGCTTCATACACACACACACACACAAAAATGAAAAAAATGAAAAACATAAATCCTCGATCCTGGGTGATATGTTCAATCTCCCTCCTAAAAAATCCAAAAAGTAAGCAAGATGACGAGTGAATCCTGGGGAAAGTGACACCTCATGGACAGAGAGGAGCCAGCCGTGGTATCCAGTACAGAGAGGCGAGAGGCTCATAGTGTTGGACCCAGACACACAGGCTGCTGAGAGTGAGGAGGAGCCAGAGATAGGGCTGAGGGAGGGGAGAGAGGGGGAAAATAATAAGAGGGGGGCAGTGGAACAGGAGTGTGCGTGTGTGCAGTAAGCAAAAAAGGGTCTGTAGAACCAGAACAAAATACATATACACACACATACATGTCTTTCTATGTGTTCTCCAGGATATACTTAAAAAAAAAAAAAAACTCAAATGTATCATTCATTTTTATTGAAATTTTTTTTTTTTTTTTTTTTTTAAACAAATAAATGAGATAGAAGTTCTAGAGACATCATAATAAACCACAAGAAAAAGGGTCTCATGGTTTATGGGTATCTCCAGAACCCTGAGCTGGAATTATTTTCCCTAATATTTGTTATGTATCTTTTGTAATATTTTTTAATTTTTTTATTTTATTAGGGTCAAGGTTAGAGTTAGACAGGACATACAGGTCAGGGTAAGCTTGAGATGGGTGGGAGTGGGAAATTAGTGGGCGGTAAACATAAAGGCATCACCATAAATTTAGCCCCACTTGGAAAGTGATATATGGTGGGAAAAAAGTTAGACATAGTTTCTCAACTTTACTACAATAATATTTTGTGGAAAGAGGCTGAATTACAATAGGAAAAGAATACATAGAAGCTTCAAATATATCACTGCAAACAACTGGGATGTATGTATTATGGCAAAATAATATCACGGAATTGATATTTGTTATCAAACCAAGCAACTTATTGTTGTAACATACTTTAATATTAAAATGTTTTGTTTCGAGAAAGTTTTCTCTATGCTAGATTATACGCAGTACGGTATTTATTTAACGTTTATATAAATTTTATACATAATTTTTCTCATAGATCAATAATGTTTTTATTTGCATTTGTGTTTTTATTTCATCAGGATATGAAAGACATTTGGGCAAATTGCCCTTAACAAAAATGGCGAACGCCCCCTAAAGATAGGAGGGACGTCCTGCCAACATTACCACCTCTGCCTATATAGGCATCCTTGGGCACATTACACAGAGCATGGCACTGCTCTGTAATTCATTAGTGTAAACATATCCAGTTGGTTTTAGAGTATACACTATGTTTTGCATTTTCTTTTTTTTTTTTTTTCTGTGATATTTATCGACCAGCATTACCTTGTGTATAAGTATCAATATTATTTTATATTATTTTAGACACATTTCTTAAGGGTTTATTATACATTGTGGTTTCTCACCTTGTGTTTGGTTTAACTTACACTGTTTAGGTGTTGGGGAAACACCTATTTACAACCTTATTATAAACTTTGTTTTTTAACAAGCGCCACACTTGCTCAGACTCTACAAAACATATATTGAGACAAAGTAGGGACTACTTTGTCTCTGTTTTTTCCCTCTGATTGATAAAAGGATAAGTTACTTTTTGTCAAACTTGTCCTTTCTCCTAGTTGTCACCAGTGATAGCTGTAAGGAATAAAGCTCTTTCTACGAAGGAATTTGACAGTCTCACAGAATCCTCTATTGACCTCAATGCTGCACTATCGCACATGCAGTGACACCAAAATCATAGGAACATAGATTGTGACAGCAGATAACAACCATTCGGCCCATCTAGTCTGCCCAATTTTCTAAATACTTTCATTAGTCCCTGGCCTTATAATATATCTAGGATAGCCTTATGCCTATTCCACGCATGCTTAAACTCCTTCACTGTGTTATCCTCTGCCACTTCGCTGGAAGGCTATTCCATGCATCCACTACCCTCTCAGTAAAGTAATACTTTTAGACCTTTGCCCCTCTAATTTAAGACTATGTCCTCTTGTTGAGGCAGTTTTTCTTCTTGTAAATATAGTTTCCTCTTTTACTGTGTTGATTCCCTTTATGTATTTAATTGTTTCTATCATATCCCCCTGTCTCGACTTTCCTCCAAGCTATACATGTTAAAATCCTTTAACCGTTCCTTGTAAGTTTAATCCTGCAATACATGAACCAGTTTAGTAGCCGTTCTCTGAACTCTATACAAAGTATCAATATCCTTCTGGAGATACGGTTTCCAGTATTGCGTACAAGACTCCAAGTGAGGTCTCACCAGTGTTCTGTACCATGGCATGAGCACTTCCCTCTTTCTACTGTGGATACCTGTTAATACAACCAAGCATTCTGCTAGCATTTCCTGATGCTCTATTACATTGTCTGCCTACCTTTAAGTCATCTGAAATAATTACCCCTAAATCAGTTTCCTTAGATGTTGAGGTTAGCACTCTATCAAACTCTGTCCTTGGGTTTTTATGACCAAGATGCATTATCTTGCACTTATCCACATTAAATGTCAGCTGCCACAACTCTGACCATTTTTCTAGTTTACCTAAATCATTTGCAATTTGGCCTATTCCTCCTGGAACATCAACCCTGTTACATATCTTAGTATCATCAGCAATCACATCACATGACCCAGATCAGTTGGATTATTATTATTATTATTTTATTATTTATATAGCGCCAACAAATTCCGTAGCACTGTACAATGGGTGGACTAACAGACACATAATTGAGATCAGACCACTGGATGTACAGGAACAGAGGGGGTTGAGGGCCTTGCTCGATGAGCTTACATGCTAAAGGGAGTGGGGTATAATGACACAAAGGGTTAATGCAGGGGACGGCCTGAGTTGTCAGGCAGGTCCTCCAATATATCATATTGCTTCTGTGTGGATGATCCACAAATCTATCTGTCCTCTTCTGATCTTCTGCCATCCCTCTTGATTTTGTGTATCTGACTGCTTCACCTGCTATTTCTATCTGGGTGACTGTTAACTTCCTTAAACTTAACCTGCGCAAAACAGAACTTCTCATCTTTCATCCCTCAAGTGTTGCCACTCCCATGTCGATCCCCCTCCAAGTCAATGGCACAACCATCAGCACTATCTTGTAGGCTCATTGCCTAGGTATTTTCTGTGACTCCACCCTCTCCTTTACCCCTAATGTCCAGCCGCTCACCGAATCTTGCTGCTATCTAATGCCGGATATGTTGTTTAACGCTGATATCATCTCTTGCCTTGACTACTGCAATCCTCTTTTCAGTGGTCTTACATGTTTCCAGCTTGCCTCATTACAGTCTATAATGAATCCAGCAGCAAGGGTCTTCTTCTTGTCTGCCTACACCTTCCATGCCTACCCCCTCTGTCAGTCCCTACAATAGCTTCACATACAATGTAAGGCTCAATTTAAAATTCTAGTGCTTGCCTACAAATCTCTGCTTAACGCTGCTCCTACATACTTATCCTCACTAATATACAAATATTTCCCGGCTAGGTCCCTATGCTCTGTGCATGATCTGCGTCTATCCTATGTTCAAACTCGAACCTCTGATGCCCACCTTCAAGACTTCGCTAGGACTGCGCCATTCCTATGGAACTCTCTTTCACTGCTCCGTTAGACTCTCAGCTAGTCTCTGTTCCCTCAAAAGAAAATTAAAAACTCAATTAGGAAAGTGAGTTTATTCCATTAACATTTTTGATATTAATATAACAATAATATAAATATATATATATATATATATATATATATATATATTCATAACAGCCCAGCAGAAATACCAGTGAATTTAATTTGCAAGTCCTCTATTTGACCTTGTAACATTGCAAAACCCCATAAAATCTGCACATGGGGGACATCACAGCATACAAATATGTGTGTCTTATTGCAGTAAAAGCCAACAGTATTGTGAAATTCACTGTAAAATGCTAAAGGGGGCAGGTTTCAGTCTGAATCTTTGAACCTCTATCTATTCATTAATTTATTCATGGAATCTCTGGATATCCTTCCATGTGGCATTGGTAGCTTTTTAAACAGAACATTAAATATGTGAGAGCTCTACTGCAACACCTTAGATTTCCCTAATGGATGATACCTTATCTATTACTGTAAACAAAAACAGGTAATCTTATTATCTTCTCTGTTGACAGATACAAACCAACCTTGTAATTCCAGTCTAGCATCTATGTCACTGATAGATTTCCGGTATATGACAGTAGCCTAGTTGTTCATGAATAAGTAGAAAAATGTTTCAAAATGTTGAGACCCCTTTAGTGTTTAAATTTTAATTTATTTCTCCTAAGAATTGTGGAAACATGACTTTTTGGAATTATTATGGCCACAGTGGACTTTTCCCAACATCCTACTTGAGATATGCAGATGATGGACAACTGTAGTTTTCGAAGTTGTATAAATATATGTAGAGTTATGTCATGACTGGTCTTAATATATGTTATTGGTATCAAAAGCACTTGATGTGCCTCAATATTGCACCTTTATTCCATCACCAACTATTAAACCATGTAGTCCAATTCAAAGTGATTTTTGGCAATCTGTATACCCTTTTAGATGTAGCATATTTAGGTTACAGTGAGATATGTCAGGGTACTTTTCAATCTTTTGTATTTTTTTTTTTTAAATAAGGTTTATTTTTGCTCTTTAAGCCCATTATTTCTGCCCTACATATGTCCTATGTAAGCGAAGGAAGCAAGTAATCTCCAACTAGGGAGATCCTGAGCGCTGGTAAATTGAGAGTACAAAACACACGTGGAATGATAAACAATTATAATGCTGAATGTGGTTGTGGTAGGTATATACAAGAGGGAAAAAACTAGAACCAATTGTTCTAATTCCTATCACATGTGCTCTTTATCAAGAATATATATATGTAACTTTATTTTACTTTTCACCATGAAGGGTACAATGTGAAAAAAGAAAATTAAATAAATCTTAGATGATTGATAGCGAACTGACAATATGACTGCTCCTCATCATGTTGCCTGGGGTCAAAATGCAGCCAGTAATGTCATTAATTGTCCACTTGTCTATAGCTTTAATAACCGGGTGCAGGAACCCTCTATGCTTTCGAGCAGATGACTGTCCACGAAGTAGTAATCTCAAAATTACCCTCTAACCTACAGGGATATGTGAGAGACAAAGACCTTGATGCTGAGGTATATTAGCTGTATACCGTGGTGATATGGTAGTAGATTATAATTATACAAATAAAAATAAATATAAAAGAGTACATACGGTACAAAAAAATGAAAGAAAGAATCATACACTGAAGATTTGGTATGAATGGAGTTGAATTAATACTCCTATCTGTGCTCAATAGGGTAATTGAATAGAGTAAACAGATGGATTCCAAACGCCTATATATTTCCAAAGACCACTGTAGCTAATAACCCTTAACTTGCCGTAGTTAGATCTGCCCAAAGGAATGGAACACTAGAGGGAAACCTATATTAATTCTTCAGATTTTGCTCAGAAATCCTCAATGTTGGGTCCCTGAGTCTCCTAGTTAACACCTTCATGGGTGTTCTAAACTTCGGCTCATTCAAGTAAAGCATCTGACGGTCTCTCTAACTCCCAATTTACATATCTAGCTATCGACAAACAAGTAATATGAAAAGAAGAGAGGGGTCTAATAACCCATTTCATGCTAAAAAAGTGCTCAGTGAATAAATAAGTGTAAAAGCAAAAAAAAACGACGTGAATCACTCCAACTTGTGCCTGCTCCTTCTTCATCTGATACCAAAGGAGAAATGTCCTCGAAATCCATCCAGCATGGGCATAGCGTGGGCTCACACCATGCTAGTTCCTACCGTCCCTCTATTGATATATAAATGGAATTGCCTCATTGCAGCAACGGAGAATATGCTGTCCCTGTATGATAATAATACTTAAAATAATAGAACTGTAAAAATTGTTAGTTTTTATGTAAAACAAAATAAATGAAAGGGGAACTGTTACTTCTCTGGTAAGTGTTTTTTTTTTCATGTAGATTCATGTAGATTAAAGATTAAATGACATCACAATTCTTTACAGTCCAGACACACAAAGGCACATTGCTTTGGAGAAATAGAAGGGGAGGAAATATCAAAGTGTTTTGTTTTATACAGTGGTGCAAAAATGTAAAAAGGGAGAAGACATCAATGGAATGTGCTTGCTGGTTCCATTGGCTTCTATGGTGATTGCTCCACGTTTAGTACTTTAGACTACTTTTTTATAACAAAACACTTTTTTAATAGACACATAGACACACACTGTATCTCCTGATTGACAATGCACCAAAATGAAGGCACCTAGTCCCAGGATAGAGGTAAATACAGGAACATTGATTTTTATATTTAATTTTGTGTTAGATCTCACAAATATGTATTTCTTAAATATAGTAGATAAGCAAAATATAATTAAAAATCCCTAGAAGAGAAGGTTTCCCTTTAAATTTAATGTATGTCACTTATGGCTAGTATACAGAGTGTGTGTTTTGGTGTGTCTGAATACACAAGGTTCTTTGTAAATGTAAAAAAAGAAGCAATTTTGGTTCCATAAAAAATGCGGTGATATTGTTACTCTGAGTTAGAGGGGAAATTCATATAAATGTATTACAGAACATTGAGATGAAACAAAGAAAAATGAAAGAAAGAAAAAAAAAAGATTTAAAAAAGCAACACATACAATACAATCAGTTCTGATTCATTTTTTTTTTTCGGGGTGAATGTCTCGCACCCCCACCTTATTCAACAGATGCGCTCAGCCTCGTTCACTCTACTTCCTGCCCCCTCTCGGTGTGTCTTTGAACAGAGTATTTTTCTTTTCCAGCAGATTTTTCTGCACAGAAACACAATGGAGTCTTTGACAGCAAGACTGTGGGACATCAGCTTTGATGTTGAGTTATAATAAGTTGTGTATGTCTGCATCTAAAAACAATGCTCGCAGGCGATCTACCAAGGAGGGTGAACCAGAAAAGAGGGAGGGAGCGAAGAATCTGTTAAACTGCATTCAGTTGTGTAAACTGTGGCTAGCACACGGCAGGGACAAAATAAAATCTTTGATGCTGAAGATTAGACCTACACTGGAGAGAATAAAAAAAACAAAAAAACAGCTAATAATGTGTTTAAATTACGGATTTAAATTAGTAGGGAAAATATATTTACTCTAGGACAGCAAACACTGCTTCTCTAACAAGGCCCGTTGCTCACAGAATCATTTTTACCAGCACATTAACTACGCCATAGCAATTTTCAAAACCTTATCCACATATCCCCCATGGAATTAGTTGATCTCAGTAGCAAAGAAGTGGCTGAGGATGAATGGTGTTGATTGCACAGGTAATGTGTGTAAGAATTTAAAGGGACACTCCAGGCATAATGCAAGTTTAATGTTGCACCATAGGTTTGACAACTTAGCCACGTCCCTAAAGCCATAAATATTTCCTTATCAAAGGTATGCTCACAGTCTCACCACTGACAGTACTGAGTGAGCTTCTTTTAATTCACCACCTGGCTGCAGACAGAGAAACTGTAATAAGGTCATGATATCATTACCAAATGTCTCCTTGGGTGTTCCTCCCTTCTAATGCAGGTTGTTTTGTTGTTCAGATCATTCAGTACTGACAGTAACTGAGCTGTGTGCATACATTTGATAAGGAAGTATTTCTGGCATGAGGGGCCATGGGAAAGGAGGCGGGCTTAAAGTGTAGTATTCTGCAAAACATTTGTTTCTTTTCTGCAAAAACTGTAAAGACTTGAGCATGCAGAAAATACAGCTTATTGAAGAGGCCAAAACGTATCAAATGCATTAAAGCTGTAT
The DNA here is from genome assembly GCA_933207985.1 of Pelobates cultripes. Taxonomy (NCBI): domain Eukaryota; kingdom Metazoa; phylum Chordata; class Amphibia; order Anura; family Pelobatidae; genus Pelobates; species Pelobates cultripes. The sequence goes on from OW240923.1 coordinate 41,012,125, forward strand.
TTATGCCCAGAGTGTCCATTTAAGGGACTTCAGAAATTTTGAATAATCAGTGAGAACAAGCAAATTTGAACCTGACAATAGGTAACAGAAATATGTTTTGGAAACCAGATACCTTCTGGACTGTAGCTTTGCCTGTGAGGATGATAAGAATTGCAGACCTCAACATCTTAACTAGTAGTATAAGGAGATACAGAACTAGGTCCACTTCAACTGTAGATTTTCATCACAAAGCTTACAATATTCTCTGTAAAATATGCATGTCCTGGTTCTGCCCTAGGTTGATGGTAGTAACACTGTTCTTAAAGGGTTATCCCAACCACCATGGCCACTTCTGCTTTCAGGAGTGGTCAATGGATAGTAGTAATCAGTATATTTAGTGTTTCTGATTGAAAAACTGCACATCCAGAGATATTTGAACTTTTGTGCCGTGGGGCTAGTTACACTCTGTTCGAGGCTGCCTAAAATAAATTATGTGAAAAAATGTGCTTTGAGTGGTGAAATGGTCCAATCAAATACTTTTCTATGAGAAGCATTTGATTGGCCATTAGAGGTCATCAATGACGTTGGACGGAAACATGGAATCCAGCGGCTCTAGATTCCAGGCACGTTTACAGCTTTTTTTTGTAAATAAAAAAAAAAAAGAAGGTGGACATACACAATATAACCCAACAGGGCCTTAAAAGTAAAGTAGAGTAACCCTTTATTTTGGCCCCTTTCCTTTTAGTGATATGCTGGGAAGCGAGCTAGGAAGAAAGAATCTTTATGTCTCTGTTGTAATAGGTCCTCTTCCAAAATTTCAGTTATGAGAGCAAAACAGAATAGTTGCTGTCAGCTACAAGTGACAGGAGCAAATTTTCAATAAATCTCAGGCAGGTTATATCTGTTCATGTTTTAGGGGATCCACTTAGCTAATAGCTGTCCTGAAATTAATGGAACCCAAACTCTAACCCTAAACAAAATCGTGTAATATATGATACATGATACATTTAATACGTTAATCATGTATTAAAAGAAAATGATGTCATTGTGTATGTGTATACATACATGTGCATACCACAAATATATGGCATTCAAATGATACACACAAAGTTAGTCTCACTTAACCACTACACTAGGCCTCCAACAGCTGCTCCTTGTGCAAATAATCTAATCTAGGAATCTTTACTAGATAAAAACTCTTTAAGGTTTGCTAGAGCAGCTATGTAAAAGAGCATTAGCAGTCATAGTAATTTAAGTTTTGATTTGAATAAAAAAAATAAAACAAATAGAAAAATCCTATTTTTCTTCCAGTGAGGTCCCCAAAGAAACTTCTCATATGAAAACAGAGTGGGGGAAAAAGTTGTGTAAAAAAATAATGAATAGACACAACTTCTTTAACATAGATAAATGTCTGTAACTGATAATCTTCTCTTTAGATTATCCTAAGAATGTTCCTGTATATGATAACGGGTAATGATTTCAAGTATGTGCTCTCACACATTGACCTTTTACAAAACGTAGTTTGAAATTCTAGACAACGAGAAGGTAAATCCTTGTTGCGCTCTGTAAGAACGCAGCAGCTGAGGGTGAGGCTTGTTCTAACATCATATGTGGCATCAGAACTTTCAAACTATTTCTGTACAAAGCAGAACGAACAAAAAAAAAAACCTCTTTTGTACGAAATGTTGAAAGAAATTAGGTAGCTGGAATTTAAAAGTCCAGATGTGGTAGGAATGAAAGGGAGTTAAATTTTTTCTCTCCTTTTGTAGGATTGTTTGAGTATATATATATATATATATATATATATATATATATATATATAAATATCTCAAATATATTATATGTATATACACACACACTCAATAAGTACTATGTTATATATATATATATACACACACACACTCAATAAGTGCTATATTATGTATATATTCAATAAGTCCATATATACATAATAAAAATTAAAAGAGACAATGCCGCTTGTAGTGCTATCTTTTTTAAATTCGTTCTAATTGTGCCTTGTAGCTCCTGGATTCACAAGCAGCAAAATCAAAATGGATACAACTTTTCCTCGCTTATCACCAAGCATAGTAACACTGTGCTGGGAAAGTTATTAAAAGAGCTGTCAGCTAGTACCGTTACGTTACTGGCAAAGTTAAATGTACATATAATGCTCTCCAAGGGACAGGTTTAACGAATACTCTCCCTCTTCCTAAGTACCTTTAATAGTGCCCTAAAGGAACAACTGTCTGAATGTAATGGTATTTTAGTGTTATAAGAAACAAGCCTGTAGGTTTTAAAGGTTTTTGAAACCTTTCAAAAGGTGAGTAGTATTGCAGACGTAAGTAAAAAGATGTTTAACTCTGCGAAATTCTCATGTCCAAGGTGACATTATTGCACAGTGATGCCACAGGCATGATAACGTGCAATTAACCATGAAGCTGCAGACTCCCATACAGGAAATAACACAAGGAATTCACAAAAGTGGTGTCATTAAAATAAAATACACAAATAAATGATTCAGAAATAAATTTAATTACAAGGTGCAGAGAGGGCATGCCATATGGAAAACGCTAATATGTTTCATGCCTCTTGGGTACTTCATCAGATCTGGTCTAAATAGGTGCTCTTACTCTTTCTTTACACTACTGAGCTCATGGACTCATCAACCTCATCATCCCCATTGTATCCTCACGGGCTATCTAGCTAAGCACTTTGTATGAAAGAGCTTCAATGGCTAGATATCAGCTTACGGGCAGAGCTCTCTCTTCCTCTTGTATTTGTCTGTGTATATTATACGTTCTCCACTAATTGTACAGCTCTGCGGAATATGTTGGCGCTTTATAAATAGCAGTAATAAATAAATAAACCAAAGGATTATTTTTTATGTATTATGAGTTGGCTTGAATTAAAAGTAAAGCAGATCTCCAAACAGTCCCACATTTGGCGAGACAGTCCTGCTTTTGAGATCTCGTCCCGCTGTCCAACTTCAATGCGCTGATATCCTTCATCGTTAGATGTGCTTGCACAGTGCAATAAGGACTAGGACCATGCAGGGAGCAGTTTTGAAGCACATGGTACTGAAGGCTGGGGTCCAGCCAGACAGCCTGTCAGTGGGTGGGTTTTCCCCTTTTCTGCATGCTTTTCTGGGCATTACTAGTGACCTGGGATGCTTCCCTGGCAAAGCCCCCTCAGGGTATCGACTCCATCCTGATTCCCACCTCCTATTGTTGTGACTTGGGAGGTATGTAAAAGTAATACATTTCAGCTTTGGAGACATGACAGACTTGCACTTACTAAGCAGGACACCTGTCCTTACCATACTCTACTTAGTAGCTAATTTGATTCTTTTTAGAAAAAATAAACACCAAAACAAAGCTCTACTAATAATTGATCGTTTTACCTTATGAATTGGGTAAAATGTGATAAAAACTAAATTTGATGAAATATAAGGCTCAGAAATGCAATGTTCATTCATGTCATTCGGGTAGTCATTAAGAAGGTACACAAGCAATGCCATTCTGGAAATTTGAAAGTAATTCACTTTATTATTTCAGACATGCATATGTTTAAATCGTCGATGTAGTGCAAGTCTTTTCAGGAAATCATATTTTTATTGTTAAAACAGGCTGAGAGTGTTAAACATTTTTAGACACAGTTGTCTCAAACCATTTAAGAGCTAATTTGCCTGAGGCAAACAGGTTTAAAGAAAATGACAAGAAAGGATAGTTGAAAGAGTTATCCTTCTTGACATTTAGAAGTCTATCTACTAACAGCCAAAGATAAAGTTATCAAAGTGCCGCACTTTCACTGAGGTGATCTTCTGTAAGCTCTAATTTGCTGGAATCAGCCATCACCTACACTGAAAGTTGATCCAAAGTGAAAAGAAGGAACTTCAATATGAAATATGATGATGTGTCAATTGCTGCAGCAAATAATTATGTATGCAGTCAGGTTTTAACCAAATATCAGTACATCAGCATAAAATTATAGTTTTCAGTTATGTGCTACTGTGCAAATGATTTAGGGAGCTGTTAAAAACTGATGTAAAATAAAAATGCTTTTAAAATTAATTATAAATTAAAAAGCAAATTGAGCAAACAGAATAAAAAAATCTTGTCAAAAGATGGGCGTCGGGCAAACTGAGCAAATACCTGGTGGGCCATGATAGACAGGGTCCGAGGCTGACAGAGGAGATCTCCTCAGCAAGCCATGCTTTCCAAGCACCGTCCCAAGAGTGTTGAGTCCCTTTCCACTCACTGGTGGAGAGATCAAAGATCTCCCTTACCATGCTAGAGCACCCTATTGGAGAGAATCTAGTCTGCATTTTTGTCGGGTACCCATATTCATGCATTGCTCTGCATTACTATAACAGTGCTATGAGATTATTTCAATGTTGACAAGAAAAACACACTAGAGTCCATCCATGTACCTCCATGTTTCATCATGCCTCCCTCACTGGTCAAAGGTAAGGGAGGGGGAAATTATGTTTTTTTATACACACACACACACACACATATGTATATATATACTACATATAATACTACAAAAAAATTGTATTTGCCCCTAAGGCAAACACCAAACACCTTAAAGTCCACCCCACATATTCACACACACACATTAAAGCCATTGTACACAAACACTATATTCCTCACACACGCTACATCCCCTTACACTATATCCCCAATACAAGCAGTACTTCCCATGTACACACACTGCCTTACATACACTACAGCCCTTACATATACACAAACTCACTCTCTACCTCCCCTTCACCAGGGGCATTGTTAGCATCAAAAAACACCCAGAGCTTGAGCCTAAAAATTATTTGGTGACACCTTTCTAAAGCCCCTTCCCAAACCCCACCATGTCCCTTCCCAATTTCACTACTTAACATGCCTTTTTGCACACTAACATATAACCATATGAGTAAGACCTGTGCGTCTGAAAGGCATTAGAATTTGTTTTCGACTCTCCCCCCGTGCTGTTAATTGTTGGTGCCGAGAATAAAATCTTTTTTCTCCCATCATGGTGAGCACTTTCTTTTAGTGTTTTGTAGAGTGTTGCCTTATCTAACAGTTACTTACAGACACACAAACAGATACACATACACACATAGACACAGACAGGCAGATGTGCTTGCTGTTGGTGATGACACAGCACACACAATCCATCTGAACGCATCCCATCGAACTGGGACACTATGATTTAAAATGGCCAGGCATAATTTTCTACCACATTTTGTCTTCGAAATAATATCAATTATTTCAGACACTTTGCACACAGTTTTGAAAGGAACTCAGGAGGTTAGTTGTTCAACAATGGTTCTTCTGTGGATTTAGGCCACCACAGTTACTTTTGTCTCTTCATAATCACTTTAAACATTTTTTTTACTTTTAGTAGATAGATTGCTAAATATCAAGCAGGAAAACTCTTATAATTCTCCTGTCTTGTCATTAACTTTTAATCAGTTTGACCTATGCTAATTTAACTATACTTGTCTTGTGTAGGCGTTTGCTATTCTGCCAATGTAGTTAAGCCCGGCCACTGGTAATAAGCTTCAGACTTGTATTACTAGTTATATAGTACATATCTCTGCAAATGTAATTTTTAACGTACAGTATATTTATGTCTCGATTCTTACATAATGGATGCTATTAGCACAGTGCCCTGAGGGCCTGAGACTGGAATTGTAAATTATTCTACAGCAGAATTGCAATTTGTCTCAAATTAGCCGATCGTCAGGTCGTCCGAATTCCATAACTCCGAAGTGCCATAGTACATATAACCGAACAAATAAATCGTACAATGGACAAGCATGTCTATTTGATTTGGAGTTTTGTCTGTGGCAAGAAAAAAAACCAAGAGATGATTGATGGGAAAAAAGGTAGCAGCCACTAAAAGTTGATGTTATTCACAGATCAAAAGACTAAAACAGGAGGAGCAGTAAAAAAAATAGAAAAATCTACATTTATATATCATATATTTAATAAATATATAGTACATAAATATATAATTGTATAAAATTCATTATGGACTGCGCCACAGGAGATAATAGGCTATACAAATTGGAAATATGTAAATATAAAAAGAAAGTTCAGAAATATATAGAGAAAAAAACCAATGGTGTCTTTAGGATATGCTCAGGGTAGAGTATGGGTTCTTAGGGTCTGGAAATAGTGTCCTTGATCAGTTTCTCCGGTATCCAGTTATATATATATATATATATATATATATATATATATATATATATATATATATATATATATATATATATATATAAATAAATAAAAAGGAGAAAAGAAGCGGAAAGGGCCCAATAGTGCAATATGTATCATATAAAGTGGTTATAGTAGAATACTCACAATTTACCGAGCTATAGCTAGCTCTAGCATTTAGCGCTTGTAGTGGTACAATCCCCACTTCTGGATATAATGTGAGTGTCCTCAGTCTTGGGAGCTCATCTACAACTGGGGCTCGAAATAAATATATAATTATAGATTTTTTTAACTGGTCTTCCTCTTTTTCCCTTTATTGATCACTTTTTCATACTTCTGTGCCTAAATTGTAGGAAAATGGGCATGCACATATTCATATTACATATACATTTTGCAGTACACTAAGTGGACCATTTTGGTTCATCTAAATAATTTCCCTGAATTTTCTTTTGTATAAGAGACATATTAACTATCCATACCGACACATTGATAACTATTGGACTACTCAAACTAAATTATTATTTGATTTGACAAGCCATATTTTTTCTCCATGCATAAGCCTTAGACCATGAGTCTATGACATGATAGGAGGAAGCAAGGTAAGGACCTTCCAGAGTGGCATTTGTGTAGAAGCTAATGTGGACCAGCTGAGTTATTCTTATTGACTAATCCTTATGTTTTGTGCTTAAAATTGTAATCCAGATGTAAACCTTTTGTAGGAATGTGTAGCACAATAGCAAAAGAGTGACTGGATAGAAACTGGAAACCACAGTGAGGTTAATGGGTACCAGAGGAGGGACAATAAGCAAAATAAGAGGTAAAAAGTATGACAGGAGATAAAATGTTGACCATTTGATAGACAATGATGACCACAAGAATGACAGGCCTAAATAATAATATATTCATGCCTATTCAAGTGTCATACAGACTGTGGCTTACATACTGCTGCATCCTCATCCCCTGAGTCGTGGTACAGAGGTATAAATAAAATAATAGGAGGAAACCTACTGCTGCCCCCAATCCCACCAGCCATGTGTGTTGGTGGGATTTCCGTTTTTAATCGGATTGAGGTTCTTAAAAAGTTATTGGGAAAGACTTGCCCATGTAGGTGGAGCGGTAAAAGAATAAGTAGACCTGTTAGCTATAGGTGGAGGGTTAAATGAGTGAGTGGGTATCTATCCACCTGTGTCTTCCACCATTTCATTGTAGTAGGATAGCAAATGTGAAAAATTACATAGGGAATGACATGTCATTTGTCCTTCCCTATTCACTCATTCATGTCCAATTGGTTAAGGAATCCAGTAACCCGGAATACACATGAAAGGGAAGCACAGGCTCCTTCCATTAACATGAGACAAGTAAATAATACATCGAAATTAAAATATTCGGAGGGCAGAGCCTGATGCCATGGTACATAGTTGTATTTTACTGAAGTTCCTTACTCTTTGGCAAGAGCTTGTTCTTTAGTGGTGGGCAACTAAAAGCAGATAATTGATAATCAATACTGTTTAACTACTTGCTGAACTGAGAGTAGGCCTAGATGTTAGTGCCATTTTGGAGACACAGCTAATCTTTTGAACTAGTACTTTCAAATCTCATCTGATAACACTTTCATGTCTCTGACCCTTAGGGCTGTGGTGGAGTTTACCAACCTGAAAAGAATGCTTGAATCTAAACGGGTTGATGCCTGCTTGAGCAATATGTACCACATACTATTCAAGATGATTGCCATCTCGGAAATCGAGTCAGTGGTGACACATGATTATGACACCAAGATCACCTGCAACTATGCTTTTTGACTTCTTCATATTGCACATTTACTTAAAACCAACTGTGAATTCCCCTATACATTACGGGATGTCAAAGAAAGTGCCAAAGGCAAGGAACTTATTTCTACACTAGCCTTATTCCAACCACCATGACCACTTCTACTTTTTGGTTATTGTGGTGGGAATCTGGATGTGCAGTTTTTTTTAGCTTTAAACACTGCACGTCCAGAGTTATTGGCAATTGGGTGCTGGAGGTTAGTAGCTCTTGTTTCCCCTCCCTTACACACTGATTGTAGCCCTCCCACCTTCCTATCCCTTCTGCTATATTTTTTAATTCTTCACCCTCTCTCCTCCTATATTCCATTCTTTCGTGGGGTCAGAGCATGCGAATGCACTGAGCCAGTAATATGGTCAAATCAAAGGCTTCTCTATGATGTCACTTGAAATACATCTAAAATATGTTGGTATATGTAAATAATTTTAAATGTAATTTATAAAGCTTTTTTTGAATTTGGTATAAGCAAGATATGAAAATCGACTAACACATTATCAGATTCTTTATAATTCTTGTTGTTATTCATAAGCCTTATGGGACTTACCACCTTGGGGGCCAAGAGGCCATCTCCTGACCCTCTTATGCATTTAGGGGTCGGGAGACTAGGCATTCTCTGCTTCTCTTATTATAATTAATCTCTTTATCACATCCCATGGTGTGAAGACAGCGGTGAGGACACTATGAAAGCTTGTCCTGGAACTATTATATATTTTTCTTCTAGAATTTTATTTTTTTAAGATCAAGACGCTGATCATGTTATCAACATCAAGACTATATATGCTAAATTTTCTTGTTGTGTTACAAACTGATAAGGATTATATTAAATATCAATATAATATTTTTTTTTCTTTCATTAGTTCATAAATAGCTATTTCAACCAATAAAAGGTGTGCAAAACAAATATATACAAACTTGATGATGCTTATATAAAGCATTTTTCTATTCCTTGTGTTGAATCTTTAGGACAAAAATATAAGAACGTCTAGTGCAAAACGTCCCATAGGCGTTGCTGGGTTGCTGGGTTCCAGCCCAAAGGAAAACTTGATGATCCGTACCCCTATACACATCCCTACCTTTCTATATTATGTCCTGCAAATTTTGGAAGCATTTTTAATTTTATATGGTGTCTGTAGTTTCTTTATTTTTCATGTATATCAATGAAGTCTACCTTTGTATGATTTAAAGAAACATATCTTACAATCATTGTCTCAATTAAAGGGATACTATAGGCATCAAAACAACTTTACATTAGTGAAGCAGTTTTTGTGTATATGCCCCATGCAGTCTCACTGCTATACTATACTATAGCTTGGTGGGAATTCTCTCTGAAAGCTAGTACTTGCAAAAAGTTTGTTATTTTCATATGAATATGCGTATGACTTTACATAACAAAAATACTATTTAACTGTGTTAATGCTGGGACTATACTCAACCCATTTTACCGTGAGTTTCTCCAAATGCAATTGGCAAAGAATGGATTAACCAAGATTGTGCAAACCAAATTTCTGGAACATTTGTATTAATTGAAGGGTTAAAATGATATGGATACCCGCTAGTTAATTACCTTATCAGTTCCTAAAAAGATCAAGAGTTTTCTACTAAAAATGATTTTAACATCATTGCTAAATGCAAACTCAATTAGGGCAGTGAGGATGAGTCAGATAGAGAACTCTCTTTCATGTAGGAATATAAAAGGATATGCATGGTTTTGTCTGAAATGACAAGAAGAGCAGGTTTACTAATGGGTATCTAATAGAAAAAGAGAATTTTATGATGCTCATTAATTACCAACGTGTCATGTGCTTCTGGCAGAGGGATTTAATCCTTCCCTGTAGATTAGGAAACTTCCACAAAGGACTTCAAAGGGTTTTCCAGTCAATCCCCAGGGAGAATCTGCCTGCAAAACCACACAGTATTTACAGACAAAATTACAAGAAGGCAGTCTTTGTGACCCTGCCCTAAGTTCAAATGACAGAAAAAAAAATATAGACTGGGTCAGTCCTACCTAGCACTAAATTTGACCATGATTTAAAAAGGTCATTTTCACCTTGTTATAAGCATGACCTGCAGATGGAGGTTAATTCACTTTACATTTATTTTCTTGTATTTTCATTTATATGTATTATACTTTGGTGTTACTTGTCAGTCATAACAATTTTTTTTTTTTTTTTTTATAAACACTAATCTTTAGTTAATTAGTTAGAACTATATTTTGTAATATAATGGAGAAGCAATTCTCATTTGAAAGATACATTTGGAATAATCACCAAAGAAACGAATGAGTCTTCCTACCAATTTCTTAAAGTGTATAAATTTGTTATATAGTGTAAGATTATAGTTTGAGTATTCAACTATAATATAATGCCCAAACAACAATGCTCAATTACGGTAATAATCAGTTTAACATTTTATTTTGTTTTGATGGAATTGGACCCTTTGTAGCCACTTTCAATGTAAATGCAGGGCATGGTGTGTATGTAGTGGAGTTGACTAATTTTGTGATGGAATTAACATGACTTTAGTCCTCCAAAAACCTTGCATAGCTTTAATACCCCCAAAACGCATGTGTGAGATTATAAGAAATGTCATGTGTTTTAGCGTCTTGAAAATTTGGGCACAATTTGAAAGCTGTAAAACATTGCACACTGTTCCAATCCTTTGAAAAGTAACACATGTTTTCAATCTCATGAAGAGGGACACAACTGTTCCCAAGATTTTAATCCAATGTGAAAAACTGTTTTATGCAAAAACACAATATCCAGACACATGGCTTTTATTAAATGTGGTTATTTTGTTAAGGGGTTTGAAACTGTTACATTTTTAAAGACAATGCCATATTGTCTGAGGCACAATCTTTCCACGGAGCATATTAGGTAACAGACAAAGAAGGGTTGTAAAATGTAATATCCCCAAACTCTTTGAAATCCTCCTGCCCTCACCATCTAAAGAGATTGATTAAAAAACACTCAGTAACATCAGTCAGAAGTCTTAGTTCCACATATATTCCAGGAAGATACTGCATTAGTTCCTAGAATGTGTCATTTAACTATTCTAATGAAAGTAACATATTTAATGACAGTGACCCTTATTTAAATGAGGACATTTATAGCATCTCTTGACTGCAAGGAAGACCTGATTTGATAGTCTTGGAGTTACATTTCCTTCATCTTTAGAACTGTGAATAAACTTCATATTTTATAATTTTGCTTTTTCTGCCTTAGGGATAGGGATAGGGATTGGGATTCAGCACCAAGAGCTTGGATTAATTCTGATCACAAGAACCGATCCTAGAAAAACCAAGACAATGTTACTGTTTTATTTTGTGTTTTTCTCATTAGTCACTTTTGGATCTAGATGATTTGGATCATTTTTCTATTTCAACTCTTTAGAATTTGAGTTTTGAAATTCACTTTGAATTTACATTGAATTGCCAGCAATGATCACTTAACTGAACGATCTTGACAGTTTAAAATTTTTCTTTTGATGAAATAGGCCTTCTTGTAGCCACTTTCAGTGTAAATGCAGGTATTATTATTACTGGTATTTATATAGCGCTAGCATATTCCGTAGTGCTTTACAATAGTATCAAAGGAGGAGATTTAACAATAAATGAGACAATTACAAAAATTTACAGGAACGATAGGTTGAAGGGGGGCCTGCTCAAACGAGCTTACAGTCTATAGGAGGTGAGGCGTAAAATGCAACAGGACAGGAGGTAGCAATCAAACAAGGTGGGAGTGAAGCAGAGCTGGAGGAGAGAATAGAGTGCTGCCCTTTAGGAGAGAGCAAGGGACAGGTATGTTCTTGGTATCTAAACAGGGGAGGTTTGTGAGTTTTGTGATAGAATTAAGAGGACTCTAGTCCTGTGAAAAGTTTGGCATAGCTTTAATAGATTATTTATTTAGGATCCATGAAGTGTGGCTAGCAGGTAGGGTTGTATCACAAGAATAATTAATGTAATTAAGCTGTAACCGGAAGCCTGGTTCTTATGAGAAGAGGAGGGCGAAACTCAAGCAACAAAAACATCAAATATCAGTGGTGTATAATAAAAGTGGAAACATGTTAAAATAAATGAACACTGTTATTATCCACTGTATGGCAAATAGAAAATTGTGCACATAGGAAACATTACATATTTTTTTAAATTAAGTAAAGTCTTGTAAAATATAAATATAAATAAAGATAAAAAAATACCCTCACCAGTGGAATCAAGCACTTGTTAGTTAATGTGTTGTAGATTATATGATCCAAGTAGTAAAAGCAGTGAAGCCTGCATAGGAACGTGTACAGACAACAGTGCTACAACTTTAAATACCTTTTGAAAACATTGAAAAACAGTTTAAAACTCACAGTATGTGCTTTAGGGAGTTTTCATGCAAAAGAAAAAAGAATCAGTCCAATAAAATCTAATAAAAAGAACTTTGTGAAGTCCCTTGTCTCTATAGAATGATTATGTATATTAGGGTTCCCAAGCCTCTGTTCCATGTAAAATCACACCCTATGGGTTTTACTACACACAGTGTCTTCCAAAGGGACCAATCAAATAGGTAAATACCAAGTATGCAAGTAAGAAGAACAAAGCAACAAGAGACTTTCCTGGATATATATGGCAGCATTACATTTCGGCATCCCCTCCACTTTTATTATATAGGATATAGAATAGGAAGAAAGTTAAAGTCTGCAATATGACCTTCTTACACAAGAACCCCAATTTTTTTTCTTGTGCACTCAGCTGGCCAGGACAGAAGAAAAATTAGACATTTAATTGTCTTAGACTCAGTTTGCATAGCTTATTTATTTATTTATTTATTTTAACATTGTTTCCCGGTACGTTCAGCCCCTCATACTGGAAACTCATGAACACAGCTCCATGCAGGTGACCACTGGTGACTCTCATTTAAGGGACATTATAGTCATCAGAACAACTACATCTTCATTTAGTTATTCTGGTGAGTATAGTATGTCCCTGCAGGCATTTAATGTAAACACTTGCCTTTCAGAGAAAAGGCAGTGATAACATAGAAACATATATATTAAAGGAAAGTTAATCTCCACTGTACAACGCCCAACAGAATTGGCGTTACCAGTAGAGACAAACTCTCTAAGAGGACTTTTTGGTTATCTAACTCTATCCATAGATATGCCGTGAGCATTCTAAGCTTCACGATATCTATGCTCTGTACCGCTTACTACTATTCATCTATACATAGCCTCCATTTATCTTGATCATTTTCTTTTGTGCAATACCCGCTCTGTTGGTGTTCTTGGGGCATTATATGAGACCTTATATAGACTGGGATTGGTTTTGGCATTACGCCAAGTACATTTGCACATTAGATGCCTTTTTGAGGTGGTAGTTAGCTGTTCTCCCTTTTTGTTCCCTGTTTGATGCACTAGATATGATAATGTCAATACTGCAGTGATATATTGAGCCAGAATTATTAAAGCTCATAGTAGCCGTCTGCAATATTGCTTTGACCAAAATGATATATTATCATCACCCAAGGTTAATATTCTTTCTATCTACTTTCTAATTTTTCCATATAGGGATATTTAGCCCTTTCATAATATATGTACTAATAGATTCTTCCTAGAATACACTCTCCTTTCCAGGTATACCCAATTTGTTACATAGAAACATTAATGCCTAGGGACTCCTCCAGTGGCAATCACAAGAGGTGCTTCACTAGAGGTGCTTCCTGGGTCAGCGCTGAAGTTCAGTGTCTCCATGCTGAACTGTGAGCTGAGCAGTTGCTATTAGTCTGGCTTTGCATTCCCCATAGATGTAAATTTGTGCCTAATGTGCTGGCACTAGGGTGGCACTGGCTGTGTACAGTAAAGCAATATAAAGACTAAAGGTCACGTGATCATCGCTGCACTGTATAGCTCAGGGGACATGGCCGCCAGTCAGATGAATACAGTAATATTTACCTGTGAGTGGCTCCAGTGTAAGCTCAAGGTCATATAACTTTAGGCAGTCCATCTATACAAACAAACAGATAAACAACAAACAAATGCATTACCTATACTGTTATTTTCTAATTTTTCTTTAGCTATTTTACAGTTGGGATTCATGCAATGTTTACAGCCCACAGGAGCTGAAATAAAATAGAATAGGATTGTAAGTTAAAGGGATACTATAGTGCCAGGAATACAATAATAATGAATTATGGTGTATGCAGTTTTCAGAAAAATAAATGTACACAGTTGCAAGTCAGGTCTTTAGAAACTCAATAGGTATATTCACTACACAGGGAATTTTAGTAAAGTAAACAGAAAACCTAATTCTAAAATTTAGACCAAAATAATTGAACTATAACTTTGTTTGGGGATTGATACAGATCTGCAAATTTCCTCAATTTTGTAATCCTATTTTCAATTTACTACAGTTTGATGAATAAACCCTACTGCAGATAAACTCTACGTGCACTAAACATACATGTTATACCATCTTGGTGAAGTAGCTGTGGTAATTAAATTAGAAACCCTGTGGGTTTGTTTACAATGTTTCCAAAGTTTTACTGACACTCTAAAATGCTCAAATGATGCTGTCACTAACGTTAGCAAACAGCAGCCGTTTCCATACTAGAAAATCTTGCCAAAAGTGACTCAAAACAGCTGACAAGGCTTTTACTAGCTCCCATAGAGTATAATGGGAGATGTTTGCCGCTGCTGTTCAAGTTTAAAACACAATTTGATGGAAGCAGACAAAATCAGGTTCAAGGGACACTGAAGGCACTGTATTTGCTACAGCTCATTAAACTGTTTATAGTATTTGGAGTCCACATGTGCCATGATTTAATTCAGCATTAAACAGTTTTTAATATTTTAATGTTTCAATGCTAAATGAGAGTCTCCAGCAGTCCCTTCCCTCTGTGCTGCTCTGACTAATGAAGAAGTATTGGCCTGAGCAGCAAAGGGCAGCCGTATTTGGTTGAGAGTGTCAGCTGACTGCTTTTAGCCTATCACAGCTCTAACTGATGGAATAATTGGTATAAATACAAGGAAGTGTGTAATCTTAGCCTTAGCCACTCCTCGAGAAGGGGTTGGACTGTGGGTGGACAGATAACCTTATTTAAGGTTAAACTGCTCTAAAATGGTTTAACACTGAATTAAGGGCCAGTGCCGGGCAACTCCAGGCACTATAACCAATTCAAAGTGATTACATGGTAGGGATGTGCATGGGGAAAAATTTCAGTTCGGTTGGACACCAGTGACGGAGAGGTACCCACCACATATCCCATAAGCGGGGATCATACCGCTGTACGCGCTTTTACCCTAGAGCTGGACATAAGCTCTTTTAAATGTGAGTTCTCTACCATTATTTTCTATCACGTCCATATTAGAACCATACATACTGCACTATTGGTTGTCCTTCTCTTTTTGTCTTCTATATAAGTGGAACCACTACAGTTTATGAAGACTTCACCACAGCACTATTTGTTTTAAAGACCACTCGCAAGGACACATAAGTTGGACTTTCTTTTAATTTTGGACTTATTATATTTTTGTATTATTCTGTGGCGCAGCCTTTTTTATTGTTTTTATTTTTTCTTGTTTTAAAGGGTTTGGAGGGTTTCCCTTTTAAAGGTTGCTGCCTGTAAGTTGACCAGCGCTGTCTCTTCCTTTTATTATCTTAGCCCATCATATAGCAAAACATAAATCTGTGCAATATACAAGTACAGTCAAGCACCAAAGTCAGGGCCGGATTAACATAGGGGCTGATGGAGCTGCAGCTCCAGGCTCAGGCCCAGGCCCATTTAAAAAAAAAAATATATATATATTTTTTTTTTTTACACACTACTCTTTGAAACATAGAAGCACTGGGGACAGTATTGCACATACGCATCAATCTTTGTGCAAGGTAGAAACATTTTGGTTCAGCCAGACCATTTTTCGGGATAACCAAATCACGGCTGAATGTTGATTCAGCCTGGCAGAATTTCATTACTGAGATTCCAATTTGGAAATCGAATCAGACGCTCAAAAACTGAACAAAAATAAGCCAATCACTGTTCTGCAAAATATTTCCATAATAACACTATGTATATTTTTGCAGTACACTGATAGGAGCATTTGCTCACCATTTGGTTCCCAAATGAAGTGAGTAAAAATAAACAATGAAAGAGATAAACAGGAGGAGCGGTAAAAAAAAACATATAGAATATGTAAATTTAGTTTTGGGTTTTTTACTGCTCCTCCATTTATCCTCTCTCTTGCTCACTTCTCACTTGATCTGTAACTGAAATCAATGACTGTCAATTAAAAATAGCAAAACAATTTGAAAATAGCACTATTTCTACAATTACAGAACTTGTAGAACCTGTATAACTTCACTAGGAGTGTGGATATCTTCATCTGGTTTAAAGCTATAAGCTCGTACATCAAAGAGGAGAACCATCCTTTTTGCCACATTGCTGGTATTACCTGGATCCGGGATCTTAAGGTGAGCATGCTTTCCTTATGTATATACGTATATACTTCATATGTTGTGAAAGCACTATACTATTTTTGGCGTATTTCTGTTTTTCATTTCATGACGGTTACACACAAAGGAGTCTTTGGAGCAAGTAGTGCATTGCTTTAATGGTGCAAAAGTTAAAATCTAACAGCCATCATAGCAGGCTCCATCTAATATGAGTGGTTTGACTCACGTTTTTTTCACAAGGTGTGAAAGTAATATTATATTATTTTAATTGTTTAATAACAGTATAGCTGCTTGCATTTACCCTGCTCTAGAGTGTATCTTGTTGTTTCAATAAAAAGAGTTATAAAAAAAACACTTTTGTACTATCTAGTTGGGTTCATGATTAACCACATTGAACATTTTAGTACGGTAAATATATTCAATTAAAATATAGTCAAGCAGTTCTTTTCCCACAGAAATCTCACTTTAACAGTGCTCTTACTACTGCAAGGGATTCTGGGTAGGCATATGCAAATGAGCTCAACAAAGAACCACATTTTTAAACCACACTTTTTCACCACCATAACTACATTAACTTAAATAAATTGATTTTTTTTTTTTTTTTTACTAGTTTCCTCTTCAGTCGCATTAAAATAACCAAAATCCCTTTTACAATGCAGCATAACTGCAACATGATCTTTTTCACAATAAAACCCTTTTTTTTACCTCTAACTGGAATGGTCTTATTCCTGGAACATGAATGCCATATTATTCACTGTAATTCACTGTAATTCACTGTAGAATCTTACTAATGTAAACAACTATGAGTGGTTAAATCACTAGTTAGTCTGATTGAGGTAAGAATGAAACATTTTTAATATTAATCTCTCAGTAAAACAAGAAGAAACTGTGTGCAATTCCATTCATCAACAGAAATAAAAATAATGGCAGCTGGAAAATTCTTCAAACCTCATTAAAGGACCACTATATGCACCCAGACCACTCCAGCTTAATGAAGTGGTCTGGGTGCCAGCAGGGCCGTCTTTAACGTGGGGCAAACGGGGCAGCTGCCCCAGGCCCAGTTTCTCTTGGGGGGCCCGAGGCACCTGCCCCGTGGGCCCCGCTGACCCCGGCGGGCGGGTGGCCGGTCGGGCAGGAAGGCGGGCGCGCGAGGGAGCACTCACTGCTTCCTCTTCAGCTCCCTCGCGCGCACCCAGCACTGATGCGGAGCGGAGAGATGGCGTCATCTTCGGCGCCAGCGAGGGAACTGAGAAGCAGTATTCCGCTTGGCCGCTCTGCCTCCTACGACCGACCCTCCCGCTGAACTCAGCAACACCACTGGACCCCAGGGAATCCCCCAGCACTCCAAAAGGTAAGGAGGCTGGGGGGATTACATTTTTTAAAAAAATGTGTGTTTGTGTGTATGTGTGTGTTAGTGTATGTGTTTGTGTGTGTGTGTTAGTGTGTGTGTGTTAGTGTGTGTGTGTGTGTGTGTGTGTGTGTGTGTGTGTGTGTGTGTGTGTGTGTGTGTGTGTGTGTGTGTGTGTTTGTGTGTGTGTGTTTGTGTGTGTGTGTTAGTGTATGTGTGTGTTAGTGTATGTGTGTTGGTGTATGTGTGTTGGTGTGTGTGTGTTTGTGTGTTAGTGTTTGTGTGTTAGTGTTTGTGTGTTGGTGTTTGTGTGTTGGGTGTATGTGTGTGTTAGTGTATGTGTGTTTGTGTGTGTTAGTGTATGTGTGAGTGTGTGTGTTTGTGTGTGTTAGTGTATGTGTTTGTGCGTTAGTGTATGTGTGTGTTAGTGTATGTATGTGTGTGTTTATGTGTGTTAGTGTGTGTGTTTGTGTGTTAGTGTATGTGTATTAGTGTGTGTGTTTGTGTATGTGTGTTAGTGTGTGTGTGTTAGTGTATGTGTGTTAGTGTATGTGTGTTAGTGTGTGTGTGTGTTAATGTGTGTTAGTGTGTGTTAGTGTGTGTGTTTGTGTGTTAGTTTATCTGTGTGTTAGTGTATGTGTGTGTTAGTGTATGTGTGTGTGTGTGTCAGCATGTATGTGTGTGTCAGTATGTCTGTGTGTGTGTGTCAGTATGTCTGTCTGTCTGTGTGTCAGTATATATGTGTGTGTATATCTGTGTGTGTCAGTATGTGTATGTGTCAGTATGTCTGTCAGTGCATCAGTATGTCTGTTAGTGCATGTGTATGCATGTGTCAGTATATCTGTCTGTGTGCCAGTATGTCTGTGTGTGTGTGTGTCAGTATATCAGTCTGTGTGTGTCAGTGTATGTGCCTGTGTGTGTGTGTCAGTATTTTTCAGTGTATGTGGGTGTCAGTATATCTGTCAGTGTGTGGGTGTCAGTATTTCTGTCAGTGTATGTGTGTCAGTATGTTGATCAGTGTATGTGTCTGTGTGTGTGTGTCAGTATGTCGGTATATGTGTCTGTGTGTCAGTATGTCTGTATATGTGCCTGTGTCAGTATGTCTGTCAGTACGTCTACCAGTGTATGTGTCTGTGTGTGTGTCAATATATGTACCTGTGTCAGTGTGTCTGTCAGTGTATGTGCCTGTTTATCTGTATGTAGTCAGTGTATGTATCTGTGTATCTGCTTGTGCGTCAGAGTGTGTACCTGTGCATCTGAGCCGCAACTTTAAATACAAATACACCCCTCCATTCAAACTTCAACACTACATATAAAACACACTCCTGCATTGAAACGTCAACACTACATACAAGCACACTCCTACATTCAAAAACAAACACTACACATAAATGCACACTTGCATTCAAACTCCAGTACCACATACAAACACATTCACACAAACATACTCCATACAAACACATGCTTACATTCAAACATACTAACATGGCTCAGTGCTAAATACAACCCTGCAAGCATGGGAAATTGGTAGAGTCCCAGCTGTCAAAGCATTGTTGGAGTTGCACGACAGATGGGGTTCTACCTTTAGTCCAACCTTGCAATTGGGGGTCCCAATAAAATTCATTCTACTTTAGTACCGCCACTGCGTTGGGATGGATGCCGTGATTGCATACCAGGGAGTGAGGGGCGAGAGCGGCAGTGCACAGGGGGCCCAAGCAAACACTTGCCCAGGGTCCATTTGTTATTAAAGACGGCCCTGGGTGCCAGGTCCAGCTAGGGTTAACCCTTTTTTTCTATAAACATAGCAGTTTCACGGAAACTGCTATGTTTATAAATGGGTTAATCCAGCCTCCAGTGGCTGTCTCTTGACAGCCGCTAGAGGCGGTTGCATGCTTCTCACTGTGAAAATCACAGTGAGAAGACGGCAGCATCCATAGGAAAGCATTGTGAATGCTTTCCTATGGACTGGCTGAATGTGTGCACGGCTCATGCCGCGCATGCACATTCAGCGGAGAGGAGGAGGAGAGTTCCCCACCCGGCACTGGAGAAAGAGGTAAGTTTAACCCCTTCCTCACCCTAGAGCCCGGCGGGAGGGGGTCCCTGAGGGTGGGGGCACCCTCAGGGCACTAAAGTGCCAGGAAAAAAAAGTATGTTTCCCTGGCACTATAGTGGTCCTTTAATCAACCTAAACATTATATGTAATAGCAAAGCAACAAGATACAGAAGGACCAGAACTATGCACAATGTGTGCCTGATGCATTTTGAGTGGATGAGCCATGTCATATAGCTTAGCATACTATTTCAACTGTGTTCTACTCAAGAAACATCTCGATAAAGTGTTGAAAAGTCACTGTATGTAAAGTGTGTTTTTTTTCTTTTATACAAATAAGGGCATAGAGAAATGTCTGCAATTGACTTGTAATGTCTATTCTAAGAGCACATTATTCTGAATTATTTCACTTATTAATCTGGTTAATTTGAACATAGAGTTACTAGCGTAGAAAGTGCAGGACTGAATTTCCCATAGGAAAGCTTAAGAAGATAGAATGGCACTTTTTGAGTCACAATTTGAAGCAAGAGGATGTGGCTTAGTTATGGTTCCATACAGTTTAAGTTGCACAAGACATTGAGGCTTCTCTGAGCTTTTGCCTGTTCTCAGAGTCCTCATATTTTTTGTTTTTGTTCAAAACAGTTTAAGCCAATAAGTACTGCTTACGTTTTGTCAATGTCATGTCCACCTTATTACTTTTTTCAGGTGTGATCATCTAGAATGTAACTCTGACTTTCTATAAATGAGATCTGCTCATTATCTTAGAGATTCTCTGAATGAAGATTAGGTTTCAAATTTCAGGATCAATAATTTTGGTAATATAAAGGCTTGATTTACACTTGACATTTACTAGCTGGCATAACTCTATCTCACAAAAAAAAAAGTATTTCAACCAGAGCATGACCTCTTAAAACTCACAATGCCATTCCTAGTTTACTTGTGAAGCCCACTTTTTGCTGTAAATTTTATACCTGTGGGCAGCGGAGGGGTGACATAGGAATCAGAGGGCAATTGGCTCCAGGCCTGTACTGGTCATCTGAGATATTTCATTGTAGATTGTGCTATCTGAGGCTGACCAGCCTCTGTCCCCCTACTCACTGCATTGCTTCCTTTCAATTTGCACTTTGCTATTCTCCATTGGAGGCTCTCAAAATGACCCCAAACTTTGCTTTAGTGTGACACATTAGTCACCATCCTTTGCCTTATGACTGATGACGATGCAGATAGATTATCATGGATTATCATTGGTGGCAGTGGAAACTGTTGCAACAATAGCCTCTAAACTTGCACTTGGTTGACTAATGCTAATGGGAGGGGGGAGATGGGATTAGTAACCCTAATCTCAGTGCGTGAGCTACTTCTAGCACTAGTAGGAGGTGATGCTCCAAGTGTTTCCATGAAATGAGGAAAGTGAACTGCAGCTAGAGATGGACTTAGACAAGGTGGCGAAGATAGAGTAGGAGAGAGTACAGTAGGTGCAGAAAACATTGGATTGTTGCCTCTCCTTTTTTATTTGAGTTCCTCCTGGGACAGACTTAAATAAATATCTGCAGTTGTGGGGGAAGAGAGATATCATCACCAGATTCATTACCACAACTACCAAGAAACATTTGGGACACTACTTCAGTACTTTGCTCTACTTCTTCGGTGAAGGTTTGAACTAGTTATGGTAGAAGGAGCTAAAGGGCCCGTGAAAGCAGAAGTTATTTTGGAGCTGGTGGTCTTCTTCGTACACCTAGCAGACTCTGCTGCTGCAACTACACACTTTTATTCTACTTTTAAGTCACCAGTTAGAGTATTAAAAGGATAATAAAAAACTCTTGTCTTCTGGGTGGTGAATTGAATGTAACGGACAAGCTAGACCTACTTTCCTCATCCTAAGGTTGATGCACTCATGGTGGTAGTGGTTGTGGTAACTGTGGTGGAGGTGTCAGCGGCCCTCATGGCCGAGGCAGTTGTGATGATGGTAGGTTTGTTTTAATTTATTAAATAAATATAGGATATGGTGTGTATTATTAAACAGGATCTAAAACTATATCCAACTAAAAGTTTGTGTGACACTGCCATTGGCAGAGGCTAGGCACTACAGCAACCTAACCAGTCTCACACTAGGAACAATGACCCAAGCAATGCCATTCAAGCTATATAGTAGAGGCATTGCAAGCCACCTAGCCCATTAAAAAACAGATTCGGGATGCCCAACCCTAAGCACAGAACTTCACAAGAATTTGCAGGACTATTTAGTCTTAAAGGGGAGTAAGAGATCAGCAGGACAACATTCAAAGCACCAGAGACACTGTCCCAGGAGCAGATAGAACATGTAAATATAGTCTTCCCAGAAAGAATGCTAAATATGGCCTCAATTTAATATTGTTGGATAAACGTATCAAATTATTAAATATTTTGGATACATTTTTAAAATGATTTAATGTATTATTTATAATATTTATAATTTATATAAAATTAAATTTTTTTAATATGTTTATATTTACAATTTATATATATATATTATGAATATAACTTTAAAAGCTTCAACAAAAATATAAAATAATTTGAAAAGTTTATCCAACAATATTAGGCCTATGTTAGAAAAATTGTTTAGCTGTAATGTGGTTTATCTTATCTGAAATATTAACCTAGGACTACAGTACAAGTCAAGATTTAGAGTAAATAGTAATAGGTTCTATTAAAAATTGTGATTCTAAGTGGTGGTTTGGGTATATGAATGGTTGTCCAGAAGTGTGATCACTTTAGCTTTAAAAATATTTGGTACAAGTGTAGAAATAAACCATGTATATAAATTATCTGCGTTTATGGTGATTGCAAAAATATTGTATATAGTACTGAGATGTAATATGGTACTTTATATGTCCAGTGGGTGTAGTACCAAATAAGCCCATTAGGTGGCGGTAGGGAATATTTGTTAATTTCTAGAATCGTGGGCAGAATTACCCTCCTTTAGTTGATATGAGAAATAATGTTATTGTTATAGATGGTGTTGCTGCATATCAATAAATTCCTTTGGGTTTCCTTATATTGATATATAACGATGAAAATAAAGGACACAAATATTGATAAATACCCATTAATAGTCCATACCTTTTAAAATACTTTATTACATTTTGCAGATAGCTACAGACTGGGAGGTCCTAGAACATGTTGCTGCCCAGGTGGTTTCACTGCAATAAAGAATTATTGTTCCTCATGCCTTAAGTCTCAAGTAACAGCTCCCACTAAAAATGTCTGTAGTCCGTTGATGCCTTTGCTTATAGATGTTCATGTCAAAGGAATTACCATAGAACGTGGTAGGAATTTACTGAAATTAGCTATAATCAGTATTTCCTGGCCATTCATGGCAGCATCACTAATGGGTTAGCTCCACCCCTAACTGGAACAGGACAGGAAACAATGAATCAATTATAACCAGACTGTAGGTATAAAAGGTCCCTCCTCCCTCCAACCCACAGTCTTTTTTCTGTCCTTAACAGGACAAACATGAATTATATCCTATACTAATTTTTCTTTTGAGGCCACCTTCCCATGTGTACCATGGGTTCTTACCAGATAAAGTTCAGCCTCTCTTTATCTGAAGAATTCAGTAATCAGCCTGCAAGAGCAGGACTAACTGAGTTAGGTACATTTTAGTATATGTACCTCTTCATGGAAAACAGGGCTGTTTTAAAAAAGTCTACAATGATGTGGGGTCGATATATCCTTAAAAATTCCCCTTTCAGCATCAATAACCCTCAGAGGTTGTGGCAGAAGAGAAGCTGGGTAAGTGACTTGAAAAAATCCTTGGTCTTACCCTAATATTCATACAAGAATAGCTCCACTGTTTTTCTTCTTCCGTTGTGCCTTGTAATTCTCATGCTGGAGAGAGAGTAAATCTATTGGGGCTTGCAGAACTCCTCTGCTTGTTGTTATCACCAGCTGGGTGCTACTTTCTGGTTCGGAAGGCAGGGCATGCGCAGTAGCATCAGCGTCTTGGAGTTTCAATTGCGCATGCATGAACCGCCGGGCTCAACGCGATATCGCGCCAAAATTAAAAAACCCGGGAATTCTATAAAAGAACGCTCTGGTGTGGTTTTCAGTGTTATGGATGAAGTTTGAAACAGTTTTTGGTGTGTTTAAGGCTGCCCTAGACTGAAATCTTTGATATATAAGGTAATTTGTTTTTTCTCTCCTTTTTATTCTTGTATTCTATTGTTCAGTTATATTTGGAATAAATAGGATAACAAAATTTTTTTTTTTTGTTTAAAATAGATGGCTTCTCACTCTGCCTCAAGATCTGTATCTAGAAAACATAGGTGAGCCTCATATACGTTTATCCTATAAAGGGGAGGGGGGAGGGGTAAAAGGGTGCCACTATGGGATAAAAATATATTATTGTTAAAATGGACTTTTTTGCAGCTTGAGCATTCCAAAAGAGGAATCACCAAGAAAGCATAAAGAAAAAACAAATAGATATGTTAACTGCAATAAATTTGCACCCAGTGGAAGAAACTTATGTCAAGATTGTCTGACAGAAGCCACTGAAGTAATGGAGAGAAGAAAGTCTCCACAAATAGAGCTGAAAAAATGGATTACAGAAGCAATTAAAGAAGGGTTTAAATCCACAAGCAAGATGTCCTCATCTAAATGCATGAGAAGAGAAGAAATCTCCTGAGTCAAGTGATAATATGGAGATGGAAGATATGTCGGACGAAGAGGAAGGTAAAGTTAACTATGCCTCCAGAAATCTTGATTCGAAATCTGTTGATAAACTGATCAACATTATAAGAGAGACCCTGAGATTCCCAGAAGAAGAATCTGAAATAAAGGAATATGATAGATATTTTGAGGATTTAAGAGCTAATAGACCTAACTTTCCGGTACACTCTACAACCAAAGAGATACATTTCCCAAGAATGGCAGAAACCAGAGAGAAAAGCGACTCTGAAGAACAAAGCATTCAGATTATATCCGTATTCAAAAGAAGATTGCAAAACCTGGAATTCCGTCCTCAAGATTGATGCCGCAGTTATACATATGGCGAAAAAGACAGCCCTTCCTATTGACTCCATGGCTTATTTGAGAGAATCTATGGAGAAAATGCAAGATGCCAGCCTGATAAAATCATACCTGGCGTTAGGATCTGCGCTACATCCAGCAGTAGCATTAGAAACGTTGTCAAGAGCCTTCAAAGTATGGCTAGACAATTTAGTGGAAGAAATCGCCAACGGAGTTCGGAGAGAACATCTTCTGGAAGGACTGAGAGATCTGACGTTGGCGACAGAGTTTTGCTCTGAAGCATCGGTGGATGTTACCAGAATGGTGTCAAAAAGCATGGGCCTATCTATAGCAGCAAGAAGAGCATTATGGCTGCACTCCTAGGAAGCAGACTACGCTTCTAAAGCATCCCTGTGTGCTCTTCCGTTTCAAGGAGATCTCCTATTTGGAAAGGTCTTGGATGAAGCTATCCATAAGGCAGCAGATGGGAAAAAAGCCTTTTTTCCGCAAGTCAGAAAATATGGTTCTACAGCATGGAAAGATAGGCGGTACAAAGACCGTGCCTTTCGTGAAAGCAGGGCATATAAACCTGGGAAAGAGTATTCCAGATCCAATTGGAAAAACACTCAGCCAAAATCTTCCAGAGGAAGAGGAGCAAGGCCAGGGAAAAACTTCTGAACTTGTGCCGGCCCAGCAAGGAATTACAGGAGGAAGACTGCTCCTCTTTTATCCTGTCTGGGTCAGAAGTGTGACAGACTCCTGGCCGAAGGATACAGGTTAGAATTCAAGGCCATTCTAACAAAAGATGTGTTTACCCAGTCTCGGGTAGCAAAAGGAGAAAAAGAGAAAGCTATGAGGGAATGCATCTCGAAACTCCTAAAAGAACAGGTGATAGAATACGTTCCAATAAAAGAACAAAGAAAGGGTCACTATTCTATGGTTTTTCTAGCCCCAAAACCCCAAAAGAAGTGGAGACTTATCCTGGACTTGAAGAAGTTGAATTCAAAAATAAAAATAAAAACATTCAAGAATCCATTTAGACTATTGTACCAAACGTCAGTATGGGGGATTGGATGACGTCAATCAATTTGAAAGATGCATATCACCAGATCCCAATCAACAAATGGCACCACAAGTTCCTCAGATTTTGTGTATTTGGAAGACACTACCAGTTCAAGGGACTTCCATTTGAGCTAAGCCTGGCTCCGAGAACATTCTCAAAGGTACTCATCGCATTAGTGTCAGTAATCAGATAGAAAAGGATAGAGATATACCATTACTTGGACGATTTTCTGATTATAGGTCCATCCAGCCAGAAGGTAGCGCTCCACACTCAGTTGGCCATAGAAATCCTCGTGAACCATAGTTGGAAACTGAACTTAGAAAAGAGTATGATGATTCCCTCTCAGAATATTATATTCCTGGGTGCTGCCATAGATGCGGTAATCGGTCGAGTTAATTTGTCTGCAGAAATAATGGAGAAGATTCGGATGAAGATCAGGAATCTCCACTACAAGAGATGCATGACAGCAAGGGAATTCATGAGCCTTATAGGATCTCTTACATCGACTATAGGATTGGTGAAATGGGCCCAGTGGAAGATGTGCCCCATCCAAATGAAGTTTCTAAAGGAATTCAAGAAACAATTTCAACAAGATGTAACAAATTCTTGGGTGAGAATCCAGACAGACAACAGAGCAGTGGCCTCATATGTAAACCGACAAGGTGGAACCAGAAGCAAGGTTCTATTGCGAGAAATATTTCCATTGATGGAATTTTCTCAAAACAGTCTACAGGGCCTGAAAGCAGTGTATCTTCTGGGGAAAGAAAATGTTCTGGCAGACTATATGAGCAGAACAAAGATTCAATCAGGAGAATGGAAATTAAACCCAGAGGTATTTCATCAGATATCGTTAAGTTGGGGCACACCCCAGGTCGATTTGAGGCTTCATATCGGAATGCTTAAGTCCCGAAGTATTTTTCCCTAAAGGCAGAATATCAATCAGCAGGACAACATGCCTTTTCCCTTCCTTGGGACTTCGATCTGGGGTATGCAGTCCCTCCCCTGCCGATGATTCACAGATTGTTGAGGAAAATTTGGAAGGAATGGAAGACAGTGATTACTATACTTCCAAGTTGGCCGAGAAGACTATGGTTCCCACTCCTGAACAAAATGTGCTTAGGTCCTCCATGTCCTCTTCCTCAGAAAGCAGATCTGTTAATACAAGGTCCAGCGATGCATCCCAATCCAAATCTATGGAAACTGGTGGCTTGGCTCTTGAAAAGCAGAGACTTTTAGAGCAGGGATTACCAGAGCCTGTGGTGAATACACTGTTAAAATCCAGCAAAAGTTCCACCTCCGCGTGTTACCACAGAATAGAGGATTTTTTTTGATTATGGACAGAAAAGACATCCAAGAATTTCCTACAGCCTTCAAATATAGATATTCTGGAATTTCTACACGAAGGTCTGGAGAAAGGCTTAAGCTTAAGCACTTTAAAAGTGCAGTCATCAGCCTTGTCTGCTCTGTGTAACACCTCCTGGGCATCAGACCCTATCATTGCGAGGTTCTTTAAGACAGGTATACCCTCCTTCTAGAAATTATGCTCCTCCTTGGGATCTTGGTTCCCCTTGGTTCTGGATGTTTTGTCAGACTCCCCCTTTGCTCCGTTGGATGAGTTGGGTATTGTTAATCTGATGTTCATGACCTTGTTCTTGGTGGCAATCACTACGGCTAAAAGAATGTCTGAAATTCAAGCCTTCTCCAGTGATCCAAATCACGTTCGGGTTTTCCATGATAGAATTATCTTAAGACCTAGAATGGAATTCCTACCTAAGGTGGTTTCTCGTTTTCACCTTCTTTTTACCAAAACCTTTCTTCTTTGGAAGAAGTTAAACTCCATCAGTTGGATGTGAGGGAATGTGTAAAGAAATATATAGAGGTCTCTAACCTATTTAGAAAATCACAGCACTTATTTCTTATCCCTTCGGGATACAGAAAGGGAGAGGTGGCCTCTACCGCTACTTTGAGGCGTTGGGTTTCGAGCACCATAAAAATGGCATATAAACTCAAGAATATATCTCCTCCTGAAAAGATAAAGACCCATTCTACTAGAGCAGTGATGGCGAACCTGTGGCACACCGGGCCCTTTCTGTGGGCACGCGGCCATAGGTTCGCCATCAATGCAGAGTAGGCACCTGCCTGACCAAAACGGCAGGTGCCTTCTCTGCTTCCGTGTCAGGATGCAGGGGGAGGGATCTGTGAAGCAGCTCCCTGTCCTCCCGCGAGCAAGCTGTTTGGAGCGTTGCCGCACGTTACCATGGCAACGCTCCACACAGCATCGCGCGGGAGGACATGGGAGCTGCTTCACAGATCCCTCCCCCTGCCTCCCGACACGGAAGCAGTGCTTGCCACCAGCAGACCACCAGGGATGGCTGTGTCCCCTCCCTCCTTCATTAAAAGTAAGAAGGAGGGAGGGGGGATACTGATTTAGCATACTTTTTTTTTTAAACACCTTTACCCCAGCCCCACACACACAGCACCCCTACCCCCCACACACAGCACCCCTACCCCCCCACACAGCACCCCTACCCCCACACACAGTACCCTTACCCCCACACAGCACCTCTCCCCAGCATCCCTCCCTCCCCCCACACCCAGTATCCCTCCCTCCACCCAGCACTGCTCCCCACCCCTACCCCCACACAGCACCCTCCACTCCCAGCATTCTTCCCCCCCACACCCAGCTTCCCTCCCTCCACCCAGCATCCCTCCCACCGCTACCCCCACACACAGCAGCCCCTACCCCCATACACAGCACCCCTACCCCCTACACACAGCACCCCTACCCCCCCACACAGCACCCCCACAACACACACAGCACCCCTGTGTACTCAACAGTCTGTCTGTATGTGTATTCAGCAGACTGTGTGTGTGTGTATTCATCAGTCTCTGAATTCAGCAGTCTTGTGTGTGTGTGTGTATTCAGCACACTGTGTGTATGTATTCAGCAGTCTGTGTGTGTATGTATTGCATTTGTTGGAGATACTAATAAATATAAGCTTACTTTTATCTATTTATATCATTATTTAAAATTTGTATCATTGAACTCTCTGTTGTTGTGTTCTTTTAAAACAAAAGTTGTTTATTAGTTCGGACAACAGTACGAGTTGTTTTTTCTAAACTTAAACCTCAATATTGAGGTTTAATTGCCGTGTTGGCACTTTAAGAAAAAAAAAATTGGCATGTATTGCGGTTTGGGCCCTCAGGCTCAAAAAGGTTCGCCATCACTGTACTAGAGCATTGTCTACCTCCTGGGCTAACTGGGCAGAGGTTCCTCCTGACGACATATGCAGGGCAGCCACCTGGTCGTCACCTATAACCTTCATCAAGCATGACAAGCTGGATGTGGCTTCTTCATCCTCATCCTTTGGGAGAGGGGTTTTGTCCTCAGTGAATCTCTCATGAATAAATCTCTTTTGCAGCAAAATTATTGGGGTCTCGTTTTATTCACCCTCCCTTTGTTGCGGAGCTTGGGTATTACCCATTAGTGATGCTGCCATGAATGGCTAGGAATACAGAAAATTTTCTCCATACTTACCGTCATTTTCTTTTCCTGGCTATAATTCATGGCAGCATCAGCAACCCTCCCATGTTTTTTTGTTTTAGCTTTATACTAGATTGTGGGTTGGAGGGAGGAGGGACCTTTTATACCTACAGTCTGGTTATAATTGATTGTTTCCTGCCCTGTTCCAGTTAGGGACGGAGCTAACCCATTAGTGATGCTGCCATGAATTATAGCCAGGAAAAGAAAATTACGGTAAGTATGGAGAAACTTTTATGTAATTTATGAATTATGCAACTTGCTCTCTAGAATCATTTCCCCCATGCAAGAGCTCTTCACATCCATGGCAAAAGAGCTTATCCTGTTTATTGGTGTGGGTAAACCTAAAGAGATATTCACAGACAAGGGGGGTCTTGTCTCACATCAAGTTCACGAAAAGATTTTGCAGGTTTCTCCAAATAAAACACACACACAAAAAATCTCAATTCACAAAACACACGTATGTTGATTGAGTTATCCTTTAGTAGAGTAAGGTACATTTTCTACTGGACTTTTTAAAAGTAAAAATAAAAGAGCAAAGGTTGGACCAATGATTATAAATAAATAAATAAATTTCAATATGTTAAACATAACAAAACATGGAAAATTTGGATCTACTGCACAATGTTTTAAAAACTAAAAGGGGGGCGCGGGTTCAATTCCAGACAGGTATAACTCAGCCCTTCATCCTTCAGAGGTAGATACAATGAGAACCATTATATTGGGTAATAGTAACATCCCCTGGATGTTGGGCAGACGTAACGTGCCCAGGATGTACTTGGAATCCAGAGAATATCTGAATGTACATTTCCTGGTTAAACACTTTGTTATTAATGAAAGTGAATTAATTTAACGATAAATACATTTCCTAAATTATGTGCATAGAAATGAAACAACTCAGAACTGGTTGCAGACAAGTGCATATGTCCATGATATTGCATAATAATACCCCAAAAGGAGATGCAATGGTACCCTGGGGAACAGTCTGCTAAATAACCTCTGGCTACAATAAAACCAAAAATGATAAGTCAGAGAAAAACCCAATGGAAAAACAGTTGAGAAAGTCAAATCAATTATTTACTTTAATACATTTTTTTTCTTCATTTATTGAAACTATTGGGTATTTGATTTGGGCTGAGCTAATCAGGGAAGCTGTACAAGGTCCATGCTGAAGTTTGTGGGATTCCACAGATTCACTTGGAGATGGCATGACTGTAGAGTCGCTCCTGACCTTTATGTTTGAAGTTTTTACTATCGATAGCATCGTGTTTACTTATCACTTAAACATTTGCTTGAATTTTGAATAGAACAATCTATATATTAAATGTTATCTGTAAAGTGACAACTTGTTATGTGCTGTTATTATGGTAGTGGTTTTATGTTTAAATGCCTTTCCTTCTTCCACAATCTTTTTATATTCAGAGAACGCATTTACGATGTGCTGTAAATATATGCATGTAGTATGTAAATGCATGTGAATGCATGTAATGTGTGAATATATTGGGAATGAGGGGTGGCATTCAATTACAAAGTGTTTACTTTCTAAATTAAACACAATCTCGATGTTTAACTGTTTTAGCATAACTAGATCCTGTATATAGCAACACAAGAGAGATTTTCTATCACCAATGGGGCTATATGATTTCTTTACTGCCCCCTTCACTTGCTAAAAATGCAAGCCGATGAATGCACGCATATTTTTGCAACAATTTTCAGCTATCCTTTACTAAATGTGTCTCTTTGAAATTCCTCTGGTAAATAAAGATTTAATCCTGAATTCTTTGTCCCTGTCCAGGCTCATTGTGTGTATGTTCCATAAATAATTACTCATAGACGCTTTGATCGTAAAAGCTTTTGAAAATCAGGGAGAAAAAAAAAACAACATGTTGTGTTAGATAAACAATTTGTGCCTCAGGTAGGCAAGTGTGGCTCACTGGTGTTCAGAGAATTATTGAAAGCACTACTGATTAATGCTTAGTACATATGGCTACACTATGCTAAAACCTGCTTATTTTCCAGATTTTAGCCAAAAGGTTTTCTTTTAAGTGCATTTTCTTTATAAGGATTTATTGCCTTTATATTAAATAGGAGAGTCACATTTCACACATTAATGTCTTTTGAGCAGTCCAAGTACTCTGATAATGTTAATAGCATAAAAAAAACACAAAGCCAACATAATCAAGAGTTAATTAACTCAGATATAACTCTATTGTGGGTACAATAAAGTCAGAATATTTTATACTTTTATATTATGAGAGTAAGGGTTTAAAAAGGCCAAAATAGCCGAAACTGGTAGCATAGCTGACTGTTTCCAGTTTGGCTATTTCGCCCCAAATTTTGAAAAACACTTTTTTCACAATTTTAACTTTTTTGAATAACCCTGTTATTTAACACTAGACTGGCGTATTCAGTTTTGTCCGACTTGCATATCGCCCGTATTTAGGTGGATCGGTGGTTCAGCTGAATTCCGCATCTCTGAAGCACCATACAGATGTATAACTTCCATAGTGACATAGTTACATAGCTGAAAAGAGACTTGCATCCATCAAGTTCAGCCTTCCTCACATTTGTTTTTTGCTGTTGATCCAAAAGAAGGCAAAAAAAAAAAACCCAGTTTGAAGCACAATTTTGCAACAAGCTAGGAAAAAAATCCTTTCTTGACCACAGAATGGCAGTCAGATTCATCCTTGGATCAAGCAGTTATTACCCTACATTGAAAGATTATATCCTTGAATATTCTGTTTTTGCAAGTATGCATCTAGTAGCTGTTTGAACATCTGTATGGACTCTGATAAAACCACTTCTTCAGGCAGAGAATTCCACATCCTGATCGTTCTTACAGTAAAAAAACCTTTCCTTTGCCTTAGACGAAATCTTCATTCTTCCAGTCTAAACGCATGGCCTCATGTCCTATGTAAAGTCCGGTTTGTGAATAGATTTCCACACAATGGTTTGTATTGGCCCCGAATATATTTGTATAATGTTATCACATCCCCTCTCAGGCGACGTTTTTCTAAACTAAATAGGTTTAAATTTGTTAATCTTTCTTCATAGCTGATATGTTCCATTCCTTTTATTAATTTTGTAGCCCACCTCTGCACTTTTTCTAGTACCATAATATCCTTCTTTAGAACAGGTGCCCAAAATTGCACAGCATATTCAATATGTGGTCTTACCAGTGATTTATAAAGAGGCAAAATGATACTCTCGTCCTGAGAATGAATGCCCTTTTTCATGCATGACAATACCTTACTGGCCTTGGCCACTGCTGATTGACATTGCATATTGTTGCAATTCCCAAGTCCTTTTCGTGTGTTGTTATCCCTAATTCGCTTCCATTAAGGGTATACGTTGCTTGTGTATTCTTTATGCCGAAGTGCATAACTTTGCATTTTTCAACATTAAATTTCATCTGCCATTTGAGTGCCCAGTCCCCCAGTCTATCTAAATTCCTCTGCAGCAAAGTAATATCTTGCTCACATTGTATTATTTTACAAAGTTTTGTGTCATCTGCAAACACTGAAACATGACTTCAAGATCATTTATAAATATGTTAAATAGAAGGGGTCCCAGAACAGACCCCTGAGGGACACCACTTGCCACCTCTGTCCAGCTTGAAAATTTACCATTAATGACAACTCTTTGTACTCTGTTTTTAAGCCAGTGTTCTACCCAAGAACAAGCATTTTCATCTAGACCGATTTCCTTGAGTTTGAACACTAATCTATTGCATGGAACTGTATCAAATGCCTTGGCAAAATCCAAATAGATCACATCCACTGCAACAACCTGATCTATACTTCTACTTACTTCTTCGTAGAACGCAATCAAGTTAGTTTGACATGACCTGTGCTCCATAAAACCGTGCTGATTTTTGCTGATAACCATGTTCTTCTCAAGGAATTCTTGAATATTATCCCTTAATAACCTTTCAAATATTTTACCAGCCACAGAAGTTAAGCTCACAGGTCTATAATTTCCAGGCAAGGATTTTGAACCCTTGTTGAATATAGGAACCACGTCTGCCTTCCTCCAATCCTCCGGAACACTTCCTGAAAGAAAAGAATCTTGAAAGATTAAAAACAGAGGTTCACTTATTTCTACACTTAGTTCCTTAAGTACACGTGGATGGATACCGTCAGGCCCTGGCGCTTTGTTTAGATTAACTTTCTTTAGTTGCTGCAGCACCTTGTCTTGAGTTAACCAATTACAATTATTCTGCAAGTTTTTAGTAGCAATCATTTGCACATCTATTGCCATGAGTTCTTCCTTAATATATACGGAGGAGAAATATTTATTTAAAATTCCTGCCTTTTCCTGGTCTTCATTAACTAACACCCCTGTTTCAGTTTTTAGTGTACCTACACTTTCATTTTGTTTTTTTTAGAATTTATGTAAAAATGCTTTGGGGTTGGTTTTGCTCTCTTTAGCTATCATATTTTAATTTTGAAGTTTAGCAAGTCTAATTGCCTTTTTGCACGCATTATTTGCTTCCTTATATCTTTTATAAGATGCATCTGATTTATCCGATTTAAATGCTTTAAATGCCCTTTTCTTAGTTGTAATCTCTTGTTTTACTTCTCTACTAAGCCACATTGGTTTTAATTTGTTTCTTTTATAACTGAGCAAACAACTAACACAATGGTAATTTTGACCAATTATTTTTAGGAACACTTTTTTCCATCTTACAGGTAATCACTATGAAAACAACAATAATTTGAGAATTCACTGGGGTGAGTTTTAACCCCTTAAGGACACATGACATGTGTGACATGTCATGATTCCCTTTTATTCCAGAAGTTTGGTCCTTAAGGGGCTAAAGAGACACTCCCGACCCCTTAAGCAATTTAGCTTGCTAAAATGTTTTGTGTGGGCAGAGTGCCTTTTATTATTTAAAAACATTTTTTGCATAAAGTGCAGATTTCAAATGAAATTGGCATTTTTATAAATTACACCCCCTGGATTTCTAACAGACCAAAGGATCTCCAACTTCCTGGTTTGTTCAAGAAGCAGCAATTGCATTGGGAAGTCTGTGTTTGGACAGTCAGTCACAGTAAGTCTGGGCGGGTTAGAAACGGCAGCAGACAAGTGAACTGCATCTTTTGCAAGCTCTTTTTAGATACAACCCCAATAAAAAAAATTGTAGGAATAAAGTGATCTCTTTTTGTGTTTGTTTGGGCAGTGGTGTGTCACTTTAATCCTGACTCTCTGCCAAAAACAAGAATCATAAGACACTATATTTAAGTTTCTATTAATATAGAAATCACCCAACAAGTAGCATTGGAGCAACTAGTATTGAAATGTACACATCACGCAAAAGTAGTGTACAAGATATTTACTCAAAAATATATTTATGTCCAGTTATTATTTTAATGCAAGGCAATGTCTGTGAATGCAAAACAACATAAGGATGCATGCTACTGTTTACATAAATGTAAAATGACAGAGTACAAGTTCCACCCGCACTCCTCTGGGTACAAAACAAATCTCTAGTTAAAGTAATGTGGATCTGCACCACAAAGTATTAATTTATCATTATTAAAACATTATGTAAACATACACACAATAGGCTACATCATCTAATTAAAGCGGCACTGTCATGCCGAACTTATCTTTCCCCAATCAATTCCTCTTCTCTCCCTTTGTCCGGATCTGTTTTTCATTTCTTCCTGTCTGCTCTACACCTGACCATCTCTGACCAGCAGAGGAACAAAGTGTGCTCCCTTTCCTGTAGTCAGAGAAATTTTCCCACAATTCTTACCTTTCCTCCGTGATCTTGAGATGCTTCCTGTCAGTATTCCCGAACGTCTTGTCATTTAGTCAGAACGCCAGCGAAACTACTGAATTTCGTCCTAACAGAATGAGAACAGTTTATCCATTCATGTTAGGACACAATTCAGGACTTTGTTCAGATCGGAATTTCATTAGAATGAATGAAACTCCAATCCTATTCGTGCCGCAGCTGCATCTTGGTATCAGGGAGCTATCTACTAAAAGGCTGAAAGATCCAAAATTGATTTTTCAGCCAAATTTACTAAGTAAAGATTACTTAGGGGGCATGTCTAGTAAACAGTGAGCAGCCTGTTTTATTTTTAAAATGCCGCGTGAGTGGGGGCTATTAAACTGAAGGGGGGACCTATTGCCCCCCCCCCGGACCCCACCCATGAGTGGTAGGTGGGGGTCCTAAATGACAAAGGGGAGACGTATCGTCCCCACCCCACCCATGAGCGGCAGGTGGGGGTGCTAAATGAAAATGGGGGGGAACCTATTGTCCATGGGCAATGGGTGGGGGCTAAGTGTAAAAATACCCCCCATGACCAGGGGTCCCCAAGCCCCTAGTCATCCCACCACCCAAATAAAATTAAATGAATCCCTACCTACTCTCCTCACTCTAAAAATAATGAGGGGGAGACAATAAAACTAAATACCTGAAAAAAAAAATCATACTTACCATTAGAAGTCTACCATTATAAGGCTTATAAAGCATTCCCATGCCCTGCAATTTGACTCAAAGCACTCTGATTGGTTGGCTTGGAATCCAACCAATCAGAGTGCTAGTCATTTTACACAGCGTGGGAAAGTTCTTTGGTATTTTCCCACGCTGTGTAAAATGACTCCGAGCAATCACGGGGAGGGGTGTATTTTTACACTTAGCACCCACCCATCGCCCATGGGTGGAGGCTGGAGGGGGGACAATAGGTCCCCCCCTTATTTTCATTTAGGGCCCCCACCCGCCACTCATGGGTGGGGGCCAGGGAGTAGGACAATAGGTGTCCCCCCCTCATTTGAATGAATAGATGAAATTCCCTTGGTGAATGCCCAAGTTTTTAACTGGGCATGCGCGGGAACCAAATAAATGCATCTTTACCTATGTGTCTCTTAACCCCCCCTTTTACATTTCTTATCCCCTTTTCTGTTTCTTATCCCATATTTTGAATGTATTACTCCTTTTTTGTATATCTTACACCACTTTTGTGTCTCTCAACCCAGTTGGTGTATCTTATCCCCCGTTTCTCCCCTTTGCTTGTCTCTTACTCTACCACAGGCCATTTTTTGTGTCTCTGACTTTCCTCCTGCCCATTTCTTTCTCCCCATAACCCCACTGTGTGTCATTGTCCCCAGCCCCATTGTGTGTCATTGTCCCCTTCTCTAGACCTTTTTTGTGCATCATTGTTCCCTTCTCCAGGCCACTATTGTTCCCTTCCCCCCTCAGTATTATTGTTCCTTTTCCCCAGCCCCTTTGTGTATTATTTTCCCCTTCCCCCCATCCCCTCTCAATATTGTTGTCCCCTCCATAGCCCCTCTCGGTATTATTGTCCACTCCTTCCAGCCCCCTAGGTATTATTTCCCCCTTCCCCAGCCCCTCTTTGTATTATTGTCCCCTTACACCGACTAACAGGAAGCGGTTCAGTTTTCTCACCGAGCACTTATTGTCAGACCGGGTAGAGGAGAAAGATCCGTTACCACGCTGCACACCGCTCGGCCATGCTACATGAAGTGACTGGCATAAGGGGGGGCGATGTGCGCTCTCCTCCTGCCAGTCCCAGCTTTAAAGAGGAATTTAGGTTTTAAGCTTTAAACTCCCATACATTCAAATGAACCCCTTTTGAAATTGTCAATTCCACCGCTACCAGGCAGCCAGTTCATATATGCACGAACATAACTATTGATTTACCGAACTGATCTGAGCACTTTTTGGATATGTGGTGAGCTGAGATCGGGCTATTCTGGAATATAATATTTGTGGGGTTCCGATGCTGTTGTCATGTATTTTTGTGATATGTAAAAATTGTATGAATGTTTTCCTATTTGATAGATAATTGGATTTGCTTAATTGGAGCTCAATTATCTCTCAAACACAATGGCTTGAGGGAAGGAAACCCCTGTGATTTTGTATTAGAAACCTCATGCTAGGTGCACTGCATTAGAAGCCAAGTGTGGCCTAATAAAGTTCAGATTGCTGCTTTTACCCAATATGACTGGTTGCGTCCATTATATTGGGGAAACTCTACACAAAGGGAATACTTTCACTATATTCAGCACATCTGGAATTAGGACTGATGAAGAATTAAATGAATAACAGCAATAGACTCATAAAACTGTGACAGTGACCAAATAAGACCAACGTCAGTAGCATTTACAGGTCTTTTGATGGAGGAATCCAGTAGTCTACCTGGTGAGGTTTATGCAATGGCATGACAAAAAGAAGTAAGTGGATGTAGGCGATATGAATGTCAAGTCTTCTGCTTCAAATGGTTATCTGAGCTACCTTCTCAAAAGGTTTGATTGTTTTCCCTTTAATATTTGAAGTAAAAATTTGCCTGCGATTGTTTTAAAGGAGGACTCATAACCAATGCAACACTTGCCTCAAATGTGTCATACAATGTTTTTTAAAATAATGACAAAATCCATGGACAGAATAGAGTCTGGGGGCTTCCAGTGAACTTCTTCATTACCCTGCCCAGCTTTTGATGACAATAATACAAAAATAACTTGCATCGTTGCCCTCTAACATGATAGAGAATGGGTTGACACCAAATGAGGGTACAGTGCCCACAGATTCTTTACAATGTAACCAAAACAAATAACTAAAGTGTTTATGATGCTCAGCATGCCTCTTTAATCGAAAACTATATCTTTAAGACCTGGCTCGTGGATGAAACTGCTAAGGCAACTTTTGTGGAAAAACAGCTTAAGCTTTGTTTTACCACAGGAAAGACAGACATGGACAAATCATTGTCTTCATCTTGGGTGGCTGAAACCCCAAATTATAGTGTCTAAATTAGTGTATAGAAGTAGTATTCAATTCCACAATAATCTTAAACCACAGTATAATATAGGCTTAGCCATAATTACAGTCTATATCTTGGGAATCAATAACTTCCAACTGAAGATGGTAGTTTAGGGTAACTATTCTTAGATGAACTACTTGTAACATAGCACAACTTGTTTGTCAAATCCCTAACAAATCTAAGATCATACATTTCGCAAAGATAAGTACTTTGACTCAAAATATACTATCATTTTTTGTTGTTGTTTTATTCTACCAACAGGGGAACAAAGAACAAATCCCAGTCGTTAAAATGCGCTACAGCAATATAAAACTAAGAGGTTCAAATATATATCATTATTATTATTAATATTAGTTCATCAAGACCTGCATAAAATGTTGAGCAGTTTGGAAAAGTTCATTAATCTTCATCTGCTTGGAAGGCCCTTAAGACTCTCCATAATAAGCTGAGAAACAGGTAGGTCTTAGACCATCTGAAAGCTCAACAGTAACACATTCAACAGCCCAGGGAAATATTGAATCCAAGTGACTCATAAATGTTCACCAGAGAGATAAGATAAAAAAAAAAAAAAGAAGTTATTTTTTGACTGTACTCCTGAGGATGTGATGATATTGATCAATTGCTGCTGGTACTTTGGTGATAGCCTTCCCTAAGCAACTCCCTCTATATGCTAATGACCAAGAGTGTTCATTCTAATGACTACTCCAACCAAAAAAAGAGTGTTTTAAGAAAGAACTGTTTTTGATCAGAGTAATGCATCCTAAACTGCCCGCTCACCCCCCAAAAAAAGAAAGAAAAAAACCCACAATCCGTTCCAATGCTGAGGCCAAGTCCTTGTTAGAGAGGGACAGATAGCAGGAAGGGTAGACTACAGAGGAGAGGAACTGTTCCTTGGCTGTTTGTCAGCAGCATGCTTTCCGTGCTGATGACAGACCCCAAGCACCCAGAACTGACATTAGCTTGACTGGAACACTTATTCCAGGCTGGCTAATGACATTCCAATGACGCAGCTGGAAGAAGAGTTAAATTTCTGGCAACAGTATGGATTAAACTTTATAGCACATACAGACTCCACACACCATGACCACTTCAAATCAGTAACCCTTTAAGGCTTGCCAAGATTATTTTCTAGAAGTCCAACAATC
This sequence comes from Pelobates cultripes, assembly GCA_933207985.1. Classification (NCBI taxonomy): domain Eukaryota; kingdom Metazoa; phylum Chordata; class Amphibia; order Anura; family Pelobatidae; genus Pelobates; species Pelobates cultripes. The sequence continues at coordinate 41,051,499 of OW240923.1, forward strand.
AACCTGGTTTCTTATGCAGACCTAAAAAATAAAATAAAAACAGTAAAAGGCTGCGCACATTTAGTAAAGTCCAAATAAAGGAGAAAAGAGAAAAGTCCAACTGGTATATTCTTACAGGTATCCTTGGTTGGTGGGGTCTTCTATTTATGTGGTGATTTCACTCGTTTATGAAAAATAAAAAGAGAAAAAAAAAAAGGGACATCCAATGGTATAGTATGTAAAATTCAGATATAGACGTAAAATTGATAGTATAAAACTCACATTTACCAGAGCTAATGTCCAGCTCTGGAGTAAAGCGCGTACAGCGGTTTAATCCCCGCTTATGGGATATAGGCAGGTTCTTCTCCGTGGATGGTATCCAATTCTCGGGATAAAATAAAATAAACAGCCAATAGTGCTCACTGTATGGCAAATAATAATAAAATAATAAAGGAAATGTACTTTAATATATATAAAAACACAATTTAAATATCCATATGGGAATATGTTTTGTGTTTTTATATATATTAAAGTATTTTTGGTCATTTGCTTGTGCCAATTATCTTTTTTATAGACACATATTATTCTTATTTTACCCTGGCCTTTTTTTATTGTTATTTTAACTTTTTATGGTTTTAAAAGAAACCTAAAAATTCCTGGAAGTTTCCTGTACCCAAAGAAATCCATAGGTGGGGATCAATCCACCCAAGCTATCATCAAAGAGCATTGGGTCTGCTCTTTCTTTGTAAGTACATTTGTTTTATTATTATTTGCCATACAGTGAGCACTATTGGCTGTTTATTTTATTTTATCCCGAGAATTGGATACCATCCACGGAGAAGAACCTGCCTATATCCCATAAGCGGGGATTAAACCGCTGTACGCGCTTTACTCCAGAGCTGGACATTAGCTCTGGTAAATGTGAGTTTTATACTATCAATTTTACGTCTATATCTGAATTTTACATACTATACCATTGGATGTCCCTTTTTTTTCTCTTTTTATTTTTCATAAACGAGTGAAATCACCACATAAATAGAAGACCCCACCAACCAAGGATACCTGTAAGAATATACCAGTTGGACTTTTCTCTTTTCTCCTTTATTTGGACTTTACTAAATGTGCGCAGACTTTTACTGTTTTTATTTTATTTTTTATCCTGCTTTATAGGGTTTGAGGGATTCCCTTTTTAAGGTTGCTGCCAAGTTATTTAGCGCTGTCTCACTTCCTTTATTTACAACTATCTTATGCAGACCTGTTAATCCACACTTTCAGGTAATGCATTGAGCCTGAGCCACTACTAGACTACTTATACTCGTAAAGTGGAGTCAGGGTCATGGGTGCCCAAGGCTATTGTCCAAGGCTATAATTGATACACAAGATTAGCACTGGCAAGCACACAGAAGATCTACTGTAGCTCACACTGCTGGCTATGATAGAACACACAGTGCATCACAATTTGCTGCTTATGGGGCTGAGTAAGCATGCCCACGATGGCCCCTATTCATGCTAATAGTGCCTTCACTGCTACATGAGCATCAAACTTGGACAATGGAGCAATAGAAGAAGGTTGTCTAGTCTGATAAATCATGGTTTCTTTTAGATCATGTGAATGGATGGGTACCACCTACCTAGAAATTGTTGCAGACCACATACACTCCTTCATGGCAAATAAAAATGATTTGTATAATGAAACAAAAAGTAGGACTGTACACTGGCAATATAGCACCTGACCCAATAAAGGATATAGAGACATACTAGAATATTATACTCTAGTGACATTTTGCTTGAGATTGTAGGAGCTTTATAAAATGCTGGAGTGAGCTCCATTAGACACGGTAAGTTACTTGGCCAGTTCCATTCAGAGAGACCTGCCAATAGAAGAAAATAATAACCACATCTGAGTGCCAAAGCTGTGCAGCTGAGGAGTGCCATGGTCTAGCCCCCAGGCAGAAAAACAGGCTTGCACCTTGTCTTGCCCTGCATCAGTCTCAATAAAAGTTGGAGTGTTGAACTGGAGGGAGTGGACGCCCTCTCCATCATCCTTTTCAGACACCTATGCATGTTAGGTTCTTGAGCTCACTTACCATTAGCCCGCTGCCAAGTGAGAATGAAAGGACGCACTCACAGCCTGGGATGGTCCTTTAGAGGATCTGCAGACTCCTCCAGTTAAAATAAAAAAAAGTCTTAAACACTTACTCACTTAGGTTTTCAGAGTAAAACTTCTGCCTAAGGGGTCTCCAGCAAGGAAGATGGTGACTTACTCAAAATTAGATTTTGGCCCCAAGCAAGTACCAGGCATGCTTCAGTTTCATTAGAGATTAGATACCCTGTGGATTACTACACCTCACCCAGAGGTAGAGTTAAGGTGTATCTATTGAGACACTAAGGACCACACCCTTGTGTCCAGATCCCCATCAATCCAAATGGAAACAATTAGCTCTATCTTCTCTTATGTACCCGCCACAGAAATAAGAAATTGCTTCTATGAATTTGTTATTATTTTCCCATTCTATACATATGTCGCATGCCGGCCTTGCGATCCAATAGGACGGACATCAAAATACTTTCTCCTATGGTCAAGTTAGGCCACTCATGTTTGGGCTTGTTTAGAATATGGCGCTTGTCACATTCCAACTATAACAAAAATGAGGCTAAATTATAATTCTGTGGGGTAAATATGAATCTTTTTTCCTTCCTTTGCATAGGATACTGGGACAAGGTTAATGGTCATTAACTTATCACAGAGATTGGCTCATCAATTACAGTGTACAGCCAAATGGCTGAAGCCAGCTAGACATTCAGGCTTTTAAAAGTGTAGGATCTCACACCCTGAAGAGTCTCAATTAATTCACATCCATATGGTAAAATCCTTTTCACATTCTTATGCCATTCACACTACCCCTTCTGTCATCTGACCTCTGTGAGGGTCCCAGCTTTAAAAGATGCAACCCATTTTGACCTACATACAATCAAATTAACCCCTTTTGACATTGACAATACCATCTCTGCCAGGCCGGCAGGTCCTTAATGCACTACACAAATTACATTAAAGGACAATATTCCATAGTGTAATAATAAATTATGCACCCTTGCTGTGACAGAGAGTATAAGAGGCTTGCCTCCCTTTTGCTCTTTCAGTACTCTGTGTTTGCCTCAATCTGAAGAGCTCTTGGACACCGGTACCTCAGAGATGCCAAAACCTCTCCCAGAAGTCAGTACACAGGTGATCAAATGCCACCAGAAAACCTTGCTGATGCCTACAGGCCTCTCATGAGTCATGCCTCGCTGCCATCTTGGGTGCGTATAATGAGTTCCCTCGAGTTCATTCGGGTGTGATTAGGGCAGTCCTAGTCTATGGTTTGTAGCAGAAAATGCCAGGATATCGCTCACTGGCGGGGGGGGGGAATGGAGCATTCCACTGAAGCTTCTCGTGGTAGATTATGGGTAGAGGGATCTGTCGCCTTCCTCACGCCCAAGTCACCACGTTGCTCACAGATATACGACAGGGCTGCCCCAGCGGAATGCTGACATAAGAAAGCAGTGCTAACACCCACAAGTGCAGATTATATGCCCCATCTATGCAGTAAGCCAGCAGGTCGTGCGGTATGAGGTAAGCAATCCTAAAGTCATCAAAAAGAACTAGAACTCATGCAATGTGCGACCATTCCCCATGCCAGTTAACTTTTACAGCTACCCATTATTGAAGACATATTTTAATTACACACCATACCTTTGAATTATTTTAAGGATGGATAATTATGTACACATGTAACCGCAGCTGGTTCCCTTATTTACCACTATAATGTCTTAAAGTATAGAACTTAACAGGGCTACCCATACAGATATATTCAGCCATAATATTATATAGTTATCAAGAGATCCTCTATTTAAAATATATAAATATTTGAGAATACAATATAAAAATAAGTATTGTCTTGGAAGCAATAAAGTTTTGTCTTTTAGATATTTTATTAAATAAAAATACAAATATAAACATATAAAATCCATTACAATAATTTATAGCAGAGTTTATAAGATTAAACTATATGCTTGCAATATCATTAATAGAATAACATACCCTCCTGAATGTGTCATCATGTCAGCCTCTCTGTCATTATAAGATGGAGCAGCGTCTGTCTCCAAATCTCTCCTCTCTGTGTTCTCTAATATTTAAAAGCAAACCTATTTATACCTTAGGTGTCTTCATTTTAGGGTTACCGTAGTTTATATATGAAAAAGTAACACATCTTTTGTTTTTGTTCATTCTAGGCACCTCCCTTAACTTGGCAAAATTACAAAGCCATAAATAAAACTTAAAGGTGCACACGTCATGGGAAATTCCCTGACTTAGGATAAACTGGCATCTTAAAATCTGAACATCTTTATCTATTTAGGGTTACTGCAGTATATTACGTACTGAAAGAGTCGTAGCATAGCCTTGAAGCTTGTTTATGCATTATTGTTATTGTTTTTCGTCTGGGACAAAATAGTGTAAACATATTATGCACTGAAAGTAGGTAAAAGGTTATTGCTTAAAGAAACATGTATATAAAAAATATGTTCCATTTCTAACATTTGTCAGTTTGAAATATCTCTTAAAGACAAAGTACACAGTTTGAGAAATACAGTATTTGTATTTGCCCATAACATACAGAAGCAGTTCGTCCCAAATTGCATGTTGGAAATTATACCTTTCCCACGTTATGTCAAATATAAACAGGTATATAATATCAGTCCGGATTTATGTAAAGCATGGCTTAACTCTCAGATTATGAAATCCAGGATGCCTTTACCTCAGTCTGTTTTGAGCAAAATAATATAAAGTGTTTACTAAAGGAACACATGCTGTTAATATAAAAGGCATGGTACATTGCTTATATTTCTTAAAAGATTACTCTGAGCACCATAACTGAATTACAATTAAGTTGTTATGGTATGAAGAGGTCTCAGCACGTCCTACCTGAAAAGGTTATATTGTCAACAGTCTACAAGCCAATGAGTCTACAAGCCAGTGCCTGATTCACTGCCCCTGCACTTCCACTGATGTAGTTAGCCAATCAGCTCCCCATTGAGAAACGTGAGTGAAAAATGTACATAAAAAACTCTAACACTGCCAGCATTGCATTGTCTCAGGCTACCTGACTAAAGCATCGGATATTGAGTGGACCTGCAGGGGTATAGTGATCGGGTATCAGCTTGCATGTAAGATCGCACCATAATAGCTTAATTGGATGAAGTTATTATGGTGTCTGAAGTGTCCTTTTAATTGGATGGGCAGTACATGTCTTCCGCAACACCATGGCTTGTTTTTGACTTTCGAATACACATCCTTCTTTGTCACTGTCCCTTTACATAATTTATTTGTGCATTTTTTTTATTGGGATTATATCTAAAAACAGCTTGCAAAAGCTGCAGAGATGGTTCAACATTCATTTCACATACTAATGGATTTTCATCTGGAGTGCCTCTTTATTGTGTGTGGCCAACACACAATCTATCTCATCATGTCAAGCAAAAATGCTTTATCTTAATCCTAATGGTTATTTTTGTTTCTTTCTTTTTAAGATAAACAGAGGGAGATCTGACAGAAATAAAGTTCCTACATGCAGAAAGCAATGAAAAAATATATATGGCACATTAGCCTGCAGTGAAAAAAAACTATGGATATTATATAAGGAAGCCTAATTATACAAGTCACACAATATAATGCTAGATATGTTGTCTCTGGAAGGTACAATTTACAGATTAAACCCAATGTATTTAAACTTAAAACTATGAAATTACTTCTTGCCTGTATCTATATTCTAATATCTACCAACTAAAACTTCCTAAAATGTCAACAGTGTGTACGCCAGTGCATGCAGATACACATACACTTAAAGGACCACTATAGGCAGTCAGATCACTTCAGCTCAATGAAGTGGTCTGGGTGCCTGGTCCCTCTAGTTTTAACCCTGCAGCTGAAAACATAGCAGTTTCACTGAGGTTTAATCCAGCCTCTAGTAGCTGTCTCATTGACAGCCACTAGAGGCGCTTCCGCGATTTTCACTGTGAAAATCACAGTGAGAAGGCACTGGACGTCCATAGGAAAGCATTGAGTAATGCATTCCTATGGGCAGTTTGAATGCGCGCACGGTTCTTGCCGCGCATGCGCATTCGGAGCTGAGGGGCGGATCTGGGCGGAGAGATCCCCAGCGCCAAGGGAGCTTGGCGCTGGAGAAAGTTAAGTGCTGAAGGGGTTTTAACCACACGCTCTCACGAACAGACCGCATACACACTAGCTAACAGACACACACATTTTCTGACAGACACACACTCAGTGACAGACATACATGCACACTCACTGACAGACAGACACACATACACACTCACTTACAAAACATACACTCTCACTGACAAACACACACTCACTAACAGACATCAAACAGACTCACTAACAGACACACACTAACAGACACACACACACTCACTGACACACAAACACTGACACACACAAACTCACACACAGTAACAGACACACACACTCACTGACACACAAAAACTAACACACTTACTGACACTCACTAGCAGACACACACTAACAGACACACACAAACTAACACACTCAGTAACACACACACACACATACACACTCACATTTTTTTTAAACCTTAATCCCCCAGCCTCCCTACCTTTGGGATTCCAGATTTCCCTGGGGACCAGTGGGGCTGCTGGGAGGCCGATCACTGCAGGTGACGAGGGAGCATTCTCCCCTGAGCTCTCTCTGCCCAGCTCCCTTGCGCGCTGCTTACTGATGCCGGAGCCGGAATGACGTCAAATTCCAGCTCTGGCATCACTGCTTTGCGCGCGAGGGAACTGGGCAGAGAGCGCTCAGGGGAGAATGCTCGTTTGCGCGCCTGCCATGTAATGCCACTGCCCCCCAGGAGAAGAGGCTTGCAAAATGTGGCCACACTGGCGTGCAGGGCGGGGTCACAGCTGTGACCCCTGCGACCATGGTATGTACGCCAGTGTTTGCACTGATATCAACTCACTGTCCTATACTATTCCACCGAGATGACTGTCATCAACCCAAGCAGAAGAGGGTTGCACATTCAATTTTGGTTCTGCACAATTCCTGTGCCAACAAACTACATTCACTTAGCAGGAGATTGGTCGTGGAAGGCTGCTGCCCAAAACTCTTGCATACTTGTAGCTCAGGGGACAATTGCCACCCCCTACCACTTGTGGACCTTCCCATAAATGTCAGTGTAATGTAAACCCTTTCCTTGGAAATTTTCTCTATATGTTATTTACAAGTGAAAAATATTTGAAAGAATACAATATTTATGTGTGTTTTTGTTTTGTTCTTGTTTGTTTTATGTTCTCTTAAAGCTGCTAACCAAAGCTCTTTATGTAACTATGAAAGTGTACTGGTGAAGGACAGATGCTCCTGCACCAACTTGACTAGTGTTAGATAATAACACTCGACAACACCATTCCATAAAGAAGAAGAATTTTTAGATTTCATTTTCAAAGATCAAGTAGAGCAAACTATTACTACAGATAGACAATGTGTTTATAAAATATTTTACCAGGAAGGATACATTGAGATTTCTCTCGTTTTCAAGTATGTTCTAAGTTACAATGTGTTAGTCTCGCTAGGCTGGAGATAAGCCTAACAAGAACTAGATCCTAAGTTGTTTAGTCATTACAGGGATGGCTCGGGCAGAGACTCTAGTTTACTGATATCCAACTTTGACCAACTCAGGTACTACCCATGCAGAATTAATAATGCACTATGGTCTCAGGCATGTTTCATCTCAGATGATCTATATAGCTATTGTTATATTTATCCTCATTTATGTCCTTAATGATTCTTCTTCCTTCATTCTACTTTCTTTATCCTGTTATTATGTGCTATTAGTGTGTAGTTAAGAACAAATTTTGCATTAAATTTGCTCCTATAATTTATCTAAACTCTCAATAGATGTGTTTTGATAAAATAAAACTGCATATTGAACTAATCTTTGCACATTGTATACTGACTGATTGTAACTGACTTTAACTGATAGATGCGTGTGTGTGTGTGTGTGAATAGAGTTATGTAGCTCTGCATTTATCAATGTGTCTTTGTTTAGACTATCTGTAAAGAACAGTAAAAGATAATGTTGTTTTTGTATCACTATGGGGGATATGTATCAACATACATCACCCACATTCTGATCAAGGTTTAGATTGAAGAATGTTTGTGTTGTTTTTTACAACTTAATTTAATGTTGGTGTTTGATTTTTAAAGTGCACACAATTGCAATATATGGAAATTGTACATGTACTTTTAGTTTAGTGTGACAGCACCATTTGTAAATATCATGTATTGCAAAAGATCTAAACAATTTAAAACACACTCAGCCATGTTTGAGGTATCTCATTACATTGCGCAGTTTAGTAAAAATAAAAAAATCCTATATAGAAACAGGAGAGCTGAGAAAATCTTAAGATTGTTCATGTCGTGTCTGTTTGTTTGATTTTCTTAAAATCCAACTAATTAAAGACAAACATTTATTAACAGATTGAGGAAGCTAATGCATGTCTTCTTTCTCACAGAAAGCATATGGTTAACCCAATATATTAACATAGGTTTATTTAACATACATAAACAGAGACGTGATTTATACCAATTCACAGAGGTAGAAAGGTGGATAGCAGTTAACAAATTCTTCCTAAAACTGACAAAACAGTTACAATGATCTTTGGAACTGTACCTAAATGACATACTACAAAATCAACAACTGTGTATCAGAACAAATTCAAATAGCACACTGACAGCAGTCTGCTCTTTCAAATATCTAGGTATGTTGCTAGACCCCAATTTATCATTTGGTCTTCACATTGAAAAAAATCTCTTCAAAACTTTACCCAAAACTAGATTCCCTGTACAGAAACAAATCCTGCCTAAGCCCTACAGTAAGGAAACAGACAGTGCAACAAATGCTAATGCTGGTCATTGATTATGGGGATGTCATGTATGCACCTGCATCACAAACCCACCTTAATAAACTTAATACGTTATATAATTCATTTTGCCACATTGTACAAGAATATATCTACTTTACCCACCACTGTGACATGTTAAAAGAGCTAAACTGGCAACTGCTAGAATGCCAACGCACTCTTCATCTTCCCAGCCTTGTGCATAAGAGATTTTTTGGAAAGCTCCCACCCTACCTGAGTAGAATGATCTCCCCAGCTGTTCCCACTTTCTATAACATCCAATCCAGTACTAGCACGATATTAAGGATACAGCAATACAAAAATAAAGTTGCTTGATCATCAGAGCACCGCAATTATGGAATAACCTCAGGGACACAGTCAAATATTCATTCAATCTAAAATGTTTTAAGAGATCATTGGCAACATACCTCGGCACAGAATACACCTGTCATGGTTGAATATATTTATCACCTGTTATGTGTTAAATTTATATATGTAAATAATACAAGCGTTGATCGTGTTATTAGCTCAATTCGGTTGTGGTGTGCCGAAACGAATGTACGGGCAGGCCTGTAAAATAAAGAGGGCCCGCCAAGGATTGAATTTATAGATGTATGTATATGTGGAGCAGTAGGTGGGGTGACCAATCGACGTCGGCCTGGTATGGAGGTAAGTTTGTGTTTATATGGGCCGGATCACCTCCTCCCACAACTCCAGGCTCCACCTTCCCATTTGTGGTCAGTGAAAATTAGCCGAGTAAGCGTTGATTGTGTTATTAGCTAAATTCGGTTGTGGTGTGCCAAAACCGAATATACGGGCAGGCCTGTAAAATAAAGAGGGCAAAAAGGTATGTGCAAAACATCTTTAATACGTATCAGTCGAATACAAGATTTGTGTTTTACACGTACACCTTATTTAGTTAAGTCCTTAAATGCTTTTCTCAGTTCTTCCGGTTGGTGTATATACCGGTTGTATGCGGATGACTTCCATCGTCCTAGTTTTTTTAATATTGTGTGCTGGAATGTTCTGACTAGAAGTGGCAATTGCTGCACCTATGCGGAATGAATGAACGGTGAAAGCTGATGGGTCACACCCTATTTTTGTAAAGACCATAAATTTGGATTTTGTCAGCGTGTTACCGTGTAGATTAGCAGAGGGGCGTTTTTATCTTGTATTTTTAAACACGGATATAGTTGGTCAAATAACTGTACTGGCCACCATTTGTTGCCTGTGGGGTATATGGGTATTTCGTCAGGTGGTCCTGTTTGATTAGTTTTGGAGTGTCAAAGTGTCAAAACATAGTGGTCCCCTATTTTCTTAAGGACAGCCATTTTCAGCATGTTGGTGGTATGACTGGTTTGTTCTATGGTGAACTTGTTTGGTCTCAAGAACCCGTAGAAGGCTAGATAAATAGCAATTTTTAAGGTATTGTTTGTTTCGTTTTCAAAAGGCAGTGTATACAATGTATATTGTAGTTTTTGTAGTATTGTATCCTATTGTAACAATGCAATGTTTTGTGGACCCAGGACATACTTGAAAACGAGAAATCTCAATGTATTCATCCTGGTAAAATATTTTTATAAATAAATAAATATGATGTCTGTTTAGGCCCCTAAACATCATTAAAGTGAATAAGGTCACATTTTAGGCAGCAATACATTTTAGGTTTAGAAAATATTGCATAATTTGTTAATTATGCAAAACAAAATAATTTTAATGTGTGACACATGTAAAATATTAAATATAACTTGTTACATTAAGAGCTTATATTGAGTAAATTAATTTTACAACCTCATTTTTGAGCAATCATCAGATGTGCAACCCGCTACCCAAACTGCTCTATTTTTGCAATAAACAAACTTTTTCTAGTTTCTCATTGCCCCAAAAGCCAGTTAAACTAGTTGTCTATCATAAAGCAAATGGATGGGTCTTGTTCAGGGTGACCAGATCTACCATGTTCTCAGGAACACATATCACATATATATATATATATATATATATATATATATACACATATAGACAGCACATGAAAAGGGTAAAAGGGTTGCCCTGTAGTATGTAGAATTTAGAAGAATGTGTATAAGATTAAGCAATTAGGCAATGAAGAATCCTGTCAGGTTCAGAATGTTCTTTTATAAGTGAAGTGAACTACAGGAAAAAAAAACAATTTTCTTTGTGGACTTACAAGCAAAACTAACCTGATATCTACATGCAACCAAACTAAACATTGACCCATCTTGGACCACTGCATGGAACCAGTCCCCTAATCACTTAGCATCCAGCTGCACACAACATTCTAATTCACCTTTTGGTACTCCATCCCAAGTAATGTATTTCAATGTGAATTAAAGCTACATCTAGAATAACAAAACAGAAACAATAGAGTATATAAAAACAAAACGGGGTTTCTTTTAAATTAGAATGCATAAAACAAAAAAGTGGTTGCTGCTAGAATTTTACCATAACAATTTGTAGTAAAATGGAAAATTGTATTATACTAAAAACAGAATGTATCCTAATATTAGTAATAGTTAACCATATGGTCCCTTTACTATATATTTTAATCAATGTACACCAATGAAATGGCATACAAATCAAAGTGGAGAAAAGCGATAACATTTTTAAAAAATAGTTCAACATAAATAAGTGTTAAAACAGGTATATACAAATATAAAAAGATATTTTTAAAACTAATTTTTGCCCTTTATTGTTTACGTCTTCTCACTTGATTTGTAAACTACTGAACTGCAGAATTGCTTATCTCCTGTTCTGTTAATAGCCTGCTACAGCATGCAGCAGCACCCTGTGTGTGCTTAAGACCGCAGGGCGTTCTATGCTGTCCCTATTTTGATGGCTCTAAACGCCGCAGGGCGGCATAGAACACCCTGCAATCTTATGTGCTTACCCGGTCGCCGGCGATCCCACGCTGGCGATCGCGGTATGGGGACTCACCTGGGAGCCCACTGGCCAAAATTGGCGTTCAAATTAGTTTTTTGCATTTTCAAATATTAACACTAATTTTGGCCAGTGTTTGTGACCAAGTGGCTACTAAAAAAAACTGGACATACCCCATTTGCAATACCTTGGGTTGTCTACTTTTGCAAATTGTATGCTATCATGGGGGTAATTCTTATTCCTGGGCTACCATATGGTCTCAAAGGCAATGTAACCAATCTGGCTTATTTCAATAAGAAAAAATTGAAAAATGTAACATGCTATATTTGACCCCATAACTTCCCAAAACACCATAAAACCTGTAGATAGGGGGTACTGTTTTACACATGTGACATCGCTGAATACAAATATGTGTATTTTATTGCAGTAAAAGCAAACAGTATTTTGACATTCACAGTTAAAATGTCACGTAGAACTAAGAAAATTAAACAAAATCTTATTTTCTCCCATTTTTTTTTTATATTTTATTCATATTAAATTATGTTCCATATCTAAATATTTGATGTTAAATGAAAGCCCTGTTTCCCCTGAATAAAATTATATATAATAAGTGTGGGTGCATTTAATATGAAAGAGGTGAATTACGGTTGGACAGAAATATAGCGCAAATGCCAGGTTTTGTTAACGTTTTGTTTTGATCACAACTTGTACATTTGGCTGCGGTCTTAAGGGGTTAATAATGTCTAAAGTAAACACACTGTACTGTAAGACCTACTTTAAAATTAATTATTTTATTTTTTGCATGGAGGTTGTGTGAGTCACAGCTAGGGCAGGAGTGGCTAGGGCTGCATAAGCAGAAATAAAAGTGATTTAACACTGAAATGGAAGATAATTAAACAGTGAGACTGTAGGAGCAAGAGCTATAAACCAAAACTGCTTTACTATGCCAAAATTGTTTTGGTGCAAGGTGTTTCTTTAGGGAGAACAATGCCATCTGTAGAAAATGTTGATCAGTTTTCCTATACAGGTATATATAAAATTAATGTTAACCAGGTAGTTACTAAATGGCTGTAAGCCAACTGCTGTTGCCTCTTGAAAAGTTATCTGACCAACAAAATTACATACAAATACACACAAATGTCCAAATACTCCTTTAACCCCTTAATGATGAGTGACGGATGAGGTCCGTCACTCAGGGGAAACCCTTAACGACGAGTGACAGACCTTGTCCATCACGCGGTAAAATTAACCCCAGATCGCCATGATCGCGGGGTTAATGATGCTCCGGTCTGCCTCAGTATTAGAGGCAGACCCGATAGTGCTGCCCAGCACATGTGCTCGCTCTGACAGCATGTCAGAGCGAGCACATGTGCTTAGAATACTTACCTTCCGCCTCCCTGCACTTCCTGGTTCTGTGTGAAGTGCAGGGAGACGGATCAGTGATGATCCTGCCCCCTGTTAAAAAAAATATAAAGTAAATTTAAAATCCCACCCCCTTTACCCATTTTAATAAAAAAATAACCCCCTCCCTGCCAATTGATCACTGACTACAGGGTTAATTCTTTTTTTTTTTTTTTTAACCCTCAGGGGTTAAGTTTATTTTATTAATTAATTTAAGTATTTTAAAATTATAAATTTAGCTACCTGGGGTGGGTGGAAGTTAGTGGGGAATTGGGGGATTTGGTGTTAGGCTAACTAGGGGTTAACGTTAAAAAAAAGTTTTAAAATAAGCTTTAAAAAGTTCAAAATTAAGTAAAAATTAATTTGCCTACAGTGATCAAAATACAGATTACAGTATTATACTGACGTTAACTTTTATGTATTTTTTAACCCTCGGGGGTTCAATTTATTTAATTAACTGATTTAAATATTTTATAATTATATATTTTGCTTGCTAGCTAGGGTGGATGGGAGTTAGCTGAGCATAACTTGGGGGGTTTGAACTTAGTGGCACAAATGAAATATACAAAATGCCCAGCAAAAATGCAATCTATATGTAAAAAATGCACAAAATTATTTTTTACCACATACTTTGGCATATATTGGTAAAAAAATGGGGGCATGTTAAGGCACAATATGCACCTTATGAGATACCCTGGAGTGTCTACTTTTACAAATGGTAGGCCTTTGTGGTTTTTTTTTGAACAGTCAAACTACTATAATCAGGGCCGGTGCAAGGATTTTTGCCGCCCTAGGCAAAAGAAAGATTTGCCGCCTCTTCCCCGGGACATCGCAATGCCCCACCCATATAATCTGCCATATGAATTAGTGCCAGTGCTGCACACAGTGTGTGTTTACATTAAAAAGCCTGCAGGGACAAACTATAGACACCAGAACAACTTTATTAAGCTTCAGTGGTTCTGGGGACTATAGTTTTAGGGGCCTCTTTCATAGCTAAAGGTCTGGACCCCAGGGCCTGACGGTGAGTATGCCCATAAATCCCACCCATAAGTCCACCTACATGTTCCACCCATGAGTCCGCTCACAGGGAGTAGAGTGTGTAGGGGATGTGTTATGTGTTACTGTAGATGATCTAATGTGTGTGCTTATGGAATGTAGTGTATAGGGATACCAGTTTGTGTAGGTGATGCAGTGTGTTTGTGTATAGTGGAAGCAGTGTGTTTTTTGTGTAAGGGATAGAAAGCAGTGAGTGTTTGTGTATAAGGGATGTATTGTGTGTTTCTTGTTGTGTGTAAGGGATGCATTGTGTGAATCTGTGTTTGTATGCATAAGGGATGCAAAGTGTGTTTCTGTGTATGTAAGGGATGCAGTGTGTGTGTCTGTAAGGGGTGCGTTGAGTGTGTGTAAGAGATGCATTGTGTTTCTGTGTGTGTGTGTAAGAGAAGCAGTGTGTGTTTGCATGTGTGTGTAAGGGATGCATTGTGTGTTTCTGTGTATATGTGCAAAGGATGCATTGTCTTTATGTGTAAGGGTTGCATTGTGTGTTTCTCTGTGTGTAAGGGAAGCATGTTGTGTTTCTGTGTGTATAGGGATGCATTGTGTGTGTGGTGTGAAAGAGCTCCCTGTCCTGCCCCCTGTCCTATAGAGCTCTCCCTTCCATTCCTTAGAGATCTCCCCTGCCCCTTAGTGGTCTCTCCTCTCCCCCCACCCTCCCCTAGTAGTCTATCCTCCACCCCCCTCCTTTAGCAGTCTCTCCATCGCCCCCTCCCTCCTTTAGTGGTCTCTCCCTCCCCTACGTTCTCATCTCCCACCCCCTGTGTTCTCCTCTTATTCCCTCCTCCCCGTCCTCCGGAAAACCCACCACATATTTTAAGATACGTAGTATCCCCCCCTGTAATCTTCTCTTCTTCTCCCCCATCCCTCCCTGTAATCTTCTCCCCTCCCCCCCTGTAATCTTCTCTTCTTCTCCCCCCTCCCCCTGTAATCTTCTTCTTCTCCCCCTCCTCCGATCTTCTCCACTCCCCCCTCCCTCCCCTGAATCTTCTCCCCCCTCCCACCTACTCCACTCCCCCTCCCTTCTGTAACCTTCTCCCTCCCCTTCCCTCCCTAAATCTTCTCCCCCATGTTCTCCCTCCCCTCCCTCCTGAAATCTTCTCCCCGTGACCCTCCACCCCCTCCCTCCCTGTAATCTTCTCTTCCCCGTAACCTTCTCCACTCCCCTCCCCCTGTAATCTTCTCCCCCCTGTAATCCTTCTCACTCTTCTCCCCTATAATCTTCTCCCCTCCCTATAACCTTCTCCACTCCCCCCTCCTGTAATCTTCTCCCCTCCCATCTTCCCCCTCCCTATAATCTTCTCCCTTCCTGTAATCTTCTCCTCCTATAATCTTTCCCCTCCCTCCTGTAATCTTCTCCCCCCGTAACCTTCTCCGCTCCTCCTCCTCCTGTGATCTTCTCCCCCCCTCCTGCCATTTCTCCACTCCCCTCCCCTGTGATCTTCTCCCACCCTGTGATCTTCTCCCCTCTATATCTTCTCCCCTGTATATCTTCTCCTCCCCTATAGCCTTCTCCACTCCCCTCCCTGTGAAATCTTTCCCCTGTAATCTTCTCCCCCCTCCCATCTTCCCCAGCCCTATAATCTTCTCCCCTCCTATAATCTTCTCCCCTTCCCCATAATCTTCTCCCCCCTAATAGCTTCCCCTTCTCCCCTCCTATAATCTTTCTCCCCCTCCTATAATCTCCTCCCCATAATAATCTACTCCCCCACCCCCTCCCCATAATCTTCTCCCCCCCCTCCCCTGTAATCCTCTCCTCACACTTCCTGTCAGTCGCGCCGGGTCGCGGACCAGATAGGAGCTCGGCCACGCTACAGGGAAGGGGAGGTGAGACAGTGCAGCAGCCGTCTGAGCGCTCTCTATAGAGCGCTCAGGCGGCTGTGGCATTTAAAGGGCGGCTGCCTAGTTCGCCTTATAGGAAGCGCCGGCCCTGACTATAATACCCCAAATGGAAGCATAGGCTCATTAAATCTGTCTCTCAAAATTCTACTGTGAATACTGAAAAGGACAGGTATCCTATATGGCACTGTAACTTCATGAAATAGTGCCAAAGACATACCATGGGGGTGTCATTTTACTCAGCAGATATAACACAAAATAAAACTTTGTACAGGAATAGCACACACCAAATTTACAAAATACACATGAGAATTTCTTTGTTATAAGTTTGTGTGCCAAAAAACAAAAAAAAACACAATTTTACTCCAATATTTAGCAGAGGTTGACGGTGAAATGGATACGTAGAAAGTGTCAAAACAACCTTAGGTAAATAGCCCGTGATGTCGACTTTATATAAATATATACTTTTGTGTGGCAATTTTGTTTTCTTTTATGGCTATTAAGCTTACTAAATTCTAAAATCGCTCCACATTAAAAGTTTATTTTACTCCTTGTGCTTTGTGACCTGTAACTACCAAAAAAAAAAACTTAAAATCCCAGACACATTATATATTCTGTAAATCCAAACAACTAAATGAATTTATTTTTAATTACTTTCCTTAACCTGCACTAATTGTGCACATATTATTATTGCAAAAACTGTAAAAAAAAACACAACATTTTTCTTTTGTTTTGCATTTTTCTGTATTTATTTATAATAAATAAGTATATATATATATATATATATATATATATATATATATATATATATAAATATATATATGTTACATCAAATTAAAGCCCTTTCTGTCATTTAAAAAATGGTATACAGGGAGTGCAGAATTATTAGGCAAGTTGTATTTTTGAGGATTAATTTTATTATTGAACAACAACCATGTTCTCAATGAACCCAAAAAACTCATTAATATCAAAGCTGAATATTTTTGGAAGTAGTTTTTAGTTTGTTTTTAGTTATAGCTATGTTAGGGGGATATCTGTGTGTGCAGGTGACTATTACTGTGCATAATTATTAGGCAACTTAACAAAAAACAAATATATACCCATTTCAATTATTTATTATTACCAGTGAAACCAATATAACATCTCAACATTCACAAATATACATTTCTGACATTCAAAAACAAAACAAAAACAAATCAGTGACCAATATAGCCACCTTTCTTTGCAAGGACACTCAAAAGCCTGCCATCCATGGATTCTGTCAGTGTTTTGATCTGTTCACCATCAACATTGCGTGCAGCAGCAATCACAGCCTCCCAGACACTGTTCAGAGAGGTGTACTGTTTTCCCTCCTTGTAAATCTCACATTTGATGATGGACCACAGGTTCTCAATGGGGTTCAGATCAGGTGAACAAGGAGGCCATGTCATTAGATTTCCTTCTTTTATACCCTTTCTTGCCAGCCACGCTGTGGAGTACTTGGACGCGTGTGATGGAGCATTGTCCTGCATGAAAATCATGTTTTTCTTGAAGGATGCAGACTTCTTCCTGTACCACTGCTTGAAGAAGGTGTCTTCCAGGAACTGGCAGTAGGACTGGGAGTTGAGCTTGACTCCATCCTCAACCCGAAAAGGCCCCACAAGCTCATCTTTGATGATACCAGCCCAAACCAGTACTCCACCTCCACCTTGCTGGCGTCTGAGTCGGACTGGAGCTCTCTGCCCTTTACCAATCCAGCCACGGGCCCATCCATCTGGCCCATCAAGACTCACTCTCATTTCATCAGTCCATAAAACCTTAGAAAAATCAGTCTTGGGATATTTCTTGGCCCAGTCTTGACGTTTCAGCTTGTGTGTCTTGTTCAGTGGTGGTCGTCTTTCAGCCTTTCTTACCTTGGCCATGTCTCTGAGTATTGCACACCTTGTGCTTTTGGGCACTCCAGTGATGTTGCAGCTCTGAAATATGGCCAAACTGGTGGCAAGTGGCATCGTGGCAGCTGCACGCTTGACTTTTCTCAGTTCATGGGCAGTTATTTTGCGCCTTGGTTTTTCCACACGCTTCTTGCGACCCTGTTGACTATTTTGAATGAAACGCTTGATTGTTCGATGATCACGCTTCAGAAGCTTTGCAATTTTAAGAGTGCTGCATCCCTCTGCAAGATATCTCACTATTTTTGACTTTTCTGAGCCTGTCAAGTCCTTCTTTTGACCCATTTTGCCAAAGGAAAGGAAGTTGCCTAATAATTATGCACACCTGATATAGGGTGTTGATGTCATTAGACCACACCCCTTCTCATTACAGAGATGCACATCACCTAATATGCTTAATTGGTAGTAGGCTTTCGAGCCTATACAGCTTGGAGTAAGACAACATGCATAAAGAGGATGATTTGGTCAAAATACTCATTTGCCTAATAATTCTGCACTCCCTGTATATGTGTTGGTGCAATAAATTAATAAAATGCAAATTGCAGTTGAACGCAAACAGCAAAAAATGAAAAAAATTGCTGTTGTCATTAAGTGAAAGACAAGCTTTTGAAGCTCTGTCCTTAAGGGGTTAAGGCTTTGGTGACTCAAACAAAGTGTTGAGCTTAGTGAGCCCCTGAAATATGACTTTTTTAGATCCCTGCATATGTGCCACTTTGCTATGATTCAAATGATAAAAGTAAGTTGATGAACCAGTCACATGTTTTTGCAGTGGAACCATAGATAATTAAGCTGATGAGAAACAAACGAAAACATTTTTGGATTTTTGATGATACATCAAATGAAGGAAGGTTTTATAACCGTTATAAATCTGATCATCTCCTTATTCATTTTGTACATATTATCCTCCGGAAAACCCACCACATATTTTAAGATACGTAGTACTACTACCCACCATCTACCATTGCTTTAAATCATAGTTACGTCAACGGATGTCTGTCTGTACCTTTATGAAAACATAGACACAAGGACTGAAAACCTTTATAAATAAAGCATTTGTGGTGTTATCCTTGAACCTCCTGAACCATTGAACTCTCATATCTACCCATACTTGGCATATCAGAACAGCTATCTGTTACTCAATCTGTCGCAAACAAGTTAAAGGGTAAAAATCTCCCAAATGTTGCCAATATTATGAAATAGGGAATATCCTCTGTAATCAATAGTAAATATTTAGTTACATTATTTGACCAAATGTACATGGACACCTGACCGTCACCTATATCAGATTGGTGGAAATGACATAAAAATGAATCATTAATGTAAGTTGCTCTCTTTTTATGGCTATAACAGCTGCCACTCTTCTGGGAAGGCTTTCTACAATATTTTGGATTGTGTTTGTGAAAATGTATGCTTATGCAGCCAAAAAGCATTTGTGAGGTCATGCACTGATTTTGGATTAGATGGTCTGGTTTACAACTGACACTAGAGTTCCTCCACACCAAACGTGACAAGCCATGACTTTATGGACTTTGGACATAGTCATGGTAGAAAAGGAAAGTGCCTTCCCCAAACCGTTGCCACAAAACTGGAAGCACTTAATTGTTTAAAATGTCTTTGTATCCTGTAGTGATCCTTCACAGGAAGTAATGGGTCTTGCACAAACTAGTAAGCACTATGCATTTTCGTAGGTACATTTCTCCTGGCACCTACCACACCAAGATATTTCCAGCAGAATGCCAGATAGTAAAGACTGATTCATCAATCCAGAGAATGTTTTGCATAGAGTTCAGTGAGGGCGTTCTTTCCGCCCCAGCAGATTGGTTAAATCATGTTGATTCAAGGCTTGTGTACAGTTGTTCAGCCAAGGAAACCAATTTATTGAGGTTCCAAGGATAATGTACTTGTTGCTTCCAGAGCCAGTGTGAAATTCCACAACGTGTGACAGGTGATACTTGCCAGGAGCTTTAACACGCGGTGCCCTCGCTCTGTGAATATGCATGGTCTACCACTTCATGTCTGGGTTTTTGTTGCTCCAAGACACTTGCACTTCTCAATAATCACACTTACAGTTGATCTAGGCAAATCTAGTAGGGCATATTATAGTGCTCCATTTAAAGTCAGAGTTCTTCAGTATGATTCACTGTATTTCCAGTGTTTGTCTCTGTTGATTTCACTTTTGGTCATATATTGCAGTGCTCTTCAACCCTCTCCTCAAGGCACACCTAACAGTCCAGGATTTAGGGGTTACCTGGGTGCATCTAAGGTGTTTAAAAAAAAAAAAAAACTAAAAACACCTTATATTTGAAGGTGTTTCCCCCCCCCTTTTTTTTAAACACCTCAGACACACCCAGGCAGGGCCGGATTAACATAGGGGCTGATGGAGCTGCAGCTCCAGGCCCATGGAATAGGCCCATTGATTTTGAAAAAATGTATTTATGTATTTTTGAACTTTTTTTTTTTACACATTATTCTTAGGGTTGCCACCTGGCTGGTATTTTATGGTATTTGAGGCTGCCTGGCCAGTGCCAGTATTGCAGTAAAATCGGCAATACAAATGCCGGCATATTTCTATGTATAAACAGAGATTACTCTGCAAAACCTGCGCCGGCCAGTAGGGGTCACTGTGTGTGGAGAGAGGCAGGGATAGGTAGTTACAGCATATCCCTGCCTCTCTCTACACACTGATCCATGGGGGAGCAGCTACACAGCACAGAGAGTCCAGACAGCAGCTCCCAGCCTACAGAGACAGCCTACAGCTCAGGGAAGTGAGGGATGGGGTAAAGGCTTCAGGGAGACATGGGGACACTAGGGGACACTGGGTGACCTGGGAACACTGAGACACTTGGGGACACTGAGATACCTGAGGACACTGGGAGACATGGGGACACTGAGACACTGTGTCCCTAGCATCTGTGTCCCTATGTCTCCTAATGTCCCCAAGTCTCTCAGTGTCCCTAGTGTCTCAGTGTCCGCATGTCTCCCACTGTCCCTATGTCTAAGTGTCTCCCAGTGTCCCCTAGTGTCAAAATGTCTCACAGTGTTGGGACACTGTGATACATAGAAGACACTGAGACATGGGGACACGAGGGGACACTGGGACACATGGGGCACTGAAACACTTTGATACGGACACTAGGGGATACTTCGAGACATGAGGACACTAAGACACTGGGAGACAGGGAGACACTGGTAACAATCCATCTTTTATTTAGCAGAATAAATGTGAGTAGTTTTTTGGTGATTTTACAGAATTTTCTTTTAGGTCACTGATTTACATGCATACATAATTAATTATGCAAATTAGTAAGGCCGGTATTTTTTTCAAGAAAGGTGGCAACCCTAACTATCCTTCACATACTCTTGCTTAAGTATGGAAACTTTAGAGGGATGTATGGGAACAAAACGTGCGGACGGGCTGACAATGAAATTAGTTAAGGTAAAGCTGACTTTGTGCACAATGCAAATGATCTTGCTGCTTCAGTCTCTCTAACACTGTGACATGTTCCTTTTCTTCTACACTCACTACATACAGCTTTTCTCTGTCCCAGAATATATACCAGGAGCTTCTGCCTGCTAGTAAGGAGGTTAGGAGAGGAATGGACCAGCGAGTGCTACTGGACAGTCCTTAGAAATCGTGGTGCAAACTCATCGTTAGACACATTTATGCCAAGCTCAGGGTGCTGTCTGCATAGTTTGCCCTTAGTTGGCCAGCCTGCATGATTGGCAGGCAGCCTGGCATGCATTCATGCCAGGCTGGACTTCCAATTCTTTAGGCAGGCACGCCTGCTTTTTAAGGCATTTTCGCCTCTTTCAGCAGTTCTGATTACGTGATTTGCATCAGTGGCCCACCCTTTTACCCCGTCCTGCTTCACTGGACACTGCTATTAGGGGTATAGATTTACTTGAAAGATAAAAGCATAAATTAGAGAAGGATTAGCATAGAGTGTGTGTTTTCTCATAGCTGCACCCTATGAATTTCCCTTCAGCACCACTTCCGCCAGATACATGACGATTGGTAGGTACGACTGTTTTAGTGTTTTTGGCCGATAAGATTCTGTAATTAGGCCCATCATAATTGTCAGCACCAGGCCCACTGGGCTCTTAATCTGGCCCTGCACCCAGGTAATCCCTAAATCCTTGACTGTAAGGAGTATATGTTGCCTATATCAATATCAATGTAAATATGACAAATAGCCTCCTCCATCTTTTTAGAAAACATGTTACCATCCTTTTTAAAGTCAACAAACCTCTAAAATAATCAATGAAAACAGTTCAATACGTTACCTTATTTCAATGATTTTTCAGTTTTAAGTGAACCCCAAGACAACAGGTGAAATTAATGATTTTCTTGCATGTCAACTTGAAATACTGCCTAACAATGATTTATGCTTTTCAGAGGTCAAATAGAATAGAGGACCTTATGAAGCAACCAAAACATAAACCACCTGGTCACCCTATAATCAGTGGTATAGGTTTCTTGTCATCAACACTCTCTGAATACGTAGATTTTTTTATACCACCATATGTGCAGGCTATATCTCCAAACATAAAAGAAAAAAAAGACACTAGACATATTCTAATAGACTTGGAGCGTTTATCATGGAAACACTCTTATATTATGGCTGGAAGTGATCAGAGAAATCTTGATTTCTAAGGGTCAACTCAACATCTTCCAGGTTGAGTTTCTGGTTGAATGCATACATTTTGTGTTGACTAGGAACTATTTCTGGTTTGATTTGCAATTTTTATTACAGTTATGTGGTGTCGCCATGGAGACAAAATTTGCCCCAAGTTTTGCAAATCTTTATGTATCCCATTGGGAGAACTTACACATACATCTAGGTAGAGCTTTTGGGGGCAGTCTTGTCCTATGGTGACGCTACATATACGATAACTTGATTATATGGGATGGATCACATGAAAGCATTGGTTGTTTCATTGAGAGCATCAATAATAATGATTATAATCTACATTTTCCGTCCGTCATGGACAATTCACAAATCAATTTGTTATCTCTAACCCTTTATGTAGAAGAGAACAAATTCAAAAGTAAGACATTTTTTAAAATCACAGACTGTAATACGTCAATTGACCGAACCAGTCTACACTATCCTCCTTGGCTCAAAAACGTGCCCAAAGGACAAATGACACGTTTAAAAATAAATTGTTTGGAAAAAAAAGTTTTTGGAGAACAATCATCTATTATCAAAAAGAGATATCAGGAAAAAGGTTATGATTTGGAAGGAATGAAAAAGCATTAAATATACATCAACTCATTAGACAGACAATGTTTATTAACTAATAACAGAGACAAACAAAAAAATAGGGAAGATAATTAAAAATTTCAATAAGCATTTGTAACAAAATATAACTCACAATCCAAAATATTTAAAAAAATTATAAAATATTGGTATATATTAAAAAAAGATGAGATACTGGGCAAAGTTATTTCAGATAGACCCATAATTATATACAAAAAAGCAGACAATCTAAAAAACAAACTTGCCCCTAGACTACTACAGAACCCTAAAAAACATCTAGATTATTTGATTTACAAGGTTTATTCTGCTGTGGAAAATGTTCCACATGTAGATATAAAAAAAGAAAAACACACAATTTTGAGGGTACTTATACCAATAAAAAATATGACATAAGAAAATGTATACAATGTTCTACTATGTTCGTTATTATTATTTATATAGCGCCAACAAATTTTGCAGCGCTTTACAGTGGGTGGACGAACAAACATGTAGTTGTAACCAGACAAGTTGGACACACAGGAACAGAGGGGTTCAAGGCCCTGCTCAATGAGCTTACATGCTAGAGTGAGTGGGGTAAAGTGACGCAAAAGGTAAGGATAGTATTAGACTAATGACAGTTGCAAGAGAGGAATCAGTTGGGAGCTATTAACAGTTTAATTGATACGCTTTTATGCAGAAGTGGGTTTTTAATGATTTTTTGAAGGAGTGGAGACTGGGTCAGCATCTAACAGAGGAGGGAAGTGAGTTCCACAGGAATGGTGCAGCCCTCGAGAAGTCTTGAAGGCGAGCATCAGAGGTGGGAGTACGGACAGAAGATATACGTAAGTCTTCAGCAGATCGTAAGGACCTAGACGGGACATACTTGCGTATTATGGAGGATAGATAGGTGGGAGCAGCATTATGTAGAGATTTAAAAGCAAGAACCATAATTTTAAATTGAGCCCTCTATCTTACAGGAAGCCAATGTAGGGACTGACAGAAGGGTGAGACCTGGGAGGTGCGGGCGGACAGGAAGATGAGCCTCGCCGCCTCATTCATTATGGACTGTAGCGGCGCAAGTTGGGAGCACATAAGACCACCGAGAAGCGGTTTACAGTAGTCAAGGCGAGAAAGGACAGTGCAATGGACCAGCACCTTAGTCGCATCTGGCATTAATTAGGGTTTTTGAGATGGAAGCGGCAAAATTTGGCGATAGACTGAACATGAGGTGTGAAGGAGAGGTCGGAATCAAAGAGAACGCCTAGGCAGCAAGCCTGCGTGGTGGAGCTGATGGTAGCACCGTTGACTTGGAGACAGACAGACACAGGAGTAGCAACACTTGAGGGTGGAAAGACCAAAATTTCAGTTGAGTTTAAGGAAGTGGGCAGCCATCCAGTTAGAAATAGCAGAGAGGCAGTCAGATACACTAGTCAAGAGGGATGGGAGAGATCTGGAGAGGACAGATAGATTTGCGTGTCACCCGCATAGAAATGATATTGGAATCCAAAGGAGGTAATGAGTTTACCTAGGGAGGCAATATAGATAGAGAACAGTAGGGGACGAAGGATTGAACCTTGGGGGACACCAACAGAGAGGAGTTGGGGAGAAGAAGCAGAGCCAGAGAACGAAATTCTGAAAGAGCGCTGGGAGAGGTTGTAGGAGCACCAGGAGAGAGCAATATCTTGTAGACCGATATTGCAGAGGATGAGAAGAAGCTGTTGATGATCAATAGCGTCAAAAAATGCAGAAAGGTCAAGGAGAATTAGGATAGAGTAGTGACCATGAGATTTTGCAGTGAGTAGATCATTGGATACTTTGGTCAGTGCTGTTTCCACAGAGTGCTTAGAGCGGAAACCAGACTAAAGCAGGTCTAGCAGAGAGTTGGAATCAAGGAAGTCTGTCCATCTCGCATACACAACTCTTTCAAGGATCTTGGACGGTAGTTGGACGGGGAGTTAGGGTCAAGGTTGGGCTTCTTTAGAATTGAGGTTATAGTTGCATGTTTGAAGGGCGATGGAAATATGCCAGAGGAAAGAGAGAGATTGAGAATTTTAGTAAGAGGTAGAGAAAGAGAAGAAAACAGAGTACGGATGAGATGCGAGGGAATTGGATCTAGGGTGCAGGTGGTGGAGCGGGAGGAATATACTTTCGTTATATACTTACTACAATGCAGATGCGAAGCCCAATACATTGGCAGGACGACACGCGAAAACTTCATATTAGATTTGCAGAGCATTTTTATAACATCAAAAACAACAAAACTGAACATAGTGTTCAAAACAGAGTACCACATGTCCTTTGTTCACCTGGTAGACTTTTGCTGCTATTGGAATTGACACAGTGGAGAAACACTGAAAAGGGAGAAATAGACAGATAGAGCTTAATAAAAAAGAAGCACAGTGGATCTACAATCTAAAAATGGTCTAAACCAAGATATCGATCTAGTTGGCCTAATCTAAGTCAATAATCAATTAGCCAGTAGTGTATATACCATATCTCCACTACCCTCCAATTTTTCCATTGCCAAAATGTGTTTCTTACTGTTATTTTTTCCCCATATATATTTATATTTTCTTATCCTTTCTTGCATTGTGCCACTCCTTATCTTATGGGGACGGTTCCTCCACTTATTAGGATGGGCCTCTATATGCCATATATATCTCTATATATTATGTCTTGCTTGTATATATATTTTTTCTGATACACATTACTAGTTACAGATTTGGATCCAGTGAAAATCAATTGGCGTTTATAGGATTATTTATATATATATATTGAGATATATTTCCTTGCATATATTATTCATGTACAGGGACCTCTATCATGACAGGTTTTTTTTGTTTTTTATATATATATATATATATATATATATATTTTTATTTTTTTTTGTTTTGTTTTTTTTAAATCACAATTTTTCCCCACCATAACCTATTTGGATTTTGCTTCCCAAGCACTACCAAGCCTCAATAAGCAAACCAGTAACCAACCTCATGATGACGAGTTGCATTAACAACGAAACAGCTGTCCATGAGTGGTTCACTGGTTTTGCATCTTTTCCTATATTGTGTTTCAAGCTGTTTTATACAGCAAACACAGATTAAAAGGAATCCATGTTTAAAATAGAATGAGGCAAAAATTTGATTCTTTGTTAAACTCATTTGCATATGCCCACCCAGAATCCTTTGCGGTTGTAACATCGCTGCAGTTATAGAATTTCGGTGGGAAAAGCAAGTCTTATGTCTTGACTGGTGTGCAGATTTTTGTTTAACATTGTATTAATTATCCACAGACTTCAGGTGGAAGGGGTTTTCAATCACAATTTTTCCCAATACCTATTTTTATATATATATATATATATATATATATATATATATATATATATATATATATATATATATATATGGGAACTTGGCACTCACCCTTTGATGCAGATCTATTAAGACTCTTGCCTGGGTGCAAACCTCAGCGTCAATACAAATAACAAAAAATACAGATAAGGTGCACTCTCAGGTCTTAGCAAGTGGTTAATTTATTCTAGATGCAAATTACATGTGCAAAAAAAATATTACAGTGATTAGAATAAATTAACCACTTGCTAAGACCTGAGAGTGCACCTTATCTGTATTTTTTGTTTTATATATATATATATATATATATATATATATATATATGAATTTGTATTTTCATTTTTATTTATTTTTATATTTATTTTATCATTTTTGATTTTTTGATTTTACATATTATGTAAGCACCTCAAAACATCTATTGGAGCTATCCAGATTTCCTTTTTATTTTAATCCAGGTCACCTTGGAGATCCTTTGTTGTTATGATTGAATACATTCCCCCTGTGCCTCCGTCTTCCCTTTATCCCCTGATCGCATAGAACACTAATAGTTGAGCATGCGTTCCACTGTTGAACGCATTACGCATCATAAATGGACGTTCAGGAAAAGGAAGTTATGCCATTAAAGACCTGAGGGACTCCAGCGTTCCAGCGTGTAACGCAAATGAAAACGCCTGGACTCAGCGATGATCAATCGAGGAATCAACACCACTATTTAAGTGGAGCAAATTGGATGGGGGTCACATCCCTGAAGAAGTCGAATATGACTATTATTATCTTATACACAGCTGGATATCCATCACATTTTTATCATCTAGATCCAAATTCTTCGGAGATATGCCTGTTTTTACTTCGAGTCTGTAAGTGCAATCTTAATAAATACTAGTTTTTTTTTTAAATACAAGCTGCACTATTTTCCTGTTTTTGCTTTATCACAAGCTCCAAGGAAATATCTTCCATTGGAAACAGATTCACCACAAAAAATGACACACAAATGATGGGCCTGAAATTATCCACATTCCTGTGAGTGCAATCTATATATTGCGGGTGACCTATATTTGACGTCATTACCCTATATCCTACTTTTACTCCTCCCCAGATCTCTGGAATTATATTTCTTGCACCTACTTAAGGTGGTATTATCTCCTATTTTGGAGAGTTATTAGATTTCTCATTTTCAACCCTACTTATTTGTATGTTTTGGTTTCTCATAGTTGGTGTTTAGAGGGCACACTTTTATAAGTAGCTGGTGCATGTTCTGGCTTACAGTGGTTTTATTGTTTTTGTTTATAACCTTATGAAGCAATTTGAGTACATTTCTTCTTTTAATTAAACTTCCATTCCTTTTTAAAATTGCCTCTTCCATTGTTGAGGCAAACCAAATATAAATGTAGGAATAGATGGAGAAAGTAAGATATATAGAGAGCTAAGGAATGGGGCAATAATATACAGTGAGGGAAAGAAGACATGGGTGGAGAAAGTAGCATGGTAACAATTATGTAGGGTAGGTAGTAAATGGGGACAGTGACACAGATGTTGAATGTAGAAGATGGAATTACTGACATCTAGTGACATGGGAGTAAAACTGATTGGGTCATTTGACATGGGTCACATAGAATGGTTGAGGCTCAAATTCAAAAGCAGCCTGCTGAAACCTTGGCTTGTTCCTGTTTTACTACACTTACTGATTTTCTCCATCCTCTTTATGAGTATTGTCAGGACAATACTGTGGCCCAGAATGCAGAATTAAATTAAATACAGAAAAACTCAAATCTAGATAGGCATACTACCGGGCCTTAGAATGACCAGACTTAAGGTAAGAGAATGATCATAATTTAGCCGGGTTCAGGGACACAGAAAGAGACAACAATGAATAAACAAAGCCAAAAGTTCAAGGATACAAAAATTAGGGATAGTCAAGGACAAGCCAAAGTCAAAAGACCAGAAGAAAAACTATAAGAGCGCACTCTCTGATAACCAGCAAGTTGAAACCACGACAAGGCAATGATAACAAGTAGTTTTGGATTTAAATAGCCATTAAATGATCCTTATTGGTCAGGATAGACCCTTTGACCTCAGAATGTGCGTGCATGTCAATGACATGATGACACACGCAAGTTCAATGTGGTTGGAGGCGGCGTTATAATACCACGGAGAACTGCAGCTGCCAGCATCCTTAGAAATGCCAGACTGGCCAGGCACTGCAACTGAAACTGATCAGGTGGTGAACGGTCATGAATCAGGTAAGTTAATTAACCTTAAAACAACAGGACTGCACTGATTGGGTGCATTCATGTGGTGGTGCCAATCGGGAGCTGTGGCAAGTATTCCTTCTCTTAGCCATTTGTACACGATCTAGCTCTGACCAATATAAAAATCCATTCACCTACATGCAAATGTTAATTTACATTTCTATCATGGCCATAGCACAAAAAGCCCTAAAATCTTAAATCAGATATTTTAGAAAAATGTTACAGTTACTTAGATTGATGAAACCTTATAGATAATGCTTTTTTCTTTTTAGCTTTCCTTGAGTTATTACAAAATGCTGACTTTTTAAAATGGTAACTAAAATAAATATTTCCAGTCGCCTTCAAAGGAGCACTATAGTGCCAGGAAAACAAACTTATTTTCCTGGCACTATAGGGTCATTAGTTCCCCCCCCCACCCCCAGGGCCCCCCTCCCGCTGGGCTGAAGGGGTTGAAATCCCTTCAGCCACTTACCTTTCTGCAGCACTGGGCTCACTCTGTGCTGGGGAACTCTCCACCCCCTGCCGACGTCAGATCCGAATGCGCATGTGCGGCAAGAGCTGTGCTCGCATTCAAACCGCTCATAGGAAAGCATTACTCAATGCTTTCCTATGGACGTCCAGTGTCTTTTCACTGTGATTTTCACAGTGAGAAGCGCGGAAGCACCTCTAGCGGCTGTCAGTAAGACAGCTACTAGAGGCTGGATTAACCCTCAGTGAAACATAGCAATTTCTCTGAAACTGCTATGTTTTCAGCCGCAGGGTTAAAACTAGAGGGACCTGGCACCCAGACCACTTCATTGAGCTGAAGTGATCTGGGTGCCTATAGTGGTCCTTTAATATTGGTGGGATACCTAATTAGAATTCTTAAGAACATTCATAGACATAAATATCATGAAATCAGTGCAGAAAATTACCTATGTAAATACAATAT
This sequence comes from Pelobates cultripes, assembly GCA_933207985.1. NCBI lineage: Eukaryota > Metazoa > Chordata > Amphibia > Anura > Pelobatidae > Pelobates > Pelobates cultripes. The sequence continues at coordinate 41,081,334 of OW240923.1, forward strand.
TCTTAGACTGGAATTAAAAGGAAAAGTTGCAGCAATAAATTCAAAGAAGCATAGGCAAAAAGAGAACCAGACAAGAAGGTGTTTAAAACACAGCACAACGTGGTTAATCAAGGGCAGTGTGGCTGCTGGTTTGGACAAGGGAATGGGAATTTAGGAGCGAGAGAGGTAAGGTTCATTAATGGAGGGACTATTGCTTTGGGGAAAAAGAAGAGGTTCCAGTTGTACGGGAATAGATGGAATGTGACTGCAGAGGTTTTGAAACATTATATGCCTAGGGCTGGAAATATGGCTTGGGAGGACAATGCATTAAGTGCAGGAATGGATAACGGCTGTTTTTGGCTTAGAGCAAGAGCAGTTAACAGATACAAATAGGAGATGAAAAACACTGGTTAAATTTGAAACATGGAAGGGCTGAGTATACTATTTCATACTGACCAATAAGAATTAGCACCAAATTGTCTGCACAGGTAAATGCAGTATACAATAACGTGGGTGGAAAACAGTTTTTTTTTAAGGCAGTTACATATCTTACAAGGTTATAAGAGAAAAAAAATCAGTGTTTGAACTGAGCTTTTTTTTTTTTTTCGGTTCTATTCTATTTTAACATACTTCCTTTCTGGAAGAACAAGTAAGCTGAACATTCTCACTGTGTAATATAATCTACTGCAGTTTTATAACCAAACGGAATGGAACAGAATATGCCCAGCTTATTTTGGACATCAGCCATCTGTACCTGGCCAATCAGTGTTATATAGTTGCCTATTCCCCGAAGGCCTAGCATTAGCTTACCAACTAAGGACTAAATTTATCATGTGGTGAGAAAACTCTCAATTCAGAAAAGCTATCCAGCTCTCATTCAGTATAATAATAACTGTAGGGATCCAGCTAAAAGGATCTTAGGTACTTTGATAGGTACGGGTATTAAAATTTTAAACATGCCAAAAGGAACCCCAGTTAGGTCATAAAATATCAGTGATATTTTACCATAAATTAAATAATTTTACTTAAACTGCCCCTGTATCACATAGAAAAAAGAAATACTTTGCATATAATAAATGCTTTATGTATAGTAAGTGTTTTTGTAGATTTGCTAGTTTATTGCAGTACATTTGTTGCTATTTTCTTACTTTTTTAGTTTAGTTGAAATCATGTATTCATCTTTTGCACTTATATTAAAGAGAAACTATGGGCACCAAAAAATGTTAGCTTAATGAAGCAGTTTTGGTGTATAGTTCATGCCCCTGCAATCTCACTGCTCAATTCACTGCCAATTAGGAGTTAAATCATTTTGTTTATGCGGCCCTAGCAACAACTCCCTGCATGTGAGCTGCAAAGTCTTCCAAAACACTTCCTGTAAATAGAGATCTAATGTTTAAATTTCCTCAATTCCAAATTATATTTAAATTAGAATCTTTTATCTCCTACTCTGTTAATGGTCTGCTGGACCCTGCAGGAGCCTCATGTGTATTAGTAAAGTTAAATTTAAACAGCAGCACCATTTGCGACATGCACAACCAGACAATACATAGCCCGATATGGGACATAACACGGTCATTAGACAGGCCAGTTAGGCCTTTGGGAACTCCACGAAGAGGCAGGGCTCTCCCGCACTGACTCTATTGCGCCAAATGCGGGCAGTCGAGGTGCGAATGAGGGCACCACGATTGGAAGTTCATATCGCTGGAGGGACTTTCTCACACTATCGTGTGTCCTCATCAAGCCGATACCATCCTCTTCCCTTTCCATCTACAATGGCTGTGCAGTGCCATACCTCTTTACTACCACCACCCAACACCGGATTCCCTATGGGTTATGCCATACCCTAACACAATACATCACACTTCACTTTCACACTCTTCGACGAGAAATCTTGACACCAACCATTAGTTGACACGCATTTTTAAGGTACTGATACATATTAATTTGTCCGCACCGCCCTAGCCCTGGGTGGACTGATCTGGTCAACTATGGTTCTCACGAGCTGTAGCGATGTGCCCCCTGGGGAGGAACACGGTAGTGACTGACACTTGCGATCTCGTGTTACCTGATATTGTAACTGTAACTGATTCTAACCTCATATGTATATTCTGTTTGGATATCTGATGCTTTTACTATGTAACCTTGTATTCTGTTATTAATGCGGGCCTGCGAGCCCAAATTTAACTATTAACATGCATCAATAAAAACTGATTAATAAAAAAAAAAAAATTTAAACAGCAGGAGATAAAAACGCCTGAAGCAATTTAACAGTTTATTGAAAATTAAACCATTTTAGTTTCGTGTAGACTGTGTCAGTCACAGCCAAGGGAGGTGTGGCTAGGGCTGCATAAACAGAAACAAAAATAATTTAACTCCTAAATGGCAGAGGATTGAGCAGTAAGATGGCAGAGGCATGATCTATACACCCACATTGCTTAATTAAGCTGTTTTGGTGACTGTAGTGTCCTTTTAATAGAAGAACCAAAGTGCAAGGATTATTTTTTTGATCCAAGGAGAACTTTTATTGACACCTTAGATTTGAGATAAATTTGCCTTAACACTTTTAAAGAGGCAATTCAATCAATATACCCACTATACTGTGTTGCATTGGTTATCATGCCATAAGGCTATTTATTGAAAGTATGCTTTAAACCCACCCCTCATCTGAAGGCAAATATAAACTTTCTGATTATTCATACAAATAGTTGTACAGTGTGAGCTTTCACCGTGCAATGAGAGGATGTGGGAAAATAAGTAAAGGTTGATTCTGCTGGGCCAGATCTCTCTGCAGGCAAAATACCATTTTTCTCTTTCATCTCTGCCAAAATTACACAAATCAATCTATACCTCTGTGCTCTTAGCCTCTTGTGTGTGCAAAATGTATGCTCAAGCAGTACAAATATTTAGACAGATAATGAGGAAGTGCTAAATATGTACCATAATAAAAGCCGGGTAAAAAGAAAATTAAAATATTCCATAACTGTGTCAACATTTGCAAGACGTTGTATGCTTCTGTACCTGGACTAAAATTCTTTATTCCATTCATTTAACCAGAAAGCTCTTGCCAACATGCTTTTTGATTAAATGTACCCCTGGTTTATTTCAGCTGGAGATTTACCTACATAAATCATTAGTAATGACTTAAGGTTCTAAATCTTTGCCAAACAAATCACAGGCTTTTTGAGAAGCTTTAAGAAATCCCTTTTTTTCAGTGAAAGACAAAATATTTTAAACATTGGTGTTGATTTACATAGTTGTATAGTTACGTAGCTGAAAAGAGACTTGCGTCCATCAAGTTCATCAATTTAATTTTGTTGGATAAGCTTTTCAACTGATCACAATTTGTTAGAAAATCAATAAATTGATGATTGATTGATTTTATCCCCAAAAATTCTCATAGACTTTAATGGTGAGTTCTGTAGATTATTTTAATTTGAAAAGCTTATCTGAAAGAAGTAAACCAAGTGTATTGTGTTCAACAACTATTTTTGAAAGGTTCTTCAGATGTTTCAAACAAATGGTGTAAAATAGTTTTAATTCTTTCCTGGGTGTTTACAATGAACATATAGCATAGTACCAAAATGCATAAAGTGCAAGGCTGTTGATAATTCTAGCTGTATCAACATGAGGGAAAACAGCATCCAAGATTTTCTTAGCCAAGAACACATTAAAAATAGTGCATCCAATGAGCTTAAGAAATAAGTATGAGTGAGTGTAAGAGATGGCAATTGTAAAATACCTGAGAGAAATTAGATTTGGCCAAAGCATTTTTCACAAAAATAAAATAATTTTCAATATGCCTGAATTTCGACAATGTGCCAGTTCCACTCGATAGAATTTCACTACCAGAAAACTGATTCAGAAATCATACCAGACAAACCAAACCAGCACAAAATTGGGCCAATATGTGTAGTGTTAATATATAGGCTCAAGTTGGTGCAGGGGGTAATATGGGCTTGTAGTGGTTGCAAGGAGGATAGGGACTGTAGGGGGTAATATAGGCTGTAGTGTGTGCAGGTGGTAATAGGGGCTATAGCGAATAAAGAAGGTAATAGAGGCTGTAGCAGGTGCAGAGTATAATAGGGACTATAGAGAATATATGGGGTAATAGGTGTTGAAGTGGGTGCAGAGGAGATTCGGGCTGCAGTGGATGCAATTGCACCTTTGTTCCCCTGTGGCAATGCCTATGATTAAAAACCATTGAAAAAAATGTTCTTACAAGAAATATAAATTTGGTGAGGTGGGATCCCTCACTCAACAAGGCTTGCCGCAACTCCAAAAATAATACATTTAACTGAGAGGTTGAATCAGGACTAATAGGATTAAGAATTAACTCCTCGGTGCTAGTCTCTACCAAATAGAGTTGTTGTTACGATGTGATGCCATGTGTATTTATTTCTATAACTTTTTTCAAAAAACGTTCTACTTTTTCATTACCTTTTTTTCCATTTGTGGAGTGCTTGGATTTACCCATGTGTGCGGACCACTGTGTTTCTTTCTGGTTATTATCTTACAAGAAATACTTTGTGTTGTGTTAATGTTATACTTTGTGACCACAAGGAGACTATAACCATAATCAAAGTACTTTATGGATGCTGCTAGATTTCTGTTTATATGGGCAACTTTCCAGAATTAGCTGGCTGAACTCATCATAACACATGTATTCTATTCACCTGTTCAATAGATGATTCTCATTGTCAGCTTCTATAAACTGAAATGTAGGGTTATTAAAAGTTCATCGCTCCATGAAAAAGATTTAATCGGTGCTAACAAATTATGCAAAATCTATGTTAAATGTACGGCCCTTTATACGGCCCTAGCCACACCTCCCTGCATGCGACTTACACAGCCTTCCTAAGCATTTCCTATAAAGAGAGATCTAATTGATAGTCTTCCTATATTGCACAGTCTGTTTAATTTATCTCCCACTCTGTTAATAGCCTTTAATTCCTACAGGAACCATCTGTGTGAGATTAAAGTCCAATTTACAGAGCATGAGATAACAACTTCTAAAGCAAGTTAACAACTGATGAAAAACGTTTTTTAAAGAAGCTCTGTAAGTCACAGCCATGGGAGGTGTGGCTTGGGTTGCACAAACAGAAAGAAAAGTGATTCAACTCCTAAATGGCAGCAAATTGAGCAGTGAGACTTCAGATGCATGATCTATACCAGCATTTCCCAATTGGTGAGAACACAATTGGGATTGCATCAAAAATTTAAAAAATAAAATGGCCAGCGGCGGCGAGGGAGCAGTGAGCAGTGATATCAGCTCCCTCGCGTGAACAGCATTGATGCTGGAGCCGGAATAAGACGTCACTCCAGCTCCGGCATCACTAAGAGGTGCGCAAGGGAGCTGAGCAGGGAGATCACTGTTCCCTTGCCGCCTGCATGCCACCCGCTCAGCAACCCCACTGGACCCCACGCTTGGCATGCCAGCTGCTCAGCAGCCCCACTGGACCCCAGGGACTCCATGCCAGCACTCCTAAAGATAGGAGGACTGGGTGGATGAAAGATGTAAAAAAATAAAAAATTGTATGTGTGTCTGTTAGGGAATTTGTATGTGTTTGTGTGTCTGTCAAAGAGTATATGTGTGTTTGTCAGTGAGAGTGAATGTGTGCTTGTCAGTGAGTGTGTGAGTGTGTATGTGTTTGTCAGTGAGAATGTATGTGTTCTTGTTAGTGGGTGTATATGTGTTTGTATATGTGTCTGTAAAAGAGTATGTGTGTTTGTCAGTGAGAGTGTATGTGTGTCTGTCAAAGAGTATGTGTGTCTGAGTGTGTCAGTGTGTGTATCTGTGTGTCAAGGTTTGTCTATGTATCACTGTGTGTATCTAAGTATGTGTGTGTATGTGCCAGTGTGTATCAGTGTGTTTGTATTTACCTGTGTGTGTGTATGGCAGTGTGTGTGTATCTGAGTGTGTCAGTGTGTGTATGTGCCAGTGTGTATCTGTCGGTGCAAGTGTGTGTATATGTCACTGTGTGTATCTGAGTGTGTGTGTATTTGTGCATCAAGATGTTTGTGTCAGTGTGTATCTGAGTGTGTGTATCTGTGTGTCATGGTGTGTGTGTGTGTCTTTGTGTATCTGTATGCCACTATGTGCCAGTGTGTATGTATCTGTGTGTCAGATACATATACACACATACACTGATACACACTGACACAGAGATACACACACCGGTGCATATAAAAATAGATATACACACCTTGACACACACCAGCACATACAAATACAGATACACACACCTTGACACACAGACACACACACACATACAGATACACACTGTGTGTAAAGGTGTGTGTATCTGTGTTAGTGTGTGTATCTGTGTGCCACTATCTGACAGTGTGTGTGTGTATCTGTGTGTCAGATTCATACACACTGGCACATACAAACACAGATACACAGACTTTGACACACAGATACACACACTTTGACACACAGATGGATACATACATACACACACACACACACACTGTGTGTCAAGGTGTGTGTATCTATGTGCCATTGTGTGTGTATCTGTGTGTTAGAGATACACATACACACACAACATTGATACGTTAAAAGGTTCGAAAGGAAAAAATTATTGGGAACCCCTGATCTATACACACAAAGTGTTTCATCAAGCTAAAGTTGATTTGCTGCCTAAAGTGTCCCTTTAACCATAGTAAAACCACACACTAGCTATATTCACATTATGCAAACAGCCCTGATGACATATTTAATGCTTATGCTATGCAGGTTTAAACCATTGTAAAAAAAAAAATTCTCAGCTGGAATGGCCTTGTCATTATCTTACATGTTTTACAAGATAAGTGTCCGTGTCAGCTCTCATGACAAGTTGAAGTTATTTTAATAACAAGCAGTTTACTGATATCTCCAAGTATGAGAGACAACTGACTTTATCTTATAAAAGTCTGTTCTGCTAAAGATTTTTTCACTCTTGGCTTTTTATGACATGATTCTCATGTGGTTGCTGTTTCCGCCTTGACCTATTGTGTGGGAAAGCATGGTGCTGACATTATTCTCAAGCTGTAAATGTACGTTTGCCAAGTTTCATGACAATAGAATAGACGATCACTAGCATGTACAAAATGGTCTTTTATATTAGAATACATTCCAGTAAAGCAGGGAATTTGTAAGTCTGTTGAAGTGTTTTATAAGTGTTATATCTGATGATAGCTGGGTTACCACAGAATACAGTCTCTTAACCAGGTATTTATAGTTCCCAAGTCACACATTATGCATGTCCAATTCATTTTGCTGATATACACATCCCTGCTCTATCATCCATCCAACATAGCTGAAACCCAAACATGGACTGGAGAGAGGGGAAATCTTGAGTTGTGTCCACCCCGGCATGTCCTGTACAGTTATTACAGGAGCTAGTTAACAAGGGTGGGCTGGGAGGCAATTGCCTCCCAGGCCACACTAAATCTAGGGCCGCCTGCATCCAGCAAAAAAAGGAAAAATCCGAATCCCCTGCCTCTGCCTCTGCCTCTGGCTGGGGACTCGGATTTTCCAACTTACCTCATTCTCCCTGCAGCCAGTGGAGTCGGCCGTCCTCTCCTGATGATGTCAGGAGGAGGGGGAGTGGCTTCCACTGCTCTTCTCACAGGACCACTGGTGAGTCTGGGAGAAGAGCAGAGGAAGTCACGCCACCTCCTTCTGACATCATCAGGAGAGACCGGCCGACTTCACTGACTGCTGGCTGCTGCTCCTTGCTCCTGCCCACCCCTCCCTGGCCTAAGGTAAGACACATGGAGGGGGGAATACACTTTAGTTTTCTTTGTTTGTTTTTTATCCCCCTCCTCAGCCCCTGTCCTCTTCCTCAGCCCCTATCCCCCTTACTCATCCCATGTCCCCCTTTCCTCAGCCCCTGTCCCCCCTTCCTGAGCCCCTACCCCCTTGCTCATCCCATGTCCCCTTCTCTCCTGTCCCCTTACTCAGCTCCTGGTCCCCCCTCAGCTCCTGTCCCCTTGCTCATCCCATGTACCTTCCTCAGCCCCTGTCCCCCACACTCATCTCCTGTCCCCCCTCTCAGCTCTTGTTCCCCCCCCCCCTCGCAGCTTCTGTCCACCTCTCTCAGCTCCTGCCCCCCTCTCAGTTCTTGTCCCCCTCTCAGCCTGTCCCCCTCTCAGCTCCTGTACCCACCCATCAGCACCTGCCCCCTCTCAGCTCCTGTCCCCCCCTCTCAGCTTCTGTCCCCCTTTCAGCTCCTGTCCACCTCTCAGCACCTGTCCTCCCTCTCAGCTCCTGTCCCCCCCTCTCAGCACCTGTCCTTCCCTCTCAGCACCTGTCCTTCCCTCTCAGCTCCTGTCCCCCTTACTCAGCCCCATGCCCCCCCACCACAGCTCCCATTACATCCCCACTACAGCTCGTCTCCCCCAATTTCAACCCATATCACCAACACCACAGACCCTTCCCAAATTGTAGCCAACAACCTACTTCAGCCCCTATCCCCCCCACTGCATTTCCTAACCCCCCAATTACAGCTCAAACCCCCTTACTACAGCCCTGTCCTCAGTCCCTGTCTATTGGCTTTAAAAGTGTAAAGTGTGTGTGTGTGTGTGTCAGTATGTCTCTGTGTGTTTGTATCAGTATGTCTGTGTGTGTGTGTCAGTATGTCTGTGTGTGTGTCAATATGTCTGTCTGTGTGAGTCAGTATGCCTGTAACAGTGTGTCTTTCTGTGTGTGTGTGTGTACATATGCCTGTCAGTGATTGTGTGTTTGTTAGTGTGTGTCAAGTCAGCAAGTGTGTGTGTGCCTGTCAGTGAGTGTGTCTGTTTAGGTGACTGCCCCCTCTTTCAATCACATGGGAACTTGTGCAATGGGTGCAATGGGCCACTTGACTGGATTTGCCCCCCCAGGCCTAAGGCTGCCAGTGCTCCCCTGCTGGTTAAAGACAAGCTGTACATTGTTCACAACTAGTCTAAGGGTCACTGCCAGCATACACTGCATCCATTCCCTATAGAACAAAAGCAGTAAAAACAAACAGAGAGTAAGAAATAAAATACATAAATAACAGAAACAACAAAGAGGTGCATCCTCAGGATTTTGCAGTGAGGAAACTGGAGACTCTGCAGACTCAGCAATAGGATCACTGTTTTGTAGACCACAAACTCTTCTAACCATGTGTAGCCCTGCTGCCTGGTAAACAGGTGGCTGTCTGGTCTGAACAGGCTTGTCACCTAGAGAAGGGGGCACATGTGAGGCAGGAGTGTCCAGAGGTGAGTTCACAGGCTCATTGTAAGGAAAGTCTACTGGTGGCTGGTCAGATAAATCCTGAGGCAAAACTGGCACAGCAGAATCATCATGCCACACCCTTTGCCAAATGTCATCACATGCATCAGTCTCAGGTGTAGTAGTGGTAACCAAACATAGCTGGAGATGATCAATGTGTCATCTGGCAAGCTGACCTGAAAGAAGCATTGCGAGGTATAGACAGGTTCCTAGGGGGTACACAATCATTCATGCCAATTTTACATACCCAAACAGCAGCACCAGACTGCAAACTATACTGAGGGCGAAATGCAGACATCTTAGCTTGGCAAGCTTTATGTTTTTGCCAGGTCTTGCTCAGAGGGTCTGGGTGGAGCAAATCAAGTTTTGTTCTTAACTGATGGCCCATGAATAAAACAGCTGGAGAACGGCCAGTCATAGCATGGGATGTGTTCTGGTACTAAAGCAGAAAAGTATCTAATGCAGGGCTGCCCAACAGGTAGATCCCTAGATGTTGTGGAACTACAACTCCCATGATACTTTGCATGCATTTAGAATGACTAAGCACCATGGGAATTGTAGTTCTACAACATCTGGGGATCTACCTGTTGGGCAGAACTGATCTAATGCCTCTAATTTACTTGAGCCCAATGTAAGGGCAGTTTGTAGATGACACTTAAATGTTTGGACAAAACTTGCAACTTGTTATTGAAGGCTGGGTGATATTGGGCTGTGGCAAGGTGACATACCATTGTCAGACAGACATATCTCAAGTTTTGCAGATGTGAGCTGGAGTCATTGTCATTTATAAATAAAAACGGCATTCAATCAAAAAGTCAGGGAAGTTTGCAACCTCCTTCCCCGAAACTAACGTAAGTGACAGACATGCTCTGCTTAAGCGCACATGCTTCCTCCCACACAGACCTTATATCAGTGTACTCAAGACCTCAGATAAGACATGCGCACATGTACAAGTGCACTAATTCAGAGGCTTCTCAATCAGAATGCTCTGATTGGTTATGTCCCCGTCTCATCCGGAGAAAAAGGGAGGACTGTAGTGCACTAATTGTGCACTGTTTTAAATTATATTGCACACCAATCTAGTGGTTGATTAATTTGTTTTTATTTGCAAGAAATATATTGCAAAATAATTGTGCACTGTTTTAATTGATATTGCACAGCAATTTATGGGTAGTTTCCTGTGTCTGTTTCAGTGTCATCTGTGTATATGTGTTTATTAGTGTCCTATGTGTGTGTCAGTTTCATCTGTGTATAATGTGTGCGTGTCAGTGTCCTCTGTTTTAAATGTATGTGTGTGTGTTTGTGTTTGTGTGTCAGTGTCCTCTGTTTGTGTTTCAGTTCCTCTGTGTGTAACTATCATGTGTGTAATATATTTTCATTTTGTGACTTTTCTACTTCAGATTAATAGTTTATACAATAATTCATAGCGGTGCCCAATCCCCTAGCCAATCTCCACTACAATTAAAAATACCTACCTACCTCACCCTAATAGTAGTAAGGAGGAAACAATAAGTATAAATACCTGTTTATTTTTTCCATTCTATGTCTTTCTTCTTAAAACTGGAAAACAATGAAAAAGTAAATAAAAATAACATGATGGCAATAAAAAAAATCTATGTGTGTCCCCGGGAGCTTGGCCAAGAATGAGCTTGCAAGGTGTGGAAACTCCTTACAAGATATTTTCCATGTTATGCAATATCAGTCAGAGCATCATCCTTTTTTATTTTCTTTTGCCTCCCATGGGTAGAGGCTGGGGAAATCTTGTTTCCCTGTTATAACCACTAGATCCACCCCTCCACCCCCCGCCTCCCATAGGCAGTGCCTGGGGGAAGATTGGGTCCCCCCCATTTATTAGCACTAGAGCACTTTTCCACCGCCCATGTGTGTTGGCTGGAGGGACACTAAGCCCTGCTTGCAGAAATATGATCCTTTTCCTATTCTACCTGCTGCAGGGGGCGGAGTTATATCAGATCTCCCAACAGTCCCAGTTTTGGTAAGATAGATCCCTATTTTCGGGATCCAGTTCCACCATCTTGATTTTGTTCTCTGGTGTCCCTCTATCGAGAAGAACAGGGAACTGTCCCCATCAAACAGTGTGAGTACATCATTAGAGGCGCTCACACTATGCTCAGAGCATTGGGACACTGCAGAGAAAACTGAAACAGTGCTTCCTGCATGGTCCATCCTTTCTGGGCAGGTCCACCCCAGTCAGAAACCTGAGTTGTGTTAATAGCTCACCCTCTTTAACCCTACCACTGGCATCCATCTTCACAGGACTGGGAGTACAGGACAGAAACTGGGAGGTATGCTAAACTATTTGTTTAGACTGACATGATTTTCCAGGAAATAGGTTTTAATAGTTTTGAGTTCATGAAAACATATTTACAGTTTATTGTGCCTTTTCAAATCTCCATGAATAAATTTACAAGTAGTTTTTCAAACCCTAAAATAATTACATCTGATTACAAAAAGGTCAATAAAATAGTAGCAGTCAACAAAAATTGGCATACGGTTATGAACAAAGACTCTGGTTTATTTTTTTGATTTTTAAACACCATGATCTCACCCTGTGATTTTACACATTTAGGTGATGAGCACAATCAATGTGTTGAGTTCAGGTCACCAGCAGAAGGAAATGCAGCAATACACTAAACACTGCCATTTCTCCCTTTTCAGACCTGCTGTTAAATGTGCTCTGGAGTTAAAAGGACATAGCTTAAGTCTTTTGTTACAGTACGGACACAGTGATGTCATCTGGCTCTAATCCAGCTTTCCGCTGCCCACTTATCCATGGGAAAATGCTTCCAATTTGAAGGTAGCCTTCTGTTCAACATGATGAAATGATTCCACATCTAGTAATTCTGTGTGTTATTTAGCTCTGGATTCTCTACACACAAAGCTTTCAGTCATCATCAGCAATAGAAAATTGCCAGAATATTTTTTTTTTTTCAACATCAACAAAAATTATATTTTTCAGTTAAATTAAAATAACATTAATTTGAAGGGGAAAAAAAGACGTAAAGGTTATTTTTAGCATCCTTTGGAATTTTTGAAAACGCTTATACTTTTGAAGTTAGACATTTTTCTTCCAAGTCCCGTCGCCCAAAAAATAAAAGCATAGAAGGGAATTTAGTCATCTCCAGCTTCCCACGCTGCTTGTGATTTTCTCTCATTGACTCTGTCAGGGAGAGGTTGAAAACCTCACGCAAAATTTAGTCAAGGAGATTCTAGTTAGTTTTCCTAGTTTGGTTTAGGTGAGTAGGGAGAAAATGAGAGAGCATAACTTGTAGGTCATTAAGCTCTTCTAAAGAATCATAAGAAGCTGCTGAGTCTTTCTTAGAGGCACTTTAGCAGCTTCATCTTAATGACGTTGTTATAGTGCCTTCAGTCCTGGCCACCCTGTCCTACCCCCAAAACCCCAATATGAAACAAATCAGAAGACTTGTAAGAGCAGCTTCAAACCACACCTCTAAGCCCTCTGGGTTTGGGAGCCTGGAATCTTACTTACCAACTCTCATACGCAACATACCATGATGTCACGTGCACACACGCAGTGCCGTCTACGTTGCCATAGCGAATACAATGATTCTCTATTTAGGAATCGTAGGTGCATTGCAGCGAGCACCACACATGCGCCCATGTTCTCCAATGCATTAGATTAGCCAATCATCCATTATGTAACCTGAGAAGAGAGTTGCAACAGCACCAATGGAGACTCGGCGCTGGAGAAAAGTTGAGTAATTTTTTTTATTTTTTTTATTCCATTTGCTTTTTTTAAACAGTTGGCAGGGACCTAATTGGCAATGTATTTCCTAATGCCACATTGTTCCTTTAAAGGGTTACTCCAAGCACCATGATCACTTCAGTGAACTGAAATGGTCGTGGTGCTTGTAGCCTGTTGCTCATCGTTTCAGGAGGAAATGCTGCACATGCTGAGATAATTAGGATAGCTGCCATAACATTACCTCTGGCAGTGTCATTAACCAGCCTGGAACAAAAGTTCTGATGTTTAATCACTGGCTGAGAGCACTCAGGTGATGCTTTCAGGCAATTAATGACTGGTGGGATTGGCATCAGGCAATTTAGGAGGCTCGGCACACAGCAGTAGGTGCCCCCAATTTCTGGTTCTCCCACCATCCTGATTTTAGTGTCCCTCATATAGGAACATCAGGGAATGGTCCTCAGGCAGCACAGCTCGAGCAAATCATAAGATGTGTTCAAGCTGTGCACAGGCAATATGACCCTGCAGAGAGCAGAGAACATAGCAGCACTCTCTGCTAGTTACTGAAAGTTGGGAACCGGCCAGACTGGGTTTTCAGTCCTTCAGTGGATTTGCCTGCCCCCCCTTTCCAGGTGGGTCCACCAATTTTGTGCAATGCAGTGACATGAGCCACATCATCCACCCATCTCAATCTCATACTTCCCATTGTTGGGAGATATGGCCAGGTAAGAAGCCAAACAGTTATACTTGATTTGGGCCTCACCTTTGAGTCTCACATCCAGTCTGTTACCAAATCCTGTAGATTACACCTTAAAAACATAGCCCTCATCTGTCCCTTTCTTACACAAGATACTAGTAAGGACCTTGTCCATGCTCTAGTAATCTCTTGCATGGATTACTGTAACCCTCTCCTAATTGGTCTTCCCAAAGCCGTGTTGCCCTGCTACAGTCTGTAATAAATGCTGCTGCCAGACTGATTTTCCTCTTCAGTTGCTCCTCTCACACCTCACCCCTCTGTCATTCCCCTCTGGCTTCCTATATCCTATAGGAGTCAATTCAAAGTACTAATCCATACCTATAAAGTACTGAACAATTCTAGCTCCTCCTACATCTCTTCACTGATTCACAGGTATGCCCCTTCTCGGTCTCTTCGCTCTGCCCATGACCTTCTCCTGTCAGCTGCTCGCACCCGTACGGCCAACTCACACATGCAGGAGTTTTTGCACATGGCTCCCTTCCTATTGAATAGCCTGCCCACCACCATCAGACTCACCCCTAGTCTTCAATCTTTAATAAATGCCTTAAAACCTCTTTCTTCTGTAAAGTTTATGGCCTATCAGAGTAACCTCTACAGACTGGAAGCTCGTTTGAGCAGGGTCCTCTTCAACCTATGGTTCCTGTAAGTTTTTTTGCAATTGTATTATTTATTGTTAAATTTCCTCCTTATATAATATTGTAAAGAGCTACGGAATCTGTTGGCACTATATGAATGCCAATAATAATAATAAACAGTTGTAAAATGGTTTGCCCCATTACTGGGGAACAGCATCAGGTTACTCCTTGCATCATAATCACTACGGCAGAATTATACTGGTAATGCATCTTAGCATTACATAACTACATATCTTAAGATTAAGGCTCTTAACGTGATATTTACCACAACATGATGAGAGAGACAAAAGGTGGTGGAAGAATATGTGTTAAGAGGATATGTGCAAAAAAAACCCTAAGCGCTGTGATTTTTTTTTTTTTAACACAGCTAGACCAATAATAACCAATACACAATAGGAGAGTGCTTAAAATATTAATACCCATCATACTTAGCTCAACCTTTTTCAATCTTCCAATGTATATGAGAACATGGAAAGAGAGAAGATAAATAATACACTATCAATTGCAAACCAATTATATTAATGATTGTATGCAAGCAATTAGCCCTTTACCCAAAATAAATTCTATTAAATGTCTAACAAAGTAATAAATCGAATAGTGAACAGTACAATGTGATGCTACAATGATAATGACCCAATGTAATGGCAATTAAACCTATAAAATTCAACAATTTTCTTAGAAAAAGAAGAAAATAGGCAAACTTTTTCTTGAACAAAAATAAGTCTCGTTTATAAAATTTGGGAGATTTTGAATATATTAGTTAATATGGGTATGTTTTTTTTCCCATTAAGGTATCTTATTAGGTTAACTCATCGCATGCGACCGAGTCAACATTTTGTACTTCTTTTATACATTTCTAGTCTGCTTTGTACAAAGTGTATTGTCCGTGTATCTTGTCAACAATGTATCATATTCTTTGTATGGTACTCTTCACTATTAGAATCCTACAGACATTTGGTACGTGTGGAAACAGCCTATTTCCTAATTTAGCATAAAGGAAATAACTGACTTGTCTATTCTACATACCCTGCTTAAATAACTTTATTCATACCATAATTATCCCTTCATAATTTTGGACCCTGTTATAGTGTTGTGGCCCTGTGTATTAATTTGGATTTTTTAAAAGTTATTTTATCCTGATTGAGCAGAGCATTTATAATCTGACTTGCAAGGTAGTAAACCACCATATTTGTAGCCCAAGATATAGTTTATAGGTCCCTCTAAGAACCATAATCATTTTGGAAGACACATGAAAAAATAATACTTAAAAAGGGCACTTAAACAAATTCATCCCTAAAGTATGAATTATTTTTATAACACAAATCTCTCAATCTCAATAAAACCACACATCTTGACCTTGTTGCTACTCTTTTGAGATGCATTTGTCTAGACAATGTTCAGCACTAGCAAGGAAGTAAGTACTGGGCAAAAGAGGACAGAGGTAAGTCCTACAGCTGCTCAAAAGGTACGTTTTTAGGACTTAGGAAACATTTCTGCAAAGTTTGTAAAATGCATGCTGTTTTGATTAATAATATGCATCTTTAGAAACAGGGCCTCACTTCATGTGAAATGTACAGGATGAGCTTTTTTTTCTTTTTTTCTAATTGAATTGTAGCTTTAAAACCCAATTTTCATAGTCTTCATATTTACTAAAATAGAAACGTTATCACTCTCACAAACGTAGCATATATCTTCGACATGTAAATTCGGTCCTGCTAGTACTTCAATAAAAAGAAGGTTTCTATTAAAGGGTCACCTTGACATTTAAGTGATAATTTGGCAGACGTAAGTGTGTTGTTCAAGTTGAGAAAACTATGTTTAAAGTATACGTTTGAGTAACATAATTAATGAATGAAATTAATATTGCAAAATTAAATTAATACTCCAAGCACCGTAGCGACTACAACTCACTAAAGTGGTTATGGTGCCATGATTACATTTGTTATCCCCACCCCCCCTGCAGCATACGGAGTCAATTCATTTTTGAGTGGCTTGACTTTTTACTTGGGATCTGCCAGGCACTGCACCTCATTCCCCATCTCCCGAGAGTCAGAAGGAACTTCTATTTTCTCTCCTGAGCAAAGCTCAGCTAATTGCTGGTGGGTAGTGGAAGTAGTGTTGACTGCGTGTGATGGGGGGTTTACAAGGGCAAGGAGTGTTTCGTTTAAAAATGAGTGAAGACCAAAGTTGATATATTTTTTTTTTATTTTGGGTCACGATAGGATAACAGTTTAGGATTAGGTCAAAAAGCTCAAGAATCGCTTAAATTATCCAAGAGTAAGTAAAGAGGCCACCTTTTTGCATAAGGAGCCAACTAATAGCTAAAATGTGTTGTAATTGTCATCCTCCCCAGTTCCCCAGCCAATGCAGAAATTGGAGACAAAAAGAACATTTGCTCTTCTCTGTACTAATAACTGACTATTTCTTAGTGCTTCCATGTTTAACCCCTTAAGGACACATGACGTGTGACATGTCATGATTCCCTTTTATTCCAGAAGTTTGGTCCTTAAGGGGTTAAATATTGATGCATGACATTATCTTTCTTTAGCTACAACCAAAAATGTTGTTTGTGCATTGAGTTTATGTGAACTATCTTACACCTTTGTGGTTCTTTCTACCGTTTTCCTACGTCTCACTACAATGTACGATGCACAGTTGATCTGCTTCACATCACTCGTCAGAGAGACAGAACTTCTAATCTGATTTACTCAAGTGGATGACTATCCTGTCTCCCAACGTATGTTTCTCATTCTTTTCAGGTGGTACTCATTAAATGTTGTGCATTATTTATACGCATGGTTCCCATATTCATACCTCCGATACCTTACCTCTGCTGATATTTTGGGTCACTTTACATCTGCTTGCATTATCTTTTCTTTTGAAGTTTTGTTGCTGTTTACATCGATTTGTTCGTGCTATGCTGTTTGATGCTTCAGTACTGCCTATGTTATTTGTAAATTGAACTTGCACTTTTCTTTTTGTATTGATTGTATTACTAATGTTTAAATTACTTTTTAACTTTCTACACTTTGATAAATGCCAAGTTTATTTCAGACTATATTTTGATTGCAGCTGGAGAAACATAGACACACTAGATATATTAGGTTTTTTGTACTGATGTTTGACCAAATTGTATACATTATTAAAAAACATGTTTTCAAAATTAAAGCTATACTATAGGAGTCATAACAAGTTTAGCTTATTGAAGAAGTGTTGGAATATAGATCATGTCCTTGCTGTCTCAGTGCTAAATGCTCTGCCATTTAGGAGTTAAATCACTTTTGTTGCTGTCAGTGCAGTCGTAGTTACACGACCCCTGGCTGTGAGTGACACAGCCTGCACAAAAAATGATTTAATTTGCAATCAGATCTTAACTTACTTTACTCTTAACTCTGTAAATTAAACTTTAGTCTCACACAGGAGGCTCCCGTAGGCTCTAGCACTCTATTACCAGAGCAGGAGATAAGAAATTCTAAATTAAACAGACTGTGTAATTGAGAAGGTTTAAACATTAGATTTCTCTTTACATGACATGTTTAGAAATGTTTTGTCACATGCAGGGAGGTGTGACTAGGTCAGTGTTTCCCAAACCAGTTCTTAAGACCCCAAAACAGTCCAGGTTTTTGTCAGTATCTCCCTAATACTAAAACAGGGAAATACATAAATCCTGGATTATTAGTGGGCCATGAGGACTGGTTTGGGAATCACTGTATTCATGTACAAAGTGATTTAACTCCGAAATAGCAAAATATTTGAGCAGTGCGACTGCAGAGGCATGATCTATACACCATAACTGCTTCACTAAGCTAAAGTTCTTTTGGTGCCTATAGTTTCTCTTAAACTACTTCATCTGGCTAAAATTGTTATGGTGCCTATAGTATCCCTGTAACCTTGAGATTCAGTCAAACTGTGGGCAACCAGGATTATATTGTGCACAGTTTATTGATTTATTACTTCAGAATTATGGAATATGCTGTATGAGTGTGTGAGTGCGTGAGGCTCAACAGATGAGAACACAAAATTGCGCAATGTCTTTATAAGAACCCACGACTTCAAAGTGAATTGTTGCATATTGGGTACTTTAGAATATTCTAATAGCATTAATGTTTTTGTCATGCATCGTTTTATGTGTCTGTTTCATCTTTTAATAAGGTCAAGTGTAATTTAGTCTTCGGGCGGCCAGTATCCTTCAAAATCAAAAGAGCTGTCAGGCTGGAAAGAAAGCAATCTGGAAAACAGCTTAATTAGAAAGCATGTGAGCTTTGAAACATATGTCAGTGAAATAGAACGCTGTGTAAACAGCTACAATTGCGCTAATCAGTGTCAGCTAATATCTTAGGCTACATGCATACACTGGACCGATAGATCCACTAATAAACACTTTATAGGTAGAACCAACAATACTCTCAACTCTACTGAGAGGTGTGCTTTACATTAGAGTAGAAAGGAGTGCAGTCAACCTTGGTAAAACCGCATTCACTTACGTATTCATTAGTGTCACTGATACTAAGATGAATAGCTGTAGTGTACAAAATAGGTGTAAAAAACACTGCCTGTAAAATGTACAAGGAAGTAAAATGTTTTACAATTTCATATATACAAATAGCGTGGCAACATTTAAAAAAATCTTGTTTTTATTTATGCGGAGCTGAGCGTTTAAAATTACTTTGTAGCACAGTGTTATTCAAGTATATAATGTTTATAACCTCATAGAGGGTGATATTTAAAAAGTGTTGTGTTCTGAAAAGTGGTCTAAAGCACTGAAATTAGGGCAGTCGCCAAGGAAACCATTAGAACCAGCAGGCATATTCCATTGTGACCTCTCTCTTTTACATTTTACACCACTTTTAAGAACAAACTCTTTGTATATGTAAAATCAATAATGTTTTGAATCATAGACTTTAGAAAGGGTGATCTTGATGGACGCATGTCTCTTTTCACATATGTAGACTGGTTTTATGTCAGTTGTGGTATTTTAAGGGGCACTCCATATGGTAATGTGCAGAATGAAAGCATTATTTCAATGCATTAAATAAAACATAAAGTATATACATAAGCAGTGAATCCAAACTAATAAAAGAAAATATATACTTGAGGTTGCTGCATTTGCATGATATTTTCAGGTTCTAAAGACCCTACACTGATCCTTGCCTAGACCAGGAAATGATCAGCCAATCAGGATGCTCTAATAGCTTTCCATTACATACACTGACCTTATCCATGCACAAGAAATTATAGGATTCTGGTAGTTGTGGTTCAGTTATCATATATATATATTTTTGTTTCTCCTAATAGCATGTTAAACAGGAGAGAGGAACATCTTATTTGGTGCCACCAGGTGCTGCACCCAACCTCCACTATAGCTCCAAGAGAGTCTTAAGCTGTCTGTCTGAGCAAAGCCAAGCAGTGTAGGGCTCAGCTCATTGGCTAAAATCGATCAACTGATGCCCTAAGCCAATAAGCTGGCTCTGTACTGCCAGACTCAATAGAGCAAATGGAAGCTTGTAAGCAGGAGTCTTTGGCTCTCGTGAAGCTTTAGTGGAGGCAGGGAGTAGCACCCAGCAGATTACAAGAAAGACATCAAATGGTGTACAACCAGGACACTCCTGCATGAGAATAGAATCTTTTTTCTTGAAACCCTTCCAATCAACATGTGGTTATGGAGGTGGCATTGGATTGTAGCTTGAGAGACTTTCTGATCAAAAAGGCAACTAACTTCTGCAATTATCCAACAGTAAATCCTTGGAGTCATCATCACTATATCATGTTGCTCAAACCATTCTCATTTTGTTCTGTGGCAGGGTGCATTATACTGCTGAAATAGGCCGCAGCATGAAGGGGTGTACGTGGTCTGCAACAGGTAGCTGGTATGTGTTGAAGTAATATCCCTATGAAAGCCAGGACCCTAGGTTTCTCAGCAGAACATTTCCCAGAGTATAACACTGCCTCTAATGTACCGCCTTTTCTGTAATGCCTCCTTCTGACATTTCTTTCCCAGGAAAACAACATACATATACCCAGCCATCCACCTGACCTAAAAGAAAACGTTATTCATCAGACCAGGCAACCCATTGGAGGTGCTTTCAGAGGTGGATATGGGTCATCATCCGCACTCTGACCGTTCTGCAGCTACTCAGCCCCATACACAGCAAACTGCACTGTATGTTCTAACACCTTTCAATTATGGCCAGCATTTAAGCAATTTGAGCTACGGTAGCTCTTCTGTGTGATCCGACTAAACAGTCTAGCATTCGCTTTCCATGTGCATCAATGAACCTAGGCCACCCATCACCCTGACACTGGTTAACCAGTTGACCTTCCTTGCACCTCTTTTGGTAGATACTAACCAGTGCACATTGTAAACACCTTATAGAACTTGCCATTTTGGAGATACTCGGACCTAGTCGTCTAACTATTTGGCCCTTGTCAAAGTCAGTTAGATCTTTTCACTTGCCCATTTTTCCTGTTTCTAACTCATGGAATTGAAGAACTGACTATTCACTTGCTACCTAATATATATCTAATCCCTTGACAGGTGCCACTGTAACAATATAATTAATGTTATTCACTTCACTTGTCATTGGCTTTAATGTTGTAACTGATCAAAATATATGTATCTAAAATGCTATGTATATATATACACACATTTATAACTGCAGGGAGGGAGATCAAAGATCTCCCTCCCTGTGTCATTACAGGCTTTCACAGAAATAGCCCATGAGCAGACACAGTGCGCCCAAATACCAATGGACCACTAGGGAATATAGTGTCTCCCATCCCTGGCCAGAGGCAAGAGCAGGGAGGGAGGACAAATATTAAGGAGGACTAAATAAATAATAAAACAGAATTATAAACTGCTCCTTTCATCTCC
Source organism: Pelobates cultripes (assembly GCA_933207985.1). Lineage (NCBI taxonomy): Eukaryota > Metazoa > Chordata > Amphibia > Anura > Pelobatidae > Pelobates > Pelobates cultripes. The sequence continues at coordinate 41,102,535 of OW240923.1, forward strand.
ACAACAGAGCCCCTATCTTAGCCCACCAATACATACACACACACAGCATACACTACACACTCTACAAACACATTGCATCCATTATACAAACATACATTGCACAATTCCTTCCTGACACACACATACACACTGCATTCCCTACACACACACACTGCATTCCCTATACACATAGATTACCTTACATGGCCCACAAACACACACTATATTACCTACCACAACTCTAAGTGCCTGCAAGATGGTGGTGATGGGCCCTTTAGGTGGACTCGGGGCCAGCCTTGTGGGCAGACTTGCATGGGTGTTAGGTGCTAGTAGCCCAGAACCTGAGCTATGTAAGGAGTCCCAAAATTTCTCATGGACCTGGATCTGAATACACAAATGTAAATACAAAGACACCCCATATATATTTGCACATTCAGAATTATAGAGGATCCTAACAGCTTCAACAAGTCTTTAAAACAGAAATATTTAATATGCATGCAGTGGCAGATCCAGGGGGAGGGGAGAGGGGACAACGGGGCAATTGCTCCCACCGAGAAAACAGAGCAGGTCGAGGGTCTCTCCTGCCGGCCCTTGCTGTGTGCCTTCACGGAGCGAAGGGGAGATCAATGATCTCCCTCTCTGGCCCACAGGCACATTGCTGGCAGCCGGCATGGGAGGGAGAGAGGACCCGATGGAAGCTCTTACCTGCAGCTCTGCCGGGTTCCCCTCTCGCGAGCACAGAGTGTTGCTGTGGTTACCATGGCAACACTCTGCTCTCGCGAGAGTGAACTCAAGCCTGAGCTGCAGGCTAGAGTTCACTCTTACCACTGGGATCACCAGGGCTTCCCCAGCAGACAACCAGGGATGGAAAGCAATGTCTTCCCCTCCCAGGCCACAGGTAAGAAGGGAGGGGGATATGCGATTTTTTAAAAACAACATATAAAAAAATTATATTTGCTTGGATTTGCTTCCCTCCCCACCATACACACAAAAACCCCCTACACATTCACACACTGCCCTCCCATACATACAATGCCCCATACACACATAAACTGCCCCCATACACACTGCCCCAATACACAGATACTGCACCCCTCACACAAACAATGCTCCTCATACACACACACTGTACCCCTTACCTACACACAGTGTACCCCTCACTCACACTCACTGCCCCCCACAAAAACACACTAGCCCCTCACACACACACTGCACCCACTGCTGACTTCCTACAATGATTGCCTCCTCACACATATTGCCCCCTCACACACACATACATATGTATATACACTGCAAGCCTCACACACACACACACTGCACCGCTCACACACACACACTGCACCCCTGACATACACTGCCCCCTCACACACATACACTGCAACCTTCACACCCACACTGCCCCACACATACACACACACACTGCACTGCTCACTCACACTGCACCCTTCACACATTGCACCACTCGCTCCTATGCTCTACTACAGCCCGTGATCCCAGCAGACCCCAGGTAAGTTGCCAAACAGTTTGACCACTTGCTCTGGGAGAGGGTCTCGGCAACTCCTGGCATCATAACCACTACACAGAGCTGTAGTGGTAATTGTGCCTGGATCATTTCTTTAATAATCTACAATTGCCCCTCCCGATATCAGGCTCTGGATCCACCCCTGTATGCATGTATGAAAGTCAACACACACAATATGTACGCACATTTAAAGGTAAAATAATCCTGTTTCTGCAAAGTGTTCTGGTCTATATGAATGAAGATAAAAGTGGGGCTCAGAGACCGCCAAACTAACAATGAAACAGATAATGTAGTTTAACGGACCTATGTAAAGTACACCCTGGTTTTGCACGCTGGCTAAGTTTAGCACAATAAATTCTGTGTCACTAACTATCTCAATTTGACATCCACTCCTTCGGTGAGCAAAAAGCCCTCTGTCTCTCTCTGGGGCAGACATCTGACTGCTCCATTTCCTTTTAACTCATGGCACAGTGGAGAGACAGTATCCTGCACACTGGACAGATGTAAAAGGCGATAGAAAAAGGTTCCAGCAAGCTGACTTTAAAGCCAGAACAAAGCAAAGCAAGATCAGAGACAGCAAAGGGATTGTGGTGACACTAAGACAATTAATTACTCCTGGAAGTGAAGGCGTGAGCTGCACTGCATGCTGGGAGCAACAGCAAGGGGTTCTTGGATGGAGAACAGTATAAAAAAGAAAATTTTTAGCTTATCATACTATTGAACTACTCCGTGGGTCTGTCATTTGAATAACAGTTTGTCTATCAATGTAACTAATGGTTAATGTGTGTTTAATAGGTTAAACATGGTGGATTTAATTATTAAAACATGAAAAAGTTTTTTTCCTAAAATAATTGTTTTTCCATAAACAAACTGAAGATCTTAAACTTAATGAATAATAATAGCATTGCCTTAGCGTAAACGTGTAGCCGACAGGATTGCATGTGTGTTGTTGAATTGACCCTGAGGTTAATAAACCAAAACAGTTCACAAAATATCCTGAGAACAGAAAACTGAAATGTTGTGTGTCTCCACTCCGTTCTCAAGCTAGTTTTAGCTTAAAATGTGCCATTAATTAGAGAATCTGAACTATTTTTAAATGAGACTGAACCTACCTATAGGCCAATCCATATCTTAAATGTTAACAGGCTGGCCCATACTTAACAACATTTCCTGTCCATCTTTTAAGTCAGGGGGTGGCCACAGAAAAGCAGGGTCCAGGGGCTTCTCTGCCTGACAAAGGGGTGTACACACCTGTCAAAATAGGGAAGTCTGCCTGTCAAAGGGCTATGCCCACATGGCAAAGGGGTGGGTCCTGTTAAACGGGCATGCCTGACAGAATTCCCCATTCAGCAGACCATGCATGGAATACTGCTAAAGTGCTCCATGCATGGTCCTAATAAGCAATCCTCTCCTGCATTTTGATATCTCCTGCCAGATTTCAAAATGCGGGACAGGTGCCCGAAACCATACCCTACAATGCAGGACTGTCCTGGCAAATTCTGTTGACACTTATAAACTCCCTTCTTCACATAAAATAAAGCAACTGCAGGTAACCTTTTTGGCTTGGTGTGCCTTGTCAGTAAGCTTATAGCTGATACCCTTCTAGGCACAGTAAGTAAGGGGTTTCCCATCTGCATCACCTTAGCTTGCCCTTCTGTGGGCCCTTGCCCTTGTTTTTAAGCTAGTTTTAGTCCATCTTGTGTTATTTGCTTATCTCTCTTGCAGAGGTAGTCTGCCAGTGGTTCACATGTGTACTGCCCTTTAGGGTGGGATCAGTCTGATATACATGTAAATTAGGTTCTCTCTCTAAATTTGCAAAACTGAGGTAAAACTAGGTTGAGAACTGAGCACGGTTCAACACAGCCCCTATCTTAGCTCACAAATACATACACACACACAGCATACACTACACACTCTATAAACACATTGCACAATTCCTTCCTGACACACACATACACACTGCATTCACTACACACACACACACTGGATTCCCTATACACATACACTGCATTCCCTAAACACATAGATTACCTTACATAAAGTATAAACTAAACTATTTGAGTTCTTGTCCTTTCTCAGTAGTCTCTTGGCTCCATTTTGGCTTTTAAGCCAGAGATTAAATAACTGAACATATACAGGTGATACTCGAAAAATTTGAATATTGTGCAAAAGTTCATTTATTTCAGTAATGCAACGTAAAAGAGGAAACTGATATATGAAATAGACGCATTACATGCAAAGCAAGATAGTTCAAGCCGTGAATTGTCATAAGTGCGATGATTATGGCTTACAGCTCATAAAAACCCCAAATCCACAATCTCAGTAAATTAGAATATTGTGAAAAGGTGCAATATTCTAGGCTCACAGTGTCCCACTCTAATCAGCTAAGTAAGTCATAACACCAGCAAAGGGTTTCTGAGCCTTTAAATGGTCTCTCAGTCTGGTTCAGTAGGAATCACAATCATGGGGGAGACTGCTGACCTGACAGTTGTGCAGAAAACCATCATTGACTCCTTCCATAAGGAGGGAAAGCCTCAAAAGGTAATTGCGAAGGAAGTTGGATGTTCCCAAAGTGCTGTATTAAAGCACATTAATAGAAAGTTATGTGGAAGGGAAAAGTGTGGAAGAAAAAGGTGCACAAGCAGCAGGAATGACCGCAGCCTGGAGAGGATTGTCAGGAAAAGGCCATTAAAATGTGTTGGGGACATTCACAAGGAGTGGACTTAGGCTGAAGTAAGTGCATCAAGAGCCACCACACACAGACGGATCTTGAACATGGGTTTCAGATGTCTCGTATTCCTTTTGTCAAGCCGCTCCCGAACAACAAACAACGTCAGAAGTGTCTTACCTAGGATAAAGAAAAACAGACCTGGTCTGTTGCTCAGTGGTCCAAAGTCCTCTTTTCTGATGAGAGCAACTTTTGCATCTCATTTGGAAACCAAGGACCCAGAGCCTGGAGGAAGAATGGAGAGGCACACACTGCAAGATGCTTGAAGTCCAGTGTGAAGTTTCCACAGTCTGTGTTGATATGGGGAGCCATGTCATCTGCTGGTGTTGGTCCACTATGCTTCATTAAGTCCAGGGTCAACGCAGCCATCTACCAGGAGAGTTTGGAGCACTTCATGCTTCCTTCCTCAGATGAGCTTTTTTTAGCAGGACTTGGCACCTGCCATGGGCGTCCGCAGGAATTTTTCCAGGGGGGGCATAATTGTAATGACATCCATGCTTGGTACCTTTTTGACAGTGTCATGAAAGGGAAGGGGCATAGCCATTATCACATAAAGCCAGGGTGAATAGCGTTTTCACAACTATGGTGTCAGGAATATAGGTTTGTATTCCTGACACTATAGTGTTCCTTTAAGCAAATTAAAGGACATTTCTGGTCACCATAACAACTTCACCTAAATGAAAATGCTAAGATGCCTGGAAGCCCCTGGGTGCTCGCTTTCCTTTAAGGGGTTAAATCGCTCTCAAATGGTTTAACCCCAAAGGCTTCCTCCAGCTCCAGGTCGCTCAGTGGTATTTGGCTTCTGAAACAGAGTGTCAGGAAGTGCAGATTGACGTCAGGCATGGGTGCCGCTGATTGGCTAGAGTGGTCAGTTGACGCTCTAAGCCAATCGCTAGTTCCCGGTTCATAAAATATTTTTACTTTTTTATGAATGGGGAGCTACTGATTGGTTTAGAGTGCCAGCTGACCGCTCTAGCCAATCAGCAACACCCCTACCCAACGGCACTCTGTGCTTCCTGACACTCAGTAAATAAAAGTGAACACATTAACACCGATATTTTTTTACCTTTGGAGATGAGAAGGTCCAGCGTTTCCCTGCCAGGCCCAGGTACCAAAGCCTTATGATGTGGTGTCCAGAATAAAGTGGAGGGTTCACTTCATTTGTCCTTCCTGCTCCAATCTCCTTTTCCTCTCCTTCAGTTGACAGTCTTTTTTTTTCTTCTGACACTGTTTTCTATCCTTGGCCCCTTCTGCTCTTTTACCTTTCTGCTACTTTCTGCTTATTTTGCGCCCTTCTGCTCCTTTCTCATTCTGATCCCTTTCTGCTCCTTGCAGACCCTTTCCGCTCCCTTTTCTACTTTACCTTTGTGCTCCTTGCTGTCCCTTTCTGCTCCTTGCTGTCCCTTTCTGCTCTTTCTCCTACTTTACCTTTGTGCTCCTTCTGATTCTTTCTGCTCCTTTACCTTTGTGCTCCTTGCTGTCCCTTTGTGCTCCTTCCTGCTCCTTGCAGGCCCTTCCTGCTCATTCTCCTACTTTATGTTTGTGCTCCTTCTGCCCCTTCCAGCTCATTTCTGACCCTTTCTGCTCCTTCCTGCTCCTTGCAGGTCCTTCCTGCTCATTCTCCTACTTTATGTTTGTGCACCTTCTGCCCCTTCCAGCTCATTTCTGACCCTTTCTGCTCCTTCTACTTTACCTTTGTGCTGCTTTACCTTCCAGCTCCTTGCTGACCCTTCCTGTTCATTTCTTTATATCTATAGGCTGCTGCCCACCCAAAGCTATGGGCTGCTGCC